>JAPVLO010000131.1:6957500-8157500 GCA_027257055.1 Cephalopachus bancanus
ATTTTGTCTTTAACATTTTTTGTGTTGTTTGCATTTAGTGTATGAAATTTCTTTCTGTCCTGTTAAGTTGCTCTTTCCTGTTTCTTTGGCTAGAGAGAGCACACTTTTGCTGGATCTTTTATTGTCTGTGTCTGTTTATCTCCAGGTGGCTGATGCCTTCAGTTCCAAGTTTGAGATATACAAAGCAAAAAGAAAACTAGGGAACGTAACACTCTGTCATTTATTTGGGTCTCAAGCTTCCTATTTGTTTGGTTTTTTTTCTTTCCACCTTTGAAAGTCAATATTTTTTTAATATGAAATGTCCATGTTTTTAAATGTACTTAATTGGAGGACCGGAAAAAATATGTTTTATCCATCTTCCTGAAATAAGCCATCAAGTAATACACTTTAAAATTCTTTGTTCTGAAATCTGATCTGCATATCACAAGGTCGAGGAGCAGCCTGGCAATGACCACATATGAGTTTCTGAGCTGACATTTTGTTCTGAAATTTTTTTTATTACATGACTAGTGTGTTGCCAAATTATCAATCCATGCTTACTCTGTAGACACAGTCTTTAAAAGGAACTTTAAATGTGTGAATTCTGGTCTTCAGTATTCATCATCTATAACATTTTTTAAATCATTTTTGTTCTTATGAGATATACAGAAACATTTGAAGTCAATTGCAGAAGGTTGTTCTGCTTACATGTAAAAGCTATTCAAAAAATAGACCATATGGGAATTGAAATAATGTAGGCTATGCAGTTTAAAGCCTTAGGGGGAATATGTTTCTATGCTTTCATTTAAAAACCTTGAAATAAATGAAAATGTTTCAAGCATCATTTTTTTTCTAGTTATGTTCATGCTTTTTGAAATGTTCCTATGTTTTTACAGTGTATCATCTCTTAACTGCAATTTTCTTTGTGACATTGTTGAGTAGAAGGAAAAAAAGGCAAAATATTGTAGTTATCAAATGAATAGTTTAACTGCACCTGAAGATTTAGAACTCTATTCACAAATATTTAACTGTTTTCTTTGAGATGGGGTCTCACTATGTCACCCAGGCTGTAGTGCAATAGCACAATCACAGCTCACTGCAGCCTTGACCTCCTAGGCTCAGGTGATCCTTCCACCTCAGCCTCCTTACTACTGGAACTGCAAGCATGCGCCACCACACCTGGCTTATTTTTTTATTTCTATTATTTTTGTAGATCTGAGGTCTTGCTATGTGGCCTAGGCTGGTCTCAAACTCCCAGGCTCACCTTCTACCTTAGCCTCCCAAAATGCTGAGATTACAGGCATGAGTCACTACGCTCAGCCACAAGTAACTTTTATATCCAATTGTAGTTTAAATTAGAATGCACTTCATGCCAGAATAATCCTTCAAATATTTTAAAGGGTGAATTCATATTACTATATTTAAAACACAACACTTGAAAATATAATACATAAGGATTTTATAATATATGATGAAAGGGTTACTGGAAAAACAGGATCTGCATTGTAGTCCTTGGTTCTTGAGCCTCATCGACAAATAATTGAAAACACGACAGGAACAATTGTGGGTTCATGTGATCCTTTTTTGAAAGCAAGAGTATACTCCAAGCAGTAGGAAAGATAGAGCAGGCCGTCCAGGAGGATCAGCCTTGAACTACCTATGGGCTTCTGTTTTACCTATTTTTTTTTTCTGGTTTTCCTCCTGTCAATCTGCTTTTTTTTGTAATTTAATGGACAGGTCTTGTGTTATATAACCTTTTGGGACTCTGCATGCAGGTTTCCCATGAATACTTAAGCAAAACCAGTAGGGAGATTAAAACCACAATGCTAATCAATGGTAATAATATGGTAATAACCCAAGGGCCATATGAGGACAGTTTTAGATGTTGAATGTATAGGCATGTTGGTCTGGAAAGTTCCCAGTAGGTAAAGTATCCTGTTAGGCAGGATGTTATAACCACAAGACAGAGGGAGCTTCCATAAAGAATGACGGACTTGGGGTGGGGTCTGTGCTGAAACTGGGTGGCCCAGGGTATGGTTGGGGACAGGATAGTCTTAGGGTTGGGCAAGTCATGTTCATATCTAACTACTAACTAACAAAAGAAAGTTCTAAAAATAAATACATAATCCATTATAAGGTAACTATTTAATTTCCAATGTGTTCAGATTTCATTTAACCATCTATTAAACTGTTGCAAAAATTTACATTAAAGTTAATAAATAGAGCAACATTAGAAGATCAACTTACTTTTCTAAATATATCCCTATATTATACTTTTTAAATGGCTATATAGCTAGAGATGAAAATTATGAAATATATGGACTACTATTTTGACTTGTCATTGACATGCCTAAAATGCCATTTGGTAAATAAAATTAAAATTTACTTACAGAATTTATTGTATATGTCTATTCTGTTAGAAAAAGTCTCTTGAATTAGGGAAGGGAATCAGGTTTATAGTTCCTTTCACTTTAGCATGCCCTTAACTATCAAAAACGTATTATAAGTTGGACAAGTTATATCAATTAATCTTTACAAATCCCAACTGTATCATTTTGTAGATGAAGAAAATAAAGCTATGATTTAAGCAATTTATTCCAATATTAACTTGTGTTATGGCACGTGGTTATTTCAATTACCTTTTATCAGCATTTTAGCTTGATTTTTGCATTATAAATAATATTTTTGCAAAAAGTTTTTTGAAAGTTTTAAGTACATAACTTTTTGATTTTTATGTTAAAATATTCTTGTTATGTTATTTTGATGTTTTAAAAAAACTAATTTTCTGTATGTGGATTATGCTCTTGTCTCCAATCTCGTGAAATTATTTGTGACTAGTCCATAAATCTTTCACAGTGAGTATAGGTATTTGCTTTCCTTTAGTGTTATTTAATAACAAAAAACTATATATATATAATATAACTTTATAATTGTAAAATAGATCATTACGTATAGTTATATAGATGATTTCTGTATGCATTATATTTGCATCTATATACACACACATATATAACTTATTTTTTAAATAAGATAGAAACTAAAGGATTTGTTTTAGTTAATTCTTTAGAGATATTATATTTAGAGTTGATAACACCAGTTATGGTTTATACTTGATTAAACAAACTCATTTCGAATTCAGGTCAAGTTTTATTTGTCGGGAACTTCAGGAGAATGAAACACTCTCATCCTATGAAAATAACCACATGTTTAGCTTCATATTTCATGACTCTTCAAGCTAAATTTTAAATTGACCTTCTTCTATTTTAAATGGAGAATTGTATTAGGCCATCTTATGTTTCCATATGGTAATACCTGAGGCTAAGAGATTTATAAGGAAAATAGGTTTATTTGACTCTTGGTTCTGCATGACACTGACATCTTTTTCCGATGAGTCCTCAGGAAGTTTACAATCATGAGAAAAAAAGTAGGAGGAGCAGGCATGTCATATGGCAAGACTGAAGCAAAAGGAGAAGGTGGTGGTGCCAAGCTCTTTTAAATAATAAGTGATTGTGTGAACTCACTTAATGAGAATGGTGCCAAGTCGTTCATGCAGGATCCATCCACATGAACCAGTCACCTTCCACTAGGCTTCATCTGGAATATTGGAGACGACATTTCAACATCTGATCTAGATGACACAACATTCGAATGATATAAAGAAGTATTTCCCATTCTCTGGATAAGAAGCCCTAATGTGAGAAAGTTGAAGATATTCTCTTTAACTGGCACAGACACATTTTAAAAAATTTATCTGCAAAGGCTTTATTTATCTTTCGTTTTTTTAAATAGTAGGGTAGATTTTTATCAATCTTAAAAATTGAGCAACTTATTAATAAACATGTAGGGCTTGATAAGTTATCAAATAAGTTTCTCTCTCATCATTAAAGCCAGATATAGTCTAGACAGACCTTCTTCTTTTCAAAGTTCACTTTGTTTTCTTCTATTTTGTTTTGATAGAGACAAAATCTACATTCTTCTTTTCAATGAAATTGATTTTCCTGCTTTACATTATCTGTTTAAGTTTTGTTTTGCAAATGAATAGCACCTGGGGATTCTAATGTAACTGGACTTTCCATTCCAATTATATTAACTAACAATTCTTTAATTCAAATAAATTAGTTTTTCATCATGGTCTGTTTACTGACAAGGAATATCTTAGCAAGATTCTAAACTGTGGAGAAAACTGGGGTTATCTATTTCTCTCTACTGTTTTTATATTTTTCCATTTACTAATCCAGGCTTTATTTCTTCTCATTTATGTATATCGAAAACAGTAGACTTATGTTCTTCTGATTAACAGCTGCTTACAAGATGTACAAATAATTTTATACTTGTTTTAGAATAGCAAACCCTAAATATTTTTCATGTTAGTATTGAAAATATAAAAACTACAAAGTAATATCAGCAATATTCATATCAGCAATATTCAAATATTTTCTTGGATCCACAGCAATTGCAAAATGAAAAAAAAAGTTTATTATTAAAGGAAAACAATCCTAGTGGCTGATGTCCAGAAATATTATTGGAGGTCAGGGAATGTATAATAGTAATACCTTCTATTTCCTTCTTAACTTCTGAATCAACTAAGAAATAAGACAAGAGTCAAAGTTATCATCATAAAATAATTAGAAAATGTGACATAGACCTGTTGTCAAATGTTATCTAATATGTATTCCCCTCATCTTTTGCTCTCTTGAATTATATTGTTCTACCCAGTCAGAAGCAAAACTGTTGAAAAGCTGTGCATTCCCCTGGGGAACTTATTTACTGAATAAATTCAAGACAAAGAATGTATGTACATTCTGAGGATATGTGACCCTGAAAGATTTAGTGAGAAACACCAAAGGTTGAACTACACAGTATGAAGTTTATTCCCCCAAACTCAATAATGTACCTCAGTTTTTCTCAAATGTGAAGGAAAATCATGACACTTCTACAATTTTTTTTCTTGGGGATTTTATCCAATCTCTGTCATGTCTGTGGAAAATGGAATAGTGAACAATAATCTCGTCTAACAAATACTAATTTTTATGAATGCAATTAAAGTTTAAAAGGACACTGATTTTGTGTAAGCTCTTAATATATAACTTCAGGCATATGTGTTATGCTTTCCTAGGCAATGTAATTTTTTAATTTAGCATGAGTTTTTTTATAAGACTTCTTAACCATGAAGTCACCAGGGTGCTGGGGGGACTTCTATATGCATCCAAGCAGAATCCAGACTTGTATTGCTTGTCCAATCTTTTGCTCTGTTTTGAGATAGAGTTAGCTTCCTGGAAGGAAGGACTATCTTATATCGACATGCCTAAAAGTGTCGCTTGTTTTGCAATTTGAATAGACTCTGAATAAGGTGGTGGAGTTCTACTTGACAAAAAGGGTTTAAATAAAGGTGGTCATCTAAGAAACAATTTTAAATATATGGCTATCATTTGGGAGTAGATGGAACTTTTAGAGGCATGTAAATCATATGTCACAGGCCACTGTGGTACCAAGGAGTAGTAGCCTTGACTGAAAAGAGTGGCGCAGCATTTTAAGATTTAGAAACTTATTTTTTTTTTCTCCTATTTGAGACCTTGGGCTGTAAACAACCCTCAATGCAGTGGCTATATGTTTTAATATGGAAATATTTCATGAATAGAAGTGTTCTGATAGAAATACAAGGGACAGCTTCCTGCTAGAGTGAAACACATGCTGCCTTCTGGGACATCTCTACCCTGCACATGTAGCATAACTGTGCCGCTAAGAAAGAAACTCAGAAGCAAAACAATAGCTATTAGCTATCACTTTTCTATAACTATCAAACTAACCTTATGTATGACATTAAAAAGTGGCTTTCATTATAGTAGCCTTCCGTTTCTTTTTAATTGCTTCCATTTTTCTTGAAGTCATTAATATTCAAAAATTGAATCATTGTACTTCATTTCCTTTTTGAGATTCTTACATGAAAGACTCCATAAAGCTATAAAATGTAAAAAATTATTTCCATATTGGAATAGCTTTTAAAGCAGGAATCTGAAGTCTTGCTTTACATAGAATATGTCTGGCCTCTTTTGATATTTAACAGCTGAAAAATTACTTTTGAGAAAATGTTCTTAGGTTCAAGGCCTTTTGTCTCCTCTGATAATTGCTCAAATGTCCATATTTTACTTCATGTTTTGTTCCCTTGAGATTTCTCTTTCATTCTAATCATATGCAAAATTCTGAATACAGAAAATATGTTTTAAATTTAGAAATTTATTTCAGAAACACTGGCCTTTCTCTCTTTAGAGGGCAGTGTGAAAGAGCTGTTTTGCATTTGTCTTTTTTTATGCATTTTGTTCTGTGAACCTCTGCAATTTAAAGTACTTCAGTTTAATCTTTACAATAATAGAGATTCATTTATTTGCAAGTTCTAGTAAAAAAGTATTTAGGGAGATATTTAAAAAAACACATATGTTAGAACGATTAATCTAATGTTTTTTGGGCAATAGGAATTATATCTAGAACTGCACTTATGCAAGAACTGTTTAGTATGTTTTTCCAGAGTTATGTGTTATCATTATTTAATATATCTGCCTCTCTCTCTTATCTTTGCTTGTGTGCAAAAACAATTTCAATAACTTTGGCAATATATTAAAAATGCCAGTATCTTTTATATTTACTTAATTTTACATTACTACAATTTTCATGTATTGTTAAATACTGCTTAACGTCATGTATAATAATTGTCTCCTTGTTAGCAGGTTGAGAGGCAGGGAAAGTTTTGTTTTTAATGTTCCAATTGAAGGGGATAAGTCACTTCATTCCCCATTAAGAGAATGACATTTGTATCCTCTCTACATCATTTTTCCTGTGCTAATTTTAAACCATCTTCATGCATATATTTGTCCAAAGGCTGTCCTGGTCACCTATGTGCTGATGACAGAGCCGGAATTTATGAGGAACTCCTCCTTAGAAGATACTATTACTACCAAGTAAGTAATTACTACCAAGTAAGTAATTTGATGACCAAACACACACACGAAAAATTCAGAGAAATTTGTTCACCATGACTATAACTCCTACTATGGTTAACCCTCTTCACTTCTGTTAAGACTGATCCTGCTTGATTCTAAGATATCTTTGAAGATGAGGATAAGAATGAACCTTACCATCATCCCTAGTTGTATTATTTTGTAAAAATATTATATTTTTATATGGAGACTAAGTTCCCAACATCACCTTTCTTTAGTCTAATTACAGTGTCATTTTCCTTCTAATGCAGACCTCCCCCCAGGAGACTGAGTCAAATGGATTTTCACATCCATACTCCTATTTATCACCTGACCTGAAAGAGGTAGCAGAACAATGATTTTAACTCTTTCTACATCCTTAAAAAATTTAAATCCTCAGGACTCAATGACATTCCTTACTGCAGTTCTTTTTTAAAAAAAATTATGTTTGAACCTACCTTATATTTATTAAAACTAGGTATCTTCTAAGGCATAATTTTCCCTGGTGCCTTCTCAATCAGTTCTCTATGTTTTCATATATAGAAGTGTCTCAGAGCTTGGAGACGATGTCAATCACCTCCTCATCCTCCAAGGAAATTTCACACTATATATACATATACATATATATATAAAGTTTATAAGTGCACATTTTGCTTCTCTGAGTGGTGTCATTTGCAGTCCCACTTGTACGAGTAGAACATTTAATCTTCTGTCCTCCAATCAGACTTCAGAGCTCTACATAATTCATAATTTCTTTTCCAAAGAAAATAAAAATTGAAGATTCGTTTCTCAAGACCTTATGATACAAATAATTTATAAGAATTCTAAATTTTCCTTGCATGAAGAAAACAATACTTCAGTGTTTTCAACTGGGAAAAAAAGTAGCAAAGGCAAAAGAGAAGAAAGTTATTTTGGAGGAGAGAACATTAGCACAGAGATGATCCTACTTCAGCTACCTCTTCATAAAGGGATTATATTTTCTAATCAAGTCAACCTGATTCAGTGGTTATTTTCAGTACAGGATAAGGTTCCTTAAAATATTTATATTTTGTTAGTTCAAAAAAATGTTTTTCTCACAAGTTATTTAATTCAGTGAAGTTCTCAACAAACTTCCAATGCACACCACATCTCAGAAAATTTCTTATGTAATTGATACCTTTTCAACTAATCATGACTTTGAATAACAAAAATATGGTTAATTAATTCTGCTACTTATTATTATTAAAAATTGGATTCCTGTGGCAGCAAAATTAATTCAGGCTTTTGCAAAGGAAGCTTATGATCTTCTGTCCACTAGCCCGGCTTCTGAAACTGATGCTCCTTCAAAATAACAGAGTGCCTTGGAGTTCAATGAATTCAAAATGGGATTTAGACACTAATGCTTTAAAAATTCTAGGGATCCACTTTTGATGGAGCCCTAGAGTTTTTCTTTTAAAAATGTGGGATACAGTTCAGGATTAGGTACATAAGTGACCATTGTGCAGTTGAAATTTGAGCCTATCGTCAGTCTGCACTTCACCTGGTTTGGGATCAGGTACCCTTATTAGGGTTATGTGCCTTTCCCCACTCCCCGATAGTAGCCTGCTACCGCCAATCTCTTTCATGTAGTATCATGGTAAATATTCAGGGTCCACTTATGAGTTTTTAAAGCATTAGAGCTCAAATCCCATTCTGAATTCATTGAGCTTCCAAAGCACTCTGTGATTTTGAAGGATGTGGTACACATACATGATTGAATATTACACAGCTATAAAGAAGGACAACATTATGGACTTCATGGCAAGTTGGATGGATTTACAGTCCATCATACTCAGTGATCTGTTACAGAGACAAAGCACTGAGTAGCACATGTTCTCACTCATAAATGAGTCCTGAACATTAATCACAATACTACAAGAGAGGGAACAGCAGTAGTGGGACACAGCCAGGGAAGGAAAGGAGGACACATAACATCACTAAGGGTACTGAATCCTAAACCAGGGGAAGTGAGGACCAGTGGGAGCCCCCAACTTCACCTGTATGTAGACCACCTATGTACCTTAACCTGACTTGTACCCCACATCTTTAAAATAAAATAAAATTAAGAGGGAAAAATTCTCTAGAAATCCATCTTATCTTCTTTCTTGTCATTTTTGGTTGCTAGTAAATATTTAATTTCTTTCCTCTACCTTCATTTTTACTGTTTCTCTGATCCAAATTCCTTTTCCTTTTCTTCCCTCTTAAATGTTTCATTCTGTAATCTGGAACCTCACAATTCAAGTTTTAAAAAATTAATTTTAAATATCTTTCAAAATATGTTTTCATGCTTTTTTTGCCCAAATAGAAGACAGTCATTCTGTGACTACTTCCCTTAGTAGCGTTCTCATTATTTTTACTTGATCTCTACTACCCTTTTCCCAGACTTGAGAAGTCATGTCAGCATCCCTTTCCCTCTTTGACCTACTTTCAAATGTCATTTGCCCACCTTTATGGTATGGAAATAATTACAGATTTGAGAACCATGTTATCTAGGAATATTAGACTGTGTGTCTTGCTATATCAGAAGCTACCCTTCAGATTCTGAAGGTTTGTATCTTTTCTATCCTGAGATGTAGTATCCCAGGTAATGTCAACTTTATAAGTACAACCTAAGATATCACTATTTTATCTAAATATACTAACCCACTTAATCTCACATGTTATGGATTAAGTAGTATCCCCTTCCAAAAAGGTATGTTGGAGTCATTACAACCAGTATCTCAGATGGCTGCCTTCTTTGGGGATAAAATCATTACAGAAGTGATTAAGAAATTGAATTAAGGTCATCAGGGTGGACATTTAGTTGATATGACTAGTGGTACTTTTAAAAGAAGAAAGTTGGACACAGAAACAGACATAGAAGAGTTAAGACAATGTGAAGAGACATAGAAAGAGGACAGACAGCCTTTTACAAGTCAATGAGAGAGGTCTGGAACAGATTATTCCTTCAGTCTTCACAAGTGAACTACTGATCTTTGGCATCTAATTCCAAAGTCATAACTTGTAATTCAATACCCAGGACTGGTAAATCTCACAGATATGAAAATTGATAATCTCATACCCACCAATAATATTTTTATGCAACAAATCTTATCACTTCATATCTGCTGTTATCCTATGTACCCCATTAGCCTTTTGACACACTTTTCTATTCTCAATCAATTCTTCTGTTTTCAGTGATTCCCCATCTAACTTACCAATGGAATTGTTATTGCCACTGTATTGTATCAAACTAAATTTCATTCTTAGACTTTTTAGATTTTCTTCTCTCCTTCTACATTTGAACCATTCACTGCTGCTGGGGAAAAAAAATGCAACCAGAAATATGCTGCCTGTACAAGTTATAGTCTCAAGTAGTACGGGATCTTTATTAAACAGCCCTAAATCCCCACACTTCTTCTATGTCTACTCAACTCTTAGCAGTCATCTCAAGTATAACTTCAAACCTTCCCTATTCTCCTCCCACGTCTTATCTAAATTTAACTTTCGGGAGATGACCTTATCTATTTCTTTGGCTTGTCAAACATCATCCTACTGAAACTCCAGACACTTCTCGCAATTTCAATGACAAATCCAACCTCTGTACTCAGAATAACTGTAGTAACTGTAAAACAGCTTGTTTGATATATTCTTTATGATCATGATTACACCCATTCATACGTCCATCAATAGTCATTTTCTTTTCTTAATTGCCAAACTATTTTCTCTCTATTGGTCCATTTACCAATCAATCAACAGCTATTATATAATACATCTACTCCTATTTTTTAAATACTTTTACTTTATTCATCCTCCCTGTAACTCTCTCATTGACCTCTTTGCCTGAATTACTCTACCATCTTCTTCGCTGGTCTTCAGTGTTCAGTCTTGCCAACTCTTCAAGCCTAATCCAGTCATTATCCTACATTTCTTGTGATCTCAATGCTTCTAATATGTAAACCAAGTTATTTTCTTTCAATTGTCTTAATCCATGGATGTTCATTAAATTAAGTAGAAAATCCAGACGCATTAGTATTGTGAAAAGATATCTTCATTGGCCCAAGAGAGTCCCAGTTAATGCTTTTTTCCCCTGTATCATTGCAATTTGTACTACTGTAATGTTTAAAAATATTCAGCTTTGATGATAAATGACCTCTATTAAGAATATGGCTCTTGATATTGGTCATTTCAACTATATATTTTTTCTGACTATTTTTCAGAAAACAATGCATTAACCTATTGCAATAAATACAAATATTAACCAACACATTTGAAACAGTAGACCCCCCTATCTGTGGTTTTGTTTTCCTCACTTTCAGTACCCATGGTCAAGTGAGCCCAAAAATGGATGAGTACAGTACAATAAGATATTTGGAGAGAGAGACCATATTCAAATAACTTTTATTATACTGTTGTTGTTGTTGACATCTTTCTGTGCCTAATTCATAAATTAAACTTATAATAGGAATGTATGTACGGGAAAAATGTCATATATGTTGTAGGGTTTGGTAGTATCCACAGTTTCAGGCATCTTCTGGAAGTCCTGGAATGTATCCCTCAGCAGATAAATGGAGACTATTGTATATATAAGTTATAAAAGTTCAGAAATGCCCCAAACCAGTTCCAACGCATTACTTTTGTATAAATAACAGTTTATTAATATATAAATGTGTAATTCCTTGCAAATCATCCAGTTAAGTGTAAAGTTTGTTTGGTTTTTTTTTTTTTGAGTTGGAATCTCACTAGGTCGCCCAAACTGGAGTGCAGTGGCCGCTTCCGGCCACCGCGCCTCCACCTGCTGGGCTCCGGCGATCCTTCCGCCTCAGCCTTCCAAGTAGCCGGAATTACAGGCATGCGGTACCACGCCCGACTGATTTTTTATTTATTGTAGAGATGAGGTCTCGCTGCCCAGGCGGGTCTTGAACCCGCGGGCTCAGGCAATCCACTCACCTCAGCCTCCCAAAGGCGCGGGATTACAGGCTGAGCCACCGAGCCCAGCTTAAGTGTAAAGTTTAATGGTTTTATTATACAAGCATTTACAGAGTTATCTAACCATCCCTACAATTGATTTTAGAACATTTTATGAGAGGTGACAATTAAGTTCACGGACATGCCACTGTGCTATTACATTGGCAGCACTGTACAAACAACTCGGTAAGATTTTATAATCTTGGTATATCAGTGTCTTACAGCTGTGTTCAATTGATGTGTGGTGGTGGTGTCTTGCTGAGTGGTGTTCGTTATTGTTGTTTGCATGTTTTTGTGTGCCATTGCAAGAATGTCAGGGCTTGAATTAGAGCAATGAACAAACATTGCGTTTCTTGTTAAACTTGGCAACAGTGGAAATGAAATCGGAGACATCTTAGTACAAGTTTATGCGGATATGCCATGAGAGAAATGTCTGTGTACAAATGAGTATACCTTTTTTTCTGAGGGAAAGGAAAGTATATTGATGAAGAGAGGTCAGAACTGATGAAAACATTGCAAAAATTCACTGAATTGTGCATCAAAATCATTGGTTAACTGTGAGAAGCATAACAGATCAACTAAAAATCTATAAAGAAACAGGAAAACCTTAATTGAAAATCTTGGCATGAGAAAGGTGTGTGCAGAATGGTTCCAAAAGAGCTCTTGGATCATGTCAGTGCACCAGCTCGTACAGCACTGTCTGTTAAGGAGTTTTTAGGTAGTAAACAAATAGCTGAGCACTCTCCCTACTCACCTGATCTGGCCCCCAGTAATTTTTTCTTTACCCAAAGATAAAGGAAATATTGAAAGGAAGATATTTTGATAACATTCAAGACATCAAGGGTCACATGATGACAGCTCTGATGACCATTCCAGAAAGAGTTCCAAAATTGCTTTGACGGGTGGACTAGACACTGGCATCAGTGTAAAGTTTCACAAGGGGGTACTTTGAAGGTTTGTAGAACTAATCTTTGGTTCCTGGAAGATGAATTCTGAGCCCTTGAAATATCATACAAAACAAAACAAAACAAAAAAACACCTGCACACACATGTTTACAGCTGCACTATTCACAATAGTAAAAACATGGATCCAACTCCACTGCCTATCAAAAGTGACCTGGAGAAGAAAGTGTGGTACATATATATATGATGGAGTACTACACAGCCATAAAGGAAAACAAAGTCATGGAATTCACAGCAAATTGGATGGAGTTGGAGACCATCATACTTAGTGATCTATCACAGAGACAAAGAACTGACTACTGAATGTTCTCACACATAAGTGGGACATGAACATTAACCACATTAGCACAAGGGAGGGATCAGCAGTCAACAGACTCTGCCAAGAGAGGGAGGGAGCACATAGCATCACAAAGGGTACCTTATCCTAAACCAGTAGAGGTGAGGGATATTTGGAGGTCCAAACTTCGCCTGCACAAAGCCTGATTGTAACGAATCCTGACTTGTACTCCACATATTCAAAATTAAAAATAAGTAAATCAATTTAAAACACTAGCATTTCCTTGCTTTGTTCAGGATTTGAACAACTCAGGCCAATTCAGTTAGCCCTTGCATGCACTGTCCATTCCCTGACTTTTGACCTAGGCTCTCTTACAACAAAAGGATTATATTTTCCTGAATATCTATCTTTAGTATAGCATTTATATGACAGATGAACAATAGTATTGGCATAAATCAGCCTAATATGTAATGGAGTCAGTGCTGAGTGGGGATGGTCTTAAAGAAACAATTAGTCCACCCTATTCATCTTTATGTACACTTTTATATTTTTGTGCAAATTTGATGACTCACTTTTCCTCCTTGATTTACTGTTTTTTGTATCTTGTGATAAACTTGTGCAAAACTATTTAGCATATAAACAAGTTGATGGTAACCTAAATTGAGTTTTTCCTCAAACTAGCTATTTCCAAGCAGTATTACATACCAAGGAGGTTTTCATTTAAATGCTGTGTACAAGCTGGGCCTCCCACGTGCCTTGGGAGGCTGAGGTGAGTGGATTGCCTCAGCCAGCAGGTTCGAGACCCCCCTGGGCGACTTGGTGAGACCTCTTCTCTATAATAAATCAAAAAATTAGCCGGGTGTGGTAGTGTGCACCCGTAGTTCCAGCTACTTGGAAGGCTGAGGCGGAAGGATCGCCGGAGCCCAGCAGGTCGAGGCTGCGGTGGCCAGGAGTGGCCACTGCACTGCAGTCTGAGCGACAGAGTGAGACTCCAACTCAAAAAAAAAAAAATAAATAAATAAAAAATAAATGTTTTGTACATTTGATCATCAATATTAATATTTTCATATGACTTATTTCTGGGTTTCAAGTCAGTTGAGGGTGAAGCCAGTTACCCTTTCTTTGTTCAGAGTTTTTTACTAAGAATGGTTCATGTCGTGTGCTGTTAAATAGCACAGCCCACCTTCCCCCTACAAGGAAGACACGGGGGTTTAGAATAGTTTCTTTTTTTTCTTTTTTTATTTTAATCAATTTTTTAAATGATATTTTGGGGTACAGTTAAGGGTTATGTATACAAATATGCTTCGTTCAGGCACCCTTGTTGATAAGAGGTTTACTCCCCGTCACCAAACAGATATTTACTACCTTTAATCCCATCTTCCTTCCCCTCCCCCGCATAGTTTCCCACCACTGTCAGTCATTTTCTTATAATATTACATTGGGTGTTCAATGTCCACTATATGAGTGAGAACATGTGATACTCAAATCTTTGTTTCTGTGAGAGATCACTCAGTACTATAGACTCTAGTTCCATCCAGGTTGCTGCGAAATTCATGATTTTGTTCTTTTTTATGGCTGTGTAGTATTCCATAGTGTATATATACCACATTTTTTAAATCCAATTCTCTTTTGATGGATAGTATGGTTGCTTCCAGGTTCTTGCTATTGTGAACAATGCTGCGATAAACATACGTGTGCAGGTATCTTTTCTATAGAGTGATTTGAGTTCTTCAGGGTATATTCCCAGTAGGGGGATTGTGGGGTCATATGGGAGGTCAATATTTAGAGTTTTTAGGAATCGCCATACTGTTTTCCACAGAGGTTGCAATAGTTTGCACTCCCACCAACAGTGTAGAAGTGTTCCCTTTTCGCCACACCCTCTCCAGCAACTGTCATTTTTTGAGTTATTGATAATTGCCATTCTGACTGGAGTTAGGTGGTATCTCAGTGTGGTTTTGATTTGCATCTCCCTGATGATTAGTGAGGTTGAACATTTTTTCATGTGTCTGTTGGCTGCTCGGATGTCTTCCTTTGAGAAGTGTCTACTCATATCTTTTGCCCACTTTATAATGGGGTTGTTTGTTTTTTTCTTTTCAGCACGTTTGAGTTCCTTATAGATCCAAGATGTTAAGCCTTTGTCAGACCTGGAGTTGGCAAATACTTTTTCCCAGTCTTTAGGCTGTCTCCCTGCTCTCTTGATGGTTTCTTTGGCTTTGCAGAAGCTTGTCAGTTTAATGAGGTCTCACTTGTCTATCTTCTCTCTTATGGCCTGTGGATTTCGGGTTTTGTTCAGGAATTGGATGCCAGTTCCAATTTCCATGAGCGTATGTCCTTCATTTTCTAAGGCTCTTATGTTTTGAGGTTTTACATTTAGGTCTCTGACCCATTTAGAGTTAATTTTTGTGTATGGGGATAGATAGAGGTCCTGTTTCAATCTTATGCATGTGGTCAGCCAGTTTTCCCAGCACCATTTACTGAATAGGTTCTCCTCTTCCCAGTGGTAGGTGGTGGAGGCTTTGTCGAAGATGAGTTGGTTGAGAAATTGAGGTTTCGCTTCTGGAATCTCAATTCTATTCCATTGGTCGATATGCCTGTTCCTGTACCAGTACCAAGCTGTTTTGATTATTATAGCTTTATAGTAAAGTTTGAAGTCTGGTAGTGTGATACCACCTGCTTTTTTTTTTTTTTTTGCTGAGGATTGTTCTGGCT
Organism: Cephalopachus bancanus; assembly: GCA_027257055.1. NCBI lineage: Eukaryota > Metazoa > Chordata > Mammalia > Primates > Tarsiidae > Cephalopachus > Cephalopachus bancanus. The sequence continues at coordinate 6,973,365 of JAPVLO010000131.1, forward strand.
ATTCTTGGTCGTTTGTGTTTCCATATGAATTCCTGTGTTGTTTTTTCTAGGTCTGAGAAGAATGTTGCTGGTAATTTGATGGCTATTGCATTAAATCTGTAGATTGCCTTAGGTAAGATGGACATTTTCACAATGTTGATTCTTCCAACCCATGAGCATGGGATATTTTTCCACTTGTTTGTGTCATCTTTGATTTCTTTGGGCAGTGTTTTGTAATTTTCATTGTAAAGGTCTTTCACATTTCTGGTTAGGAAGTAGCCAAGGTATTTCTTTCTTTTTTTTTTTTTGTGGCTATTGTGAATGGAATTGTGCTTTTTATTTGAGTTTCTGTTTGTTTATTATTAGTAAAGAAATGTGATTGTCTTTTGCACATTTATTTTATATCCTGAGACTTTGCCAAAGTCCTTTATCAGTGTAAGGAGGTTTTTGACAGATTCTCTTAGGTTTTCAAGGTACATGGTTTAGAATAGTTTCTATCCCCACTAACTGTGCTATAGGACATATCATTTCTGATCTGCTCCTGGGACAGGGTAGGTATTTGGCATCAGTGTAAATTACAAGTAAACCCCCCAGAGAACTTTTTGGAAGTCCATAACTTTTCCATAAGTGGGCCCTTGAATATCTGCAGCTAGGATGGATGGTCATTGTACCATGGCTATTTCAAAGATGATTATTTTCTGTTTCAAATCAACTTTAGTTACAATTTATATATAATAATGACATCAATTTGTATGTGCAATTCAACTATTGTAGACATATGCATAAACCTTTGAAACAAGCTCTGTAATTAACATACAGGACATTTCTATCACTCCCAAAAGATTGCTTTTTGTCCTGTTGCAGTTAATCTTTCCCTCTTACTTAGGCTCCAGTCAACTACTGGTCTGCTCTTTGTTGCTAAAGGTTAGATTGGATTTTTTCTAACTGTGTGTGTGTGTGTGTGTGTGTGTGTGTGTGTGTGTGTGTGAAGATTAGATTGGATTTTTCTAACGATATGTTTGTACACACACACACACACACACACACACACACACACACACACACACATATTTATGTCTGGTCCATTTGGCCCAGTACAATGACACTCATGCATGTTGTTGAGTGTTTTGATAGCAGACTCCTTTTCATTTTTTTATTTCTTTTTTATTTTAGATTTATTTTAATACAGATGGAGGCTGTTATTAAATAGCTTAAATAGCTCTGTTTTTTTGGTTCAGTGTCCAAGCTCTTTCCCAATGCTGACTCCAAACAATCTACACCATTATTAGTTGAGTCTCCCTGACTCATTTCATTAAATCCTCACCCTTTCTTCAGATTGACTCCCTTTCCTTACCTTCCTCCTGAAATATTATTTCCTTTAGTCTTCTTATCCTAGTTAGCAATTTTTTTTTTCTGATTGCCTCTCCTCATTAGAAGAAAACCCGGCATGTTTTGTGATGTCTAGAAATAATCTATCTTCCTTGAAGTCCTTTCTTGTCTTATGCATGAACATTGTTTATTCTACCATACAGGATTGTGTCATTTAGTATAAATGGCCTGAATGCAGTTAGGGTATTTATTTTGTACCCCAAAACATGGATTCTTTCATACTAGAGTTAGATGAATTGTAGTCATACCTAGATGAATCTGAGTATGACATTAAAGTTAACTTTTACATCTCAGGGGAAGCTCATTTCCTGAGGAATTTTGGACCTACCTGTGAAGCCTACTGTTGTATCCCCATCAGAAGCAAATTATCTTTCCTACTTTGTTTAATACACTTTGGCCCACAAAAACAAGGCTGATGTACAGTTGTGCGCAGTACACTGGGAAATGTCAACCATGCAGCTGCTATATTTTGTTGCTTATAATCAGGGGTCTTTCTAAGACTTCAGTCATCATGGTTTATAGCTGTTAACACTTATAGCTGTGTAGTTATAGCTACACAGTTTCTTATTTAGGAATCATCTCTGTTTCCAGCACCCACAGTTACATGCTTGGTTCAGGGACTTCTACATCAGGTAAACAAAGAAACAAAAAAGTAAAGTTGAGGAGCTATGAGGAAGATTCGTATAGTCATACCATTAATTACCCCCACCTGTTCTTCCCAATAGCCTACAGAAAAGCAGAAAAATTTATCAAGTAGAGACCCTCCCTGAATCCTATTATATGATTATTGATTGTGAGTACACATTCATGAAGGAATTAAAGCTTCTTCATGCTGTTTTTCCCATCATATTAGATAAAAATTATTTCAATTGCCCATTCTAACTCTCCATCCAACTTTTGCTATAAGGATATGTAACATACATCACTTAAGATGATATCTCCTTGATTTTTACTTTTTTTTCTTTTGACTACTGACTGCTGATAAGCGTATTCCTTGGACTAAAGTAATGTAACATTGTAGTCTAAATTGGTACATAGTTATTTTACAGTGTTTTGAGCATGCTGTCTTGGGTATATAAAGCCCAGTCCAGAATAAGTATCTGTCCTGTAAAGCCATATTTACAACCTCCTGAGGTGACTAATAGTGGTCTGATATAATCCTATTGTTAGCTAAATGTGGGGCCATTCTCCCACAGAAACTGCCTCATATCCATCTGTAGTCTATTTCTCTTGCTGGCATATGGTATAGTTTTTGTTGGCATTTTGTCTCACATTGTGTGCAAGAATATGGCAATGACTAGTCTATCTCTTTATTTCCTTTTCTATGTCCATTCATTTCATGGACTCAGGTGGATACCTCAGGAAAACACATCAGGATGTCTACTTGCTGTTTTTAATCACCTTCCAAACTTGAAATGGAGATTTTTTAAGGGGCATTGACTATCCTACAATAAAGTACCCTTTAGATTCCCAAAGAGATTTATCTAGTCATGACCCTATGACTATCCCTTTAATAGTCCAGTTTTTCATTGCTTATCTAACTAATTTTATGACCAGGCCATTGACTACTCTGCATAGGTTATACAGTGGCTATAGGTATTGTTCATTTTTTTCTTTATCTCTGCAAATACTGCCATCCTTAAACCAAGCAACTTTTAATTGGACAATCAGAGACAATGTGGCAATAGGATCTCAGTAGATCCAAAGTCATCCCTAGAAGAAAATAGACTACTTGCTCATTATTTCAATAAGTGCTTCCTTGTATTCCATCACTATTATGTTTCTGTATAAATCATTTCCATTTTATTATGGAACACTTTTGGGCACTACCTTCCATGTTAGAGTATTTCCTTGACATCACACAAAACATTATGATTATTTCAGATTTCAAGATTATTTTATGTCCTTCAGTCATAGGGACCATTAAAATTAATGCACAGTAGCAAGTCAATAATTGTCCCTTAAGAGACTTGTAGGGTATATCTAGTACAAAATCACAGTAATTAACTATTGTGCCACACTCATGTACTTTTGCCATGAACTTTAGCCTGAGTAAGTGTGAGTTCCAAACATATCCAAAGTTACATCTGAGTGTGGACCATAAATGTCTAAAGACATTGATTGAGCCACTTCTTTCTGCAAATCCAACACAATATGCTGTTGTTCAGGTCTTCTTTCAAATATAACCTTTCTTTGAGTAGTTCTAATAATGAGTGAGTAATAAATGCAGACATGAAATATGCATTCTTGAAAATCCAAACAACCCAGTCATGTGCTAAGCTTCTTGCTAACTTTCCAGGATAAGTAATGACTATTTTATTTTCAGTTGCCTGAGGAATGTCATGGACGCCTCCTGTTTAGGTTATTCCAAAGAATTTCATCATCTGAGCAGATCTTTGGAGATTTGCTGGATTAATCAAGTAGCCTTACTCATGTATGTGACCACTGCTTTTAAGTCAGTCTTATCTTGCTCTGCAGTTTCTGAAATTATCATGAGATCATCCATGCAGTGTATTAACACTCTACTAACCAACCTGTGACAGAAAATTGGCGAATTCAAATATTGCTGTGGTAATCTAGTAAATGTAAATTGAGATTTTTGCTATAAGTAGACAAACCACAATTGATTCTTTAAGCAAGATCAAGGAAAAAAATAGCATTTATAAGAGCAATAATTGAGTTTCTATCTCCTTTAGCTTGTTATGTATTTTTAATTATTATTTTTTTTACATAAAACCAATTCAGAACCTGCTGATGCTATGGGAAATACTACTTTATTCAAACCTCAATAATATACTATTAGTCTCCATAAGCATCTGCCTTTCTCATAGGCCACAGATTCCTATTGCACAGTAGATTTGTTGGTACCAGCATTCTAACATCTAATGTGCCCTTAGTTAAAGTGGTAATCTCTTTTTGTATATCAGGTACTGATCTTGTTTCAAATTAACAATCTTTATGGGCTAAGGCAAAACTCAAGGTTTCCAATTAATACTGGCCAAAAGGCAAATTTACATGTCTTCTGTTTTGCAATACTAGGTAGATATGGTGTTTACTAGTGAGACATAACATTAATCTCAATAATTCATTAATATAAAGAAGAGATAAATGTTTTCCATAAAGTCTATTTAAACTTTTCAATTTATTTATTTTGAGTTGGAGTCTGTCTGTCACCCAGACTGGAGTGCAGTGGCACGCTCATGGCCACCACAGCCTCAAACTGCTGTGCTCGGGTTATCCTAAAGTCTCAACCTTCCAAGTAGCTGCAACTGCAAGGGTGTGCCACCAAGCCCGGCTAACTTTTTTGATTTATTGTAGAGATGAGGTCTCACCAATTTGCCCAAGCTGGTCTCAATTCCCTAGGTTCAGGTGAACCTCTTGCCTTGGCCTCCCAAAGGGTTGGTATTACAGGCTTGAGTCTTCACGCCAATTCCTAAGCATTTCAATCTTTATACAAACTTCTACTTTAATCTCATCAACTACTGCATACTCATCTCATCCCAGTGTAATTATAGCCCTTATTAGGAGTTCACCAAAAGTTTGGGGATTACAATGCCTTGAGCTTCCATGTAAAACAACACCAAAAAGGTTTATTCTCCACCCCAGCCATTTTACTCCCATATGTTCGCATGCCCCTGGAGTCTCAGCCAGAGATCAGACCAAAAGATCTGATATCCTTCTTTGATCCTCATTCTCATTTTCTTATTAATTTGCCAGACCATGAATTCTACAGCAATTAAACAATCAGGTTTCTCTATGTCCTCTTTGCTTTAAGGCTTTTTAAAATTCCTCCAAACTAGGTAAATAGAGGAGGATTTCTCAGGGCACTTCAATCTTAGGGTCCATCAGAGTCTTCCACAGGTCCACACAGTCTCTGATAGTGCTGCATTAAGACCTTCATTTTGACCTCGTCAATGTTGTCAGCTTAATTTGTCCCATTTATTAATAATTATATTATGATTTCTACTGTGCTGGAACAAGTTTATTGATTTTTCCCCTTCTCTTTTGAATCAATCTAATTTTTTCAGCATGTATAAAACCTATTATGGATGCCAAAATGATGTCTGATATGGTTTCTCTGACTGTGGTAGTGGTCTCTTTCTGAATCCCATGATGCCTTTAGCTTTATTGCCTTTACCTCTCCTTTACATGTGAATCTACTAGGGTTGCCATAATAAAATACCATAAGCTGCTCGAGTCTTAAACGATAAAAAAATATAATTTTTTTTCTCACAGTTCTGAAGGCTGGGGAGTTCAAGATCAAAGCTCAGTAGGTGTCATTTTCTAGTAAGAGTTCTCTTTATGGTTGTCAGATGGCCATCTTCTTACTGTGTCCTCATGTGGCTTTTCCTCGGTTTATAGATAAGGCAAGAGTAAGTGTGCTCTCTGAGTCTCTTTTTATATGAACACTAATCCTATCCAATCAGGGCCTGATTCTTTTTTTTTTTTTTTGAGTTGGAGTCTCACTCTGTCGCCCAGACTGGAGTGCAGTGGCTGCTCCCGGCCACTGCAGCCTTGACCTGCTGGGCTCCGGCGATCCTTCCGCCTCAGCCTTCCAAGTAGCCGGACTTACAGGCGCGCGCTACCATGCCTGGCTGATTTTTTGATTTATTGTAGAGATGAGGTCTCGCTGCCCAGGCAGGTCTCGAACCCGCAGGCTCAGGCAATCCACTCACCTCAGCCTCCCAAAGGCGTGGAATTACAGGCTGAGCCACTGAGCCCGGCTGGGCCTGATTCTTATAATCTCAGTTAACTTTAATTATCTCGTAAGGGTGCTTTTTTTCTCCAAATACAATAATATTGGGGGTTAGGTCATCAACATATACATCTGGGAAAGGAAAGGGCATAATCCAGTCCACAGTGATCAAACTCTGCCCCTTTTGATCAGAGAAATGACTGCATCTTTGGTTTTATTCTTAAAATTTAGGGTTATGCACAACAAGTAGCTCCGTATATCACTGGGTTCTCCCATACACATTTTTCCATGCTGGTAGGCATTATCTAATACCCATCCTATTGGTTTACAAGTGGATTTTATCTCTTCACTTCATAATCTCATAACCTTCTAATTGCTAGAAAAATTGGACTATCTCCCTGACTTATTTTTCATTTTAATTCTGGGTGATATTTCTTAGAATGCCCATTTAATAGTGGTGAACTGCAGACCACCAGAAAAATCTAGTCAACCAATGATTTTAAACCACCTAACTTTAGTCTGGCTCCAGTGTCCAGGGGACTCACGTTTAGGTCACTTTAGATTTTCTCATCTTTTATCCATACTCACTACTATTCTAACTTGCTCCCTTTACTGCCCGTAGTGAAGAACTGCCTCTGTATTTTGTTCCATTTCCTCATTTTGTATTAACATCTCAAGTCACTCTTAACTCCTCGATGGAAACTACTCTTTCTGTGCTTAATTTTTGTGTTAAAACAATTCATGAATATTTTTGCTTGTCTTACAAGAGCTCACTATTGATTGCTCTTCAAATTCTTTTCACAATGTTTATTTTTTGACAGTCTTCTCTCTTCCTCTTATCTCCTATCTGCCCCCTTTCAGAATTCTTGACTATGTTATTATTTTAATTGATCGTTGTCATAACTTCATATTCTATTTTTTAGTCCTATCTTGCTTTCAGGCCAAAATAAGAAAGAGGACTGCTCAGAAGAGTATATTTGCATCCATTCCTTTATCTATTATGTAATCACTGATGGGGCCTAACCCACACCATGAGATGAACTCTTTACTGTACATCTCCATTTAAGCCACTCTCACTATATTCCCAACTGACCAAACCAGTCCTTAAATTCTGATCTTTTCCACCTTCTTTATTCATCATCCCAAATAATAGTAACAGCACTGACATGGTATCCAAGGTCAAAAACCCAGAGAAAATGCTAATCATGATCACCTCCATTAGCTCTTGAAATCTAATCACTCACTAATTTCTATCGATTCACATAACTCAGTCCACTTTAGGTAAATCTCAATGTCATTACTATTGCAGTTCTCATAATCTTGGTGTGCGAATTCATCTTCCTGCTTCTGTTCTTGCCTATTTCCAATTCATTCTTCACTCTGTAACTCAACTATTTTTCAAACTGAATTTTTTATTGTCTTGAGTAAAAACCATCACATAATTATAACAAGCTTCGAGATAAGTTTCTTTGGTGCAACATTAAAGACTCCTTATGATCTGGTTCATATTTACCTTCCCTGTCTCAAGTCTTACAGTTGTTTTCATATATTCTATACTCCTGATATTCTGAACTGCTCTCCATATCCCAGCCAGAGCATATTCTCATGTTTCCAGAGCTTTAATAATGCACGTCTGGGTGAAGTACCATCTAACAGTTTCTTCTTTTCTCTTAGAAAAATTCTATTAATCATTTACACCTTTTGTTAAATAGTCCTATCATTTTCCTATACTTAATTCCTTACTGTATGTTTAACCATTTTGGGTTTATATATACTTTTCAATGAGTGATTACTGTAATCACCTATGTTGAAGTAATCATGAAATAATCAATAAGAATGAAATGGCTAATGAAATAATTGTGCTAGCTTGCTTGACATGAGTAACTCCATTTTGTTTAAATCCTCCATCTTAGCTGCCTGCCTGACCTAAGCATAACCTCCAATGTATACGTGTGATTGCTGTAATATTCCCATGACCACAGAGCTCCAATTTTGTTCCCAGAATTAATCACAATGACCGTTACTGCTGACCATTTACAAAACTCCCTAGCCACAAGTTCCGTGGAATTGTATGCTTTGTTAACTGAAATCAGATGTTGTGCCAAGAAATTGTTAAGAAATTATTCCTTGTAAAATTCCCCTACCACATCCTTATAATTTGTTCCTATATTTTTTGCCCCTTTGTTTGCAGTTTCTCATTTCCTCACCTTCTTGCTCATCCCCCTGCTATGTAGCCCACTTGCAGACTTTACCTATAAAAACTTCTAACTGATTCCACTCAGGGTCAAGAGCTTTCTGGCATGAGCCTTCTCTTGAACGTGTGCTTAATAAACGACTTGTGATTTGGACTTTGGCATGTTGGCATGTCTTTTTCTCGCAATTTGGTCATAACATTTGGAGGCCCCAGTGAGAATATTCTGCCAGCATGAGCAACTACCTTGCTCCAGTCCTCCCTGGCCAGGAGGAGAGGTGTAGGGGAGGCACCTCCTGAGATTCTCAGGCCCCTTAACCTTTCATCTGTCTTTGAGGGAGTTGGAATGACTGCTGACAGCTATTGCCTCAAAAGAACCTGAGTCTGTCTACAATTTCCTAGGAGGTAAGATTTTATTTTTCTGGTTTTCTATTTAATTGCTTGTGACCATGGTTTCTATTTCTGTTTCAATTTAAGGGAGGCACAGCCCGACAAGATCAACCTTTGGACACTATTCACAGAGCTAAGACATAGGCTGAATAGAGTCCCCTTGTTTTCTTCCCTGAGGTGTTCCAGGGATCTGTGATTTTTCTGTTTTGTTTTGGACATGTTATTTATCTGTCTGTCTTTGTACCATTTGCTCATTGTGTGTCATGGAATCTCAGAATTTGAAATCAGTTAGTCCTCTGAACTGTATGCTAAAGAATTTTTCTGTTGCATTTGCTGAGGATTACAGTGTCCACATCTCTAAAGGCTAACTCCAAAGCATCTGTAAAATAAACTGGCCTGCATTTGATGTAAGATAGCCCTCCACAGGGTATCTGGATGATAAGAGTACTGCAGGTCATTACAGGGAATCCTGGCCACTTGAATCAGTTCCCCTATATTGATAAGTGGCTAAGTTTGCTCAAGAACCTCCCACCTTGGTTAAAATCATGTTCTCTTGAGACCATCAGTCGAGTTCTGATCTCCTCATTCCTTAACTGGCCAGAACATACTAATCTTCATGTTATGGACCCTCTACCACCTAAGCCACCTGTCCATGATTTAGCAGTTCTGCCTTGTCCATCACCAATTCCTGCTACTTATGGGTTACATCCTGTTTTGCTCCCCTCTACTGAGGATCCTCTTGAGGATCCAGTTAACTCTAAACCTCTGCCGTATTCTCCTCAGGCTTCTTCACCCACTGTTACTTCCACTACTTCTGTTTGATCACAGCCATCCCCAGCCCCAGCTGCAGATATGACCACCTCCAGTTATAAACACTTTTTGTCTTCTCTGCCTCTGGCTGCCTGACTCTGATGCCAGACTGACCTGGCTCCACTCCGGGAAGTTGCTCCTGCACCAGGGGCAGATTGGACCAGGCGGTTGTTTATGGTATATACCCCCCTTTTTTTCTGATTTACATAACTGGAAGTATCAGAACCCAACATTCTCAACTAAGTCACAGTTTCTGATTTTCTTAATAGAATCAGTTATGCATACCCATTGCCCCACTTGAGACAATTGCCAGCAGTTCTTGTCACTTTGTTTACTGCTGAAGTACAGGAATGCATTAGAATGGAGAACAGAATGTCTATTATGGACTCTACTGGGGGCATACAGGAAGAAAATCAGGATATAGTAGAGAGAAATTTCCCCCCTTCCTGCCCAGACTGGGACATCAACACCTTGGCAGTATCCAGGGCATTGGATACCTATCACTGGGCTCTATCAGCAGGTCTGAAAGGGGCAGCCCAAAAACCTGTCACTCTTTCTAAAACTACCAAGGTTCTCCAGTGACCTGAGGAGTCTCCAGGGGCATTCCTTCAGTGCCTATAAGAGGCATTTTGGACTTACAACCCTTTTGATTCCTCGGCTCCTGAGAATGCTCAAACTGATAATATGGCATTTGTGATTCAGGCAGCTCTGGACATACTGAAAAAGTTGCAAAAGCTGGAAGGCTTTGCAGGAATGAATATTTCTCAGTTGCTCGAGGTAGTTAGAAAGTTTGTAATAACCAAGGTGCTGAGAAACAAAACTGGCAGTGCAGGCAGCTGACAGAGCTGCAAGAAGATAAGCCAAAATTCTAGTAACAGCCATATTGACTCTGTTAGCTGATTCCAAGCCTCCTTGTCAAAAGTTCAATAACCAGAAGGGCCAAAAGGGTCAGAAACCCAGACACATTTGGTTGGCAAAGAACCAGTGTGCTTATTGCAAGGAACTAAGGCATTGGGTCAAAGATTGTCCCCATCACCCACTGCAGGAAGACCCTAAACCGGTTCTGGCCATGCCCTGTGCTGGAGAGGCTGGAAATGATTCAGACTGAAGGGGCCAGGGATCTTTTTTCCTTAGACACTCAAGAGCCCATAGAAACCACTGCTATCAGGGGTCACTCAGTTCAACTCTTAGTGGACACTGAGGAGAAACATTTGGTCCTAAAGTCACCATTGGGACCTATGTCTAAAAAGAAATTTCTGGTACAAGGGGCAACAGGGGTAGTTACTAATTGCAAGTTCACCACCAACCAGACTGTCAATTTGGGACAAAAGTGAGTCACCCATTCATTTCTAATAGCTCCAGACTGTCCGTTTCCTCTTATGGGTTAAGACCTACTTCGAAAGTTAAGGGTCAGTTTTGTGTTTTCACCTGAGAAAACTGAAATGTTTATTCCTACTGCATATCAGATACTCTTAACTGTTCCGCTCTCTGAAGAATATCTTTTGACTACTAAGTCTTCTACTGAAAATATTTTGTCAAGTTTACTTTTACGGTTACAACAGGAATTTCCTTTGGTCTGGGCAGAGACCAATGCACGAGGATTGGTGAAACATCACCCTCCAGTAGTGGCAAGTCTAATAACATCAGCTGCTCCTATTCATGTTCCTTCAGAACCCTGTAAGTTTATAGGCCTGGAAAGGAATTGCTCCTCACATAAAAAGACTCTTAGCCACCAATATTCTGACACCATGTAAGTCAGCATGGAACACTCCCTTCCTGCCAGTTCAAAAACCAGGAACTTCTGACTATTGACCAGTTTGGGCCATAAGAGAAGTCAACAAGCAGGTTAAAACTACCCATCCAACTGTTCCTAACCCATACGCTTTGTTCAGTCTGCTTCCCTCTCAACATCAGGTATATACTGTACTGGATTTAAAGGATGCTTTCTTCTCTATTCCTTTGTCCCCTGTCACCCAACCCATCTTTGCTTTTATATGGACAGATCCAAATTCAGGGGACACCAGTCAGTTAACCTTGACTTGGTTACCACAGGGCTTTAAGAATTTTTCAACTTTTTGAAAAAACCTTGCAATAGGATTTGTCAGGGTTCTTTGCCCAGCACCTTGAAGGTACTCTACTCTAGTATATAGATGAACTCTTACTTGTGATCTCAGACCTGGACACTTGTTGACAGGGTACTAAGGCTCTATTACATCTCCTCCAAGACCTAGGCTATTGTGTATCAGCGAAGAAGGCACAGCTCTGCTCAACCAAACTTTCCTACCTGGGATACCTGCTGAAGAAAAGTAAGCAAGCCTTGACTTTGGCCCAGAAAGAAGCCATTCTTCAAATTCCCATGCCAACCACTAAGAAACAGGCACAGGAATTCCTGGGGGTGGCAGGGTATTGCCGGTTATGGATCCCAGAATTTACGAAAATTGTACACAGTCACAGCAGGGGATCAACCCCTAAATTGAACTGCTGCTGAGGAATAAGCATTCCAGCAGTTAAAAATGGCTCTAACCCAAGCCCCAGCTCTAGCTCTTCCAGATGTTGACAAACCTTTCCACATGTTCATTCATGAACAATGCAAAATTGTGAAAGGGGTCATCACTCAGACCCTAGGACCATGGAGAAGACCGATGGTTTATTTGTCAAAACAGACTGGTCCCAGTGGCTTCTGACTGACCTCTTGTCTTCAGGCCATTGCAGCCACAGTCATACAAGTTAAGAAAGCAGATAAATTAACTTTTGGCCAAAACCTGGCTTTGACTATTTCCCATGCTGTTGAAACTTTGCTCTGAGGATCCTCTGGCCATTGGATGACAAATGCTCATATCACCCAATATCAGAGTCTTTTGCTTGCCCAACCAAGACTGATTTTCTCTCCTACTCAGTACCTCAATTCAGCCACTCTATTGCCTGATGAAAATCCAGAAACACCAGTGCTTAATGGTGAAGACATGTTGAACATTTCTCAGGCCAGCTGGTCCAATCTTCAGGACTCTCCCTTAAGTCAGGCTAATGCTGACCTGTTCAGGGATGGTAGCAACCTGGTGATACAAGGAGTCTGCAAGACTGGTGCAGCAGTAACCAAACTCATGACGTATTCTGGTTACAGGCATTGCCTCAATGTACTTTGGCTTAAAAAGCTGAGTTAATTGCTTTAAATCAGGCCCTGTGCTGGGGAACAGGAAAATGAGTAAACATCATTACCGACAGCTGATATGCATTTGCTACACTCTATGTGTATGCCATGATCTTCTAGGAGCAAGGTCATCTTACCACAGCAGGTAAGACTATAAAAAATAAGAAAAAAATCTTAGCCCTCCTAAAGGCTATATGATTCCCTAAAGAGGTAGCCATCATTCATTGCAGGGGACACCAGAAGTCAGATACTCCAGAAGCAACTGAAGACCATGTGACTTGAGAGGCAGCAGAACTCCCTGTAAAACCTCTAGCTATTTTGCTAACTATTTTGCTAAGACTTTTCCAGTTCCTTCTCTCCCACAGCAGCCCAACTATACCCATAGAGAAGAAGAGCCAGAGGATCTAGCAGGCACTCACAAAAAGTCTGATGGCTAATGGGATAAAGACTCTAAAATTATTCTGCTTACAACCCTCGCACATACATTAATAAAACAATTTCATTCCACCACCCATTTGGAAGGTACCAGGATGGCTGAACAGTTAAATCCCTTTTATATTATTGATGATTTAAAAAGTCTAACCACCTCAGTGACCGAAATGAGCCCTGCTTGCACCTGTGTTAACTCAAAAGAAGGACTGAAGCCTCCAGCAGGGATCAGGGCTCGAGGACTAAGCCCTGGTGAAAAATGGGAAGTAGACTTTACTGAAATAAAACCCCCTCAGGCAGGGTACAACTATCTACTGGTGTTGGTAGATGCTTCTTCTTGATGGATAGAGGCATTTACCACAAGAAATGAAACCACACTTACAGTTGTAAGGCTTTTATTAAATAAAATGATTCCTAGGTACAGGCTGCCCCTCTCTATTGGCTCTGACAATGATCCTGACTTCACCTCATCCATAGTTCAGCTGGTTAATAAAACACTGAACATTAACTGAAAATTACATTTTACCTACCAACCACAGAACTCTGAACAGGTAAAACGCATGAACCAAACTCTAAAATCTACTTTAACCAAATTAATAATAGTAAAAATTGGATAAATCTTTTGCCTCTGGCCCTCCTTTGGGCTAGATGTACCCTATACAAGGCTGGATTTACTCCATATAAAACCATGTTTGAAAGACCCCCTGTCCTGTTACTTGGGTTGCGGGATCCCATTTTTGATGAATTCACTAATCAATCTCTGTTAAAGTATCTCCAGTCTCTACAACAGGTCCAAGATATCATCCATACCAATGTCTGTGCCGTCTTGCCAGCCCTGTCCTCCACAAGGTGTCATCTGTTCCAGCATGAAAATTTTTGTCTATGCCAAAAAGTTCCAAAAAAAGGACTAACCCCCATCTGGAAGGGACCTTGCGAAGTCATCCTCACCACCCCAACAGCACTCAAGGTTGGTGGAATACCAGCCTGGATCCATCACTCATGAGTCAAGAAAGTCAAAGAAATGACATTGCTCCAATTTTGTTGCACATTTGAATTGTAACCATAAATCCTAACAATTCAGTCAAAATCACCCTCCAAACCCGCCGTCCTGCACCAGCTGACCAGTCACTGTAGCTAAAATTTCAGACTCCAACTTTAACTGATCTACTGGTTATTGTTACTAATTCTCTGAATGCATTGTACTCATCCCCTACCTCTTGTTTTTATCCCATTTGTCCTGGGCTTTGGCATAGGAGTGCTTACTGTAGCTCCTGCAGATTGGAGATGTTGCCAAAAAGTTTTGTTAATGCTGTTTTCTCTCTCATACACCAGGTGCATTATTGCCCTATTATGCTTACAATAAATTTAACTTTAACTTGTTTAATTTTAACTGGAAAATCTAAACTTGTCCTGTGTTCTTTTTCTGTGACATCTTTTGCTTCCAGGACAGTAATAGTTACCCGAAACTGGACTTGCTCTTTCAAACCAGCCCTAACTGATCTGACTTCTACTGACCCAGTCATTCTTAAAGTCCCACTTTGTGACATTCTCAATTTCCCTGTTAAGCCCCCTCATGTTCTTCTATCAGCCCCTCTCATGGGAGGAGGCATGATCAATGCCTCTATGCCCACCTGCGATGCCCCCAACATAGATTTCTGTCTATGTCCTGGAAAGCCCACTGATGCAACTTGTAATCAAGCTGATCCTTTCTTTTGCTCACAATGAAAATGTGTCACTATTGCAGCTTACAGTGGGGGCCCCAATGATACTTCCCAGATCACCCTCTTTTGGGGTACTAATCCAGACCCAGATGTAACACTGGTGTACATAAAAATCCTTAATCCCCTCCATTATTCTTGGGAAACAGGATCTACTTGGGGCATACAGGCTTATGTAACTGGCTACAACCCCAGTACCATATTCACCATCCAACAACGAACACTTGCCTACCATATAACCAGGTCAGTAGGGCCACTAGCTTATCTGGAAGGTCCTATGTTCAGTTTTCTTCAACCTCTACCTCCTGCTAATCAAATTACCACCCCACCACAGCAACCTCCTAAACCAGCTCCAGAAACTTACCTAAGGACAAAGCTCCCAAAGTTGCCTTCAAGGTCACATCCCCAGGCTGGTCTGCCAACTCAATAGCCTCTCAACCTGCTTCCTATGCTAACCCATATGCATTGTTTACTCAATGCTACATGGTCACAGCTAGCTTCAGATTGTTGGCTATGCTTAAAGTTCAAACCTCCTTACTATATAGGCCTAGGGGTCAGTTCTCCCATTGTCAGCAATACTGACAAAACTACATGTGTTCCCAAAACAGTTCATGTTACTATAGAAGATGTAATTGAAAATGCCTCTTGTCTTGGAACTTCAAATTTTAATTTAATAGCATCCCCATTTTCTACTATTTGCGTCCCATCTCTTATTGTAACTGTAACTGTATCTATGTCCTATGCAGACCCTGCCAATACCTGGTTTGCTTGTCCCATGGGACTTACCACTGCAGAAATGTTAGACAGCAAACCTACTCTATGTATCACTGTTCATGGACTCCCCCAGGTATTTGCTTACAGCAGTCCTGAAGGGACTCATTTATTCAACCCTCCTGGCCTTCCAAAAGTTCACTGAAAATGTGCTGCCCCCTTTTAGTACCTCCCCTAATAGGGTTAAGCATAGCTGGAGCAACCACTCTCAGCACTGTCAATCTGGACTGAGGGGAATTGGGCTTAACTAACCTAGCACATAATATAAGTTCTGACCTAAATTTCATGCAATGCTATAGACCGACTTCATAACCAGGTAGACTCCCTAGAGGAAGTTGTCCTCCAAAATTGCAGAGGTCTAGACTTGCTTTTCTTATCTCAAGAAGGACTCTGCACTGCTCTCAGAGAAGCTTATTGTTTTTGTGCAAATAAATCAGAAATTAAAGACACCCTCCGGAAGGTCCGAGAAAACATTGACAGACAATAAAAGACTTAAACACTAAAAAATCCTGGTTCCACTCACTATTTGACTGGAACCCATGGTTAACTACTTTAATTAGTCTGGCCGGACCTCTTATACTTCTCTTTCTAGGTTTGCTTATAGAACCTTGCATACTAAACTGGTTTGTCAACATTGTTAAACAATGAATCAATTCTGTAAAGCTCATGTATATAAAAACCTATTATAATTCCATACCCATGACTGATGAGTTAACGAATTGACTCATGAACAACTAAAAGAGGGGAATGAAGTAGTCATGAAATAATCAATAAGAATGAAATAGCTAATGAAATAATTGTGTTAGTCTGCTTGACATGAGTCACTCCATTTTGTTTAAATCCTCCATCTTAGCTGCCTGCCTGACCTAAGCATAACCTCCCAATGTATATGTGTAATTGCTATAATGTTCCCATGATCACAGACCCCCAGTTTTGTTCCCAGAATTCATCAGGCTGACCGTTCCTGCTGACCATTTGCAAAACTCCCTAGCCACAAGTTCCGTGTAATTTTATGCTTTGTTAACTGAAATCAGATATTGTACCAAGAAATTGTTTAAAAATTATTCCTTGCAAAATCCCCCCACTGCATCCTTATAAATGTTTCTACATTTTGTTCCCCTTTGTTTGTAGTTCCTCATTCCCTCACCCTCTTTCACAACCCACTGCTATGTAGCCCACTAGCAGACTTTACCTATAAAAACTTCTAGCTGATTTCACTCAGGGTTAAGAGCCATCTGGCATGAGCCTTCTCTTGACCGCACACTTATTTAAGGACTCGTGATTTGAACTTTAACGTGCCGGTGTATCTTTTTCTCACAATCTGGTCATAACAATGTGTCCATTAAAACAAATGAAGATGTATATTTATCTGTCTTTAAACTTCAACTTCTAGTACAAACCAAGGGCAACATGGTTTGCCGCATTCACAGATTTTAGAAAAACTCAGAAAATAAGTTCTGAAGTTCTAGGTAGATGGGGAAGCAGAGGCATGCCAGATTGTAGTTTTCCAAAGTTGGTTACAACAATATCTATCATTTAATTTTCATTTATTCTACAATGTGAAATTCTCACATTAAAAAGTATGATTTATGTCCCCCTCACTATGTGACTTTCAAGCCTAGACAGTATTGCCTTACTTCCAGAGCCATGCACACTTGAAGCCTTGAACTCCCATATAAAAAGTACACTAAGGCGATAATGCTATGTGAAAGCCAACCACATAGAGAAGCCAGGTGTAAATACTGTGAACTGCAAACTTAGTCTTCTGGTTCTCCCTTCCAGATAAGTGAATGAAGGACTTTTCATATGGTTCCAACTCCTAGCTATCAATTCACTTTCAGTCTTTGGGTTTTCCCAGCGAAGGCATCAGACTTTGTAGAACAGGGGAAAGTAGTTCTGATTTTACACATTCTGAATTCCTAACACACAGAGACTATGAAAATAATAAAATGGTGGCTGGTTGTAAATCATTACATTGTGAGTGTTACGTTACACAATAATAGAAATTGTAACAAATAATATTTCCAGTAAAAAAGAAATAGGTCAAAATTTAAAAGTCAGGACCTTATTAGTTGAGACCCAGAGGTTGGGTTAAAAAAATCATATAAATTTCTTTACAATTTGAGAATTCAGGTATTACTCTAGAATACAAAAGTATTGCCTTTATTTTTCTTTCATATTTTCTTGCTATTTTCAAGGCATTAAAACTTTGTTTAGGCTTTGCCTTCAAAAGAAGTGTTGTGCTGAAATTAATAGAAACCCTGTTTCCTAAATAATCAAATACATACATCAGTAAACTCTAACACGTAAAGAGAATAGCTTATACTTTCACAGATTCTAGCCACAAGTCAATCTGTTAAACTGCAGAATAAGTTTTTAGTTGACAAACAAAATAAAAAACAACACACAAAAATATTGTTTTCATTCACTAGTTTCTGATGAATTTTTTCTCCTCTGTTGATGTCAAAACTTCCAACTTTGTTGCCGGGAAGCATTTTAAATATATCCTCTAACATTGAAGAAAAATTATCTTGAATTTTATCTTAATTTTTTTTCTGTTTATTTTTCCATAATTATATGGAGTTATTTTACTATGAATGAGAAATAAAATCAATCAATTTCTTGCATAAGATGACATTTTTTACGAAGTAAGAAGCTATATATTGTCCAAAAAGGAAAAAACGAATAAATTACTACATCATTCAAGTATTTCAAGTATTTAACAAAGAAACAGAAGAATATAAAACCTGTCTTCCTGTAACTCCTTCAAAGATATATTACTGCCTTTAAAAAGTTGATTTTATATCTTTATATAATAAACATAATTTTGCCTATAGTAATAGAAATATCTAAATTGAAAAAATCTATACAATTATATTGAAAAATATAAATCATATGCCATATTTTTTGAGTAAGTATGTAAAACATTCTTTTGTTTTCTAAATAAAAGTATCCTTTAAAATGCAAACTTTTAAAAATAACTTTGCAAAAATATTTATCTCAAACAAAAATGAGAGAAAAGTTTAATCATTGTTCTGAGTTAGCAAATGAAACTTTTAGATTTTTGTACTCTCTTTTGCTAATTGTTTATAAATATTCATTGATTATAAATAGAAGAAAGTCTAGAAGTTAAATTTTTTTGCTATGCTTAGTTATCTTTACCACATAATATTGTTTATGTAACTATTCTTATCATTGTCATTTAAAATTATTTCAATAATATATTCTGGATAGAAAAACCAAAATTAATAACAATTTACAAATGGATATTTAGGTCAATTTCTCATTTTATACATAGCACTCTGTAAAATATCTAGGCAAATAATCTTTTCCTGACCATTCCTTAAATTATTTGTAGGGTGGTTTTTAGAAATGACATTATATATGTAAGAACTCTTTATGACACTTAGCACATGTTAACATCTTGTTTTCTAGAATAATTGCTCAAGACCACCATCACATTATGTATGTTCTATGACTACTAAAATTTTGTGGGCATTGGCTTATATTTTAAAGAATACTGACAATTCTAAAACATGTAAAATTATACTTATTTAATTAAAATGCTTTTTTTCCTTTTTAAAATCTTAGGACTCTGCTAGGACTGTCTAAAGTAATTATGTGGGATTACAATGGTTTCATAAAGTAGTTAGAGTTATTTTAGCTCTCCTAGGTGATATTTCTGTGACACTGGGTAAGTGATTTTATCTTCTTAAGGTATAGATGTATTATTTTAAATAGGGTTAAACATTTTAGCCATTTTCATAATGTCATGAAGATTAAATGGAATAAAATATATGAAACTCTCAGCATAGCTCAATGTCGGACAGAATATACTCAATAAATATGTTTATTTATCTATTTTTTTCGGGTTGGAGTCTCACTCTGTCACCCAAACTGGAGTACAGTGACGGCTCCCGGCCACTGCAGCCTCGACCTGCTGGGCTCCAGCGATCCTTCTGCCTCAGCCTTCCAAGTAGCTGGAATTACAGGCGCGCACCAACACACCCAGCTCATTTTTTTGATTTATTGTAGAGATGAGGTATCGCCAAGTTGCCCAGGTGGGTCTGGAACCCACGGGCTCAGGCAATTCACTCACCTCAGCCTCCCAAGGCGCAGGATTACAGGCTGAGTCACCGAGCCCGGCTTATTTATTTTTAATACTGTTGTTGTGAGCATATACATATATATGTGTGTGTGTACATTTATGCTTGTCTGTCAGTTTGTCTTCACACATATTCAAACCAATGAATGTACAGGTGTACCTCAGAGAAATTGCAGGTTTGGTTCCATACCACCTCAATAAAGCAAACACTGCAATAAAGTGAGTCACACATTTGTACCTTTTCCAGTGCATGTAAAACTTGTTTCCACTATACTATAGTCTATTATGTGGACAACAGCATTATGTAAAATAAAATGTACTTACCTTAATTAAAAATACTTTATTTCTGAAAAATGCTAGCTATCATCTGAGCCTATCATGATCTTTTTGATGATGGAGTATCTTGTCTTGATATTGATGGATGATGACTGACATGAGTGGTGGTCGCTGAAGGCTAGGGTGGCTGTGGCAACTTCTTAAAATTAGATAACATTGAAGTGTGTCTCACTGACGAACTTTTCCTTTCCCCAAATATTTCTCTATACGGTATATGATGTTATTTAAAAGCATTTTACTCAGTAGAACTTCTCTCAAAATTGAAGTCAATCCTCTCCAACCCTGTCATTGCTTATGTAATATCATGCAATCTTTTATCTTTTCAAAAAATATTCATAGCATCTTCATCAGGGGTATATTCCATTCCAAAAAGCCACTTTTTTACTACACAAAGCAACTTCTCATCTGTTTAAGTAAGTTTGATCATACAATTCCAGCAATTTAGTCACATCTTCAGGTTCCACCTATAAGTCAAGTTATTTTTGCCACATCTGTAGTTGCTTCTTCCACTGAAGACTTGAGCTCTCAAAGTTATCCATGAGTGTTGGAATGAACTTCCAAACTCCTGTTAATGTAGATATTTTGACCTCGTTTCATGAATCATAAATGTTCTTAATCACATCTAGAATGGACATTTTTTTCCCAGAAAGGTTTCAATTACCTTGCACAGATTAATCACAGGAAGCCCTAACTGTGGAAGCTAAAATCTTACAAAATTTTTGTCCTAAAAAATATAACTTAAAAGTTATATATATATATATACATACATATATATATATGTATGTATATATATACATATATATAAAATTTTATAAATATATATATAATTGGAGGTTTTAAGTCATATATAAGTGTGGAGGTTTAAAGTCAAATATATATATATTAGAAAATAGGATTTATTGAGGACATAAAATCTCCCAGAGCAGGAGGGGACCCAAGCAGTTTGCCCCAATATTTTGAAAGAAGCTCATTGGCTTAAAATATTCAGTAAACTATGTTGTAAACAGATGTGTTGTCATCCAGGTTTTGTTTTACCACTTATTGAGAACAGATTGATTATTAGATTTTTCAGGATTTTTAGGATTCTAGGATTTTCAAAATGACAGATTAGCATTGTGTTCATTTTACATTCAACAACCGCATTAACCCTTAACAAGAGAGTCAACCTATGCCTTGAAACTTTGAAACCAGTCATTGACTTTTCCTCTACAGCTATGAAAGTGTTAGATGACACCTTTGTCCAATAAGGTTGTTTCATCTACATTGAAAATATGTTGTTTCGTGTTACAGTCTTCATCAATTAGCTTAGCTAGATCTTCTCAATATCTTGCTGCAGGTTCTACCTTGACATTTGCTGCTTCACTTTGCACTGTATGTTATGGGAGATGATTTTTTTCTTCAAATCTCAAGAGTCAACTTCTGCTAGTTTTAAACTCTTCCTCTGCAGCTTGCTCACCTCTTTCACCCTTCATAGAATTTAAGTGAGTTAGAGTCTTGCTCTAGATTAGACTTTGGCTTAAAGAAATAATGTGGATTGTTTTACCCTCTATCCAGACCACTACAGTTTTTTTCTACCAGCATTAAAACCGTTTCACTTTATCTTTCGTGAGTTTACTGGAGTAGCACTTAATTTCTCTCCATAACTTTCTCTTTGTATTCATAACTTGGCTCTCTGTTTGGCACAAAAGGCCTAGATTTCAATGTCTTGGCTTTTCACATACTTTTCTTACTAAACTTGTTTATTTCTAGCTTTTGATTTAATGTGACTCCTTCATTTGAGCATTTAGATACCATTATAAGGTTACTAGTCAGCCTACTTTCAATATTGCCGTGTCTTAGGGAGCAAGGAGGACCAAAGAGAAGCAGAGAAATGAGGAAACAACCTATTGTAGGAACAGATAGAACATATATATCGTTTAACAATTAATTTTGCCTTCTTATGAGGGCACAGGTTGTGGTGCCTCAAAGCAGTTACAATAGTAACAGCAAAGATAATTGATCACAGATAAGAGATACAATAATCATAACATTTCCAAGATCATAAACATCACCAAAGTGAGACACAGAGACAGGAAGTGGGCACATGCCATTAGAAAAATGGCACCCATAGACTCGTGTTATGCAGAGTTGCCATAAACCTTCAACTCGTAGAAGATACAATATTGTAGAAAAGTATAATAAAATGAGATATGCTTGTAGACAGCTTGTGTACCACTATAACCTTGGTGCCAAACACAGAATTTGGCCTATAGTAAACTTGTGTACATAATTATTAAATAATTTAAAAAGTAAATACATACTATAAAAGCTAGCACATAATGTGTATCTCTTTAAATATAATCAAGATATTTATAAAAATATTTATTCAATTTAATATGTCCTATATGTGGTAAAATTGATATTTAAACCTAAAGCAGTTTTATAAAAATTATCTAATTATATTTTAATCTACATAATCAATTTACATTTTATCAGAGATAAGATTACCATAGAAACTTTATTAAACACAGATTGTGTAGCACTCCATAAAGATTAGATTTGTAAGACACTTTATGTAGCAATTTAGACTTCATCTCTTCAATCTTAAAATTAGCTTTCTGCATAAGATATCCAAAACAAAAACTAGAAAAATTTTAAAATCCATAATTTTTAAGGAGACTGTATAAGATTTTATTATGTTAGTTCTTTATAGAAGATAGTTTAGCATTTATTGTTATCAAGAACATAAGAGTTGATAGCTGCTTTATTTGGAGTAAGTTTTGGATTCTGTCCAATCTACAATTTCTATAAAAGCAGTGAAAATTACTCCCATTGCAATTGAGAGATTGTAGTCCATTATAATAGGATTAACATAAAATATCTTGAGAAACATCTCAAAGTAATAAGTTTTACAGAGTAATATGATTTGAAACTGTTGCTTACTAAAGAAATACTATGCCAACAAGCAATATTTAATTAGAATATAGATTCCTCATTTAGACTTTAAAGATTGTTAACTAAATTTGCTTGCCTTAACTCAATCCTAACTACTTCAGAGAAGGAACAATGAGCAAAGAAACATATATCATTATAACTAGAATATGCTACAAATTTTTATACTTTAAAATTTAAAGTAGAATAAATTTTTGTTACAAACATATGTTAATTAGATGAAGCAGAAAAATTTTTTCATATCATTCATTAAACTAAAAATTTGGAAAATTTTAAAAAAATAAATAATATTTACTCACTAAATGCAAATCATGCAAAATGTATACTACCTGGCATTGATTTGAAATAATTTGGGAAAAAATCTAAGACATTGTCGAATATTTTATCAGAGGATTCAATTTTCTTATTAATAATTTTTTAATTAAATTTAAATTTTCTTTTCAAATAAAGAGGTTTAAATTGTAAATATATTAGAAGTAAAGTTCTACTCTTTAAATGGAAAACCATTCATGTGCAAAGGAGAGGGCATATAAAAAGAGTAGAAGAAAAAAAGACCACTGAAAATGGAAGGTTAGTAACAAGTTTTGAAAGAAAATTATCACAGATTGAACCAAGAAGAGTTAACTTACGATATTTTCCTTTTTTTTATGTGAAAGAAGACAAAAATGAAGAACTCAATAATTGATTAAAAAGATGGCTGACTAGAGGTTACTAAGATTCATTTCACTCACAAAAAACAGAAAAATAATGAACAAGCAACTGCATTTTGGTTAGGATGACTAAAAGAGATTGCTGCAGTATAGAAAAGCAGTTTAAAAACTCTGTGAAGCACAGAAACTCGGGATGACCACTTAGAGGAGGAAACAAAACCCCGGATTCTGTCACTTTTTCTCTCCAGCTTGGATCAACTTGGAACATGGAGGGACTTCTCTCTTTGGGGAAAAAGTAAGCAGGAGGACTCCAGCAGTCTCCATTACCACCACAGACAACTGTGGTTTTTAATACTGGAGAATCTTGCAGTTTTCTTAGTTGCTGAGCCCTATTTAGGGAACTGCCCGGAGTTCACGTGGCTTCATTACTCCAGAGAAGGAGCTCACATTGTGCCCTACCACCTGGTGACCCAACCTGCTATTGTACTTTACCGTTTTGAAACCAGAGTCATTGCTAGAGCATGTCCTGCTCTGAGGGCCAGTAGCCACTGACTCTCTCTGTTCCTGACACTCTACTGTTATTGTGCCATGCTCACATATGGGAGTGTGCCATTTTCTAGCTGAGCTGCTACAGCCACTAAGTTCAAGAACAAGCTGCCTAGAAGGCACTTTATCCTGTCCACCCCAGTGATTGTGCCTTCTTCCACTACTCAGAGACTAGGACCAACAGACAAGCTGTGATATTTGTCCCAATTCCTGTTCCCCAAGGAACAGGCAGTATGACTCAGTTGGGAGATGGGGCCTGAGCTATAGAAGCAGTCATGCTCCTCTACCACACAAACCAGCTCAGTGTCCTGCTACTAGGAAAGCCAAGCCACAGCAAGCAGAGCAGTCACAACTGTCAGCATGCAAACCAGCCTGGCACCAAGTCCCCCAGGAAGCTGTTCTCAAGTCCCTTGGTGAAAACCATCCCCTTGTCTTACTCCTAGGGAAGCTGTGTCCAAGACAACCAAGCAGCTGTGCTCTCACGTGTCGTACAAACCAGTCCAGCACTCCTGGGGAAGCTGTGCCCAAGTGGTCCAGGCATGATCTATCTTGCCACATTTACTGCCACAAACTTTTGAAGCCTAGGTGACCAAAACCTGCTGTCTCAGCTGCTGTTGATTAAAGCTAAAGAAGCAGCTCTAAGACTATACTATTGTCTCCTCCTAGAACGAGAGCCAATATGCCCTATGCAATGATACCCTATGGCCCATTTGCAGGCTGTCCCTATGAAAGTCACTCTATAAAATTGAGAGATGATTGTTCTACTAAATGCATAGTTATCAAAGGGACACGAGAAACACAAAAGCAGGAAGCACAACATCACCAAAGGAGCACAATATTTCCCCTGTCCAAATAAGTAGACATTTACTAATTGCCTGAAAGGAATTCCCTAAAATAATAATCTTAGGAAAACTTAGCAAGATACAAGAAAATACAGATAGACAATGCAATAAAACCAGTGAAGCAATTCATTATCTTAGTGGTAAATTTAAGATAGACATCATAAAAAGTATCAAGCAAAAATCTTATAGCTGAAGAATTCAATAAATAAAAATTTAAAAATACAATTGAGAGCTTCAACAGAAGACTATGTCAAGCAGCAAAAAGAATTTCTAAACTTGATGATAAGTCTTTTGAAATAAATCAGAGAAAAACAACAGAATGTAAAAGTGTGAAGAAAGCCTATGTGAAACTTATAGGATACTTTTAAAGAAATACATTTTTACATTATAAAATTTTCAGAGGAAAAAGAGATGAAGAAAGGCACAAAAAATTATTTAACAAAATAATTGTTGAAAATTTCCCACTTATTGGGAGAAATCTGAACATTCAGATCTATGAAGCTCCAAATAGATTAAACCCAAAGAGGTTGTCTCCTACACACATTATAATCAAGCTCTCAAAAGTCAAAAACAATTCTAAAAGCAACAAAACTGTCAAGTCACATATAAGGGAATCTCCATGAGCCTATCAATAAATTTTCAGCAGAAACTTCTGAGGCCAGAAGAGGAAATGATATATTTAAAGTTATAAAAAGAAAAATATACTCTGTTATTCAAGAGTACTACACTCAGCAAAGCTGTTCTTCAGAAGTTAAAGATAAATAAAATCTTTATTAGACAAGCAAAAGCTGGAGGAATTTATTACCACCAGATTGTTATTACAAGAAATTTTTAAGGTAGTGTTTTAATCATAAATGAAAGGAAAATAATTACCATCATGAAAATATATGAAAGCATAAAACTCACTGGTAGAGGTAAATTTATAATCAAATTCATAAAACTACATTACTATAATGGTGATGAGTGAAGCTTTCAAATCTCTAGTATAGAGGTAAAAAGTCAAAATGGTCAGAAATAACTATAGATACAATAAGTTCTTAAGAAATACACCATATAAAAATATATAAATTTTGGCAACAAAAATATACCTTGTGGGGGATTAGAGTAAAAGTCTAGAGTATTAGCATGTGACCAAATTTAAGTTATTATCAGCTTAAAAGTATGTTATAACTATAAAATTCCTTATGTAAACACTGTGGTAATCAATTTGTTAACAGGGCATAAAAATACAAATATATTTTAAATATCGTAACACGTAAAATACATATGGCAAATAGTAATGGAAATAAACGAATATATAGATAGCAATTCAATAATAGTAGAAGATTTCAATATCCTTTCATCAGCAGATAAATCAGTTTGACAGTAAAGGAATGAAAACCACTAAACCTGAATTGTATTTTAGACTGAGTGGTCCTAACAGACAAATAAAGAACCTTCCTCCCAACAGCAGTAGAATATATTGTTTTGTAGCACATGGAACCTTCTCCAGGATACCTTCTCCAGGAACCTTCTCCAGGATAGAACATATGTTAGGCTACAAAACAGATTTAAAAGTTTGAAACTATATTTAGTTTTGTTTCTGACCACATGGTATTAAATTAGAAATTGATAGATAAAAATCTTGGAAAATTCAAAAATATGTGAAAATCAACATGCTCATGAACATACTTGTAAACAACCAATCTGTCAAAAGTGAAATCAAAACATAAATTAGAAAAATATCTTGAGACAAATGGCGGTAAAAATATAGCAAATCAAAACCTATGGGATGCAGCAAAAGTATTTCTAAGATGATACAATATAGCATTATTTTCCTACATTAACAAAAATGAAAGACTCCAAATAAATAGTTTAACATTATCTCACAAAGAGTTAGAAAATGAAACTGAACCCAAAGTTAACAGAATAAAAAAATAATAAAGATCAGAACACACATAAATAGGGAAAATAAAAACCATTAAAATTAATAAACCAAGAGTTGGTTCATTGAAAAAAATTGACAGAATTTTAGCTTGACAAAGAAAAGAGAAAATACTCAAATAAATAAAATTAGAAATGAAAGTGAAGACATTTCAACAGAGGACTCAGAAATAAATCTAATCATAAGGGAAAATTATGAACAATTGTATACTGACACATTTGATAACCTAGAGAAGAAGGATACATTTCTAAAAATATATATATAGCGCAAAGGTTGAATCAAGAAGCTTGACATGGAAAGCTTGAACACATCAATAACAAAAAGATTAAAGAAGTAATTAAACCCTTTGAAGGAAGAGAAGCCCAAGACGAGAAGCCTTCAGAGCTGAATTCTACTAAATGTCCAAAGAAAAAAATATTGCCAATACTTCTTAAGCTCTTCCAAAAAATAGAAGAGGAAACAATTTCAAACATGTTTTGCAAGGCCAGCATAACCTTGATACCTAAGCCAGACACCGCAAGAAAGAGGAAATACAGGCTACTATCTCTGATCAACATCTATGCAAAAATCCTCAGTAAAATATTAGCATACTGAATTCTTCAACACATCAAAAAGTGTAGACATTATGACCAAGTGAGATTTATCCCTGGCATGTCAGACTGGTTTTACATATGTAAGCTAACTAATGTAATATATCACTTCAGTGGAATAAAATATAAGAACCACATTATTATCTTAATTAACACAGAAAAATCACTTGATAAAATTCAGTATTGTTTCTTGATAAAAACTCTTAATGGTTTAGGAATATAAGAAATGTTTCTTAGCATAATGAAGTTCACCATGACAAATCCACAGCTAACATTATAAATCAACGAAGAATAACTGAAAACTTTTCTACTAAGATACAGAAAAGCAGGAATGCTTATTCTCATCTCTTCAATTCTATATAGGTCTGAAAGTACCTATAAGATAAGACAATAAAAAGAAAATAAAAGGCATTCAATTCAGAAAGAAAGAAAAATGATCTCCTTTCACCAATGACATGATGTTATATGCAAAAAAATGCCCCAATGGTTTCACAAATAAACTATTAGAGCTAATAAATGAATGCAGTAAAGTTTCAGGATACAAAATCACTATACTACTACTATCAGTACCATTTCTATACACAAAAAAAATTTGACTGAAAAAGCAATAAAAATGATCCCATTTATAATATACCAAGGATAAATTTAAAATATACCTGAGGATAAATTTAACCAAGGACATAAAACATTTGCAGTCTGAAACTACAAAGCATTAGTATAAGAAATTAAAGAAGACACAAATAAATGGAAAGATATGTTCATGGATGGGTAGAATTAATATTGTTAGAATGTTCAAAGTACCAAAGCAATATACAGATTTAACACAATTCCCATCAAAATTTAATTGCATTCTGCACAGAATCAGGAAAAAAATCCTAAAATTTGTATGGATCCACACTCACACACACACGCACACACACACTCATAACCAAAATAGCCATAACCAAAGCAATATTGAGAAAACAAGGTAAAGCATAATGCTTTCTGATTTAAAATTATATTACAAATCCATAGTAATCAAAACAGTATAGTCCTTGATAAAAACAGAAGCAAAATCCAGTGAAACAGAGTAGAAAGCCAGAAATAAATTCATGCAGATACATTCAATTAATTTTTGACAAGGACAACAAGAGGACTCAATGGAAAATGAATAGTCTGCTTAATAAATAGTGCTGAGAAAACTGGATTTCCTCACACAAAAGAATGAAATTGGACTATTATCTTATACCACATGCACAAAATGAACTTTATAGATAAAACCAAACTAAATAGTTAAAAGACCTAAATGCAATACCTAAAATCATAAAACCCCCAGAAAAAGACCATACAGGAAAACCCCTTGACATCTATGGCAATCATTTTTTGAATATCACACCAAAAGCTCAGGCTCCAATTTAAAAAGCAAATAAAAATGACCACATCAAACTAAATTCCTTCTGCACAACAAAGAAAACAACACAATGAAAAGGCAACCCCTACTGATTAAGAATAAATAATTGCAAACCACAAATTTGATAAGGAATTTATATCCAAAACATATAAAAAGCACAACTCAAAAGCAGAAAAAACAAAGAACAAGATTTAAAAACTGGCAAAGGACCTGAACATATAGTTCCATAAAGAAGACATAAAAATGGTCAACTGGTCTACAAAAAATGTACTCACCATCACTAATTATAAATGAGATGCAAATTTACATCACTATAAGATATCACCTCACGCTCATAGTAAGGATGGCTATTATTAGAAACACGAAAGATAATAAATGTTGGCAAAGATTTAGAGAAAAGGGAAACCTAGAACACTGGTGGTGGGAAGGGTGGGAATGTAGATTAATATGGCCATTATGAAAAACACCATAGAAGTTCCTTAAACAATTTAGAATGGGATTACTTACTATATGACACAGAGATCCAAATCTGAGTATATACCCAAAGAAGATAAAATCACCACCAAAGATATCTACAATGTTCACTGAAGCATTATGCACAATGGTCTAGATTTGGAAACAACCTAAATGACTACTGGTCCTTTATATATGGAATGGAATATTATTCAGCCTTAAAAAGGAGATAATAAGATTTGCTACAACATGGACGTACCTGGAGGACATTATGAAATAAAGCAGACACTGAAAATATATTATTACATAATCTCACATATGAAATATTTTAAAGAGCTCAAAATACATGGAGAGAAATTGAAACAGTGGTCAATATGGGTGGGACTGGGGGGAAACAAGAAAATATAAATCAAAAATACAAAATAGCAAATATATGGGATAAACAAGTCAAGTGATCTAATGTACAAATGAGGACAAAAGTTAATTAAATTGCATTAGATTTTTTTTTGGATAACTAGATTGTAAGTGCTCTTACAGTGCTTTGGATAACTAGATTGTAAGTGCTTAACATAGATATGTTAATATGCTTCACTATAGTAATTACTTTACCATATATATTCCATAATATAATGTAAATCTCAAGTATAAACAATAAAATGTATTTTTAAAAAATATTAGAAAATACACCTTAACGTGACTCAACTAAAAACCTTGCTCTAATTAGAAGACCGTTTCAGGTAAGCAGGTTAGATAACAATATAAAACCAATTAATTTTCTGATGTTAGGGAAAAAATGAAACAAATCCAAGGCCTATTCAGAGTAGGCATAACCAGACCCCAAATACTGACTCTTCTAAGACTATGAAGTGGGAAAGAAGTCGAAAGTCAGTTATTTCTGAAGGTCTTAGAAACTATAGGAGATCTTTAGCAACTGCAGCAAGGATTATTACAAAAATAAGTGTTTTTGTTTTGAAAAAAAATACAAGCATAATGAGATTTGAAAAAGACTGGAAGTAAGCAGTGGTTTATTTTAACATAATTTTAATAGCTGAAAAATTTTAAAAAGCCAGTTTAAAGCAGTATTTAAAAATAATTTTACAAACAGTAAGTTAAAATATTTATATATAGTCTTTTTTAGGATTTGAAAAAATCTTCATAAATATATATAAGATTGAGATTTTAAAAAAAATACTAGAAATAAATACAGATGAATATTTATCCATGAAGGAGCAGAATTTTCTAATCACAAAAACAATGAAAGATACTGCAAATAAAATTTAGTAACTAAACACTTCAGTTACTAATATATATTGCTCAATGATGAGGCAATATAATACTTGATATTTTACTGAATATCTATAAACTTTTCTACATATATTCATTTCATATTCTACAAAAAGTTGAGACATCCTTTAAATTAATAACCCTCCCATTACTACAAACATAAAATAAACAGCATCACCTATGTACTTTTCTTGCCAATAATGTTTAACCTAAATTCAATAAAGTCCATATTCAATGTCTAATTTAGAAAAAGTATAGATGATAGAGAAGCAAGTTAAATATGAAAAGATTACAAAGTTAATGTCATGGAAAAAAACAACAAATATGAAACAAAACAAAAACAGAGAGATGTTCAAGATTAAAAGATATTGAGAGACATAGTATGCAAATTTAATTCATGGTACTTAAATAAATGCTGATAAATCCCATTTTGTTGTTGTTGTTGTTGTTGTTTTTAGTTGGAGTCTCACTCTGTCACCCAGACTGGAGTGCAGTGACCGCTCCCGGCTACTGCAGCCTCGACCTGCTGGGCTCCAGCGATCCTTCCGCCTCACCCTTCCAAGTAGCTGAAACTACAGACGCGCGCTACCATGCCCGGCTGATTTTTGATTTATTGTAGAGATGAGGTCTCGCCAAGTTGCCCAGGGAGGTCTCGAACCCGTGGGCTCAGGCAATCCACTCACCTCAGCCTCCCAAAACGCAGGATTACAGGCTGAGCCCTCAAACCCGGTTAAATTCCGATTTTTAACCAGCAAATTATAGAAAATGTGTGAGGGGCAATTGGGCAAATTTGAATGTGGTCGGCATATGACGGTCAATATCTTTATCAATAATGATATAAGAACGAATGAAAAGTGCTTTAAAATATAAAATCACCTTATTAAATGCACAAACTAGAGAATAAGCATATTATTATACCAAAATTGTAGAGAAAAGCAAAATCTAGGTTTGGAAGAACTTCTAAATTTGTGAAAGAGTTTCTCAGTCAAATAAAGTAATGAAAGAAACTGTCAGCACCACACATGTAACCCTAAGACTACAGTTTCAGTGTGCTCTAAACAACTTCTGATTGTATTTGTATCTTTGTGAATGATGTTTTATTCCCAGGAAGGGTTTCTCTGATCGTGCATGAGTAGACCAGAAGTACTAGGTAATTAACAACTCCAAACAACCTTCAAAATATGAATGATGAAAATTAATATGTTAAAAGTCCAGTTTCCTTGACCCGTAAGGGGAATGATGTGTATATTTTGTACCATTCCCCAGATTCTCTCTGTGGGATTAAGCTTTAGTTGTCACAGTGACAGAATTATAATGCCTTTTTCACTGTTGGCTTTCTTTTTGTATATTAATCCTCACTTCCCTGAAACGATTAGACTTGAATCACTGCCTTCGGTTCTGAATCTATAGAAAATCACAAAAAGAGGCTTGGTACCAAAATTTGCCCTAAAAGCAAATCCTCAGCTTCTCAAGTTGATTTCTTCACTGGCCAGATGGCAAGGACAACGATCTTGATGCTAAGTGGAGATAGTGATTCTGTACCATCCATGGCAAATTGTAACGCCACAATTTCAAGACCCTCGTTTGTGAGGAATTGAGATGTGCTACACAAGGGAAAGGCACTGGCTTAACTCATATCTCCAGCATTCGTGACATACGACTGCAATAGTAAGGAAAGGGCTGATTATAAAGACGTGGGGATACAATTCCGGGTTAGGTACATAAGTGATCATCATGCAGGTAAAGTTTGAGCCTTCTTTTGGTCCCCACTTTACCTGGTTTGAGATCAGGTACTCTTCCTGATGTTATGTGTCCCCTCACCCCTGACAGTGTCCCACTACTGTTAATCCTTTTCTTGCAGTATTATGATAAATGTTCAGGACATACTTATGAGTGAGTACATGTGGTACTCACATCTTTGTTTCTGGGATAGATCACTCAGTATTATAGATTCTAAATCCATCCAAGTTACTGTGAAGTCCACGATTGTGTCTTTCTTTATGGCTGCATAATATTCCATCATGTATACTTACCGAATTTAAAAGACCTTTATTTCCAAACTTGGAGTTCAGATTGGGTAGAAAACTAAGCCCATGTTCTAATTTTGACAATATCAAAAGAAGATTTAATGAACTGTTGCAATATACCTGCAATACTAAGACCAAGATACATCCAGGGATGGGGTAGGATCCTAAGATACTGGATGGGAAAACCCACATAGATTCACTTGATTGCTTTCAATGACCAGATTCCTCTGAATCCTCTGGGTTTTTGGAAGTGGCCGCCTCCTCTTTGCTAGAAGAGAACAGTCTTCCTTAGCCTGCAGACCATGCAGACTCTCACCCAACGAAATAGATATACCATATTATGTAACTTTTCAAGTTTATCTATACCTCTTTTCATGGATCAAGGTCAATAAACCCTGAAGAGACAACAAAGTCCAATTATAAAAGTACTCTCTCTCCTTTTGAAGAAAAGTTACTCTAACGAAAAGAACTGTGAGATCATGTTTTTGGATGGATCATAAGTTTGCTGAACTGGAGTCAGGTGTGGGAGTATGTGTGACACAATAACTGGATATGAGGGGTTTCACTAATAGTGGAATAGTAATAGTGTTACATGTGATTCAGGGTTTTTGTTCCAGCAAGTATACTTACAGCTTATCTTCATGCACTATTGCGATGTCTACATGAAGTTTAGAAATAAAATGATGACCTATGAGGTTTTGAGCAAATGAGGTTTTGAAGAAATACATAGGTAGAATAAGAAAGAGTTCAAAGGACTCAGAGAGGGGGTCATGCTAGAATAGATTTACTTCTTAAGTTTAGAGAACCTACCTGTCATTTGTGTTGTGAAAGGTTCAGAAAACTTCATTTAAGCAAAAGGGAGATGCTAGTAATGTCCTTATTGAGAAGGTCTATAGTGGCTGATCGCTGTATGCAAGTGATGGTATTTCTTCTTCTCCTACATCCATTGATGTAATTAACACAGTAAGTAGCAAACCGGAATGGCAACCTAGAGGTACTGAACATCACAGTTCTGTGATGATGGCCACAGATTTTATACCTTGAGCCAGTTCTCAGACTTAAGCCATTGTTTGAAAGGGTGGTTGGAATCCCTGAGAATTAACTCTACCAAGCAATTCTTTCACTAGAGATCCAGCATACAAGTATGCCTTCCTCACACAACTAGAGTGAGAATATGTGGAGCCCAGCAGTTAAATAAAGCCTTTGTCAAGTGGCTTCCTCAAAGTGGTTTAAAGTGAAAGAGATCCAAGGACCCACCTTATGTTTATTTACCTGGTCCTTGAAAGCATAACAGGAGTAGTTACACATAACAGCTTTCAGAAGTCCAGAATTGTTCCCTTGATATCCAGGAATATCCATAATGGTAGAAATGTCCTAATCAAATCTGAAATTACTCCTTGACCTGGATAGAAAAATGATAAGCAATGGCACTTTTCAGGTAGAATGCAAAGATTAATGCCACAATTGAAGACTTAAAACATGTAATGTTATGAGCTCCATTATTACATAAAAAAGTGTTCATTATTATTTCTTTATCGTACATATTAAGGAGTCATTTAATTGACTATTAATAAGATCTGACATTTTCATAGATGTGAGATAAAAATTAAAATGACTGTATATTTTTATAAGTTGCTGAGGAATAATGAAATTCCTATTTATAGGCATTATTTTTAACTTGTTGAAGTGAAAATACAAAATCTATGAATTCACAAGTTAAGTGCCATTTTTGAAGATGAAAAATATTTTTCCATTTGTTCAATTTAAATATACAAAAATGTTGAACATGCAATTGAAAGTGTCTTTTTTTAAGGAGTTATACTTGAATAGAATGGAAAACGGGCTTTTCTTCTGAAGACCCAGAACTTTCTTATCTGTAGGTTACCTAAAAGCTAGCTATTTTTATATGCAAGAACCAGTGCAAATGACTAACAGAGGACCATTGTGTTGGTCTGTACTTTTACAACTGCATTTTAACTTCTTGCAGAGTTCTTAAAGAAAGTACTATAATGTGCATTGCCCACGTAGAGGAAAAATTCATACTTCTATTCTTAGATGAGTGTTTCATAAAAGCTCTTTACTTTTTCTTTCTTGGAACAGCTTGTGGTGGCTCTATTCCAAATCAATTATGGGTTTAATGGTCAACTAAGCTAAAATATGTTATATGCCATTTTCAAAAAGTTTCTTTTTGTTCTTTAAGATTGGTTGATATTTAAGCATATCTATTATAAGAAAGAAAACTATATTATATGAGCAACAGCTTATCAGTTAACATACATTTTTACCTTGTAGGAGATATGGTTGATTGCCTCATACTTCCCTTGTTTTCTAACAGTGTTCTTGTCCGACTCTGAGAAACATCTCTCCATCATGACATCTTAAGCAGAGAGACAACTGAGCCACCATCAACATCTCCAGAAGAGACCCCAGAATTTTAAAAATAATCTTATCTGCCTTGATAATATTTGGATGAGATCAAATTCTGGTGGTTAAAACATCAGGGAAAATCTGTCTCTGAAAAAAAAATTTTATTTTCTCTGGAGAAAACCACGGGCAAAACTGGTCACCCATCTCTCTCCCCTAGGGTGGGAATTCCTGAATTGTATTAGCCATTTTGGAAGAATCCAAAAGATTAAGCCAATATAGAGTATGACAAACGGGAGAGACAGAAAGACCAACCCGTCATTAAGCTTAGCATATTTTCATGTGTGTGAAATATATTTCCTTATAATAAAGTTAGTTTGACTTGAGTTGTCTGCTATAGGTAAAGGAATCCTGCATATATAATAACTACATATTTTATACTACTATTTCTTTCATTGTACTTTTTTCTTTTTATTTCATATTTTCCAGGTGCTTATGCATTCACTTCCAAAGTCAATAGCATGTTTTAAACATTATAGAGTACTAAGATCAAAATTAATGTCAGAAATCTTATGATCCAATGTTATCTAGAACTGTTTTTCTCTTTGAAAAAAGTGGAATATATTTTGATAGTAATAATAACTACTATTTATTGACCTTACAATGTGCCATAAACTAACCAGTCATGGTGGCCCAAGCCTGTAAACCCAGCACTTTGGGAGGCCGAGGCAAGAGGCTTGCCAGATCCCATGGGTTTGAGACCAGACCTCGTCTCTACAATAAATCAAAAAATTAACTGGGCATGATGGATGCCTATAGTTCCAGCTACTTGGAAGACTGAGGTGGATCGCCTGAGCCCAGCAGGTCGAGGCTGCAGTGGCCGTGAGCATGCCACAGCACTCCAGCCTGGGCAACAGAGTGAGACTCTGACTTAAAAAACAAACAAACAAACAAACAAACAAACAAACAAACACGATGTGCCATAAACTGCTAGAAACTTTTCACATGTTATTTCTACTTGACTCTCACAAACTCATAAAGTTGGCATTATTTCCGTCTTTTTGTCTTCCTGGACTACTCAGTACAAGGCATTATTTCTTTATACAAATAAAAAAAACTGGAACTCATAGAAGTTAGGCAGCTTACTTTGAGTTAATCACATTATTTAATGGAAGGGCCAGGATTTGAATACAGGTGTCACTTATTCTAAAGCCCTTACATTC
The DNA here is from genome assembly GCA_027257055.1 of Cephalopachus bancanus. NCBI lineage: Eukaryota > Metazoa > Chordata > Mammalia > Primates > Tarsiidae > Cephalopachus > Cephalopachus bancanus. Next base: position 7,009,551 of record JAPVLO010000131.1, read on the forward strand.
CCTCGTTGTTATTAATTTCATGAAACAGAAAAAGATGTGCTATCCTGAGATAACTCAAGTTAGTTGCCATCTGGATTTCCTCTGAACTATTTTGGTGATAAGAAAAAATTTTCCATTACCTGTGTGGGAAAATAAAGTGCACTCGTTTACTGTGGTAAAAATGAAAACATGATTATATTATCCATATTTTGCTGCAGTAAAGTTGCAAGACAAACCTTAATATTATAGTAGATTAGAGTAACAAACCTTTATTTCTTGTTTACACTAGCTTTTTTAAATGTTAAAAGTCCGTGAATTAGCTGAGGCAGTTATGCTCTTGGCTGCAGGTTGGATTCAGATGTGCTCTGCGTGCCTCACTTTCTGAGGCTGGAAGCTACCTGGGACACACATGCTATTCTCACAACAGATGGCAGATCTCAAGGCCTGCAAGGAACTCTTAAAGCCTCCACTGAGAAACACCCTACTGGGGCACTCAATTGGCCGAGGCATGTCATATCGGAGTGTGCATCAATGGGGCAGGAACCTGTACTGTTTTTGTGGTAGTAATGAAGGGGAAAAAAAGAGTGAATATTTGCAGAAAGAATATAATCTACATTAAATATCAACATATCATATGTAGCTACAATGTCTAAAATCCAATGACTCATTTGTATTCCATTATACTTATTTCTTAACATTAGTGAAATATAGGTTTGTACAAAAAAACACTAAAAAATTTCCCAAATACTATAATATAAACACTAAAATCCCATTTCACTGAAATAAACACTGAATTTTATTATTTTTTATGGATTTTAAGAAAACATGTATATAACTATCTAATGTATTTAAAAATTGTACCGTATATATTAAAATCAAGCTGTGAAAAGTAAGACACATGGACACTCAGCCCCCTCTCTCCTTTATTTTTTTATTTTGAATAAAAATAATCATGGAAAACCAATTACAGATTATGTACACACAATTATCTGAGTTTAATAACTTGCAATTATGCAATTTAGGTTTAGTTTTAACTTAGTCAATTCTTATAAGAGAATTCTCTAATTAAAAGGTTAGTGTGGCTGCTCAGTTCTATTGAAATAAAAACTTTAGACAAATTAAATTTAGCAGAGTTTATTTAAGCAAAGAAAGATTCATGAATCGGGCAGCACACTGACCAGTAGAGACCTAGAGAGCTTCACTCAGCTGTGTGGGCAGGCAGTATTTATAGAAAGAAAAAGGAAATGACATACAGAAACAGCTTGACTGATTACAGCTTATCATTTTCCTTAATTAAGCAAAGTGCGATTAAAAATTTGCCTTACATGGACATAGTCTGATCAGTTGGCAGTTTATTATTGGCTGAGACTCAGCTGTTTGTTTCGAGAATATCCAGTCATGCCTTGTAAAATGACGCCTTGGTCAAGATGGACCACATATGCAACAGTGGTCCCATAAGATCATACTAGAACTGCAAAATTCCTATCACCTTGTTATGTTGTAGCCATCATAATGTTGTAGGGAAATATATTACCCTTTCTATGTTTAGACATACAGATACCATTATGACAATTACCTGTAGTATTCAGTATAGTAATATGCTGTACAAGTTTACAGCCTTGGAGCAATAGGTTTTTATCATATAACCTAGATATGTGGTAGGCGAAAATATCTAAGTTTTTGTAGGTATACTATAATGTTCACACAATGATATAATCATCTTTTTCATTTTGCATTTCTTAGAATGTGTCCTTGTGGTTAAGTGACTCATTATTGAACTCAAGTTACATTGCAGTTTGTTTCCATACTAAATTAGGTTGCAGTTTGCTTTGTACATAGACACCTTTAGGCAAAATTTAATTTAATTCAGTAGTTTCAACATCTTGATGGATTATTTTCTCCTTCTACTTTCATTTCCAGACTCTCTTCTATCATTTCATGTGGCTAAGCACAGTCAGAGGGCTTGATCTTTCTGAGGACACTTTCACCTCTTTCCATTTGGTTTTAGAATTCTCACCACATGGGATCCTAGTAAAAGGGGAGAGCCAAGGATGCTCTTCTTAAGCAAATATCAGTGTGATAGAAGGAGCTACATGTAGTCTCACCATAAAGCCTGGCAATGAACAATAATGAAGGAACTCTGAAGCACAGGAACAAGAAGATTGTTTTCTCAGGAAACATTTTTTTTTTCAGCTTCTAGCATGATCAAAAATGAATACATGTACCCAGAGGCAGAGGAAATTACAGGAGATATATTAACACCATCATGTTACCTGTAATCTGTGATAAGGATTTTTTCAGTAGTATTATGGCTAAAGATGCTTTTTATTATTGTCTTAGATACATTTGATTAAGTAAGAATTGTTGGAGAGAATAAACATATACAACAAATGATTTTAGCTTACTGGCTTGCATATGACTCCACCTGGCATCCTAATGAAATAACTCCAGTGCAACACAACCTATGTATACATCTACTTTTATTTGTAAGGTGTTTTTAAAAACAATGAAAAAGATAATATGTATGGTCTAGTTTGCAAGTACATACATTGTTGGTGAATTTTGAGATAAACATCTCAAAAAATGTTATTGAGTAGTTAAGTTTTCATTTCAACATCTGGTTCATTTAGATGTATGAAGTAATCTGTGAAGAAGGTAACTGTACAAGACAATTAAATTCATTTTGCCTACCTTATATTTATTTTTAAATATTTTAATATATTTATATTATGATATGCTTTATACTTATATGCTAAGTTTACTGTATACTTATATATAGACTATAGTTCATATATTTATTTATAAATACTATTGAAATAATCATTTTCAGGCAAATGAAAATTTAAAAAATCTTCATCGATATTCCTTACTAGAATTTTATGATAAATAGTTCAGAATTGCCTACTTATTCATATTTATGCTTCTGATAAATTCATTAAGTTTTTTTTTTTTTTTTTGGTCAGAGTAGCACTCTGTCACACAGGCTGGAGAGCAGTGGCAAGTTCACGGCCACCGCAGCCTCAACCAGCTGGGCTCACAGGTGATCATTCTGCCTCAGTCTTCCAAGTAGCTGGACTCGTAGACACGTACCACCACACCTGGCTAATTATTTTTCTTTTATTTATTTTAGAGACGAGGTCTTACCAAGTTGCTCAGGCTGGTCTCGAACCCCTGGGCTCAGGCAATCTTTTCGTCTCTACCTCCCAAAGTGCTAGGATTACAGGAGTGAGCCACAACACCCAGTCAAGCTACTTATTCTTAATTAATTCTTTGTAGTGTAAGAATTCCCTTAATAAAAACATTAATATATCTGATTCTGTCATTAATCCATCTTGTAATTTTATTTTTATAAAATTAAATAACAAAATATTTATTTGTTTTATTCATATTTTTCAAATGTTATTTTGTGTATTATTAATTTTTTTAAATCAGTGATACCATGCCTTACCATTTTTAAATTCTCCATCCTACCAGAAATTTGAAATGTTCCAGAGTTATAAAAATGAATTTTTTTCTTCTGAAAAGTGAAAGGAAAGAAAGCTGGGAAGTGAGCTGCATGTGTCTTTCATAAAAGGTAGGTGATTTTTCACACACCTTAGATAGAAATTCTCAGGTCCTGGCAAACATCTCCAAGTTGAAAACACAACAATGGAGGAAAACCAATTGGGAGTAGCTGTGGCACAAAATACATAGATTTAAAAAAAAAAACAACACCTTCACAAGTGGAAATATTGTGCCTTAAAATATTTCCACACAGAAAATAATTCCTAATAAATATATTTTACTTTTTATTGGAAGATTAATTTTATCCAAAATCAGATATAAACCAAGATTTCCATGGCAGAAGAATGAGAGGTTTCAGTTTAAGATTTTAAGATCGACTCCCGAACTTTAGGGTTTTCTGAAAAACAAAACAAAGCAAAAGTCACCTAGTAATGAATGGAATACATTATTTTTAATTAATGAATTAATGATCTCACTGACCTGTGATCTGTTCAAGTTAATGGATTTATCCCTATATCTGTTAAGATTTTTGATAGGAACGACTGATTTCTGTAAAACAACCCTCATTGTGAATACCATGAAAATATACAGAAAGAGAAAGGAATCATTCATTCTAAATATACCCATGAATAAAGTAGCCTAAATAAACCCGCTATGCCCTACTCAAGTGTCAATCTATTTATCGCTAAAATGATCAGTCCCTAGCTTTTGTTCACAATATGGATTTTAATATAATTTAGACTATTTTTTATGTCAGCACTCCATTGTCAATATGTACTCAAGTTTTTCTCTTTTCCTGTCTTTCCCTTTTTATTATCTGTGCTTATTTGACTTCATGCTTTCTGTTTGTGTGGATCAGGAGTAACATGATGATGACACGATTGACATTATGGGCAGACAATTCTTGTTGTAGGGAGCTTTCTGTGCATTTTATGATATTTAGCAACATCTCTGGTCTCTACTCACTAGATGCCCTCCAGTTGCAAAAGAAATTGTTTTGTGACATTGCTATTTTCTATTGGGGGAGAAGCAAAATTTTTTTCTGCTAAGAACTGACATATAAGAATTTTCAGGATTGTCTTGGTGTATATCATCTCTCTCCTGTCTCTATATTTACAGAAAAACTAACTCAGTTACACACACAGTCCATGCACATAAAATGCTTGACAGAAAATCCTTGACTGTGAAGTAACAAGGCCAAGTGAAAGAGATAATGACTATTTGTGATTTGGATGCCTTTGTTCTAAACATTAAATCTATGGTTTTGCATATTTAGAATAGCGATAATCACAAAGTCTAATCATGTAAACTTCCACTGGGATCAAAGTCAAGTAAGTAATTAGTTTATGTCCCTCATCAGTATAGTTGAGAAAGTCAAATAGAGTGGAGAAAATTGTTCCACAAAGATGAGAACGTTCATGACCTTAGGCCTTGGTATGAGGTTTACTTTAGGCATTGTTTCCCATTGATTTCATTGAATTTAATTCCTACAGAATACACGGTTTCAGGCTTCATAAGTGCAATTCTATCTTTACAGGTGCTTCTCAGAATTAATTGCTATTTTATAGGTAATTACCATTTATATAATTAGATTAGTTAAGTCGGTCATTTAAAAGATGCCTAAAATTGAACAGTGGCATTTTAAAGACTGACACCGGCATCATGCTTCTGAAATTGTCTTAAATCCCTTGTAGACATGGGGGAAGGGATGATAAAGGAAGTTACCAAAAATGTAGGCTGGTTCAAAGGAGCTTCAACTTTAAGAGAACCATAGGAGTTGTACTTTGCAGTTTTCTGATTTTTTAAAGTCTCTAATATCTGCATATTCTGAAACAGCTTCTTTTCAAATAAATGTAAGTTATGTATTAAAGTGTGAGTAATTTTGCTTCCTTCAGGAATTAATTGCTGTGCACTAAGTAAACTAGATAGCAGCCCTATTCATTATGGCCTGTATGCCACTCCTGTCTGATAAAGCTCCCCTGTCGTCTCTAGCACCTGTTCTGAATTGACATCCAAATGCTCTTTTCCCTGGGGCTTCTTTTCAAAATATTTGCTTAGAAGAAAGGTGACGCCTACTCCCAGCTTTGACATTCTAGTATTATCCTCACTGAAATCTGGGGCCATAAAATGTCCTTCCAGAGATGATGGAGGTTGCTATACTCACACTTCCAGAAGTTTACTGCTAATCCACCAACCTGGAATACATAATGAGAAAATATATTAGTTGGCCCAAAGATTAATAAAGAATTTAAACACGTTATATATAGGTAATATGTGTTAAAGTCAATTAAACTTCACTAACATACATATATTAATATATTAGTATGCAAAATCATACCAATTGCAATTTTCAAAGTCTTTGTGTTTTTTCCAAGATTAGACTCTCTTTAGAAATCTAGAGCTATAAAAGTAAATAATGATAACATACATGAAGGACTATATTATTTGTGTCGATAAATGAGACACTTATTCTAACTCAACAGCTTTTGTGACTTTAATTCTTACTGACTTCTACATCTATTTCTTATCAGGCTGAACATTGTTTATTACTAAAAGTTAAGAGGAAATTACATTTAGAACAACAGAAACTATGAACCTAGCAATAGTTCATATTCCCTGCTGGAAGTGAAAGTTTAAAAGTTTACATATATAGTTAGAATGATAGATATATAACTTGTTGCTTTAGGCAATAATTTAAGATGTTTCAATTATTAAATTAATTATTGCTATAGTTTGTCAATTTTTTAAAGCATCAAATTTATCTTGCCCTGTATTTTGTGAGCTCCTAACTTTAGTCAAAACAGACTAGCTTGATATGTGAAGAAAAAGTATAGCCAAATACAGGGTGTTGATTTACAAAATTGGAAATTTTGCAAATATGTCAAAATATCATCCTCACTGATGACCAAAGTGCCAGAAAACATGATCCATAGTTATTTGTTTGGTTTAAGGTGCAATCTACTGAAAGTAACTTTGAAACATAAAGGTATAAGAAAAGTGGGGCATATGTGAAATTACTAGTGTTCATTATCAAATAAGCAGTTATAAGTTATCAGATTAGTAATCTAACAATGATGGTAATTTTAAATTTCTTAAAAATGGTGATATTTAAGGTAAATATAAATCAGAATGATTTTTTTGTTTATAGTTTTAATAAAAATAAAATCAATGTTGAGAAAAAAAGGTGACTTTTTTTAAAAACCACCAACTGGATGCAGTTCAAGCTTCTTAACATGGAACACAGTGTCCTCTGTGATATCATTTTTTTTCCTGGCCCCTCATTAATAGAGACCAGAAAATCTATATTTTAATCTTATTTTGCCTCAGGCCTAAAATGAAACATAGCTGTATATGTTAGCTTATGCAAAAAAAAAAAAGTTGCTTATACATTTTTAAAATTTACTTATTTACTATGTCTTACTTGTAGTATTGCCAACTTCTATGCCTTTCCCACATTCAATCAGTCAGGCATTCTTATTCACTACTTCAAGAAAAGTATATAAGAGAAAAAAGAAGTTAAACTATAAGTCATTTTTGAAACTTTAAATTTCAATAGCTTGTGCCCAGAAAAGAACAAAAAGGATACAACGTTTTTGAGAAAATGATTAAGAGTAAGAATCCTGTTACTCCTGGCAACCACTTTTTTTCCTATATCTCTTCCCCCATATCCTAGAGGTGAATAAGATTTTCTGAACAGGAAGAAAAATTGAGGAGAGGAAGGAGTATTGAGTATTAAAGAAGGGTGCTCTGTATGCTCTTCTTTGGACAAATCTCAAGCATAAAAGAGACCTGCTTCTCATTTTCTGTGAACAGTCCTTGGGAGATGGTAGGAATGTAGATATCAGAACATAATGCACAATATTTCTCAGCATACATGATCTAAAAAGATTCACAGACTCTCCAAATATTTTGCCTGAATGTCCCTTAAAATAATAGTTAATTTACCGATGACAGAGAACCAATAAAACCCATGGTCACCTCAAAAGATGCTAGCATAGATATAATTAATCAGACAATTACCTAATGAACGCTTATTATGTGCCAAACATTTTTATAGACAGTGAAGCACAGCAGTGAACAATGCACACAAAAAGTCTACCTTTTCAGAAAGTACATTCTAATGGCAGCTGGGTAATATCAAGAACCAGATGTTCATTCTTAAATGCTCTCAGCATGATGCAAAACTTCCAGAACTTGAATTCAACTCTCAGGGAAATGAAAGTCTGTGTAAGTGCACACAGATAATAGACTATGATAAAGAGTAACATCATACTTGGAGAAGTATGCCAATTAAGTTACCTTAGAAAATCATGTAAAATTATAAATCATTGAATACCTAAGTCTGTAGACTGAGGATAATATCTAATCCTGATTATATATACCAAGTGTTCTGCTAGAAATTGAGGGAACAAGCATTTCTAAAATATTTTCTTATGTTGCTGATGCTGTTGTGATATTTACTGAGCACATTCAATGGAGTTCACAAACTAGAGAATACAGTGTAGTCTTCCAATGTTCATAAAATTCCTTCAATCTTTAGAAAGAATGATAGTCCTAAATATTCTTTCATATTGAGTCAAAGTGAAAATATACAAAACAAGTTCATCAAGACCCCCAAACTAAAGAGCATTAACTATGTATAGCAATAAGACATGTCACGCTTCACAAAGTTAAAACAAAAATTCTAAAATTCCTATGGAACTGAAAAAGAGAGCCCAAACAGCCAAAACGTGTCTAAGCAAAAACAAAAAACAAAAAACAAAAAAGCAACAAAGCTGGAGGCATTACATTGCCTGACTTCAAATTATACTACAAGATGATACTAACCAAAACAACACGATGCTCGTATAAAAATAGGCACATAGATCTATAGAACAGAATAGAGAACCTCAGTATAAAACCACATACCTACAACCGACTGATTTTTGACAAAGTTGACAAAAATAAACAATGGGAAAAGGACACCCTATTCAATAAATGGTACCGAGGAAACTGGCTAGTCGTATGTAGAAGAATGAAACTGGATGCCTGCCTTTAAATATATATAAGAATTAACTCAAGAGGGATTAATTACTTAAATATAAGACCTGGATATATAAATATTCTAAAATAAAATTTAGGAAGAACATTCTGGACATTGGTCTAGGCAAATAATTTATAATGAAGACCTCAAAAGCAAATGTAAAAGCAAAGCAAAATAAAACAAAGATTAGTGGAACTTAATTAAACTAAAGAATTTTTGCATAGCAAAAGAAACAGAGTAAACAAGCTACAGAATGGGAGAAAGTATTTGCAAATTATGCATGCAGTAAGGGATTCATCTATGAAGAATTAAACAAATACAAAAAAATACCATTAAAAGTGGGCAAAAGAAAAGACTAGATATTTTTCCAGAGGACACATACAAATGGTTAAGAAACATATTAAGAAATGCTCAACTGCACTAATCAAATAAATGGAAATTAAAATCAAAATAAGACGTTATCTGACCCTGTCAGAATGGCTATTCTTAAAAAGAAAAAAAAATATTCGTGAGGATTTGGAAAAAAGAAGAACTTATACATTTTTAGTAGAAAAATAAATTTATACACTCTCATGAGAAACAGTGTGGAAATTTCCCAAGAACTAGAAATAAAATAGCCATTCAATCCAGGATTCCCATTGCTGGATATCAGCCCAAAGAGAAATAAATCATTGTATCAAAAAGATACCTGCACTTGTATGTTTATTGCATCCCTATTCACAACAGCAAAGACTGGGAACAGCCTAAGTGTTCATCAATGGGAGGAAATGTGGCATATACATATATATTATGGAATATTACTCAGCCATATACAAAGAATGGCTTTATGTCTTTTGCAGCAGTATGGATGGAACTGGAGGCCCTTACCCTAAGTGAAATAGCACAGAAAGAGAAAGCCAAATACTTCATGTTCTCACTTATGATAGATAAACAATGGGAACACATGGACATACAGGGTGGAAAAATGAAAGCTGGAGACTATGTAATGTGGACGGGTGGGAGAGAGGTAGGGGATGAAAAGTTACCTATTGGGTACAATGTACACTATTTGAGTTATGAGTACACTAAAAGCCCAGACATCATCATGTCACAATATATGCATGCAAGAAATCTGCACTTCTACCCTTTGAAGGTATGCAAATAAAAATTTGAAAACGATAATTTACAGTGCAAATAAATTCTTCATATATAATATGTAGATCAGTATAATTTTGTCATCTTGAAATATTTTCTGGAAAATACTTGTAATTTGGTGAGCTAAAATTGTATTTTCACTATATAAATAACGTTAGTAATATTCTTTAGCTAGAATGTTACATAAAATATACAAAATGAAAAAATTATTTAAACTGAAATATGATTTACATATAAATTCTCTATTTTAAAGTACACAAGTCAGTAATTGGTTTTTGTTGTTGTTGTTGTTGTTGTTGTTTGTTTTTGTTTTTTTTTTTTTAGTTTAGAGTCTCACTCTGTCACCCAGACTGGAGTGCAGTGGCTGCTCATGGCCACTGCAGCCTCGACCTGCTGGGCTCCGGCGATCCTTCAGCCTCAGCCTTCCAAGTAGCTGGAACTACAGGTGCGCGCTACCATGCCAGCTAATTTTTGATTTTTTGTAGAGATGAGGTCTCGCCAAATTGCCCAGGCGCGTCTCGAACCCACGGGCTCAGGCAATCCACTCACCTCAGCCTCCCAAAGTGCGGGATTACAGGCTGAGCAACGGAGCCCGGCCAGTAATTTTTAGTATATTTAAAAGGTTACACAAACATCACCCATTGTGTAATTCCAGAATATTTTTATTTACAAAAGAAACTGTACCAATTAGGAGTAATTCCTCATTTTTTCCTACCTCCATCCCCAGGCAATAACTAACACTTTTTGTCCCAATGAATTTACCTATTCTAGACATTTTATAGAAATGAACTAAATAATATAGGATCCTTTATGACTGCCTTCTCTCACTTAACCTTTTCCAGCTTTATTTCGTTGCAGCAGATGTCAGTACTATATATTTATTGTATTTGATGCATTTTCCTTTTCATTGATATTGCATTTTATTTACATATGCATTAGTTGATGGATATGTTTATTGTTTCCCCTTTTGGTTATTATAAATAATGCTACCATAAGCATACAAATGCAAGTATTTGTGTGAGCATGTGTTTCCAATTCTCTTAGGTAGATGTTTAGTAATAAAACTCTTGGGTCATATGACAAATCTATACTTAACTTCTTGGGGAACTGTCAAGATGTTTTCCACAGCAGCTGCACCATTTTATTTTTCCATGAGAAACAGATCAGGGTTTCAATTTTTCCACATTCTTGTCAACATTTGTTATTTGCCCTTTATTTGACTATAGAGTATAAAGTGGTATCTCATTGTAGCTTGAGTTGCATTTCCTTAATGACTAATGCTGTTGAGTTCTGTTTATGGGCTTGTTGAATATTAGGATAAGATCTTTGTAGAAATGTTCATCCAAATATTTGGCCTTTTTTTAAAAAAAAGAGATTGTTGTTTTATTATTAAGATGTATGAGGTATTTACATATTTTGGATTACTAGGTCCTTATCAGAAATAGATTTAAAATATTTTCTCTTTTTTGTGGTTTTTTTCACTTTCTTGATGTTGTTCACCAAAAAACTTTTAATTTTAATGAAGTCCATTTTATCTATTTTTATGTAGTTTCTTATGCTTTTGGTGTCAATCTAAGACCAGAGACTAATCCAACATCATAAAAATTGACAGCTATATTTTCTTCTAATCATTTTATAGTTTTACCTGTTTTGAGTTATTTTTTGTATATGTTGTAAAGTAGTTGTCCTACTTCATTCCATTATAAGCAGATATCCAGACGTCCTAAAATCATTTGATGAAAAGATTACATCTTTGAATGTTTTGGCACCCTTGCCAAAATCAATTGACTATAAATAAATGGGGTTATCTCTGAAACTTCTATTCTAGTTCATTGCTCTATATGTCTATTTTTATGTCAGTACAGTGCTGCCTGATTCCTGAAGTTGTGAAATTGAGAAGTGTGAGTTCTCCAACATTTTATTTTGCAATATTGTTTTGTTGATTCTAGGTTCCTTGAATTTCATATGAATTTCAAGGTAAATGTTTCACAGAAATAAAGAACCAAATACCGCATGTTCTTACTCATAAGTAGGACATGAACAATAATCACAATAGCACAAGGGAGGGATCGACAATTGTGGGACACTGCCAAGGTAGGGAGAAAGGAAGACACGGAACACACAAAGGGTACCTGATCCTAAACTAGTGGAAGTGAGGACCAGGTGGAGGCCCAAACTTCACCTTCATATACATCACTTATGTACCTAATTCTGACTTGTCCTCCACGACTTTATAATAAAATAAAGTAACAAAATGGTAGTTACACTTTGATAAAAATTGCATTGAATCTGTAGATACATTTTGAAGCATTACCATTTTAACAAGAAAAAAAGGATGTAGCCGGGCTCGGTGGCTCAGCCCGTAATCCCGCGCCTTTGGGAGGCTGAGGTGAGTGGATTGCCTGAGCCCGCGGGTTCGAGACCCGCCTGGGCAGCGAGACCTCATCTCTACAATAAATCAAAAAATCAGCCGGGCGTGGTAGCGCATGCCTGTAATTCCGGCTACTCGGAAGGCTGAGGCGGAAGGATCGCCGGAGCCCAGCAGGTCCAGGCTGCGGTGGCCGGAGCGGCCACTGCACTCCAGTCTGGGCGACAGAGTGAGACTCCAACTCAAAAAAAAAAAAAAAAGAAAAAAAGGATGTCTTTTAATTTATGTAAGTATTATTTAATTTATTTCAACTTTTTTTATCATTATATATGCTTTCACTCTACATCTTACACTTCTTTGGTTTAATTTATTCCTAAGTATTTTATTTTTGGTACTAATGAAAGGAAAGTTGTTTCTTAATTTTGTTTTCAGATAGCTTATTGGCACTGTATCAATAATCTATTAGATTATGTGGATTTTAGGGGACCTTCTTATACATGCGATTGTATCATAGTTTTATTTCTTTTTTAAGTATCAAGAAACCATTTTTTTCTTGCCTAATTGTCCTGTTTAGAATCTACAACACATTATTGTAGATAAATCATGAGAGTATTCCAGTGCTTTGGGAGCCATGGCAGGCAATGTTTGAACTTAAGATTCCAAGATAATAGTGAGCTATGATTGAGCCACTACACTGCAGCCTGGGCAACAGAACAAGATCTTGTCTCAAAAAAAAACCAAAACACAATTATCATGCAAAAGACTTTGTTTAAAAATCCTTTTTTCTTCACACTTACAATCATCTTTCCATACTCTCCCCTACCCAAAACCCTCGACAACCACAATTTCTATAGCCTTGCTTTTTCCAAAATGTTATATAAAAAACGTACAGTAAGTCACCAACATATGAATTTTCAAATTGCAAACTTTCAAAGACACCAAGGTGCATTCATATGTCCTAACACATAAGTTAGTTCTCGTGTCTGGTGCACATTTTCATGAGTGCGTGTCCTCTACAAGTGGTTGTGCTTTTGTGTACTTTACTGTACAATATTATTTGTGTGAAAGTATTATAAACCTATTGCAGTACAGTGCTATATAGTCAACTGTGTTAGACTTAGACACTTAGACTAACTTTGCTGGACGTGTGAACAAATTAAACTTATGAACATGTGCTCAGAAAGAAACTCATCTGTATACGGGGGACTTATGATATATAAAGGTAACATATATATTGAAAAGTATTTAATTGTATGGACTTACCACAATTTTGTTTATCCATTCAACTTAAAGGATATTGTGGTTTCTTCCAGTTTTTTGTAATTTTGAGTAAAGCTGCTGTAGACACTCATGTACAGGTTTATCTGTGGTTATAAATTTTTTAAACAGTTTGGTAAATACCGAGGAGTATGATTGCCTAATCCTATGGTATGATTACATTTAACTTTATAGGAAATTGTAAAACTGTCTTCCAAAATGACCATACCGTGTCTAATTTGCACCATCAACGAGAGTTCTTGTTGTTCCTCATCCTTCTGGTAATTGGTGTTTTCGATTTTTGTTTCTTTTTTTGTTTGTTTTAGATTTTGCTCATACTAATATGTGCAGTAATATCTCATTGCATTTTAATCTGCATTTTCATATACCTATTTGATATTTTTATATGTTCATTGACGAAGTCTCTGTTCAGATCTTTTTGCCATTTTAATTATTATTTTTTCCTTTTTCTATTGTTGAATGTTAAGAGTCCTTGAATATTCTGGATTCTTGGTTTTATTATTCATGAAATAGAGATAATAATTGTAATCTCATTGTTAAAAGGCTTAGTTCAGGAAAGGTGTGTGAAAATCTGGTGGAGCAATTGTACACATTGAGTGTTAAATAAATCTACTGGGCTGGTAGCAATTCTGTTCTCGTTTTGCTTGCTCAAAGCTTAGAATAATGAAGAAAATCAATATTAAAAAATTGTTAAATGAATTAACAAGTATATTTGCAGTAAATGAAATTCAGGTTTGTTTGTTTGAACATAACCATTTCACTCACTCTATATTCATGTCAACTATCTTGAGAAGCATTACAGTAAAATCAAGAACAAAATGTATGATCATGGCCATACACAATTTTTTTTTTCTAAAACAGTTTTCTGCAAAGTATTTGTTTTCCATTTTGTGTTCTGCTATTTATTTGTCATTCTACACCACAAATGCCATCATATAAGAAATGCCTTCCTCTATACCAGTATATTTTTTAGCACATATGCTCTATAACATGTTTTTATTCTAAAATTCATAATGTTATTGTGATAAAATACTTTAGAAAATCTCAAAAAACTGAACTTAAAAAAATTTATTTCTAGACACTCATTTTTGTCTATTAAAATATTATTTATAAGCATTAGTTATTTTTCATCACTATGCTATTTGACGAATCCTACTCTTTGATATTTAAGCTCATCCTAAACCAATTATACTTAAACTTATTTTACAATTGTCTCCTAAATAAAGGACAACTGAAAAGATGGAACGCAGTGATTGAAAACTAAAAAAGCATTACAGGGCAAAGACCATATAAAACTAAATCAAGTATCTGACTTGTAGTTTATCTCATAGGATGAAAAATAAATAATTGACAAAAATATAGCCAGGCGAAATGGCTCACACCTGTAATCCCATCACTTTGGGAGGCAGAAGGGAGAGAATTGCCAGAGTCCAGGAGTTAAAGATCAGCCTGGGCAACTTGCTGAGACCTTCTCTCTACAATAAATAAGAAAATTAGCCTGGTGTGGTGGTAGGCACCTCTAGTTCCAACTACTTGGAAGGCTGAGGCAGAAAGATTGCCTAAGCCCAGCAGGTCGAGGCTGTAGTGGCCATGACGTGCCACTGCACTACAGCCTGGAAGACAGTGAGACTTTGACTCAAAATAAACAAACAAATAAATAAACAAACAAAAATAAAACCTAAATTGCTTTGATGAGAATGCTGGTCCTTCATTAGTCAAACAGCTCATCTATGTGAAATACTGCATAAAAACATCTAAAAACACAATTTGGGACTGAAAGAATACTGGGAGATAATCTAATACAATTTGTTCACTTGAGATATTTAGAGATATAAAAGCTGAGATCTAAATTATTTCAATGGTTTAGAGCCCATCCAAAGTTACACAAGAAATTAATTGCAAAAAGAAATTAGTTGCAAAAAGTGGTCTCCACTTACCCATTTTTCCTTTGAAAGGTGTCTTCACAATTCAAAACTATGCTTTCAGACTGATATGTAATAAGATAATAAAACATGTCTACTTGACAAGTGATTATGATGCTTTGCTTGGTATATGGGTAACCTTTTAAAAAGTGTAGAAAACTGTCACTTTGGTTAAAGCAAAAACAACTGTTTTCTTTCTGAAGTATGAAATCTAATAAAAATTGAAGATGCATGGGACCAGCAACAAGGTGGTGTCAAATGGTGTAAGAGTATAGATTCTAGAGTCAGAACAATTTCTGAAAGAATACTGAGCTGTCAATAATAGCTCTGAAAATTTTCTGAAAACTGAATCACTTTAAGCCTCAGTATTCTAATCTGTAAAATATAGTCAATAAAAATTAGTTTATGGTATTATAAGAATACTAACATCGTATCCAGAACAGAACTGATGTTTTAAATAAATGATGTTTCCTAATGTGCTTTAAGTTAAACAATTCTTTTTACATCTTACACAGTGGAGGAAACTCAAGTACTTAGTGTGTGGTGTGTGTGTGTGTGTGTGTGTGTGTGTGTGTGTGTGTGTGTAGTGTGTATAGTTACAGACCCTGGATATGGACTACAATTAGAGGTCAAAAATTTGCTTTACAAAGCTGACCTACTCAGCAGAGGAAACTGAATTCGACACGTTGCTAGGAAGTAGGAGAAAGATAACATTTTGATAAAATTTAATAAGTGCTAGATGCAAATTAGAAACCTACTTATGATACATAGACAGAGAAGACCACGTAATTTTAGTAAAAGTGGTATCTCAAGAAGAAGTCTGAGTTAATGTCTTAGCAGATAAATCTTTATTTAGCCATTAAATAGAATATAGTCCATATGCTCAAGGTCTTTTTTATTTATAAAAGAAGATGACAATACAAAATAGGTAATATAAATAGTTTTAAATTTACAGAGAAGTATTTCAAAGTTGTATAATTAACATCCTCAATAATCTTTAAACACTACCTTATGTCTTGTTATACATGTGTGTGGCAGTGTGTGTGTGTGTGTGTGTGTGTGTGTGTGTGTGTGTGTGTGTGTCTGTGTGTGTGTGCCAAAATCCACCTAAACAAGATTTAACTTATTTGAATGTTTTAAAATAAAGCAACAAAACAGCCAAAATGTAACCTTGATTACATTTGTGAAGATAAAAAAGAAAGATCACTGATGCTGCTTTAGGCTTAGAAGTGAAAACTCCTGGATAGAAAAGGTGGGGGAAGGTGGTAAATACCACATAAACAAAACATTCTTGGATAGGGGACATCTTGAGGGATTAAATGCATTGAAATCACTTTGAGATTTGAATGTGTGAGGAGACTGTGGACTGTGGACACAGTTTAAAAGAGTGGGAGGGGGATAGCCAAAGACCTGACTCAACAGATTTGCACAACTCCGAGGTCAGCTTGCCTGTGTTGGGAATTCACATAGCATACAGAAGCAACAATAATGACATAGAACAGACTTCAGAGTATCCCCATCAGGGTCTGGAGGACTGGTCTCTTCTTCAGGACTTCATGCAATTCCACATTTTGAAAATAGGAAGGTGAAATACAAAGAGAGTGATAAAATAATGTCAGTTCTTCTGGCCCATCACAAGTAGCTCTATTGCAAATGAGATTGTTCTTTTTTATTTGGCACTCTGCTCGTTGTTGGTGTACAGAAATGCAACTGTCTTTTACACATTGGTTTCAGACCCCCAAGATATTACCAAAGTCAATTATCAGTGCAGGGAGTCCTTTGACAGATTCCCTAAGGTTTTTAAGATATAGGATCATATCTTGCACATTGGAGACCATTATACTTAGTGATCTATTACAGAATAAAACAACTAAATGCCACATGTTCTTACTTATAAGTGGGCCCTGAACACTAGTCACATTTCACATTAGCACAAGGGAGGGAGTAGCAGTCACTGGGCACTACTGGGGGAGGAGGGGAGGGAAAGGTAACAACACAAAGGGTACCTGGTCCCAAATCCCCAGGGAAACAAGGGCCAGTTGGAGACCCAAACTTCACCTTCATGCAGCCCACTTGTGTAGTCCATTCTTACTTGGATCCCACATCTCTATAATTAAAAAAGAAGGGGCTGTAGTTTGAGGATTAGCATAAAAGACATGTGAATGTAGCACGTATTGTGCAGACCATTTATTTATTTTTCTCAAACTGATTTACCACAAGTTCACATTATTCAAATATCCACAACTTACAGACTTAGAGATCTGAAAACAAATATCACTATTCATTATAAACTACCTCAAAATGAATCCAGAGGCCTAAATCCTTAGAAAGCGGCTAAGCCGTTAAATATAAGATACACTATTATTGGTCAAAATTTTTTTAAAAAATAATTATTTACACTTCTCTGCTACTTGCTTTCAAAAAAAGAAAAATTGACATTGTAAATATTTTACTGTGTTGCGAACTAAAACGGTCCTTAAAAGATCAACTGATCCAATCATTTGTTTTAGTCTGTTAGATAAACAAATATTTACTGAAACTTAGCTAGGAGCAGTTTATAGGGATATAACAGAAAATACTTTTAGCACTAAAAATAGTTTATTTTACCATTTTATAAATATAAACACTGAGGCTTGGATAAATTAAATTACTTAACCAAGTCTGGACAGCTACAAAGAACTGAGTAGAACCTAGTATCCAGTTTACTTTAGTGTTGTTTGAGTTTTCAATCTGCTAATTAGTGCAAAGCACTAATCTGTTTTGCAAACATAATCTTAACATAACGACAGTTTCAGTCAATATGATATTTCCCAATACTACTTACTGATTATACTGCATTAACTCCCATGTATAAAATAAGTTCAATAAGATATACATATATATTTCAACATAATATGTCCTAAGATGGTAGTCCCCAATGCTTTTTGGCATTTGGGACCAGTTTCACGGAAAACAATTTTTTCACTGACCGGGGTGGGGAAGATGGATTCAAGATGATTCAAGTACATTACATTTGTTGTGCACTTTATTTCTATCATTATTGCATTGTAATAAATAACAAAATAATTATACAACTCACCATAATGTAGACTCAGTGGGAGCCCTGAGCTTGTTTTTCTGCAATAAGATTGTCCCATCTGGGGGTGATGGGAGACAGTGACACAAAAAGTGTGTTACTTATGTCCAGTCTACTCTGCAATCTAATTTTGGTTGCTGTTACTGCAGAAAACCCTGTTTCACAAAAATAGGATGTTGGAAATGGAAGCAGGCTTTTCAATGTGTATTTGACAGGAGGCAGAGCTCAGGCAATAATGTGAGCTACAAGGGGTGGCTGTAAGTATAGACGAAGCTCACAGACCGTGGATCTTTCCTAGAATATCATAGAGACATGTCTAGAGACTTTGAAAGGACCTTCTTCTACAATTCTACATGTTGACCAGTGGTAGAAATACTGTTAATACTCCTGGTATGCTCGAGTATTTACTGGGACAGTAGTTACTAAATGGGACAGAAAAATTGTTATGGAAACTAAGAAAGTAGAAATACTAATAAATATTGTACGTTAAATCCCTAAAGGATAATGAAGCTAAACATTGTGTATCATTCTCTTCAGACAAAATTCAAGTTGGAAGCAACTACCTTATATTTTAAATGCCTTGTGCTATATATGCTAAACTAGGAGTACCCACCCCAGGGCCATGGACCAGTGCCCGTCTGTGGCCTGTCAGGAACCAGGCCACAAAGCAGGAGGTGAGCAGCAGGCTAGTGAATGAAGCTTCACCTGTATTTAAAACCATTCCCCATTGTTTGCATTTACAGCCTGACCCTGAGCTCTCTGTTCTGTCAAATCAGTGGTAGCATTAGATTCACAAAGGAACATGAACTCTATTGTGAACTGTGCATGTGAGGGATCTAGGTTGCACACTCCTAATGAAAATCTAATGCCTGATGATCTGAGGTGGAGCTGAGGCAGTGATGCTTGTGCTGGGGAGGGGCTGCAAAAACAGATTAACTTTAGCTGTGAGGTTTGACTGCCCAGAGACCACAATAAATCAATTGCTTACAGACTCACAGCAAAACACTATCTGTGAGTGGCAAGTGAGTTGATGTACTTCAGTTGTACAGCTGCATCTGGTGGCAGGCTTTAAGTCAGAGTACAACACTTATTTTAGTTCATACATGGCCTGCCAATTATTTTATTTACCACTTCTGTCTGTGCCTCTTTCCTGCACTACACTCTTGTCTCAGTCAGTTGTCTGTTACAGTTTTGTTAAATCCATCAGCTAACCCTAGCCAAAAAGAGTAAAAAACAAACACCAGAGGAGAGCTTCTATGAAAGGGGGAAAAGATCCAGTGATGAGATGGCAGAAGACTCTAAGACTGCCAGCAAAAAGAAAGTTGCATTAAAAACAAACAAACAGCAACAACAACAAAAAACTGAGTCCTACTTAAACTATGGTTTCATTGCAATAGGTTATTCACATTGTCCAAGTTTGCTTTGTATAATATGTGGCAATCGGTTATCCAATGAAGCCATGAAACCTTCAAAACTGAAGACCAAGTACTCTGCAGTAAAATACAAGTCACTGGAGTTTTTCAAAAGAAAAAAAAAAAAGGAACACAAAGAACAGAAGCAATTATTGAAGGCCATCACTTCATCAAATGTGTCTGCACTGAGCATCATTCTTAGTGGCTAACCACGTTGCTAAAGCTAAGAAGTACTTTACTATTGGTCAAGAGATGATCCTGCCTGCTGCTAAGAACATTAGATGTGAACTTTTAGGAGAATCTCTGGTTCACAAGGTGACACGTGTTCCTCTTTCAGCTAGCACCATAAATTGTTGAATTGATGAAATAGCAGAGGATATTGAGGCACAATCTTTAGAAAGAATTAATGAGTCATGGTATGCAATCCAGATTGATGAGTCTACCAATGTTGATAATAAGGCAGCAATGCTTGTTTCTGTGCAATGTGTTTTTCAGGAAGATGTATAAGAGGATATGTTATCATACTTTTGTTGTCTACTAATAAAACAGCTGTGGAACTATTCAAGTCTTTGCTCACATATCAGGAAAACTGAATTGGTCATTTTGTACAGGTATATACATGGATGAAGCAACTGTCATGACTGGGCAACTGTCTAGTTTCAGTACTCAAGTCAAAGAGTCCTTTATGAATGTGAGTCTACATACTGTGAGATTCACAGAGAAATACTGGCTAACTGAAAAATGTCACCTGAACTTAACAACATTTCACAGAATTTGATTAAAATTATCAACTACACTAAATACATGCCCTTAACTCACATCTGTTCGTGCAACTGTATGAGATGGAGCAGAGTATGCATGTCTCCTCTTATACCAGAAGTGAGATGGCTTTCTAAAGGTAGATTGCTGGCCCAAGTTTTTGAGTTATGAGAGCTGCTCCATAAATTTCTTTTAGAAAAGCAATCACCATTGGCAACACATTTCAGTAACATAGAATGTGTCGCAAAACTTGTTTACTTGTGTGACATATTCAACCTGTTCAAAAAAACTCAATCCGTACTACAGGGGAGAACAACAAATGTGCTCAAGTCAGCAGATAAAGTGACTGCATTCAAAGCCATACTGGAATTATAGGGACAATGAGTGAACATTGGGATTGTTGGCATGTTTCAGACCTTCGCAGAGATATTTAAAAGAGACTGAGTTAAGGTCTTTCTCCTAGCTGATGGTGCGTGATCACCTATGCACCTATTACAGATCTAAAAGAGTTTAAGCATTACTTCCCAACCACAAAAGAGCCCAGAACTAGGAAGGAATGGATCCACGATCCATTTGAGATAAGCCAGGTGAATCGACTTTGCCTGTGCTAGTAGTAGAGGATCATCTGCTTGAGATTGCAAATGATGGCAGCCTTAAAGTATGTTTGAGAAGCTTCAAATCTCTATACATTCTGGATTAAAGTCAAACACTGAATAACCTGCTTCCATCTCAAAAAGCTTATCCTTGTAAAGCAGGGTTTTCAGTAGCAGTAGCAACCAAAAGGAGATTGCAGAGTAAACTGGACATAAGCAACAAATTTCAGGTGTCACTGTCTCCCATCACCCCCAGATGGAACCATCTGGTTGTGGGAAAACAAGCTCAGGGATCCCACTGATTCTGCATTATGATGAGATGTACATTTATTTCATTATATATTGCAATGCAATAATAATAGAAATAAAGTGCACAATAAATGTAATGTGCTTGAATTACCCTGAAACCACCCCTAACCCACCCTGGTCCATGGAAAAATTTTCTTTCACAAAACCGGTCCCTGATGTCAAAAAGTTTGGGCACCACTGTGCTAAACCCTAGACAGTAGCCAGCATGGTGAAATCATTTTTAGTCAATAAAAATCATTTAAATGCAATTACTTAAGACAGTGAGCATCTGTGCATTTTTCTTTTTTTAAAATGACTGAATCGTTTATTATTGAGTTGTGGGGCACAAGTGAGGATTTACTACCTAAGTAGGTGGCAAGCAGATAAAGTTTGGAATTTCTAGGTGGGCCTCACACCCCCTGGTAGTCAACCAGGTACCCTTTGTGTTGTCATATATCCCCCACACTCCCTCTCTTCCTCCCTTAGCAGTGCCCAGAGACTACTGATCCCACCTTTGTGCTAATGTGACTAGTG
The DNA here is from genome assembly GCA_027257055.1 of Cephalopachus bancanus. Taxonomy (NCBI): domain Eukaryota; kingdom Metazoa; phylum Chordata; class Mammalia; order Primates; family Tarsiidae; genus Cephalopachus; species Cephalopachus bancanus. The sequence goes on from JAPVLO010000131.1 coordinate 7,031,421, forward strand.
TTCAGGGCCCACTTATGAGTAAGAACATGCGGTATTCATTTCTTTCTTTATAGTTCATGTGGTATGATGGTCTCCAACTGCATCCAAGTTGCTGTCAAGGCCACGATTTTGTTCTTTATGACTGTATAATGCTTCATTGTGTATTACATTTTTTTTATTCAGTGCACTCTCAATGGGCAACAGAGTTGGTTCCATGCTTTTGCTATTGTGAATATTACAGCAATAAATATGCATGTGCAATTGTCTTTTGGTAGAGCAATTTATGTTCCTTCAGATAGTCCCAAGAGAGGGATTGCTAGATCTTATGGATGCACCTTTATCTAAATGATCAAATACTGGAAATCAGGGAGAAACCAAAATGTTTTTTCTTACAAATAGTCAAGACATAAGGAAAAAACACAGCACAGTATTTAAAGACAGACAACTGGCTTGCTGCCTGTACATTCTCTGAGAGATTATTTTTTCACTTAATCCATATTTGTATGTTTTGCCTCTGAAACAATTTGCTACTGTAAAGTTATTTTATCTTAATAAAGCAATTTTATGGAGAAAGACTTAGTTTAATCATACTTTCTGCAAAACTTCACTTTTGCTTTATAAAACCTTTATGCAGACATTTCTTGACTTTTTCAAAAGGTAGAGTCTATTTTTTTTTTTTTTGAGTTGGAGTCTCACTCTGTCGCTCAGACTAGAGTGCAGTGGCCACTCCCAGCCACCGCAGCCTCGACCCGCTGGGCTCCGGCAATCCTTCCACCTCAGCCTTCCGAGTAGCCGGAATTACAGGCATGCGCTACCACACCTGGCTGATTTTTTTTTATTTATTGTAGAGATGAGGTCTCACTGCCCAGGCAGGTCTTGAACCCGCAGGCTCAGGCAATCCACTCACCTCCCAAAGGCACGGAATTACAGGCTGAGCCACTAAGGTGCAGTCTATTTTAATTGAATGAGTTATTTTATTCTTATACAAACAAGCAAAGGCATGGCATTTTACTTATGAATGATATATATATATATATAACTGAAACTTTTCTTGTACATAGTTAAATGATGTTAAACTAAGGCTGTTTAAACATGTGTAGGGAGAATAAAAAGGAATGGAGCACACAAATCTACAAATAACAGACATCTAGTTATATTCTAAGAGAGTTTAAAACACTGTACAATGATAGATTTTTGGACCTTGACTTTCAATTGTATGACTCATGTCATAGAGCAAAGAGTAGAAAATTTGAAATTGTAAGGCTAAAATTCAATTTATAACAATTCATTAAAATAGCTGAGGTTATGAAGTAGTTAAAATATTTTAAAAATTAAAGAAAGGAAAGCCTAAATTTGTTGTCGGTTAACTAAATTGCTGGGTTATTTTAAGTGTAAATGAAATAATACAAAATCAGTGTAAAGTATGGCTATTTTATTCTCAATCTATATATTGCATGTTGGCAGCACTTCTAAAAGACTTTTATTTTTTTGTAACTGCAGATGAATATTTTTTTGATAACCTGAAAAGAAATGCATCATATGTGAAACATGTTTAGCAAGAAATAAGATCAGATCATGCCTGGGCAATATTTAGATGCTAGATTAACCCAGAAAGAGATGATGATTATTTTTTAATACATTCAAGAATTAAGCCGGGCTCGGTGGCTCAGCCTGTAATCCCGCGCCTTTGGGAGGCTGAGGTGAGTGGATTGTCTGAGCCCGCGGGTTCGAGACCCTCCTGGGCAGCAAGACCTCATCTCTACAATAAATCAAAAAAAAAAAAAAAAAAAATCAACCGGGCGTGGTAGCGCATGCCTGTAATTCCGGCTACTCGGAAGGTTGAGGCGGAAGGATTGCCGAAGCCCAGCAGGTCGAGGCGGCGGTGGCCGGGAGCGGCCACTGCACTCCAGTCTGGGCGACAGAGTGAGACTCCAACTCAAAAAAAAAAAAAAAAAAAGAATTAGACAATTGATGGGCATTCATGCAGTGGGTACTAAGCATGAACATTTGTATTCACTGCTGGAAAACAGAGAACAGAATCTGCATGTCTCATAATTGATACCAAAGAAAGTCCTGTTAATCTATAGAATAGCATTTTACCTACTACCATGGAGATCTGGGGATGCATATTCTGGATTAGGATTTTTAATTTATGTGTCAAATACATTTCCTCTCATTCTTTCAGCCACTCCTGAGAGAAATAATAGTTATCAGGAAACCATGTTATACAACACAATATTCTGTTCATGAGACCTCACTGTTTAGTTAGGTCTGATGCTCCCTGGGCTGTGCTCCTTACTCATGGTGAGCACTGAAGAGTTAGTATGACCTGGTCTGATCTGTAAAAATATGGCAAACAAGTTCCTTCTTAATACTTTAATTAAAAGATGCCAAAAGAATAATGAAGTATGCAGGGGATGCCTTAGCTGAAAAGAGGTAAGAAGAATGGCCATGAAGTAACATGAAGAATTCATAATGAGAGAACACACATTTTCATATATCCAGATACAATGGATGATCACTTGGCTTTCAAGAGAGTGAGATAGTCACAGAGAAGTAAGACTTTCATATGGTATATATCTACAGCTAACCTAACATCTTTATTGTAATTATAGAGAGACTTTAGGTCGAAGAATAGCTTGATTTTTATGGTCTTCAAATTATTTTCCATTTGGTCTTGAGGAAAAATTAGTTATTTATCATTAAAAATAATTTTAAAAAGGTAAATAGAGTAATAATGCATGACACAGAAATAATAAAGGCAAAATGTAGTATAAATGACTAGGATCCTTGGACAGTAACAAAAATAAGAGTCAAATATAGAGACAGATAACCAGTCCCTGAGCGTGCAGATTGTGAATTGTTCATGGGGAACACTGGCTAAAGGCAAGTCAAAATTCAGGCTAGAAATAGACACAAGCTTATTTTGATATAATCTCAGAATTAATTGGATTATTTACTTACCTTATAATCCTTGCCCTCCAAACTCTAGGAGTTAAATATATGCCCCCGCCCGCAAAATGAAGCTTAATCTATAATCAAGCTTGCAAAGTAACATCTCTATTTATATTCTGAATGTCATGTGATTGGTGGTAAATATATATATATATATACATATTTTTATTTATTTATTATTATTTTTTATTGTGAAGTTGTGGGGTACAGTTAAGGGTTAGGTATACAATTGCGTTTCATTCAGGCACCCTGTTGATATGGGATGTTTCCCCGTACCCAGACAGATATTTGCTCCTATTAATCCCATCTCCCTTCCCCCACCATAGTTTCCCAGTGTGGTCAGTCATTTTCGTATAGTATTGCATTGGATGTTTAAGGTCCATTATATGAGTGAGAACATGTGATACTCGGATCTTTGTTTCTGTGAGAGGTCACTCAGTATTATAGACTCTAGTTCCATCCAGGTTACTGCGAAATTCATGATTTTGTTCTTTTTTATGGCTGCGTAGTATTCCATCGTGTATATGTACCACATTTTTTTAATCCAGTCTCTTTTGACGGGCAGCATGGCTGTTTCCAGATTCTTGCTATTGTGAATAATGCTGCGATAAACATGCGTGTGCAGGTATCTTTTTTATAGAGTGATTTGTGTTCTTCAGGATATATTCCCAGTAGGGGGATTGCGGGGTCATATGGGAGGTTGGTATTTAGAGCTTTTAAGAATCGCCACACTGCTTTCCACAGAGGTTGCACTAGTTTACACTCCCACCAACAGTGTAGAAGTGTTCCCTTTTCACCACAGCCTCTCCAGCAGCTGTTATTTTTTGAGTTGTTGATAATTGTCATTCTGACTGGGGTTAGGTGGTATCTCAGTGTGATTTTGATTTGCATCTCCCTGATGATTACTGAGGTTGAACATTTCTTCATGTGTTTGTTAGCTGCTCGGATATTTTCCTTTGTGAAGTGTCTGTTCATATCTTTTGCCCATTTTATAATGGGGTTGTTTGTTTTTTTCTTTTCTGCACGCTTGAGTTCCTTGTAGATCCAGGATGTTAAGCCTTTGTCGGACCTGGAGTTGGCAAATACTTTTTCCAAGTCGGTAGGCTGTCTCCCTGCTCTCTTGATGGTTTCTTTGGCTTTGCAGAAGCTTGTCAGTTTAATAAGGTCCCACTTGTCTATTTTATCTCTTATGAGCTGTGGGTTTTGGGTTTTGTTCAGGAATTGGATGCCAGTTCCGATTTTCATGAGGGTATTTCCTTCATTTTTTAAGGTTCTTATGGTTTGAGGTTTTACATTTAGGTCTCTGATCCATTTGGAATTAACCTTTGTGCATGGGGATAGATAGGGGTCCTGTTTCAATCTTCTGCATGTGGTCAGCCAGTTTTCCAAGCACCATTTACTGAATAGGTTCTCCTCTCCCCAGTGGTAGGTGGTGGAGGCTTTGTCAAAGATGAGTTGGTTGAGAAATTGAGGTTTTGCTTCTGGAATCTCAGTTCTATTCCATTGATCTATATGACTGTTCCTGTACCAATACCAAGCTGTTTTGATGATTGTAGCTTTATAGTAAAGTTTGAAGTCTGGTAGTGTGATACCACCTGCTTTGTTTTTTTTGCTAAGGATTGTTCTGGCTACTCTTGGACGTTTGTGTTTCCATATGAATTCCTGTGTCGTTTTTTCTAGGTCTGAGAAGAATGTTGCTGGTAATTTGATGGGTATTGCATTGAATTTGTAGATTGCCTTAGGTAAGATGGACATCTTCACAATGTTGATTCTTCCGATCTATGAGCATGGGATATTTTTCCACTTGTTTGTGTCAACTTTGATTTCTTTGAGCAATGTTTTGTAGTTTTCCTTGTAAAGGTCTTTCACATCTCTGGTTAGGAAGATGCCAAGGTATTTCATTTTTTTTTGTGTAGCTATTGTGAATGAAATTGTGTTTTTTATTTGGGTTTCTGTTTGTTTATTATTGGTGTAGAGAAATGCGATTGTCTTTTGTACATTTATTTTGTATCCTGAGACTTTGCCAAAGGTCTTTATCAGTGTAAAGAGGTTTTTGACAGATTCTCTTGGGTTTTCAAGGTAAACAATCATGTCATCTGCAAAGAGAGATAACTTGACTTCCTCTTTTCCTATTTGGATACCCCTGATTGCCTTCTCTTCTCTGATTGCTCGAGCCAGGACTTCCAATACTATGTTGAACAGGAGGGGTGAGAGTGGGCATCTTTGTCTTGTTCCAGTTTTCAGGGGAAATGGTTCTAATTTTTGTTCATTTAGGAGTATGCTTGCTGTGGGTTTCTCGTAGATAGCTTTTACTATTTTGAGGTATGTTCCCCGTATGCCTAGATGTTCAAGGGTTTTTATCAAGAAGGGGTGCTGGATTTTATCAAAAGCTTTTTCTGCATCTAATGATATAATCATGTGGTTTTTGTTTTGACATCTGTTGATGTATTTAATAACATTTATGGTTTTACGAATGTTGAACCAGCCTTGCATCCCAGGAATGAAGCTTACTTGGTCATGATGGATGATTTTTGAGATGTATTGCTGAATCCGGTTTGCTAGGATCTTGTTGAGAATTTTAGCATCTATGTTCATCAAAGATATTGGCCTGTAGTTCTCTTTCTTTGCTGGATCTTTACCTAGCTTGGGTATCAATGTGATGTTGGCTTTGTAAAATGATTTGAGGAGAGTTCCATCTTTTTCAATTGCCTGGAATACCTTCAGTAGGATTGGTATCAGCTCCTCCTTAAATGTCTTGTAGAATTCTGCTGGAAAGCCGTCTGGTCCAGGGCTCTTTTTTTTGTAGGAAGTTTTCTTATTACGTAGTCGATTTTCTTGATTGTTATTGGTTTATTTAGGGTCTCAATTTCTTCTTGTTCCAACTTAGGTAGGTTGTGTGATGTCAGAAAGTCCTCCATTTCCTTAAGGTTTTCAAGTTTGTTTCCATACAAGTGTACGTAGTAGTCTCTAATGATCTTTTGTATTTCTTCAGGGTCAGGGTCAGATGTGACTTCATCTTTTGTGTTTCTGATTGTGCTTATTTGGTTTTTTCCTCGTTTCTCTTGGTCAGTCTAGCTAGGGGACCATCGATCTTGTTTATTCTTTCGAAGAACCAGCTTTTTGTTTCATTGATTTTTTTCTATTATCTTTTTGTCTTCTATGTCCTGAATTTGGGCTTTTATTTTGGTGATCTGGATTCTTCTGCTGAAATTAGGGTTTTTGTTGTCTTGCTTTTCCAGCTTCTTTAGGTGGCTTGTTAGGTTGTTAATTTCTGTTCCTTCCATTTTCCTCATGTGTGTTTGTAGAGATATAAATTCCCCTCTTATTACAGCTTTTAAGACATCCCAGAGATTTTGGTAAGATGTTTCTTCATTTTCATTTGTTTCCAGGTATATTTTGATCTCTGTTTCGATGTCATCATTGACCCAGGAGTTATTTAGCATCATGCTGTTTAGTGTCCATGTCTTTGTGGGTTTTGGGGGACTTTGTTGGTGTCAATGTTTATTTTTATTCCACTGTGGTCCAAGAAGGTGCATGGTAGAATTTCAGTCCTTTTGCTTATACTTGATTTGTGTCCAATTATGTGGTCGATCTTAGAATATGTTCCATGTGGTGATGAGTAGAATGTGTATTCTGTGGTCTTTGGATGGAGTGTTCTATAGGTATCAATTAAGTCCATTTGGTCCAGAGTCTCATTGAGGTTCAGGATCTCCTTGCTGATTTTTTGTCCTGATGATCTGTCTAAGGTTGTGAGTGGTGTATTAAAGTCCCCAGTTATTATGGTGTTAGAATCAATGTCTTTCTTTAGTTTTCCTAGAAGTTGCTTTATGAATGTTGGCGCACCTATGTTTGGTGTATATATGTTTAGGATAGATATTTCTTGTTGATGGAGTGAACCTTTTATCATTATGTAGTGGCCCTCTGTATCTTTTTTAATTTTTGATAGCTTAAATGGTATTTTGTCTGTAATTAGGATCGCAACTCCACCTTTCTTTTGTGTTCCATTCGCCTGAAAATTTGTTTCCCATCCTCTTACTTTGAGTCTGTGTATGTCCTTTCTAGTGAGATGGGTCTCTTGAAGGCAGTATATTGTTGCTTGGTGATATTTTATCTATTTTGTCATTCTGTGTCTTTTCAGTGGTGTGTTTAGTCCATTCACATTCAGACTAATTATTGAAATGTGAGAGTTCGTCCCTATCATGGAGTTCTTATTGAGTTGTTGTTCTTCCACTTGGTTTTTTCTTTTTTCTTTTGCCGTCTTTCTTTTGGTTTTGGGGTTGGTTCGTGTATATTTTATTCTTTTCCCTATACTCTTGTGAAGAATGTTGTTCTTTTTTCCTTTTCTTCTGTGTTTAGTACTTTCTTAAGTGTTTCATGTAGAGATGGTTTGGTGGCAGCATAAGTTCTTAGGGATTGGATATCTGGGAAAGATTTTAATTCTCCCTCACTGATGAAGCTTAGTTTGGCCGGGTAGGTTATTCTTGATTGAAATTGTTTATCTTTTAGGACTTTGAAGATAGGGCTTCAAGCTCTCCTAGCCTGCAGGGTTTCTGCAGATAAATCTGCTGCTATTCTGATTGGTCTTCCATGGTAGGTGATCTGGCCTTTTTCTCTTGCTGCCTTTAGGATTTTTTCTTTTGTGCCTACTTTATTTAGGTGAATTATTATGTGTCTAGGAGTTGGTCTTCTCATTTGTTGTCTTGTGGGGGTTCTCTGAATCTCTTGTGCTTGAATTTTTGCATCGTTGATTAGATAAGGGAAGTTTTCTTGAATGATCTCATGGAAAGTTTGTTCCAATGTGGTCTCTGTTTCTCTTTCTGCCTCAGGGAGTCCAATTATTCTTAGGTTAGGCCTCTTGAGGTAGTCACTCATCTCTTGAAGGTTTTGTTCTGTCTTTTTGAGCTTATTTTCTGTTTTTAAGAGTTTGGGTTATTTCTATATTTTGGTCCTCAAGCTCTGAGAGTCTTTCTTCTGCTTGGGTAATTCTGCTTTCCATGCTTATCAATTTGTTATTTATTTCATTCACAGTATTCTTTATTACTGTTATCTCAGATATCAGCTCCTTCCTATTTTTCTTCTTGTGTCTCCTCAATTCTTTTTAATCTCTCCATTATTGTTTTGATATCTATATTTGCATTTTGAGACCCTTCATTCTGGGGACTTTTCATTGTTTGCATTCCAAAGTCAGTTTTCTCAATGTCTGCTCTCCCAGGCGTCTGGGAGAGACCCATACTCTTCTTTTGGTTTTTCTTCATTTCTGTAGATTTTTCTACCTCCCCCCCTTTTCCTCCCCCTCTTCAATTCTGTTTTTGAGGGAAACCCCCCCCCTGCTTTACAGTCTGTCTATTCAGCAGTATGCAACCTTGGTCCCTAGATTTAAAAAGGGGGCATATAAAAGAGGAAAATAATGGAGGAAGGGAGGGTCAATAGGGAGTTAGAAAGAGAGAAGTGTGAGAGGGAAAACAGATATACCTACCAACTATCAGGTGAGAGAGAGACACAGGGCCGGGAAGAAGTGAAGAAAGACAGGTAAGAAAGATTCCCTAAAGAATACTGATAGTTACACAGAGACAGGCCAATAAAATCAAGAAACAGTTTAAGTCAGAAGGTAAACACCAAACGTAATCTAAACCAACAGTTTCAATGATAAAGTCATAAGTCAAAATAAGCGATCAGACTAGAGTCACTTCTGTGATCTCCAATTCCAGCCTCTCCCCTTTGTTTTTCGTGGCAGCGTAGGGGTGGGGCTTTGTCTTCTGTTTCGCGCTGTTGCCTTAGGAATTGAGGTAAAGTTTGTTGATAGGTGGGCGGGGCAATGGAAGTCTCTGCCTGGAGAATGGCAAGGCAGTTTAAGCAGATCTGTTTTTCTCCGCTTGTCTGGGTCCTCTGGCTTGGGGTCTCATGCTGAGTGCCTCAGCCAGGGTGGACCTGGAGTTCCAGAGCTCCAAAGTTCCAAAGGGAAGGCGATGAGCAGCGAGAGTGGCGCTGGGCCCCCTATAGGGTACTTAGGCCAGGAAAGGGACCGGAGTCTCTGAGGGGTGGGTGCCCAGAGCCTCCCTGTGTGACCAGCGGTGCCGGGTGCCAGGTGTCAGGCTGGAGACAATGCAGCCAGGGAGGGATCTGGAGGGGGCTGGGACCGGAGACTTCCACACATGAGTAGAACAGCAGCATTGGTGGGGGGTGCGCAATATCTGGCCTTGCATGGGAAGTTCCCAGGCCTGGCACCAGCATGGTTGGTGGTGGGCTGGGGGATGGGGGAAGAGAAGTAATAGCCTTTTTGGGAACTCACGTTCAGAGAATCTCACCAGTTCACCTATGCTGTCGCCATCTTGCCCCGTAAATATATTTAACCATGAATATACTTGGGTCAATTGCAATCTATTTATTTATCAAGCTACTCTTTTTTTTTGAGTTGGCATCTTTGTTGCCTAGGCAGGAGAGCAGTGGCACACTCACGGCCACCCCAGCATCGACCTGCTGGGCTCTGGTGATCCCTCTGCCTCAGCCTTCCAGGTAGGCAGAACTATAGGTGCTTGCTACCACGCCCGGCTAATTTTTGATTTATTGTAGACATGAGGTCTCACAATTTGCCCAGGCTGATCTTGAACCCGCAGGCTCAGGCAATCCACTTGCCTCGGCCTCCCAAAGTGTTGGTATTGTAGACTGAGCCACTGAGCCCAGCCATATCACACTACTCTTAAACTTCTACTATCCATTGGATTATGCAAAGGATGTATAAATGAATAAATCATGTACTCTACTCCAAATTTTAAGTAGTCATCTGAGAGTTGCTGCCCAAAGACTTCACCTCACAAGTACAAATTTACTCAGATTGACTTCGCATAACAGAATTAAAGGGAAGATTTCTGAAAATTTGATTATTCTGTGTGTGTGTGTGTGTGTGTGTGTGTGTGTGTGTGTGTGTGTGTTTTCCTTGCTTCTGATTTTAAAATTGCTTTAGGAAAGATATTTATTTGCCTTTGGGGCCAAGATTCATGTTGAAATCCTGTACATAAATTTTAAATGATAAATAATTTGTATATTGTTTGAGACAAAAACATTCATTAAGAATTCAAAGACTGTCTTGTTCAGGCTTTACTTTATTAACATAGATTCGGGAATCAACCCCCTTCCTTACAATTAAGCTGTTTTTGTGCTTTATGAATTCAGATCCCCTTCTACAGAAACCATTCAAAGCTCAAGTCGCATTTACAGGTGCTGTAGTTTATGCTGAGACATGGGAATAGTGACGGTTTATTGGCACTTGGAAGAGCAACTCAAGGATTGCCACTATGTTATTAGTATGCTTGACATAAAAAGAAGGCTCTTTTAATGAAGTAGCGAACACTCCATTAATTGTACAGTTTTGTAAGGTTTGCATATGGAAAGTTTTCTAATGCTGCTATAATAGATTACCTCGAATTAGTGGCTTAAAACAACATTAATTTATTATTCTGAAGATCCAAGTTCAAAATCAGTCTCAGGGAGCTAAAGTAATTGTGTCAGAAGAAAGGTTCCCTCTGATGGCTTCAGAGGAAAATCTGTTTCTTTCACTTTTTCAGGATGAGTGCTGTTCTATTTCTTGGGCCTTGGCCTCACACTACATGGCCTTCCCTCCCACCCCTCCCCCTCCTCCTCCTCCTCATCCTCTTTCTTCTTCTCTCTCTCTCTGCTTTTGTGGTCATGTGGTCTACTCTGCTCTTTTTGTCCCCTTTTGCTTTCATTTATAAAGACCCTTGTGTATACACTAGGCCCACCTGGGTAATCTAGGATACTCCCCCCATCTCAAACTCTTTAATTTAAACATATCTGCAAAGTCTTTTTCTTCCCCCTATAACAATATTTTCACTGGTTCTGGAGGTTCTTGTGTGGACGTCTTTGGGGGCTGTAACTCATTCTACCATAGCGGTAAGTTTCAGAAGAATAAATAATGCCCCCTAAGCTTTACTATATGACTACAAATAGGTTCTTCGTAACTTAAGTTGCAGAATATCAGCTGTTTTCCTCTAATCTTCACTTACATTTTGAGTTGCAGCTCTTACCAGACTCCCCCTTCACACACCCAAGACATAGTGGCTCTAAACATCTCTTTTAGTGGATTCATTAGCTGAAAGAGAATCAACAAAACAAGGCATAGGGTTTGCTTCATTAATGGGCCAATATAGTTAGTTCTGTCATAGAAAATTCTTGAGCTAAGAATTATATGTGTAATTATTAGTCTCGACTTTCTTGAACATAAAAATACAAATAACTGAATCTATGAGACACTAGTTAAATCTACAAAACACCATCCCACTAAATTTGAATCATAGTTTACTCTGATGTACACCTTACCTCCTTACCTATCTTTATGTCTGTGTCTTTTAACCAACTGTCTATCCATTATCTTTTCTTAAACAAGCAAGAAGACATTTCTTTTATAAATTTCCTATGCTATTTACTATTCACTTTAACTAAAATTTCACCCCAAAAGTCTCTTACATTCTAAGTTTTACTTTGTAGATCTCTTCGGTTTCACATCAGTGAAGTGAATTTTGTGGCTTGTTATTATTAAACTTAATTGAAAATAAAAGCTTGAAGATTTCTTTTGTCTATGATTGTCTATGCCCTTGGCATAGCCATTTCAAGATAAAGTTGTATTGCTTCTGTTCAGTTCCTGAAACTGAGGTATATTTCTCCTCTTTGTCAAGAAGAGAGTTTTTAAATACTTCAGTTTTGTTCATTTTTAGGCCTCGTTTGAAAGGCATGAGTTTAGAGTTAGTTTCTTGAAACTTACACCCTGATCAGCTTATTTTTTAAAAACTTAGAATGAAAGGTTAACATTCTCACTGTTTAAACTACACTCTGTTCCCCTGTGTTTAGAATAGCATGAGCCAGTAGTGTTGGTGAGGGAAGATGAAATGACAAAGTGTGTCTCTTGGACCTACCACATTTTGGCTAATCCTACAGCAGCACTGTTCAATAAAAATGTAGTATGAGCCACAAATGTAATTTCAGTTTTTCTAGTAGTCATATTCAAATTGAAGAAAATAAAGAGATCATATTAATTTCATTAGTATATTATATTTGACCCAACACATTCAAACCATTATCATTTTAGCTTACCACCAATATTAAATTATGAATATAGTATTTTATATATTTGTTTACTAAGAATTCCAGTGTGTATTTACACTGATAGCACAACTCAGTTTGAACTAGCTGCATTTCAAGTGATTAATAGCCCAATGTGCCTAACATCTAACGTATTGCATGGTGTTCTATAATCTATAAGGGACCACTGATCACAGACATGACTGACTATCCTTATGTGACTTGTAAAGTGATAATATAGCCAACCATGCCTAAAAAAAAAGGCATATTGTATCTCTGATTACACAAATTCACAAGTTTTTGAACTTAGAGCTGAAACTCAAATTCAATTGGAAATAAACCTGCCCACAATTGTATATTCTAGAACAATAGAACTGTGCAATGTTCCACAAACAAAAGGGCTTTCAAAATCTTATTTGTTTTATAAATCTTGTGTAATTTATACTTCTTTGAGGAATTAATTATTCAAGTCTGTGAAGTCCAGTATTACAAATTTTACTTTTTTTTTTTAGATCCAAGTTTCCCAATTTGTTTGAAGATAGAATCCCCCTTTTCAATGTAATTTGTGTTTATAGCCTGTAAAGGTAAGGCTTTTATAGAGACCAAAATATTTAGGAAAGACCCTTCTATATTGTCTGAATACTTAATTCTATTTACCCTTAAATGAATGAATATGAAATAGTATACTTAAAGTTCACAATTCTGTGAGGAAGTTATTAACATCCTCACTTACAGATACGAAACCTGGAGAAAAAAGAAGTGAAGTATTCAGCTAGAAAATTGCAGAATGAAATTTTAAGGCAACTGGCATACTTCTTCACTGATTATACTACCTCTCAATATATGTAATCTACAAAGGTTTTAGAGCAAACATTAAGAAGCAATCCATCTTTACTTATTATAGACAATAGCACAAGAGAAGAAGTTTGTATTAACTGGAAAGTAAAATATCTTTTAAGAAGGAAAAAGTAAGATCTGGCAGTAGGTTTGTATGGCAAAAGATGATTGTTAGCCAGTGACAAAAAAATAGCACCACTGATGAACTGGGATTTTTTTCTTCTTGACAATATTTTGTGGCATTTGAGACCCTACAATTAAAATAATCTATTCAACTCCTATTGAAATATTGACTAGATAGAAGACAGAACCTAAGAGATCAAGCGGGAGCAGGTTTATTCAACCTGCTTTGATGGTTGGCTGGGTGATGTATACAAGGGCAGTCTCTTAATCTTTAATGAGCAATGAGAACAGTGCCTGTCTTGTAGCAGCCATTCAATACACATTTGCTGACAACATTGTTGAATGTTTTCATTGAGGTTCTTAGGAGAGTCCAAAGTCAGCATGTTCCAGGGATTTATGAGAAGGCTAAGAAACTGCGAGAATGAAACCAAAGAAAAACATACACCAGAAGTTTTGCGCTTGAAATCCCAAGAGGAAAATATGTTGAAAAAAATGGTAATTTGAAGAATGGAGGTACCTAAGAATCCTCAGGGCCTTGTAAAATGCATACTTGCATTTTTAATATTTTAAAATATATTGTGTTTTGTTAAAATGCTTTCGTTTATTATAAAATTCATGTATTATAGTTCTAAAAATGTTTCTGAGTGTGATAGTATAACAGAATAAGCCATCTAGCAATCAGAATGTAAGTACATATAAAAAATTTTACCACACATATTGTAATTTAAGAACATATTTTAAATATATATTATGTGAAATATATCAGTTAAACTTATAGTACTTTTTGCTAGATATTTGCAAGCTTTACACTATGCAAAATAGTTAACCTATTTAATGTTGTCTTAAAACTTATAATAACATACTACGGTTATTGAAATACACCATTTTTTAACTCTTTAAAGTAAACCAACTTGTTATAAGCTTCAGAAAGCTTACATTTTATTAGGTCAAGTGTTATGACTCTTCTAGTGACAGTCTTGGGAATATTTTTGATGTTGATAAGTCTTTTTTCTATCACTTTTTTTAATGCAAGAATAATACCTAAGCTATATCATTAAAATTTTATTCAAAGTTAAAGTCAGTATACTATTACAAGTTTGGCATAAAATAAACAATTTTAGGCAAACATATTAAAAGTAAAATTTCTTAAATTAAATCTTATCATGATTAAAGGATTGCCTTCCCATATATATCCAAAACCTCTTTAAATCAAGGAACAAGATAATCCTAATAGCACTAGTGTAAATATAGAATAACTATAGCCTTAACAACAAATTAGCAATTACTTAACTCTTACCATGTGCCAGATTGTCCCAAGTGCTTAATATCTTTAATACTTTAAAATATAGAAAATAGCCGGGCTCGGTGGCTCAGCCTGTAATCCCGTGCCTTTGGGAGGCTGAGGTGAGTGGATTGCATGAGCCTGCGGGTTCGAGACCCGCCTGGGCAGCGAGACCTCATCTCTACAGTAAATTAAAAAAAAAAATCATCCAGGCATGGTAGCGCACGCCTGTAATTCCGGCTACTGGGAAGGCTGAGGGGGAAGGATCACCGGAGCCCAGCAGGCGAGGGAGTGGCCACTGCACTCCAGTCTGGGCGACAGAGTGAGACTCCAACTCAAAAAATAAATAAATAAATAAATAAATAAATAAATAAATAAATAAATAAAATTAAAATATAGAAAATAAATGATAGAAGGTAAAGGAGCAAATAAGGAAAATAAACTTTTTCTAAAGAGAACAAGAAAGTATAATAGAGATGGAAAAAGACAGTGGAAATAAACTAAGAAGAATATGCAAGAAAACACTTCAATTCTTTTGAAGTTGGCATTCTTAGATTAAAAATGAAGAACAACTGCCAAGGCTCTGGTACAGCACCCAAGGCTAAGCATTTTTTATAGCACCCTCCCACTCTGCTTAGGAGCGTAGGCCTCTCCTGTTAGCTGTGCTTACTGAGCCCAGCATAGCAAGGAGAAAGTCATCAATTACTCTCCACTCAAGATACAGGGCCAAAGCCTGCCCTCTTGAATGTGTGTATCACTCCCTGAGACTTGAATGAAAGTTAGGTACGTGTGGTTGAGGGCAGAATTTGACCCCATGAGACTGGGTGAGAAATGATTGATCGTTTTGAACTCCAGTAGTTTTTCCTGAACTAATGGACTTCAGCAGAGCCTAAACTATCCCCTGGAGAATTTTGGTTCCTGTTTTCTCCAATTTTGTCCACTTTGGATAGCATTTTTTTTCCCTTTTTTTGGTTGCAATCCCTCAGTGTTCTGATCAATTGAATCACTTAACTGGCTGAGTATTTATTAAAGGCATGTCTACTTTTACCTAATTCTTGCACTCAAGAATTTGCTTATTAATTCAAAAAAAAATTTTAAAATATTATGTTGGCTACACAGCACACAGTACTCAATGAGTAGAGAATAATAGCATTACTATTCAAAATAACTGTAAATATCCCTTTGTTACAAGAATTAGTGGTTTTTCTCCAAATACCATGTGAAACAAACAAAAAAAACTCACCATGGTTGCTTATGTTTAAATATTTCTTAATTGATTCATAGTGGAAATGTAATTATCATTTTATACATAAACACAAAGCGTATTTTTCTATGTTTATAGTCCTTCAAATGAGAATAAATATTTATAGCTTTAAAAACTCTTTTTTGACACGCATTTCACATTTGTATGGCTGATAATTTGATTAAAATCTCTTTCTAACTTATACGTAAATTCTAGGAGAGCGGGGATTGTGTCTATTTATACTCTCCCTGGCTATCTGGTACATATTTTTGATAATTTCTGGATTTCTAGTCCTTATTTCTGTTACTTAATCAGTCATTTCAAAAACACCATGCTGGGCTCGGTGGCTCAGCCTGTAATCCCGCGCCTTTGGGAGGCTGAGGTGAGTGGATTGCCTGAGCCCGCGGGTTCGAGACCCGCCTGGGCAGGCGAGACCTCATCTCTACAATAAATCAAAAAATTAGCCGGGTGTGGTAGCGCGCGCCTATAATTCTGGCTACTGGGAAGGTTGAGGCGGAAGGATTGCTGGAGCCCAGCAGGTTGAGGCTGCGGTGGCCGGGAGCGGTCACTGCACTCCAGTCTGGGCGACAGAGTGATAAAAAAATAAAATAAAATAAAATAAAAATAAAAAACACCAAATTTAACAAATGAATAATATGTTATTTCAGAATCTATTACATACAAACTAGTTGGTGATAGTTTTTTTACACTAACTTACAGCTCTTACTGTATTTCTATCATCATTTAGAGACAGATGAAATTCTGGGAAAATATTATATCTGAAGTCATTAGTTAAATAAGGACAAGGGATAAATCATTTCTTCTAAATGATAGCCAGACTTTCAAAGATTCATTTATATCAGCCAAAGCAAGCTTCTAGAAGTCTGGTCATGGATACAGCAGTCTGCTTTAATTAATGAAATCCAAAATTATTAGATGTGGCAGGGTTCAACATTTCAAAAAGAAAATAAATTGTATTGCCTTCCTTTGAATTATAATACAAATTGCAAAACATGAGGAATTTTTTCATGACTTATAGATAATACTTACATGGAGAGGGGAATTCTAGTGTCAATGTCTTACAAATATTTTTAAATATTAGTAATGTATTAGTAAATCATAGTGAGGTTAAAATGTTTTGGAATTTTTTTTTCCTGTTCTTTATATTTGGCCCATAATTAAAACTTTCAAATGATACTCAAAGACACAAGGTAATATATATTTTGTATTATATTTTTGCTCTTTATAAATTTTGAAAAGTTATACCCACAATGTCTTTCTGACACTGGGCACTCTTCCAGGTATCTCTTTATTTTTCATTACACTTTTTTTTTGCAGGCTGTTTCCATAGACACCATGAGTACTTACAATGTCCCTAGCAACTGTTCTCAGATTTTTCTTTTAGCAAGACAATGTCACCATTCGCAAATGAAGTTGTATCCCATTGTTGCAGAAGATGTATAAAAGACACTTTCTTCTTTTAATTTTAATGTTAAAAAATTCAAGAGATGATTGTGCCAAATTGCTGCACTTCACTACACTATAGATTCTTTTATTTTTAAACAGAACTTCCACTTTGTAGTGTTTTGCACAGTGTGAACTGATTTTGTGATATGCAATTATTAATATATGTCATTCTTCAGTTCACTTAAATGGAGTTAAGGGTATATCAGTTTTCAACTATAGCAAAAACTGTGACAAATTGTGCAATTCAAGAGCAATGCAAGCTGAACGGTAGACAAACTCAGTGCATAGTAATCTGGAGCTAATTCAGTTTGTCTCAATTCAATGTAATTCCACAAATATTTAATGAGCACCTACTTCAGGCAAAGGACTATGTGTGGCAATGTTGTATATGTAGAAAGAAATAAGATATGGTCTTTGATATTAAAATTTGTATGACTTATCAGGTAAAACAGTCATGGACACGAATTCTAAATCCCAACAAATTGCAATACGCTTGGTTCTAAAAATACAAACAAAATGCTCGGTAACACAGAGAGAACTCTGTGATGAATAATGAATGAAAACATTTTAGAATGAGTCATTGAGAAGTCGACATTGGAAGGCACCTTAAAGGACAAGTAAGGTTTCAACTGGGAAAAATGACACCTGTTACTGACAAGAAATGCTGTGATAATAAGAACAATATGAACAAAGGCAACATAGTTCCAAAGAAGAGAAAGAAAACAACAGGGACAGAGATGCTGAATGACAGAAATGTGACTTTTGTTATAGCTGGAAGGCGTGGTGAGGAAATAACTCTATGAGATACATGGCAAAAGAGGTGTTTTGAGTTCAAATAATGGTATTTAAGAATGGTTATTAAAAGGAATTTGGAGAGTCTATTTTGTATATCAGCATAGACTTTAATTTTTCTTTTTCCTTGGAAGAGAATTTTGTTTAAGGAGCTACAGGTGTCTATCTTGAACTATGTGTATAGTTTTTCTTGCTTAATACACCAAGCATTTTTTTTATTATAAAGATGTGGGGTACAATTCAGGGTTAGGTATACAAACGTTGATTTTGCCGGTACTCTTCTAGATGAGGTATGCCCCTCCATCCCCTAGCAGTTTCCCTAGACTGTCAATTCCACCCCCCTCCCCTGACAATTTCCCACACTGCCAATCGCTTTCTTTTAGTTTAATTGTTCAAGGTCCACTTATGAGTGAGAACATATGGTACTCTGTTGTTTGTTTCTGTGATAGATCACTGAGTATGATAGACTCTAAATCCATCCAAGTTGCTGTGAAGTCCATATGTTTGTCCTTCTTTATAGCTGCATAATATTTCATTATGTATATATACCACATTTTTTAATCCAATCCAGCTTCGATGGGCAACATGGTTGGTTCCATGTTTTTGCTATTGTGAATAGAGCTGCAACAAACATATGTGTGCAGGTATCTTTTTTTGTAAAATGATTTGAGTTCCTCTGGGTATATTCCCAATAGGGAAATTGCTGGGTCATATGGAGGGTGAATTTCTAGTTCTTCCAGAAACCATCACACTGTCTTCCAAAGAGGTTGCACTAGTTTGCATTCCCACCAGCAGTGTAGAAGCGTTCCCTTTTCTCTGCATCCACGCCGGCATCTGTTGTTGTTTGTTTTATTAATGATGGCCATTTTTACCGGGGTTAGGTGGTATCTCAATGTGGTTTTGATTTGCATTTCTCTGATGATGAGTGAGGCTGAGCACTTTTTCATGTGCTTTTTCACCAACAATCTTCAAAACACACACTTGTGTGTTTCTACATAGATACAGCCTATTATTTATTATGTAAGCACTTTATAGTTGCTTCTGAAAAAAATAATTCTGTTCATTTTTTTTAATAAACAGGGCAGCCTTATTTCTGTAATATGTGTTATAACACCTTATCTCTCAGCACTTTATGAGTCTGCAATACTCCCTTAGGAATGCAATTAAGCACCAATCAATAAAGAAAATATAAGTATCTAGGTAAGAAAAATTGATGTCATGAAGTCAATTAATGAAATTGCTTACCTCTTTTCTTAAGAGGCATCTTCTCAATATTGTTTGGGTCTACTTCATTTTATACACAGTTCTGAAATGGGTGACTACAGAGCCCTGCAGCCTAAGAAGCAACACACTGAAAGAAGGAAGGAGGGTTATGAAATGGAGATCACTCAAGGTTAGTGAGAAGTGGTGGTAAGGTGAAAATTAAGACTAAGAATTATACAAATAATTTAAAACCATTCTAATGTGGTAGGCAATTTGGTGGCTAAGCAAAAATGTTGGTAAACTTTTTAAAATGTCTGCTATCTTCAGAGCATAATGAATAAATATGCTATGCTGTGTATCCCCTAAAATAATTTAGATTTCTGTGATCATTTTAAAATATCATTTAGTTAAGTTTGCAAAAGAAAAGTAAAAGCATTTAACATGTGTTAAGCTGAACAATCAGATACTGAAATAGCATAATGCCTTATTCCAAATAAAGACTGTGTAAACAAATAGAGCTTTAAAATTTTGAAGGCTGTGGGCCCACTGCTTTGCTAAGCTATGGTTGCCACATTTCCTAGCTTTGGCCCTCTCCCCTACCTTGGGGGCGGTGAATCGATCTCTCTCTCTCTCTCTCTCTCTCTAATTTACTTTCTAAATAAACTGTATTTTTCAATCTAAAAAAATTGGAGACTACGCTTCTAAATATACACATAGTCCAGATTTTTTATTGTTGCTTTAAAATTGCTTGTTTTTATTTTAAATTTTCAACAACTATGTAACTTGCTGTATGATGTTACCACATATATTTTCAAACTGTGATCATCGCAATGTTAAGGCACATAGCAAACTCCTTTACATATACCATCAGTGACCAAAGGGGTGGACGTTGCCAGTTTCTGCTTTATGGCATTAAGCCTTGTTTAGATCATTGACTTAAAAATAGATGACTGCACACTTCTAACATGTAACTACTGAGTCTAAATGCATCTTCTTTGTTCTTAGCATTCAGAAGTGAACATGATAGCAGAAGTTGTTGTATATGCACTTTATCAGTTATATGTTCTCTAATTTAACTACCACAAAAATCTCTGTAAAACATAACTGCTTTGATTAATCTAATGTCAAAATAATTCCAATATTGATGATACAGTCAAGTAGAATATCTCTCAAACAAGATAGCATTGCTGTAATATTATTTTCTCACTCTTTTTTCTATTCCAACTCATTTTTTAGGGATAAAATGAAAAATAGACTGAAGGAAGAAAATCAAATTTTTGTGGCATTACAAAAACATTTGACTTTCTTTGCAACTTCAAAGTTTTAAATTTTAGAAAATAAAAAATGATTACCTTTTTTTTCCACAAACAAGACTTTATATTTGTCACTCTTGAAAGCTTGGGTTTTAAACAGATTCCTGGACTGGTGGTTCATATCCATCAGCTCATTCAACTTTAAGCACCTGTCTCATCCTCAGTAGTTTTTCCAGAACTACGACCTTCACAATGCCACTCCATGAATTTTCCCATTTCAAACTCTGGTCTCTTCAGCAATTTTACTTTTTGAACAAAGATATCATGAAGAGGATAAATAGATTGGCAGGCCTTTTCTATGTCTTTTCCAATGCTTTCTGGAATCAATTTATTGACCATTTCTTTCAAGTCATTTGTCTGCATTTCTCGGGTCATGATTCCCATCATCTTCTTCTGGATCTGAAGGACCTGTTGGTGTTGAGGTAAGAAGTCTTCTATATCTGATTGTTGTGTTTTTTAGTAAAACCAACATAGAGCAGATGAAGCAAATAACCATCAGAAGTCCTGACATCAACGTGAGCTTCAAGCATTATATCTTCTCTAATTTAACTACAAAAAAAAAAATTCTGCAAAACATTAGTGCTTTGATTAATCTAATAACAATATTTTTTGACCATGGGGTACAATGTGTCCCTGGTCAGGTCCATGCCATGGAAGTTAGTCAGGTAGCTTTTGCCCTTACATCTTCAATGATCAGCTTGAATTTTCTAAATGCAGCTTCATAATTCTGCAGATTGGCAAGACTCACTTCAAGCACAAGACCCTTGAGGTCATCAGATGCAGTTTTGGTTCCCTGTATCCTGGTGACCAGCGTTTTGCCAATATTTCTTATATTGATCACAGCAAGTGCTTTCACATCATAACAATCTTTCATAGAGAATGGATCAACCACTTTCTTATTGGCTCTTTTTTTTTTTTGCCATCTTTGTTAAGGTGTTTGTTCTTGCCTATTGCCATGGTGCTGCTCAGAGAGCCAAAAGGCTAATTGTCTTAATAAACATATAGTGACCTTGTATTATCTACATTAGGACAGATGAGCCATTGCAATAATTAGAAACCACTGCAATCGTTGAAAGGTATGCTACTTATTAATAATATGTGAAATATTGTCATTTATTTATTTATTTATTTTAGTGAGAAAGCAGGATTTTTTGAGAGGACAGAAAAGCTCCCACAGTGGTACAGAACCTGAAGGGGTTACCCTGCTTTTTATTTTTGGTAATCATCAAACAGTAGCACATATTGACAGACAAAAGAAATGTTAGTGTCAGCCTATAGATGACTTATCTGCATAGTTTGAATTTTCAAATCATTAATGTCTAGAGCTAAATGTATATGTGCATGTTTGATAAGGAAAATGAAGAGGATCAAATTATAAATAACAGAAAAAGGGAAACTTATTTAGGACATACTTTCTTCTTGCTTTATAAAAAAGCTTCATGATATTAAGTACTACATGTTTACTGACTCATGGACTGTCACATTTTTGAACCCCTGGTATCACATAGGTCACAGCCTTTACAAAACAATTACAAACATACTTAAGCATTATTATAGGCTCATTGAAAGACTTTGCCCATAAACTATGTTTTCCATAATTTCTTTTAATATTAAAGTCTGTCTGCATGATGACACAATAATTAAATTCTTAACTTCTGATTTTTATGTTTGTTATTAAGTATATTTATGCATTGAGTGGGTGGGTTTAAGTGAAAGCTTTGGCATCTATGATTTCAGACATGAATGTATAGTTTCCAACTGTATTTTAAGAAAGCAGGAAACCTTATATTTCATCCTACCAAAAATATCCTTTACTAATTTCTTGTTGAACTGATTACAGGTATACGACTTTCCCACTGTTGACATTTAGTACATTAAACAGAAAAGATGTATATCTTCAAGTATTCTTTCTTGCACTGCCAACTTGTATTATGAGGAATAGACACTCAAATATCTAATTTACAAATCATCAAGGGATTGAATATCATTTAAAATTCATCAAAGATTTAGTGTGGATATAATTTTCACTTTGACTCAGAAGTTCTAGATTTATACCTCAGATATTTTCCCAGTATTCCATACAGTTAATCTAATAACTAACAGAAGGATTTATTTACAATCCCCCAAATGTAACGAATTTAATTGAACTACCACATTCTAAAAATTGTTACAGATGAAGGGTGTGCCTGTGGAAGAAGAGCAGGTTCTTGTTCTCCACTATTCCTTCCAGGACAAGTTCTTGGTCAACCTCACTTACAGCTTTCTCTTTAAAAGATTAACTTTCCCGCCTGGGCAGTGAGACCTCATCTCTACAATAAATCAAAAAATCAGTCGAGCATGGTAGCGCGTGCCTGTAATTCCGGCTACTTGGAAGGCTGAGGCAGAAGGATCGCCGTAGCCCAGCAGGTCGAGGCTGCGGTGGCCGGGAGTGGCCACTGCACTCCAGTCTGGGCGACAGAGTGAGACTCCAACTCAAAAAAAAAAAAAAAAAAAAGGATTAACTTTGTTAATCTAATATCAAAATTATTCCAATATCGGTGATACTGTAGAGTAAAATATCTCTCAAATAAGTTAGCATTGCTGTATATAACATTCTCTCTGTTTTTCTATTTTTTTTCTATTACAACACATTTTTTAGGAATGAAATAAAAAAGACTGACAGATGAAAGTCAAATCTTTGTGACATTAAGAAAACTAGTGGCTTTCTTTGTAACTTTGCATATATATATATCAGAAAAGGGGAAACTTATTTAGGACATACTTTCTTCTCTCATTATAAATAAAGCTTCATAATATTAAGAACTACATATTTACTGACACATGAGTCTTCACATTTTTGGATCCCTGCCATCATATATGCCACAGCTTTGGAAAAAAAAAAAAATTGCAAATATTCTTAAGTGAAAGATTGTTCTCATAAACTATGTTTTCCATGTTTTCTTTTAATATTAAATATATATATACATATATATGTGTATATATATGTATGTATATATATTTATACACACACACTTCCTTTCCTAGCTGCCACTTTCCACTTTTGTACTGGAGTCTCTGACTCCTGCAAATAGGCTGACAAGCTGCTAAAAATAGGAAACAAGATATTCCTTTCTTCCCTAATGACTGTCTCTGAAAAAGAAAAACTCACTTTTTTGTATTTTTTAATGGCTTTGTTTACTGGTATCTTCACGAACATAAAACACGCACACACACACACACACACACACACACACACACATACACACACACATATACACATACATATATATATGTATGTGTATATATATATATATACATACACACGCAAAGAGCAAAACTTACTCATAGAATGATTTAGTTCCAGAAATATGAAAATGGCTAGTTGGTCTTTCCTGTTTTTTTTAAATCTAGATTTCCTTGAGATGAGTTTAAGTATTATAAGTCCTGCCTGTCATGCTCTTCTCTTTATTTCAGGCAACAAAAACATTTGACACTTATCACATGTTCAATAAATATTTGTTTAAAAGCTAAATGAAGTCCTATGTGAAAGACTTACTTTCTCATAACACTGTTTCTTACTTCCTTTCTATACATCTAGATGTGTTGTCCTTTGGGAATTAGCATACTGAAGTATATTTAAATGCATATGCACACAAACACAAGCACATACGTGAGCCCATGCTGAAAGCAAATCTATGTAATTCTACCATTTGTCCATTTAGCATTGTTATTTTGCTTTCCTGAAAGACTGACCGACTGTTATTTTAAAGTCTAATGCTACTTTGAGGTAAAGCATGATTTCTTCTCCTATAGTTCTAAGCATGGGCTCTGCAAAGTGTGCTTTGTAGAATTTGGTTGCCAAGTGATGTCTTTTGAAAATCCTTGAAATGAAATCGGCTCTGAAAATCTATGAAATGAAATCGCCTATTAAACTATGCTTAACCCGATTCCCTCTCTTTGTTTGATCAAAGAATTTTTTTATCAATCTCAAATGTTTTATCCCAATGAAAATTATTGCTTCATGAGATATTCATTATTATATCCTGTTCTTATGTCATATGAGGAATACTATTTCACAAGAAGTTATGTGCCACATAGACTTTTGACATACCTTCAAGCTATGTTAAAACTTCCTCCATGTTTTACCTCTTCCCAAGTTTCTGCAGTTTTCCAATTCTGGCATTATTTGTGAAACAGACATAAAGACCACACTCTGATTTCAACAAATAATACAAACCATCTATATTAGATCACTAACTGTAGCTCATGGGTTCTCAATATCATGAAAGATTCCACCTGCAACTCCCCACAGACAGGCCTCATGTTTATATAACTATAGCTTGATAATAAACTATTAAATCAACAGTAAAACTAATAAATCAAATAAGTATTAAAATAAATAATACATATAATAAATGATAAATTAAAAAATTATTCCACAGATTAAATGCAATAGCTATGAAAATTTCAATAATTATTTTTTTAAGAAATGGAAAACCCATCTGAAGATTTATATGAAATCTCAAGGGACTTCAAGTAAACAAAACAATCTTCTAAAAGAAACACTAAGCTGAAGGACTTACACTAGCCAATTTCAAAACTTACTAAAAAGCCAGAGCAATAAATACAATGTCGTACTGGCATAAAGAACACATTCAGTAGATTAGAAAGCTCAGAAATAAACCCTTGTCTGTGGTGAGATAATTTTTGGTAGGGATTCCAACCAATTAAGTGGAGGAAGGGACAGTATTTTCAACAAATGGTTCTGGGAAAACTGGTTATATGAATGCAAAAATTAATAATAATAAATAAATCACGTTGGACTTATCTAAGAGTATATACAAAAATTAACTCAAAATGGATCATAGACAAAAATGTAGACCCTATAGCTGTACAACTATAAGAAGAAAACATAGAAAGCTTCATGACATTGAATTTGGTAAAAATGTCTTGGATATGACACAAAAGTCACAGGCAACAAAACCAAAAATAGACACATAGAACATCATGAAATTTTTTTAAAATTACACATCAAAAGATGGTATTTTTAAATTTTTTTGAGTTAGAGTCTCACTCTTGCCCAGGCGGGAGTGCAGTGGCACACTCAAGGCCACCCTAGTGTCGATCTGCTGGGCTCTGGTGATCCTTCCGTCTCACCCTTCCAAGTAGCCAGAACTACAGGCTCATACTACCATGCCTGGCTAATTTTTTCCATTTATTGTAGAGACAAGGTCTTGCCAAATTGCCTGGGCTGGTCTTGACCCATAGGCTCAGGCAATCCATTCGTCTTGGCCTCCCAAAGTGCTGGGATTACAGGCTGAGCCACTGAGCTCAGCAAAAGAATTCCAACAGAGTAAAATGGCAAACCACATAATAGAACATATATGCAAACAATATGTATTATAAGGGATTCATATCCAGAATATATAGGAAACTGCTGATACTGAAACTCAACAACAACAATAAAACCCAACCAATCCAATTTAAAAATGGACAAACAACTTGAACAGACATTTCTCTAATGAAGAAACACAAATGACCAATAAGCACATGAGAGTAGTTGACATTACTAATCACTAGGAAAATGTAAATCAAAAGTACCATGAGATATTTTAGACTATTATGGTGGTTATAGAAAAAAAAAACAGAAAATAACAAATATGAAGACATTAGAAACCTTGAGCACTTCTGATGAGAATGTTAAATGATGCAACCATTGCAGAAAACAGTGTGGTAGTCCCTCAAAAAATTAAAAATAGAATTACCACGCGAACCAGCAATTCTATTTTTGTGTATATACCTCCCCTACCCCCCAAAATGAAAGTACTGTCTCAAAGAGATATTTGCACACCATATTCATAGCCACATTTTTTTTCTAATAGTTAAAATGTGGAAGCAACCCAAGTATGCATTGACACATGAACGGACAGGCATAATGTTATGTATACCTACAAGGGAACATTATTCAGCCTTAACAATGAAGGAAATGCTAGCATATATTACACATAGATAACCTTGAGGACATCGTGCTGAGTGAAATAAGTCCGTCACAAAAACAGTTTGCAGTATTATAGAATTCCACTTTTATGAGGTGGTTAGAGTAGTCAAAATTATAGACATAAAGTAGAATGAGGCTTCTTGAGGCCAGGAGAGAATGGGGAATTATTGTTTAATGCTTATAAGGCTTCAGTTTTACAAGATGAAATGAGTTACGAGATGGTTGGTGGTGGTGATAGAACAACATTAAGATTGCATTGAATATCATGAACTTCAAAATAATTAAGATGGTGAAGTTTGTGTTGTATCTATTTTTATCACAGTAAAAATTGGAAAAGTAAAAAAAATACTAAAAGTAATGCATAATTTTTGCCTAGAACAAAGAATCTTTATTCTCTCAAAATATCTTAATACATTTATTCTCAAGCAAAATTTGTTCAGAGTTAGCTTAGGGTTAGTTTTAAGAATATGAGGGCTAATCAGCAAATTCATATTTCATGGTATTTATGAAAGATTCAGAAAGGATCTACAGATATGAATTCTAAAATATAAGAACTGATTTGAATGTTTTCTTATAGTTGTACTTATTTACACTGTACAAATATGAGCAGAATAATCTAAATTGATAATATATAATTTTTGTTACAATTTGTGGTACAAAATTTAAAGCAATTGCAAAAGTCTAAAAATGCCTTGTAAGAATACCATTCATTATCACATACCTTATTGTTAGCATTTTTTACACTGTGATGATTAATTTTAGATGTCAACTTGATTGGATTAAGAGATACATAGCTGGTGAGGTTTCTGGGTTTATCAGTGAAGGTGTTTTCTTTTTCTTTTCTTTTTTTTTGAGTTGGAGTCTCACTCTGTCACCCAGACTGGAGTGCAGTGGCCGCTCCTGGCCACTGCAGGCTCGATCTGCTGGGCTCTAACGATCCTTCCGCCTCAGCCTTCCAAGTAGCTGGAACTACAGGCGCGTGCTACCATGCCCGGCTAATTTTTGACTTATTGTAGAGATGAGGTCTTGCCAAGTTGCCCAGGCGGGTCTCGAACCCGTGGGCTCAGGCAATCCACTCACCTCAGCCTCCCAAAGCACTGGGATTACAGGCTGGGCCACCGCACCCGGCCGAAGGTGTTTTCAAAAGAGAGGATTCACTCTCAAGGTGGATGGGTCCCATTCAATTGGTTGAGGGCCCAAATTAAAACAAAAAGGCAAAGCAAAGTTGAATTTTTTCTCTCTTCTGCAGTTGAGACATCCTTTTAACTATAGTATAATAAAGTATAGATATGACTATATTGTTTACTGTTTTGTATAGTAAACAGATTTATCAAAAAATTATCTTCTTTAGCTAGGGAGAAGCTAGGGAGGAATATGAGTTCTAATGTCCTATACCATTGTAGGTTGACAATAGCTAACAATAAGTTATAGTTTCAAATACCTAGAAGGAGGATTTTGAATGCTTCTAACACAAAAAAAAGATAAATGTTTGAGATGGTGAATATACGAATTAATACATTATATGTATTGCAACATCCTATTCATATCATAAATATGTACAATCATTACATTAAGTTTTTAAAAAATTTAAATGATCTTCTTTAATCATCTCTCGTAAGTAATTTTTTATCAAAATTAAAAATCAATAACTGGTTTTCACAGTTCTCTAACTACAAAGATATCAATCCCTTTCTGTCCATTGGGAATCTTTTTATGATCAGAAACTATTATGATTGGCCTGCCAAGTCATTTGTGGACTTAGCATAGCTCTGACCTGTGGCATAGCTAATATCTTTGCCTAGCTTCCTGTTCAGTGACGTTTTAGCTAGTAATCCTATTTATCTGTTTGGTAAACTAGCTATTAGCATGACTACTTTTGTTAGAAAATATCAAGCATTCTACCCTCAAAAACAATTTTACTATGCTATTGTGTGTGTGTGTGTGTGTGTGTGTGTGTGTGTGTGTGTGTGTGTGTGTGTGTATTTGTTTACTGGTATACCTGTTCAATTTCCTCTCTTTAATAAAACATTCTGCCCCCCCGGTGCATACATTCTACCATGGGTTGCAGGTCATAACACTACACACACATGTATATACGTGTTTGTGCAAAGGTGTGTGTATAAAAATGCATGGTAATGGCAAAATTTTGAGGAAAAATGAACTGGATTGAGGAAAAAGACAGTGAATGGGGCTGCTACCATTAATGAAGTATTCAACAAAAGCTTCCATGAGAAGGCGACATTTTTTAGAAAAAAAATCCTCAATGAATAAAATGAAAGTGCAAACTATGTGACAATTTTGGACAATGGTATGCAAGTGTGTAACAAAGAGCAAATAAAAAGCTACTAAGAAAGAAACAGATATGAGGAACAGCTGGAGACCTGTGTGGCATTTTGATTTCCTTTGAAAAATGAAATGGTCATTGCTAGTCTCCTACAGATATTATAACACTTAAATCTCCAAAAAATGTTGAGGACTCTCTTTAAGGGAACTTCTTTGCCTTTAAAGTGAGAGACAGTCATTCTGGCAGTCTTTTTTAATGATTCTGAATTACTTTCACTTTTTGAAAATTGACTTGTTTAATGTCAGCATAAGAGACAGTAACAACTTCATTACTTTACTGAGACATTCGCAAAGCGCAAAATGTTACCAATGCTATTTTTAACATGCAAAATAGGATTTTTTTTAAGGAAAACTTTCTGTCTTCAACACATATCTTTAATATATTAGATATAGTGTGTATAATGAAAACATTGTAAAGGAAGGAAATAAATTGCTTTTCTTCTTACAATTAGGGCAATAACTAGGATGGAGGGATAAGCAAAAGCAAAATGGCTTACATATTGGACTTATTATATAAGTGGAGTTCTGAAATTAAAATGATTTATTTTGGTAAAATAAATGTTTTTTCTACCTTTGGGTATACAAACCAAACTTCCCCATTTGAGAGTCACGACAGCAATATAAGCACACTATATAATTGAATAAACAACTTGCTTTTGATCTACAGGAGAGTTCATTTGTTACATAGGTATAGGAGAGAGCACCATTCTTGGAGACAGAGTATCTGGAGAGTTCAGAAGAGTCCAGGTCTACTGGGCAATGAAAGATCAGGAGAAGCCTTGATCACAGGTCAAGACTGGATTAGATGAAAAATAAGACATAGTGCTCATATAAATGACAAAATAAATGACTAGTCCCTGAAGAAAAAGCTCTGTAAGAATTTGGAACCAGGCCATACCTGACACTGGACATCCACATAGGATGACTATCAGAAATAAGACAAGCAGTTAGGAAAGCAAAGAGGAGAGTCAGCAATGGCAATGAAACTTGAAAGAGCAGTGATGCTTTCCTCAGACAGAAAACTTGCAAAGACTTCCTGTCACAAAAGCCAGTCTTAGGAAATGGCCTGAATGTAGTCTTGAACACAAAGTCAATGAATTACTATAGGACTACAGCAACCTGGTTGGATTGGAGAATGTGTGGTTAAAAAGTAGTTTTTGACAGCAAGTGAAAAAGTACAGATTTACGGACCATTTCATGGAGCTATAGGGAGTCAGGTTGCAGCCATAATGTATAGTCAGCCATATAATTTGTCTGAAATTCAATGTTTACCAGTCACATTCCCTTTGGAGACTCTTGAGAAGAGTCAGGGTGTGGGGTTGTTTATTTAAATGTGAAAAGATATATTTGAAGAGAATCTCATGAGCATTTCTCTATGACTTTACAACAGTCTGCTTCTTCTTACCCCCACATACAATGAAGTTAGACTTTATATCTCATTACTGAGATTGAATACTTTACCTGTGTTATTTGTGGAAGGGGATATAAATTCTCTACTACCTTTCTGACTTTTGGAAAGCACAGCTGAGAAGATATACCTGTGGAAATGAGGCAATTTTAATCTCATCAGTTTAAGTGGAAACCATTTAAATAATTATGTTGCACTAAGTAATATATTCTGGTGTCCTATGAATCAATGACACTTTTTAAATATCTTTTCTTTTTTATTAATGACTTCAATATCCTCTTATTAAAGATAACCCCCAATACATAAAAATATTAATGTCAATTCAGTACATTGATTATGACTGAGTGCTTGATATTTATATTTTTCAAAGAATACATGCGAACAAAGATAGCACTTGCCTTTTTATTCTTATTATTCACCTTATGAATATGCATCTTTGGCATATATAATCATTGAAAAGAAGCATGAAAACATTCTCAAGAAAGTCATAAACCTTGGGATAATATATTGACTTAAGTTTACTCTCTTATTTTACTCTGCAACTTAAATATTTCCACACGTAAAAACTGTAAGCTTATTTCTTTGTGGAAAAAAAAATGTCTGGGCTTTGTTTTACCTATGAAACAAGATATCCTAAATAGAAAAAACAAACAAACAAACAAAGCATTCCAAGAAAGTCCAATAGTAGAAGAAATCAGTAAATATTAAGCTTCTACTCCATAATCACACTCTCTTCTTGGGCTATTCACGATCGCCAAGTCCTCACAGTAGATCTATAATATGTGGACCATTAAACTCATTTTTCAGGATAAGGAAACAGACACTGAGAGGATAAATTATCTGCGTAGGGCTACTCAGTTGGACAGTGGCTGGGTTTCACATCCAGGTCTCTCTTAATCCAAAGTTCATGCTCTTATAGCCTGTGTAGCCAGCAATGACTGTGTGGCCTCTGTATTCTCAGGGAAGTGGGAAATGGAGCAGATCAAATATGAACACTTGAGAGAAGGAGCTGGCAGCAGGAGAGTAATAGCAGTCATCTGGAATAGATTGTATAGTGGTGTTTTTCTTTCTTCCAACATTCAGTCTGTATATAGAGGCAGGATGTTAAGTGCATTTTGGAACAAGATTGTATTTTCAACATCAAAAAACAGTTATCCTAACAATTAAAAAAAAAATCCTAGAACATTTAGTGAAATTCTTGGAAAGCCATTATGGCATACTATTTGAAAGAAATACCACAAAACTTTACCCACCCTTATATTCACATTCTTTGTGATGTCACTATTCAGGTACTTCTACCAGGTATTAGAATCTGTTTACTCACTTCTTCAATATGGGCTAGACTTATAATTTGCTTTGTTCAATAAAGAGCAGAAAAAGCAATGATGTACCAGTTTCACTCCTTGGCCTCTGAAGGCTTGTGCTCTCCTGCTTTTCTCTTGGAGCTCACATTTGCTATATTTGTAAATTTTGAGTAGTCTGCTCCATCTTACCGATACGGATTTTTCAGGTCAGCCTGGGCTTCAAGAGTGTCAGCTCAATGAATCACCCAGTTGAGCCCCAGAGAGGGTCGGCTAGAGAAGCTGGTAAGCCTAGCCTCAGAAGTGTCGGCTCTAATGGCCTGGCAGACCAAGCCCTGAGAGTGTTGCTGATTCGGTGGGCTGGCAAGTCTAGCCCCCAGAGTGTCTCAGCTTCGGAGTCTCACCTTCTTCCAGCAGTTCTAGTTCAGCCAGCTTCATCAGCTGGCAAGTCAGTCTCTGTTGTACACAGCTTTTTGGCTCTGATGATCATCTACAGCTCTTCAGGTCCGGGTTCTTGTCTCGTGCCCAGGAAGAATGAGGAACGTGGACAGTCAGAAAATGAGAAAGCAGAATTTATTAAGAGGACAGAAAAACTCCCACAGCAGGAGTGGACTGGAAGGGATTGCCAATTTGGAGCTGAAACCTGGTGCTTATATAGCCCTAAGACTGAACCAATGGACTAGCACTAACTGTGAGCTAATTGGTCAGTAAGGCGGACCAATTAGCAGGAGGTAGGAGCCTAATGGTGAGTTGATTGGCCAGTATTTGGCAGCAAGCTGATTGGTTGGTTTTCACTCCCAGCTGTGAGTTCTTAAATTCTAGCTTGAGAGCTTGTTTACCCATGCCAGTGTATCAGATTGAGAGATTTGCTGAAATTTTGCTACATTGTTTCTGGAAGTCCTGCCCCATCTGCCTAGCCTTTCTCTAGCTATCTCCTCTCTCATTACAACCAGATAACCAAGTACCACTTACGACAGTGTGACTGTCCTGGAATAGCCAGCCTCCACTCAAACGCCCAGCTGATAGCAGAAAGAAGCATAAGCCTACCTGAGAACAGTCAAGGCTGGACTCTGTTAGCAAATGTGCTTAGTTGCTCCATGACAATAATATATGCTTTTTGTCTTAGGGTTTGGGATCATTTGTTGTGCAGAAATAACTGGGTAATATAGCAGGTGAACAATGTGAAAAAATGCAACACATACTCAGAAATTTTATTTCAGTGAAGTAAATAAATGTCAGAAGCCAAGATGATTCAAGAATTACCTCTTCCTCTGTGAAAAAGCACACACACGATTTTTGAATATACATTCTATAGTAATTTCTGATTACTATAATTTCTAGCATGATTTAAAGATAATAATTGATATTTTTGTCTTTCCCAGAGTTAGGTAGCTTGATAATTAATCCATCTGGAAATAATACCTAGAAACTAATATACAGGAGATTTTACATACAAATGGAAAGACATGAAGATTGTATATAACTTTTTAAAAATTTAACTGTGTAACTAAAACAATTCAATAATATTTCTCCAATAATGTATAAGAATATTAAATCCAAGATGTTCTCTGATTTTAGCAACTAAAAAAAAAGCACCTCAGCTGGGTTCATGGCTCAACCTGTAATCCCGTGCCTTTGGGAGGCTGAGGTGAGTGTATTGCCTGAGCCCGCGGGTTTGACATCCGCCTGGGCAGCAAGACCTCATCTCTACAATAACTCAAAAAATCAGCCGGGTGTGGTAGTGCATGCCTATAACTCCGGCTACTCGGAAGGCTGAGGCGGAAGGATCGCCGGAACCCAGCAGATCGAGGCTGCGGTGGCCGGGAGCGGCCACTGCACTCCAGTCTGGGCGACAGAGCGAGACTCCAACTCAAAAAAAAAAAAAAAAAAAAAAAGCACCTCATCAGCCTTCAATTTGTGCCTTATCTTTATAGATATTTTACTCTAAATGTGTCAAACTTAGAAAAGTTAGGAGTTTCAAAATAAAAGTTCAGCAAGAGAAAATAGATTCAGCTTTTGCTGAATGAAAACGTTAGAGAAAGCAGGAATACAGTGTTCCTATTCTTTGTCATGTAGAAGTTAGAATTTAATGAACCATTAGATTCACTTGAATAACTTTGAAGGATCTTGATTTTCTAAAGGTCTGGTAGATAAAGAAACACATAGGCTCTATGTTTTATTTGTAGCAGAAAAAAATACAGGTTTATAACCAGATTAGTTTATATCCTGGCTAATAGACCAAGTAATGTTTTCAAGCTTCAATTCCCACATCATTAAAATGAAAGCAATAATTTATTTATTTATTTATGTAATTTACATGTTTGAATGCTCAGCATATTACAATAAATAGTTAACTCTTTGTGTGTTGTTGTAACAAAGCAAATTTCAAAAAATAAATGTGTCAAGCATTTTTTTATTCCCCTTCTAAATAAAGAGTGGGACAATAAGCAAACTTAGAGGCAGCTCCCAGCCTAGTGACAAATATAGATAATTAAATAGACAATTAAGTACAAAATTAAGTGGCATAGGGAGTGTATTAATTTTCTATTGTTGAGTACCAAATTGCCACAAGCTTAGTGTCTTAATCAATGCACATGTCCTGCATTGCAATTTCTGTGAGATAGGACTCAGGAATGGCTTGAGTCCTCTGTTCAGGGTCTCATAAGGCTGCTATTAAGGTATTACACAGGTGGCATTCCCATCCAGAGTCTCAACTGGTCAAGCATCTCTTCCTAAACTCTTTAAGGTTGTTAACAGAATTCATTTACTTACAGCTTTGAATGAGGGACACAGATTTTTGTTGTTTCTTGCCATAGAGGCTTCTTCAACATGGCTGATGACTTCATTGCACTCAAAAGTGGAATCACTAGCTCTACTCCACTTATGTGGCATAATGTAACTGGGGAGTAACAACACATAGTCTTTACCATATTTAATTAGTCGGAAACATATCACAAGTCCTTATAACACTCAAGAGTGGATTATTCAGAGGCATAAACACAGGAAGTGGGAAACATTGAGGGTCACGCTAGGGTCTATTTCACACAAGGGCACAGAGACAAAAATACGAAACTTGACAGTAAAGTGTGTCAGGGAAAGTCTCGCAGTTAAAATGACAACGTGACATTTGAGGCTTTGAACATTCATGAAATTTTACCTTGTGAAATGGAATGGCAGGAAGGCAAAAGAGTATTTCAGGTAAGCAATGTGGAAATTTACTGAGTGAAGGGAGAATGTATTATAACTCTTACCCCTTATCCATCCTTTAATAGTGTTCTGTGACATAGCATTATTAAACATATTTTGTAACTTATTGAAACATTTTGGTCTGTTTTACTTATATGTACATAATCTTCTTACCCGACATTCAACATAAAGCATAATTTACAGTTAGCCACAATTAAAATAAAATTAAACATTCACTGATTCATACTACACTGACATCTTTGTTTTAAAGAAAATTCTTAAGTTGAAGAGTGAATGGATACATATCAATATATATCAATATAATAATGCACCAGTGCTTATTTTTCATTCCACTTCTGTTTTGTAATTATAGCATTATTTTTGTCCATGTTTTATATGCTACCCATTTTTGAAAACTTTTTATGTACTGTTTGAATCATGTATCTCCTTCAATTGATTAATCCAAAGTTTTTTATTATTCCAAAGCTTTAAAAAAATGTACTCCTAGTTAAAACTGTAC
Source organism: Cephalopachus bancanus (assembly GCA_027257055.1). Lineage (NCBI taxonomy): Eukaryota > Metazoa > Chordata > Mammalia > Primates > Tarsiidae > Cephalopachus > Cephalopachus bancanus. The sequence continues at coordinate 7,066,443 of JAPVLO010000131.1, forward strand.
TGAATCAACTAAAAGAAGTGACAAGGAACAATTTCAGCATTTCAGCTTTTAGCATTGATGATGCTGTGTTTGACAATCATGAAATCATTTTAGCCATGTTAGAGAAACATATAATTTGGACTTTTCTTGTCTTTGACAGATAGGCTTGTAGTCACTTTTATCTAAAATTCAAATCTAGTTATTTCCATAAAAATTGAAGCATAAATATAAATCATAATTTAAAATACCCTTAATCTTTTAGGTGGTTACAACAATATGGTAAATGCTTTAAATAAGCAGTATTAAACCTAGATCTATTATGATAATATAACTTTGTTTGATAAGTAGGCAGTTGATAATTATGGTTTAATAACAATATTGATAACTAAAACTATCTTATTATCTTTTTCTTAATGATGTAAACTTAGTGTTTGCCAATAAAAACTTGTGTGCACTTGTTATCTAAGGTATTAAAAATATAGCTATTGCAATTCAAGTAGACCAGCATAGAAATTGAATCTCTCAGTAAGTGAAGGTATAAACTCTGGGTCTAGGTCCTTGAGTGCAAACCCTTACTTCACCATTATGAACTGTGTGTCCATAAGCAAATTACCTAAACCTTCTGTTTCAATTTTGCATTGTAAAATTAGGTTAAAAAGATGTCTACCTCTTATGGTTATTTTAGAGTTTAGATAACATATTACACATAAAGAGTTAAAATGAGTAAATGCTTAATGCTTAATAATTGCTTAATAAGTATTAATAGCATTTTTATTTTGTGAATTTATGAAGATACACAGAGAAAGCCAACATATTTTTAATTCTAGAGATACGGATTATTTCTGTATAGAATGTCCAAAGAGATAACTGATTTTAACATTAATAAAATATGCCTAACATAAGTTAGAGACAAATTTGTTATATGCTATTATGAGTATGATCTAAATAATGTTAAAATGACATATTTATCAGTAAGACTAGTTTTTCTTTATAATTAATCATTTAAATAACAATAATACATTAATGTCCCGTCTGTCAACAAATTTTTGAAAATAACGTGTTTCTAGAGTTTGAGTTTGCAAAAATCATACTATCTGAGCCAGTATCTCACTGTGTCACCCACACAGTGGTATGATTGTGGCTCACCTGCAGCCTCGACCTCCTGGGCTCAGGCGATCCTTCTACTTCAGCTTCTTGAGTAGCTGGGACTACTAGCATGAGCCACTGTGTCTAGCTTTCTCTATTTTTAAATTCTAAAATCTGATGATAAGTGTTTGTTCTGAAATCTATTATTTTCACTCAGTGAAAAATATATAACTCTTAAAATTATATATACTTAAAAATTAACTCTCCTGAGTAATCTTGTAGTTGTTTGCCTTCTTATTAATGTATTCATTTAGATATTTACAGTTCACGGTCAGCTTTCAATAGCCAATAGATATAGTGGCTTGTTTCTGTGCTGCCATATATGCTGAGAGTCAAAATTGATTTTGCACTTTGTGTTGATATTGATTGGAAAAGAAACCTTGTAAATTTCTACCAAGTCTTTTAATCTACCAAAATTATTTATGAAACAGTAAAGACCTTGGTATTTTCAAATATACTTAACTCTCTAATCTTATTCTTTTAATTTATGCAGATGGCTAAACTCAGTCACATCAGTAATAAAATCAAAGTCATTACAACTATTATGTATCCATAAAATTTTAAAAATAAGATCAGCATTAGTTTTATAGAAATATATATTAATTTTATAGCTATATAGAGAGAGCAATTGAATACATCTTATAGATGAATAAAAATAGACTTAAAAAATCTATAGTGATAAGTGATTTTTAGAACTATAATGATAATTTTCCATAGATTTATTATAGAACGTTTTAAATATTAGATTAAGGTGATAACAAATATAATGATATATTTGCTTTTAAATTGTTATATTCCAAACAAGAAATTTTTACTAACTTTTGGGATTTAGGAAATACACAATATTTCGTGCCTTATTCATAAGAAAAATGCTCCAAGGTCCCCAGTACCTAAAATCTAAGAGAATAACAAACTCCATATACACCATGTTTAAATTTTTTTTTTAATCTGATAACCAAGATGGTTACTAAGTGACCAAATATATTTTAAACATATGTATGTTCTGGACATAGTGTATATGGAGTTTGGTATTCTGGACAAAGAGATGAGTCATGTTCTGGCGGGCAGAGTGGGATGGCATAAAATTTTATCATGCTACTCAGAACTGCATGCAATCTAAAACTTATGAAATGTTTGTTTCTGAAATGTTCTGCTTACTATTTTCAGGCTGGCACTGCTGCAGGTAACTGAAACCACAGAATAAATAAAAGGTGAATGGTGAATTAAAGGGAATTTCTGTTCTATTTTATACTCTTGGAATCCATGTTTCTCTTTCTTTTTTATAATAGTCTCTTGAGAATTTATTTCTGTTTGTGTAATTATTTGATCAATATCTTCTTTTCTCTCTAGTTCCAATAGAGCATAAAACATATCTGTTTCTGATTCACATTGAATCCCAGCAGTCAGCACCTATCTAGTCAATAATAGCTGCTCAATAATTATCTGACTGACTGGATGAATAAGTGAATTTGGTTTGGAAATTTTGTACAATAAAACTTGGACACAAACATTACATTATAAGCACTCAAACTCACTATGATAATTTCAGAATACCTGGCTACATAATGGACATTTTATAAAAAAATTGATTGAGAACAAAAGTGAAAGTATGTCATACAAATAATTGGTACAATTTTACCAAGAGTATCACTGACAATTTTGAAATAAAATAATAATAATAAATGAAAGTTTTTCTAAAAGTCATTTTTGTCATTAAAAATGTGTGATTGTTGATTTTTTAAAACATCTACTCTAAATCATAGTCTCTTGCCCAATGGTTCTTTGTAATGAGCCATTCTCCCCAAAGCCTAACCTATAGCATACACATTTATATTAAACTGGGTATCAGTGAGAAGAACTTAAATTTTTTTATGGAAGAGAATTACTTAAAGTGTAGGATCAGAGGCTGAAATTACCATCTGATTGCCCTTAGGCTCTTGCCTCAAGCTAGTGCTTCTTGACAGAGGTATGAACTTTATTACCCAACAAGAAATTGAGAAACTGAGATCAACCATGATAAAGTAGATCTCTCACTACTACCACCTGCATATAGAGAATCATCCAAAATCCTGGCTTGGTAATTTTTAATATTGTATTAGGAACATTCACTTTCATGACAAATCAAAGCAATGCTTCTTTTAAGATCAGCTGTCCTCTAGAGATTTATCTCCAAATAATAAGAAATTCTAACCTATTTTACACTAGAAGGAAGTTAAATAATAAATGAAAGTTTTGTTATATTTCCACTTCCTATCATACTATTGTTCAAGAGCTTTTCTGTTCTGAAACATGATATCAAGTCAGTTCAGTTCTCCAGTTTATAACTGAAAAATATTACCAAAAGATCACATCATGTTCCATTCTTCTATTGGATAACAGAACATTTCCCTTCTTTCTTATATATTTTCAGGAGGCAAAAATAATAGCTAATTAAGAATGAAATAAGTAACAAAGAGCCAAGCATATTGGTAATTATGTTGCCTTCATTCGCTCACACATGAACAATTATTAATTGAGTTTCTAGATGCTGGAGCAAGATGGTGCAAGATACGGGCGGGGTATTGTACATATAAAAACACGTAACACTGTCAGTAAACACCAGCACTCATTTAAGTTAAAAGCTATTTACTTAAAAATATCTATTTTAAAAGTGTCCAAACGATACATGGCTTAAAAGGAATAAGAAATAGTTAATCACTGCATGTCGGTTGTAAGATACTTTTATAAGTTCTTTGTGAGCACTGATTTGTTAACTCTAACAAAAGCTCTATGGGATCAGTGATATTACAGTTCCTACTTTACAACTGAAAAAGCTAAAAGTACACGACATATAAACATATTGTTCAAGGGCACAAAACCAACTAGGAAGCTGGAAAATACCAGACAGACTGACTCCAGAGTCTGTGTAGTTATTCACATCTAGATGGTTCTTGGCATAGTGATGGAGTATTGGGAGCATTTGACTCATATTCTATGCCCTGCCACAGTCTCACAACCCTATTAGGTTCAAGACCTTGCACGTATAAATTGTTCTTTCATCTGCATAGATAATTGTCCCGCATCCAGATGCAGAAGTTAACTGAAAGTATAGATATGTAGGAAGAGAGTAGTTTCCTTAACTCAGTTTTGTTTTTGTTTAAACATCATGAAGCAGGATGGAAAAATCTTACAAAATTTTTCAGTCAGGAGATGATTTAGGAGTAGTCAATCAATAAAAATAAAATTAGTTATTGAGACTAATATTTTGAATAAATAAATATTTGATACAATTTTTGAATCCTCTTTAAGGAGTTGGCTTTTAAAGTTGTGGTTAAAGTCAAAGACCATGAACTGTCTGAATTCAAATCCTGGCACTTTCTCTTACTAGCTATGTGGCCTTGGGCAAGTGGATAAACCTTCTTGCTAATTACAGCATATACTATTGTGAGGATTAAATAACGTAATATTTGTAATGTAATGAGAGCATTGACTGGCACTAGTAAGCCTTCAATCAATCTTGGCATCAGTATTTCATATTCAATTATTAAATACTATCATTTCTCAAATATAATACAAGACTGGGTATAAGTAAAAGAAATAGAATAAAAACAGACAGAATAGGCAAATGTATTTTATTTTATTTTATTTTATTTTATTTTAATTTGAGTCGGAGTCTCACTCTGTCACCCAGAATGGAGTGCAGTGGTCGCTTCCGGCCACTGCAGCCTCGAGCTGCTGGGCTCCGGCGATCCTTCCACCTCAGCCTTCCAAGTAGCTGGAAACTACAGGCGCACGCTACCACACCCGGCTAATTTTTTTGATTTATTGTAGAGATGAGGTCTCGCCAAGTTGCCCAGGCGGGTCTCGTACCCGCGGGCTTAAGTAATCCACTCACCTCAGCCTCCCAAAGTGCAGGATTGCAGGCTGAGCCACCGAGCCCGGCTGGCAAACATATTTTAAATATGACCATTTGTGTTTACACTAAGTAGATATCTATTTACTTAACAATTTATTACACCTATTATGACAGTCACTCTGATACTAGTTGCTGGGTGATAAAAATACAAATTTTTTGTGAGTGTACTATCTATTTTCAAGCGTTTACTTTGACTTTTTTTCTTAGTACAAATATATGGTCCCAAGTAATATTTTCTACTCATTTTTAGATGCATGAAGATAATAAATATTACACTTGAATTGTCAGGTACATTAAACATTGTGAAAAAGTCATAAAATCGTGATCCTAAATATATTGTATTTGCTACTTACTTTTTTAAAGATCTTTGGTTCTCAACCTTTGACTGCCCATTAAAACCAACTGGAACTTTTTACAAAATACAGATACCAACAGTCTATCCCCAGACATTATAATTTAATTGGTTTGGGGTGCATCCTGGTCATTTGTTATATTTAAAAGCACCACTGTGACTCTAACAGGCAGCTAGGATTGAGAACCATTGTTATAGAGCATAAAGAATAGATAACAAAATGTTCTTTAATTACTTACTTAGATAACAAGTTCAAGATAAAAGGATACATAATAATTTAGTCTTACTGAATCCCTATTACCTTTAGGAGTTGGGCACCATTATCAACTTTCTATTAATAAAATCAGACTTGTTACAAAGGTAGAGCTGACAATATGAATACAAAATTGGATGAATACTAGATATACCGTGTGGGAAGAAATGATTATTTTATTTAAATTAAGTGGGAGAGAAAATGCCAAAAAGAAAATATGGCAAATATAAAAAATAGTATAAGAAAACTCAGACTGTAAGAAGTACAATAGAGTTAAATTGTTAATATTTCAAAATAAATGTATACATGCCAAGATAAATCAAGAATGCACTTCAAATTGTGTGACCTCTTAGGATTTAAACAAAGAACAGAAAAGACTAACAATAAAAGCATTGAAATATGTAGCAGAACATATCAACCAAAAAAGATAAGTCCGGCATATTTTAACAATAGACAGATATGTTTATAATAGGAAAAAAATTATAAAAAGTTAAATGTTGTTAAAAATCAAGAGAATATAAATATATACATATGTATATATGTGTGTGTATATATGATATCAACTCAAAACATATAGAGCGACAAATATTGAAATTATGGAATAAATACATAAAATAAAAAATGAAGTGGACAGCCAACCAAGATCAAATTGTGAAGATTTACAAAATCCAAGCAAACCAGGAATGAATAAAGGTATTGAATCAGTAATAAAAAAATCTCTCAACAAAGAAAAGCCTAAAACCAGATACCTTCATTGGTAAATTCTAACAAATATTTAAAGAATTAAAATATAGGACCTCAAGCCATAAAACATTTAGGAAAAAATTAGAAAATAATTTTTGACATTATCTAGGCAATAATTTTTGGATATTATGACAAAAGCATAGGGAATAAAATAAAAAATAAATAAGTAGGACTACATCAAACTAAAAGCTTCTCCACAGCTAAGGAAATAATCAATGAAGTGAAAAGGCAATCTAAGGAATGGGAGAAAATTATTGCAAACCATCGTTTATCTAGTAATAGGTTAATCTCCAAAATATATAAGGGAGTTTTATAATTATTTAAAAAATTATTACAAATGGGCTTCTTTCTTCAAAGAAGACATATAAATAGGCAACAGGTATATGAAAAGGTGATCAATGTCACTATGTATCAGGTAAAAGTAAGACAAAACCATAATGAGATACTAGCTCATACTTGTCAGAATGGTTATTATCAAAATTTTCCTGAAAAAAAACCAAAAAAACAAAACGATTTGGTGAGAATGTAGAGAAAAGCGAATGCTTGCACACTATTGGTGGAAATGCAAAATGGTGCAACTCTTATGGAAAACAGTATAGAGGATTCTCAAAAAATTAAAAATAAAATTGTCATATGGTTCATCATTCCCAGTTCTTGATATTTATCCAAAAGAATTGAAATTAGTATCCTCAAAAAACATTCACACTACTTTGTTTATTACAGTACTATTCCCAATAGTCAAGATATGGAAACAATTGAAATATTTATGAATAGATGAGTTGAATTTTAAAAATGTGGTTCAGAGTACATGCCTTTGGAGTGATCTCATAAGTGGGAAGATATACTGAAGAAGAGATTTGTATGTGCCATGATAATAAATGACTGAAAAGAGTTTGACTTCTGGACGTTCCATTCCCATTTTTAAAAATGATGTTGTAACAGCCCCTTTAAAAAGTGGGCAGAAGACATGAATAGACACTTCTCAAAAGAAGATATACAGGCAGCCAACAGACACATGAATAAGTGCTCAGCCTCACTCATCATCAGAGAAATGCAAATCAAAACCATATTGAGACACCACCTAACCCCTGTAAGAATGGCCATCATTAATAAAGCAAACAACAACAGATTCTGGCAAGGATGTGGAGAAAAAGGTATGCTTCTACACTGCTGGTAGGAATACAAACTAGTACACCCTCTTTGGAAGACAGTGTGGCGATTTCTGAAAGAACTAGAAATCAACCTTCCATGTGACCCAGCAATTCACCTATTGGGAATATACCCAGAGAACTCAAATTATTCTACAAAAAAGATACCTACACATGTATGTTTATTGCAGCTCTATTCACAATAGCAAAAACAGGGAACCAACCATGTTGCTCATCGAAGCTGGACTGTATTTAAAAAAATGTGGTACATATACACAATGGAATATTATGCAGTCATAAAGAAGGACAAATATATGGACTTTGCAGCAACCTGAATGGATTTGGAGTTGATCATACTCAGTGATTTATCACAGAAACAAAGAAGAGCTCCATATGTTCTCACTCATGAGAGGAACTTGAACAATTATAATGCTATAAGGATGCAATTGACAGTAATTGGAAACTGTCAGGGGAGGGGGAGTGGAATTGGCAGTTGAGGGAAACTGCTAAAGGAGGGAAGGGTATACCTTGTCAACAAGGGTACCTGAGTGATCAATGTTTATATACCTAACCCTGAATTGTACCCTACATATTTATAATAAATATTTAAAAAATACAAATAAATAAAATGATGTGCAATATCTACTATAAAAGAATTAATTTTCTTTTTATATCATCCAACACTTTTTTCACACAACACCACTGCAAAATAAAAATAATGACTAATAATACAGTCATTTATTGAGAACTTACTATTTTCAATTTACTTACATATAAAGGTATATGAATTCCATAGAGAATATCAGTGCATTCATTTCAGTTTATTTTCTAAGTAAAGAGTTAATCAGAAAACACTAGTGTTTTTTCTCATCAACAACAGCAGGAAATGGTACTCTCACAGATTTCAGCCATCAAAAAGAATAAAGCCACTGAAAACTCGGGATTAAAAAAAATTCTATAATCAATTGACCATTTTCATTATCCAATAAACAGGCAGCAATTTTAAGGTTATATTCATTGAAAACAAAGTCTCCCATAGAAATACACTGACGTGCTCTAAGCATTTAATGACAAGTCTTTAAGCAGCTTTGTACAAAAACCATGATTAGCGATAAGTGTTGAAAGTAAAAAAGTATGCAAGAAGCAAAGAGCTGTATACTCAGGAGAAAATCCAGACAAGAAATGTTCCTTCAGACATACCAATTAGAGCTTATTATCCTTCTTAATGGGGAGATACTGAAAATCTATATCAGAACATACTCTGCATCATTTTATCCTTTTTAAAACTCTGTGATTACACTCATGTCAACTGTATATAATTTTTACCATGGAAGGTATGTTCAATCAGTTATATTTAACAAATTATTTCCTTGTAATATTAATTTTGGAGAACTTAACCCTTAACTACTATATTTAGAAATGGAATCAATATTAATTCTACTCAGATGTTATTAGTAAGTTTTTTGCTGTTACAGTAAGCAAAAAATGCATAAACAGGCTCTTTGTCTACAAATAATACCCAACAATTTGCTTGAATAAAAACACACAGTTACTATATATCAGTTAATATATATCAATATTCTTATTCTTATGGTAAAATAACTTAAAAGATAATGGTCTGATTTCAAATGACATCCCACAAAGAGGCCTTCTTTGATGATTTCTGTATTTTACCACATGTTGTTATAGCATATCATCTTATGTTTTATATAATAGTGAAATGCTTAAATTTTAATCAAGAGAATAATATTTAAAATTGTGTGTCAGATTGTAAGTTGAATTTTTAGCCTTGAAAGGAAGATTGTGTATATAGTAGATACTAAAAAATATTTCTAAATGTATACTAAAGGACACAAATATTCCCAATATAATTAAAATAAAATAAGAGAGTATAGTGTAGAATAAATAAATGACTATTATTGACTACTATGATATGCTATTTAGTCAGTTATTAATATGAATTAATAGTAAGGGGAATAGTCAGTATTTGGTGGATGTTTTGAGGAGGTATAGTATTTCATTATAATTTCATTTATATTATTAATGTATAACATGACTGATTTGCTTGTCACATATATATTATTTTGAAACTAATTTTTCAACAATAACAGTTTTCAAAAAATCTTAATATATTTCCACCTTCATAAGACTTCTGTTTGTACATAAAGCCCTCTCATTTTATGGCAAATAACTGACATTTGCTTTATTTATTAGTTTATATTTTTGTCTTTATCTCTGCATAGTTAAGGGCCTTCTTAGTGGTTTTCTGTATCAACACGTCCATTGCATTGTTCTAGTAAAATAGGAGATGTGTGTTTTTGATGCAAAATGTGTTTGTTGTCAGACTTAATCCTTGAAAACTTACATTAAGTTTTTAATATCCTTATCATGGACCTTTTTGTTGCTTAATTTCCTTTATCCATATGTGTTACTTGTTGGTTTATTTATATGCTGCATTTTGTAATGTTCGTAATATTTTAGTAATTAAACATATTTACTTTTTTAGTATATATACTGTATACTTACTATCATTTTGTATGATTTTATCATTCTTACATAATTATGAATCAAAACCGTTTTTGTTTATGTAACTACTGCAAGTAAAAGTTTGAGAAAAAAAATCTTTTGTAAAATAAATGTATATTTTTTGTAAATGTATATAATAGAGACATGCAGATTCTTTTTATTTTTCTGAGATATAGTTGTACTGAACATTAATTAGAACATTGTTTTCCCAGTTAGATATTTCTTTATTTTACCCAAGTTTTCCATTATACAGTTTAACACTATAAATCGTATTTCAAAGTAATCTTATGAAGGCCTTCTGTAGTGGAAATATCATCTCTGCTAATTTATTTCTAATTCTCGTGCTTATGTAACTTTGAAACATGCAAGATGTTCACACTGTGGACTTGTAAAAATTATCCTTCATGTTGTTATACATTACTAGCATTCCTGACTCATTTTTTTTTAATTTTAAAACAATATTTTTAACATTTTAAAATGTAAATAGAGCATACTGAAAATATGTTAACCAAGAGCCAAGACAAGTGTTGCTCTTGCTTATTCACAACATTGTAAGGCACAAAAATGGAGTTTCATGCCAACCATTCCATTAGTATGCTTAAATATCACAAAAAGAGTAACGTCACTTAAGTCGATGTGAAGAAGGATCAATTAGAAGATATCATTAGCAGCCTTTCAAATTCATTCCATTTAAAAACAAATTAAAAGTTTAATTGGTGGTTATACTGACAATAAATTATGATGGGTAGATGGAAATACGAGGATGAATTAAGAAGTTACTGAAATTTCTAAAAATATAAAGAAATACATTAAGTAATATTTTAGCATTTAATATGTCATCTGATGTTCTTTTGAAAGTCTCCGGTTCTCAGACATTTTGTTAAGTTTAGTTTGTATTTTTCTTTTTTTCTTTTTCTTTTTTTTTTTTTTGAGTTGGAGTCTCACTGTGTCACCCAGATTGGAGTGCAGTGACCGCTCTCCCGGCCACCGCAGCCTCGACCTGCTGGGCTCCGGCGATCCTTCCGCCTCCACCTTCCGAGCAGCTGGAACTACAGGCGCTCACTACCATGCCCGGCTAATTTTTTGATTTTTATTTTAGAGATGAGGTCTCGCCAAGTTGCCCAGGCGGGTCTCGAACCCACGGGCTCAGGCAATACACTCACCTCAGCCTCCCAAGCACGAGATTACAGGTTGAGCCACTGAACCCGGCTTGTATTTTTCTTATGCTATTCTGTACCATTGGCAATTATAGGCAGCAAAAATTGTTTATTGACAGTGTTGGCTAATTGATACTAGCGTGACTTTTTATTTTAGTACCGCTTCAACCGACTATTTAAACTGGAATATATTTCATTTAAAAAATAAAATTACAGTCACAAGATCCTGAACGTGGCAGTCATATAAAATTGTTTGCCACAGATTTCTTCAGTTTCTATCATTTCTCCTAACTTATTGAGGTAGAGAATAAAGATTAATATCCCCAACCGATTTCCATAATTTTGTCAGTAATGAAGAATCACCTATGGTAAAGCAATGACACCGACATACTGGCATGCTCATTTTATGTTTTTTGTCTTATTCAAAGATCCTCTTTTTTCCAGAATGTATGTGTTTTATGTTTGTTTATTACTTTTTCTGTTTACATCCTTACACGAAAATATAAAGAATGTTATTGCTATACGAAAAACGGCTCATGTATCTCAGGTTCTGGACAAATTACTTCCTCTGTCAGGGAAAACTAGGTCACCAGTAATACAGTAACCATTGCAGAAAATAAGGATTAAGTTCCCAATGCCATATGCCCTACGTATATGAACATTTCCATGGAACGTGCATTTGGGATAAATATGTATTTCGTTATGGACTGCAGAAGAGAATAAGATGGATTCTGGCATCAAGAAAATTGGACTTACTGTAAATGCATGGAATCATTTTTAAAACTTAGAAATGTTTTGACCAAGGTTTTTGTCTCTTTACAACACTTAATCGTCTCCGTTATTGTTTCATGGCAGCATTTAGGTTACTTGTACATGTTAAAGTATTCTCCAGCCACACAGACAAAATGGACTCCCAGTGGCTAACTGAAGTGTGTAAAGTTAAAACAGAGCCAGGTGACCATGGCCATTTGAGGGAGCATACACTCTCAGGAAAGATGTTGTAAAAGTGGCACAGAATCCCTTTTTCTACAATCAAGCCAAAACAGTTCCCATTTTCAGTACCAAGAAAAACTGCAACTGGAAACCCCACCCCCACAATGGCCATTTACAAAACAAACAAACAAAATAACGTGCTGTGCTTCTAGTTTGGGGCTTGAAAACCATTCAATGAGGCTCAACTATTTCAACCAATCAAAATTGAGCAAGTTTGATTTTTTTTTTAATTTACATAATTGGACCTGACTGAGTACAGGGGCAAGAACTTCCCCTATGTAAGCCACATTCTCCCTTTGTTCGTTGGAGGCACACTTTGACTTGTACTAAAGGCTGGGCCTCTGCAATCTGTAGATTTTTTTTTCTTTGTTCTTTCTTTGCTTCTTTTATTTTCTTTCCCTCCTCCTTCCTCCCCCTCCTCCTTTTTCCTCTGTAGATTTCATGGTCTTTTTTTAGCATGTGATATGAGAGCACTCTTAATGCTCAATCCTACAACCCCAGGGAATTAAAGTCCATAAATGAGCAGCAAACAGATTATTTCCTAAAGCCCCTGCAAAGGAATGCAACCCAAAGACATCTTTATTTCAGACTAGTGAGACCTATGTTGAACTTCTGATATACAGAACTGTAAGATAATTACTTTGTGTTTTTTTGTTTTTTTTGTTTTTTGTTTTTTTTTTTGAGTTGGAGACTTGAGTGCAGTGGCCGCTCCTGGCCACCGCAGCCTCGACGTGCTGGGCTCCAGCGATCCTTCCGCCTCAGCCTTCCAAGTAGCTGGAACTACAGGTGCGTGCCACCACACCTGGCTAATTTTTGATTTATTGTAGAGATGAGGTCTCGCCAAGTTGCCCAGACGGGTCTCGAACCCGCGGGCTCAGGCAATCCACTCACCTCAGCCTCCCAAGGCGCGGGATTACAGGCTGAGACACCGAACCTGGCTACTTTGTGTTGTTTTAAGCCACCTTGTTTGTGGTATTTTGTTGAGAGCAGCCATAGTAAACTTACACACTTACCTTCCCATCTAATTCATTTTGCTAAATCTGCCTTCAAATGTGTATTGTCATTCCATTTCTTTTCCTTTGCGTTTCTACTTCAATTCTAGCCAATTTTTTTTCACTTCAATTATGTCCAGAAAAAAATTATCAAAGACTTGGAGATGGAACAAACAGAGTGTTGAGTTTCCTTTCAGAAGAATGCTAAGCCTTATCATGTAATACCTCTGTCATCTAAACTCATTCTATAAGATTTGAGTCTTTGGCTTTCTTTTGATTATGCTGTCTTAAGTTTTCTAGAAGTGTAAGATTACCTTGTTGAGATTAACAGCAATAGAAAAATTAAAGAATGCTCGGACAGAGAAATGCAATGTATTTGTACAATTAATTTCCATCTCATAGAGAGGAAAACTACACATGTAACCTTTCTTCCCCTTAGCAGGTAATAAATAGTTGTCATGTATAAGTAAATGAACGTTGGCATTCATGACTATAATGTAGGGAGAACAAATGGTGCTCTGACTTGGGCCAAGAGCAGGACTTGGGACCATTCACATAAATAACCAAGAATGCCGTTGGCCTCATCAGTTAATAAATTCAATATATGATTCATATGTGTTTAGTCTATGTTTGTAGAAGTCTTTTTTAACTTTTTAGAAAACGCATTTCATTAATTACTCTTTCAAAGTAATATCACCAGACATTTCCTACTTGAAGACATAAGCAGCTTACTTTTCTAAGTAAACTTCAGGTTTCTTTTCTTTTTTTTTTTTTTTTTTTTTGAGTTGGAGTCTCACTCTGTCGCCCAGACTGCAGTGCAGTGGCCGCTCGACCTGCTGGGCTCCGGCGATCCTTCGGCCACAGCCTTCCGAGTAGCTGGAATTACAGGCATGCGCTACCACGCCCGGCTGATTTTTTTATTTATTGTAGAGACGAGGTCTCGCTGCCCAGGCGGGTCTCGAACCCCGGGGCTCAGGCAGTCCACTCACCTCAGCCTCCCAAAGGCGCGGGATTACAGGCTGAGCCACCGAGTCTGGCTCAGGTTTCTTAAACTAATATTCAAAGCCCTTCATAAATACCTACCTGAAACCTCTTTATCTTTCAACAGTCTCTCTGTTTGTATTCTAGATTCCCATTATTTTTTACAGCTAATTGCTTATGGTGTGCTCTGCTTCAGCTATTAATTTTACCTGGATTATTTTTCCCTTTCTTCTTTCACATTCCTCTGACCATCTCTTAAATTTCGGGTTTCACTTTAAATGTTTCTTTCTTTCTAAAATTTTCCTTGGACACTCAAACTTGGAATGCCACTCCTATATATTCACCATATAGTATATGCTGCTGTTTATTTATACTGAAGTTAGGGAATGCTTCTTTCTTCCCTAAAGGATCAGTGGGGGGGGGGAAGATACTTTTTCCCCATCTTGTAATTCTGCTGTTTTCCATAGTCTTTCAATTACTAGAAGAAAAAAATTACATAAAATTCGAAAATAATTTTAGACTGTCTATGCAATTTAGATAGGCGTATAAATCCAGTTGCATCCTATACTAGCATAGCATTTGTCATACTTTCTGTTTCATCACCAATAGATTCTTTTTAAGACATTATCATATTGTTCTCTGACACACATATCTCTGTATCCTTAACACCCGACATAGTGGACATAGTGTATGGCAATAGTGTCTAGTCATTTAAAGACTGTCCATCTCCTGCTATCTCTTAATCTGATTGTCTATTGCCTAATCTATAATTATATCATAAATTCAATACTTCCTATAATCAAACCATTTACATTCATCCTGGTTCTGTGACCCAGCTGGAAGTATTCATTATTTTTATGAGAGCTTTTTGGCTTATGATTTTAAAAAGGGGAGTATCAATCTTACTATAAGTTTATTTATTACTTTGTGAAAACTTCTTTGCTTATAGCAAAAAGTTGATAAATAAAACTTGGCGAGTTTGGAGAGACCTATATTATTTTTTTAAATCCAGTAATACTTTGGGATTTCAAGTACATGTAGAAGAATCATAAGGCATAATGTATGCTATTAAATACATTTGTGAGTTTACTTGTGATTCTGTTTCTGAAAAAATAAATAAAGCAAATAAATGTATCCTTTATAAAACTTAATAAAACTTCAATATGTAAAATGAATATTAAAATAAGACTAAAGAACATAAACTTTTAATTATTAAATATTTTAAAGACATAATATTGTTTTAAATATTAAAGATATAATATTGTTTAATCATAAAATTTAAAAGATTATCAAGTAACTATAAACCCTCCATGACAAAGATTAACTGTGCTTCATTTTCAAGAAATAATTTACTATAGAAGCAAACATTATACATATGATATTTTATCTCCCAGTACTAATTATAATGAAGAAAACAAATGTATGAATATGCAAGAGTTTCCTTTTTTATTTATTGTCTCACTTTTATCCAAATGGTATAAAAAGTTTAGCATTATTTCATTCTTTTCTTCTGGTATTCAAAGACCTAATGAGAACAGCAGAACTACAAGAAGGAAAAAAAAATACGATCCTTTGGGGAAGGAAGATACATTCTCTAACTTCAGTATAAATCAAGAGTTGTCTGTGAACAGCTTACAGCATTCGGACAAATGCTTCAGAAATTTACACTATATGAGTTTCAAAATTCCTGCGGTTTTATTCTCTTCAGCATTTGAGCCTCTGGAATTTTAAAGTGCAGTTCTTCTAATTTCAAAGTCTCATTATTTTCCCTACATCACACTCCCTATAAAATAGTGATGTAGCAAAGGAGTAGCCAGATTTCATAGACCTAAACTTTTCCTTTTATATCTAAAGTAGCAAAAATGACTAATTCAGATAAGAGATTGGTAAAATGAAATTTGGGAAAGTAAGGTCACATGAGCGTTGAATATCATTGCACATAGTACTTCCTTTTTACTCTTATGCAATGTTCATTTTTCATTGGGGACATACAAAAAATAAAAAATAAAACAAGTAAAAGCAAGGGAGAAGAGTAAAAACCGGATATTTTTGTATACTAAGAAGTTGTCCCCCTGATATTTAAAAATTCCCTGAGACTGAATAGAGTAAAATTCCTGAAAAGTGTATTGACCAGCTCTAAAACATTTATATTGCACATGTTTTAATACAACTTATTTATTTCTTAACTTTGTGTAACAAGTACTTCCCTCGTTTTTCTTGCTGAATGAGAGTTTTCATTTTAATTTTTTCTTTCTTGCTGAAATTTAAAATTCTAAAATATAGCAATTAAGATGTACTTCATTAGCTGATTAAATTACTGTAACAAAAAAGTCTAATATAGAAATTTTATAATCAGTTCTTCCAGCAACACCTTCAAATTCTTTCTATTTTATTAGAAACACATTCATTTCTAGAGAGTTCCTTTTTACAATAAAGATAGAAAATAACAAAATGGAATCTCATTACCGATTATTATATTCTTACTTACTAAGTTGAAAATGTTGAAATGGATCATTGTATTTTTACAAGAAAGTCATCTCTAATTTGTTGCAGAGAATCTGTAATTTTGAATGAAATGTACTGTTTTATATTTTCTAGAGGAGATATTTAACAAAAAGAACTGAAATGTGAATTTTCTTCTGTTTTGTGGTATTATTTAGAACACTTGAAAAATTGTATTAAAATGTATTGCCTTGGAAATGATAAGAATATCCAGATTCTAGGTGACCATCATTTTGATCAGTAATAAATTTCACAATGAATTAAGAATCTTTAAGAAATATATAAATGTCTATTTTATGAAAAACAATGACAAGATATAAATGATTTAATATTTTATCATCCTGTTAAGAGAGAACTTTTTTGTTTGAGATGGCAAAGTGGGTAATAACATTTTTAATGATGCTATCTGAAAGGGCATGATGACTGAGGATTACTAAATTCCTTGGATGTTATTTGTTGTGGCTCATATTTTTATTCACAATGGACGAACACAATTTATCAGTCTACTTTTATTTGTGCACATTACTTTATCTCTACCTAATATTAAGAAAATAAAATAATTTGGGGTTTAGCATATGGAAAACATTTGATAAAGAATTCCAGTGAAATTACTGATCTATTTAAGAGGGGAATTAATAAAGTCTTCTAAGGGCAGAGGGTATCATTTTATTTAGTAGTGCTGACCTAGATATAATAAAATAGAAAGAAACATAAGCATTATCTAACTCAGTTAACTTGTTTTACAGAAAAAAAAGTCATGAGCTGAAACTTACAGAGGTTAGTTTGATCTGATAAAAGTTATATTGCTATGTACTGGCAACATTATGACCAAAATTTGAGTTTTCTACTCCCATACCAGTATTCTGATCACTATGTCATGTTGGATTTGCTATAGAGTAAAAAAAAGTTATTATTTTTGATCTGCTACTAAAACCAATATTATATTAGTCTTATTAAATCTGGATAGTAGCACAATTTTATTTGTATCATATTACATATTTGTAAATTATTGTATCTAGGGAGTAGAAACAGATATTTACCATTTTTTTTGTACTGTAAGATTTTAAAATATATTTTATTTGTTTTATTATAGATATGGGGGTACCAGTCAGGATTAGCTACACAAGCAGGCTGCATGCAGGTGAAGTTTGGACCTTCAACTGGCCCTCACTTGCCTTGGTTTAGAACTAGGTATGCTTTGTGATGCCATGTGCATCCCTCTACCCTGGCAGTTTCCAGTGACTTCAGAGCCCTCCCTTGTGCTAATGTGATTAATATTCAGGCCCCACTTATTAGTGAGAACATTCGACATTCAGTTCTTTAATTCTGTGATAGACTGCTAAGTATGATGATCTTTAACTCTATCTCATTTGCTACAAAGTTGAATTCTTTTTGCCTTATGACTGCATAATACTCCATCGTGTATATGTACCCCATTTTCTTAATCTCATCCACTTTTGATGGGCAGTAGGGTTAGTTTCATGTTTTTGCTATTGTGAATAATGCAGATATAAACATGCATGTACAGATGTCTTTTTAGTAGAACTATTTATGTTCCTCAGGGTATATTCCCAGAAGTATCGCTGGATTGTTATATAAGGTCAATTTTTGGTACTTTTAGGAATCACCATACTGCTTTCAGTAGAGGCTGAACTAGCCTGCACTCCCACAAACAGTGTAGAAGTATTCCACTTTTGCCACACCCTTGACAGTATCTATTGTTTTCTGATTTATTAATTGTTCTATCCTTTCTAGAGTTAACTGATATCTCATTGGGGTTTTGATTTGCATATCACTGATGATCAGTGAAGCTGAATATTTTTCCTTTTTTTTTTTTTTGGCTGGTAGTATATCTTCTTTTGAAAAGTGTTGATTCATGCCCTTTGCCCACTTTTTTTTTATAATTAATCTATTTTTTATTATCGTTTTGTGGGGTACAGTTAAGGGTTAGGTGTACAATTACGTTTCATTCAGGCACCCTGTTGATAAGAGGTGTTTTCCCAGTCCCAGATAGATATTAGCTACTGTTAATCCCATCCCCCTCACCCCCATAATTTCCCAGTACCGTCAGTCATTTTCTTATAGTATTACATTGGATGTTCAAGGTCCATTATATGAGTGAGAACTTGTGATATTCTGATCTTTGTTTCTGTGAGAGGTCACTCAGTATTATAGACTCTAGTTCCATCCAGGTTGCTGCGAAATTCATGATTTTGTTGTTTTTTATGGCTGCGTAGTATTCCATCGTGTTTATGTACCACATTTTTAAAATCCAGTCCTCTTTTGATTGCAGCATGGTTGTTTCCAGATTCTTGCTATTGTGAACAACGCTGCGATAAACATACGTGTGCAGATATCTTTTTTATAGAGTGATTTGTGTTCTTCAGGGTATATTCCCAGTAGGGGGATTGCAGGGTCATATGGAAGGTCAATTTTTAGAGCTTTCAGGAATCACCACACTGCTTTCCACAGAGGTTGCACTAGCTTACACTCCCACCAACAGTGTAGAAGTGTTCCCTTTTCACCACAGCCTCTCCAGCAGCTGTTATTTTTTGAGTTGTTGATAATTGCCATTCTGACTGGAGTTAGGTGGTATCTCAGTGTGGTTTTGATTTGCATCTCCCTGATGATTAGTGAGGTTGAGCATTTCTTCATGTGTTTGTTGGCTGCTCGAATGTCTTCTTTTGTGAAGTGTCTGTTCATATCTTTTGCCCATTTTATAATGGGGTTGTTTGTTTTCTTCTTTTCAGTATGTTTCAGTTCCTTGTAGATCCAGGATGTTAAGCCTTTGTCAGACCTAGAGTTGGCAAATACTTTTTCCCAGTCTGTAGGCTGTCTCCCTGCTCTCTTGATGGTTTCTTTGGCTTTGCAGAAGCTTGTCAGTTTAATAAGGTCCCATTTGTCTATCTTCTCTCTTAAGTCCTGTGGGTTTCGGGTTTTGTACAGGAATTGGATGCCAGTTCTGATTTCCATGAGAGTATTTCCTTCCTTTTCTAAGGTTCCTATGGTTTGAGGTTTTACATTTAGGTCTCTGATCCATTTGGAGTTAACCTTTGTGCATGGGGATAGATAGGGGTCCTGTTTCAATCTTCTACATGTGGTCAGCCAGTTTTCCCAGCACCATTTACTGAATAGGTTCTTCTCTCCCCATTGGTAGGTGGTGGGGGCTTTGTCAAAGATGAGTTGGTTGAGGAATTGAGGTTTTGCTTCTGGAATCTCAATTCTGTTCCATTGATCTATATGCCTGTTCTTGTACCAATACCAAGCTGTTTTGATGATTGTAGCTTTATAGTAAAGTTTGAAGTCTGGTATTGTGATACCACCTGCTTTGGTTTTTTTGCTGAGGATTGTTCTGGCTATTCTTGGACGTTTGTGTTTCCATATGAATTCCTGTGTTGTTTTTTCTAGGTCTGAGAAGAATGTTGTTGGTAATTTAATGGGTATTGCATTGAATTTGTATATTGCCTTAGGTAAGATGGACATCTTCACAATGTTGATTCTTCCGATCCATGAACGTGGGATATTTTTCCACTTGTTCATGTCAGCTTTGATTTCTTTGAGCAGTGTTTTGTAATTTTCATTGTAAAGGTCTTTCACGTCTCTGGTTAGGAAGATGCCAAGGTATTTCATTTTTTTGTGGCTATTGTGAATGGAGTTGTGTTTTTTATTTGGGTTTCTGTTTGTTTATTATTGGTGTAGAGAAATGCGATTGTCTTTTGTACATTTATTTTGTATCCTGAGACTTTGCCAAAGGCCTTTATCAATGTAAGGAGGCCTTTGACAGATTCTCTTGGGTTTTCAAGGTACACCATCATATCATCTGCAAAGAGAGATAACTTGACTTCCTCTTTTCCTATTTGAATACCTCTGATTGCCTCCTCTTCTCTGATTGCTCTAGCCAGGACTTCCAATACTATGTTGAACAGGAGGGGAGAGAGTGGGCATCCTTGTCTAGTTCCAGTTTTCAGGGGAATTGGTTCCATTTTTTGTCCATTTAGGAGTATGCTGGCTGTAGGTTTCTTGTAGATGGCTTTTACTATTTTGAGGTATGTTCCCCGTATGCCTAGATGTTCAAGGGTTTTTATCAAGAAGGGGTGCTGGATTTTATCAAAATCTTTTTCTACATCTAACGATATGATCATGTGGTTTTTGTTTTGACATCTGTTGATGTATTTAATTACATTTATGGTTTTACGAATGTTGAACCAGCCTTGCATGCCAGGAATGAAGCCTACTTGGTCATGATGGAGGATTTTTGAGATGTATTGCTGAATCCTGTTTGCTAGGATTTTGTTGAGAATTTTAGCATCTATGTTCATCAAAGACATTGGCCTGTAGTTCTCTTTCTTTGTTGGATCTTTACCTGGCTTGGGTATCAATGTGATGTTGGCTTCATAAAATGATTTGGGAAGACTTCCATCTTTTTCAATCGCCTGGAATACCTTCAGTAGGGTTGGTATCAGCTCCTCCTTGAATGTCTTGTAGAATTCTGCTGGAAAGCCGTCTGGACCAGGGCTTTTTTTTGTAAGAAGTTTTCTTATTACGTAGTCGATTTTCTTGATTGTTATTGGTCTATTTAGGGTCTCAATTTCTTCTTGTTCCAACCTAGGTAGGTTGTGTGATGTCAGAAAGTCCTCCATTTCCTTGTGGTTTTCAAGTTTGTTTCCATACAAGTGTACGTAGTAGTCTCTAATGATCTTTTGTATTTCTTCAGGATCAGATGTGACTTCATCTTTTGTGTTTCTGATTATGCTTATTTGTTTTTTTCTCATTTTTTCTTGGTCAGTCTAGCTAGGGGACCATCAATCTTGTTTACCCTTTCGAAGAACCAGCTTTTTGTTTCATTGATTTTTTGTATTATCTTTTTGTCTTCTATGTCCTGGATTTGGGCTTTTATTTTGGTGATCTGGATTCTTCTGCTGAAATTAGGGTTTTTGTGGTCTTGCTTTTTCAGCTTCTTTAGGTGGCTTGTTAGGATGTGAATTTCTGTTCCTTCCATTTTCTTCATGTGTGTTTGTAGGGATATAAATTCCCCTCTTACTACAGCTTTCAGGGCATCCCAGAGATTTTGGTAAGATGTTTCTTCATTTTCATTTGTTTCCAGGTATCTTTTGATCCCTGTTTTGATTTCGTTGTTGACCCAGGAGTTGTTTAGCATCATGCTGTTTAGTGTCCATGTCTTTGAGGGTTTTGGGGGGACTTTGTTGGTGTCAATGTTTATTTTTATTCCACTGTGGTCCGAGAAGGTGTTTGGTAGAATTTCAGTCCTTTTAAATTTGCTTATACTTGATTTATGGCTTAGTATGTGGTCGATCTTAGAATATGTTCCATGTGGTGATGAGTAGAATGTGTATTCTGTGGTCTTTGGATGGAGTGTTCTGTATGTATCAATTAAGTCCATTTGGTCCAAAGTCACATTGAGGTTCCGGATCTCCTTGCTGATTTTTTGTCCTGATGATCTGTCTAGGGTTGTGAGTGGGGTATTAAAGTCCCCAGTTATGATAGTGTTAGAGTCAATATCTTTCTTTAGTTTTCCAAGAAGTTGCTTTATGAAAGTTGGCATACCTATGTTGGGTGCATATATGTTTAGGATAAATATTTCTTGTTGATGGATTGAACCTTTTATCATTATGTAGTGGCCTTCTGTATCTTTTTGATTTTTAATAGTTTGAAGGATATTTTGTCTGAAATTAAGATGGCTACTCCTCCTTTCTTTTGTATTCCATTCGCCTGAAAGTTTGTTTCCCATCCTCTTACTTTGAGTCTGTGGGTGTCCTTTCTAGTGAGGTGAGTCTCTTGAAGGCAATAGATTGTTGCCTGATGATATTTTATCCATTTTGCAATCTATGTCTTTTCAGTGGTGCATTTAGTCCGTTCACATTTAGGCTAGTAATTGAAATGCAAGAGTTGATTCCTGTCATAAGGTTCTTACAGAGTTGTTTCTGTTTATTTGTTGTCTTTCTTTGGGTTTTGGAGTTGGTTCAGGTGTGTTTTTAATCTTTTGCCTGTACTCTTGTGAAGAATGCTGATGTTCTTTTTTCTTTTTCTTCTGTGTTCAGTACTTTCTTAAGTGTTTCTTGTAGCGGTGGTCTGGTGGCAGCGTAGGTTCTTAGGGATTGGATGTCTGGAAAAGATTTCAATTCTCCCTCACTAATGAAGCTTAGTTTGGCTGGGTAGGTTATTCTTGGTTGAAATTGTTTCTCTTTTAGTACTTTGAAGATAGGGCTCCAGGCTCTCCTGGCCTGAAGGGTTTCTGTGGATAAATCTGCTGCTATTCGAATTGGTTTTCCCTGGTAGGTAGTCTGACCTTTTTCTCTTGCTGCCTTTAGGATTTTTCCTTTCATAGCTACTTTGTTTAGGCGAATTATTATGTGTCTGGGAGTTGGTCTTCTCGTTTGTTGTCTTGCAGGGGTTCTCTGAATGTCTTGTGTTTGAATTTTTTCATCTTTAATGAGATGAGGGAAGTTTTCTTGAATGATTTCATGAAATGTTTATTCCAGTGTGGCTTCTGTTTCTCTTTCTGCCTCAGGAAGCCCAATTATTCTTAGGTTTGGTCTCTTGAAGTGATCATTCATCTCTTGCAGGTTTTGTTCTGTCTTTTTGAGCTTCTTTTCTATGCTTTTGACAGTTTGTGTTAGTTCTGTGTTTTGGTCTTCGAGCTCTGAGATTCTTTCTTCTGCTTGGCTGATTCTGCTTTCCATGCTTATTAGTCTGTTGTTCATTTCCATCACAGTATTCTTTACTGCTGTCATTTCTGACAACAGCTCCTTCCTATTTTCCTCTTGTCTCTCCTCAATTTTTTTAATTCTCTCCATTAATGTCTTGATGTCTGGGTTTGTTGCATGTAGCCAGTAATTCTGGGGACTCTTCATTTTCTGTGTTCCAGAATCTGTTTTCTCATTGTCTGATTTCCCAGGGGTCTGTGTAAGACCTATATTCTTCTTTTGGTTTTTCTTCATTTGTGCGGTTTTTCCACCTCCCTACTTCTTCCTTCCCTCCACGTCACCGTCTTCTTTAATTTTGTTATTCAGGGGTAAAGGGATTGGTTTTACTTCTGTTTGTTCAATCTCCCATTCTTTATGTATGTCCTCTTACTTTGTTCAATTCTGAAGTTGCACTGTAGGTTGGAGGTGGTCCTTTTTGCAGTTTTGAGATGTATTTAAGGGGAGGGCTGTGATTCAAAATCTGTCTGCAGGTCCTGGTATTCGCTGACAGGCGTGTGGATAATGTGGAACCCACTTCCCACTGCCCTGGAATCTGTCCGTGCAGTGGGGCTGTAGGTTTACTCCCTGAAATAAAATGTGGTTAGCAGAGGGGAGAGAATGGAGCAGATAGTGGGTTGAAGAGGGGAGTGGAGAGATAGAGGAGTAAGGGAGGAAACTAACGAGTGTGCCAACAAATAGAGAGAGAGGCCTATACTGAAACAGATAAAAACAATAGACCACAGCTACAGTCGAACCAACTCTCATACAAACAAAAATAAAACATATAGTGATGCTAACATACCAGCTATCCAACCACCTTATTAGTGTTCTGTTCCTCTATACAAAGACATGGTTTACAGACAGAAGAAAAGAGAAGAAAAGGAAAAGGAAGAGAAAAAAGGGGAACAATACAGTAGGAATAGAATTAAGTCATTAAACTAATAGAATCAATGAAGCACACTCCGAGACATTTCATTTAAGTCCAATGTCCTTTCAGGTCTGATTTCTAGTTTTCTTTTCAAGCTGGTAAGTTAGTTTGCAGTTAGGGTCAGTTCCCCTGATTAGCTGTGAAAGGCAGTTCTGATTAACCTCGGTTCTGAAGTTTGGTCTATGTCTTTATCAAGCTTGTTTCTCCCGTTTCGGTGTTGTTACCTTGAATTGCCAGCAGGTGGTGCTATCTCATCTGCTCACCCCAGAGGGGGTGGGGCCGGACAGGAACAAGATGGCTGCCTGCCTCCGAGCAGGCAACAGAAGCCCCACGCAGGTGGGCAGGACAATCTCGGACACAGGAGAGGTGGCAGCGATCCCAGCAGATCTTCCTTGAAGCGATTTGGTGTGGATCTCCTTGGGCCAGGTTGTGATGAGCTACCCGTCCCAGAGTGTGGAGCACCGGGCGGCAGGCGGGAGCGCCGGGTGGTAGGCGGGAGCGCCGGGCGGCAGGCGGGAGCGCTGGGCAGGAGCTGCCTACTTTTTAATAGGATTGTTTGTTGTATTTCCTTTCAGCTCATTTGAGTACCTTGTAGATCCTAGATGTTAGGTCTTTGTCAGATACATAATTAATTAGGAATTTTTTTTTACCCATTCTGTGGGTTTTTCCCCATTGTTTTGATGACTTCTTTTGCTGTGCAAAAGCTTTTCCTTTTAATGTTGCATTTTTATGAACTAGCATCAAGCAAAGTACTAAATAAAAATCTCATTCATAATAGCCACACAACAAATCCCATTCACAATAGCCACACAACAAATGAAATATCTTGGCATCTACCTATCCAGAGAAGTGATGTACAATGAGAACTACAAAATGCTGCTCAAAGAAATCAAGTAAGA
This sequence comes from Cephalopachus bancanus, assembly GCA_027257055.1. Taxonomy (NCBI): domain Eukaryota; kingdom Metazoa; phylum Chordata; class Mammalia; order Primates; family Tarsiidae; genus Cephalopachus; species Cephalopachus bancanus. The sequence continues at coordinate 7,091,642 of JAPVLO010000131.1, forward strand.
AACAAAAAATGTAAAAACATTCCATAGTCATTAACTGGAGGAATCAATATTTTCAAGGTGTCCATCCTACCTAAGGCAGTCTACAGAGTCAATGCAAGGTCTATCCAATTACCAACATCATTTTCCTCAGACCTAGAAATGACAATACAGAAATTCATATGGAAACAAAAAAGAACACAGATAGTCAAAAAAAATCCTCAGCAAAAGAAACAAAATGGAACATATCACACTTCCAGACTATAAACTTTACTACGAGGCTACAAAAACTCCCTGGTACTGGTACAATAATACACACATAGACCAATGGAAAAGGACAGAAATTTCAGAAGTGAAAACCCAATCTCTCAGTAAGTTAATTTTTGACAAAGTCACCAATAATGACCACTGAGAAAGGAAACCATTTTTAGTAAATGGTGCTGTGAAAACTGACTGACCACATACAGAACAATGAAACAGTCTCCCTCCCTATACATACCATATACAAAAATCAACTCTAAATGGATCAAAGACCTCAATGGATCAAAAACCTCAAGCTATAAGAATCCTAGAAGAAAATGTAGGAAACACATGCACGTTAGAGTAGGCAACCAATTCTTGATCAAATCTCCAAAAGCAAATGCCATAAAAGTTAAAATACACAAGATATTTGCCATTTTCAAGTAAAATTTGGATAAAATTGAATTTTTTTATTTTAAATATGTGGGGTACAATTCAAGGTTCGTTATGCTTGTTGATAAGGTGTGCCCCCTGAAACACCAACAAAAGTGAAGTGAGAAAGTGTGACAATATATGTTTTCTGGGTCTCAAAAATAAACCAAAGGCTCTCCAATATTTATTGAACTTATATATGTAGCAGGCACTGTATGAGGCATAAAAAAATACCCAAAATTTCTGAATTTTATACAATAACTGATTTTGTATATTACACTAAGGAGATTAAAATTTTCCAGAAAACTATGAAGTGTCATTTTATACTGAAGCATAATAAAGGTCAACATTGCATTTTGCATACTTTACTCAGGCAAATGCAAGGGAAATATATTGAGCAACAACTAAAGATAACAGAATAATTGAAATTAACCATAAGGAATTACCACAGAATGTTTATAAAGTAGTCATGTCATGTGTGAATGACAATAACGGTAAATAGAAAAAGAAGAGAATTGTTCAAGAGATATTAAGAAAATAAAATCTAGACTTTAATGACTGCAGTAGAAAATGAAGTGGAGAAATCATCAGGAACAAATAGTGATGAAAATAATGTAATTGAGAAATGTGACTTCAGAGAAATAAAATTTTAGAAATTACCAGCATATAATTGGTAGCTGAAGTTTTGGATGTAACGGTGGTTCCTAGGATTTAGATATAAATCAAGAAGAATATAGGCTTAGGATAAAGCTCTGCTCTATGTCTACATTTAAGGGACAATCTGAGGAATAGTAACTTGAAAGTGAAATAATGAAACTACTGAAATAGGAAGAAAAGCAAGAAAGAATAGGTAGCAACACACTCCAGACACTAGGTGGAGCTCAAGGCTCCTGTTTTCTAATATATTTCCATTAGGAATGGGTCAAGTGAAAGGACAATGCTATTTTTTTGCGCAAGATGTGGTCTTGGTCTCCTTCATGAGATTTATTTCTTTCGTTTTTCTCTTATTTCCTAGGAGTATGATCTTACGGCCAATATTTTATTTTTAGTCAGTAGAGTTTGGGGTATCTTTTACACAGATAATTTGAGGCATTTAGGTCAGTCACCAGTTCCCACCTCCTCCTGCCCTTGCTAATTTCCATCTCTATTCCTTTCTTGAATTGCAATTTTGTGGATCACCTGACTCTTAATTACCTAATCCAAGGACCAATCCATTGAATCCGAATGAAGAAGGTGGGATGGTCTCCAGGGAAAAATGCATTTATAAAATAAGTACCCCTTATGATTCATATGTTTTTTGAAGATTAGAAAAATTAATTCAGATGTAAAATACAAACATGGGGCTAAGAAGATGAGACCGTGAATTTTAAGGTCAAAACTTGCCTTATTCAATGCAATATCCAGTAGCCACTTGCTGCATGTAGCTATTAAGTACTAATATTTTTGCCAACGTGTAAAGAGCAGAACTTATAATTTTGCATGATTATAATACAATTTAAATTTAAAACTTGCCTGTATTGGTAAAGCTTTTGTGTGTATATGGAACAACTCTATTATGTGAGTTTATTTTTTTCCACTGTAAATCTTGTAAAATTTAAATACAAATTGTGTATTTTTGGTACAAATCTAGCATCTGAAAAGACATGTACTGCGTTTAAATGCACACAAGATTTAGCATAAAAATGCAAAATATTTCAACATATTTTATTAATGTTTTTATTTTGATTACTTATTGAGATAATATTGCTTTGACTATATTGATAAAAATTAAGTATAAATTTATGTATGCTATATAAATAATATTAAGTGTAATAATATAGGCAAACAATATATAATGCAGATATAAATGTATGTTTTAAACATTATGTTTTAATACAATATATGCATATAATAAATATGGTGATAATATATAAATAAAACATCACAAAATTAGTTTTTTTCTTTCTTTTTACCGTTTTTAAATGTAGTTATTAGAAATTTAAAATATCATAAGAAGTTCAGATTTTATTTCTATCCAATAGCACTGGTCTAAACAATTCATGTGTAAGATTTGTACTTGTGCATAACAAATTGCCTACCATTTAGTGGTTTAAAACAATATATTTACCATCTTGTGGTTTCCATGGTTTAGGAGCTTGAGCACGAATTAGCTGCGTACTTTGTTCAGGCTCTCACAATCACTATGTTAGCCAGGCTGATCCACTGGAGAAGAATCATGTTCCATTCAGATTGTTACTAATAGCAGAATTTATTTTATTGTGACTTTAAGGCTGGGACCTTCAGCTCTTAAGTTTGCCTACAGTTATCTGCTGTGGAGGCCTCTTCCTAGGCAGTTCAGAACATAACTGCTTGCTTCTTCAAGGCCAGCGGAGAGAAAGGGAAAATCTAGGGTCAGAGATCCATATACCATGACAACATCAGGAGCATCACGTCCAATTATCTTTGTCATAAAACGTAACCTATTCATGAGAGAGATAGTCCCCCCCATTACCATTTTCTATTCCTTGGTAGCATGTCATAGGTCTCAAGCTCAACCAAGCGGTAAGGATGACACAAAAGCATAGACACTAGTAGTAGAAAGACATCATTGGGGGTCACTGTAGGGTTGGTCTGCCACATGCCTGTAGTATCACATGGCAATAGAAATAATAGACTACATTGCTAGGTACCGTAAGAAATTTTTTTGTTGCTAAGTTTCCACAGGATGAATCGAGTTGTACATTAACACTACTCTTAGAACAATTCTACATTACATGTAATATTGAATGAAATTAATTCTAGGTATGTGGAGAAAAAAAGTAAGTTGTTGGCAGCAACACAACCTCTGAGTAGTTTCATTTTTTCATACGAAAATAGCACAAAAGGTGATGCAAATAGTGTAAGACAATATGTACATTAAAATAATGCTACTGTTGATAGAAAAATAAACACCATTTATCTTAGGCAAAACTAGGTCAACTTATTTGATGGGTAAATTTAAGTTGCATTTCTACTCACTTTAAACTCACTTTTTAACTACTTTAAATTCATGTTAATGGAAAATTGAAAAAAATTGAAGGAAAATTAATTTTGTTATTGCATTTAAGAAAACATCTATCTCTCAGTCTTCTTTTATTGATAAGTCATCTTATGATAGTAGAATTTCCTAAGAACACAATTATATTGCTATGACAGAACTGTGCATGATAAACAGAATAACTTTCCATAAAACAAGTGAAGGATCTGTTGTAAAGATGGCCCTTCATCAAATATTTGGGGATCACCTAGGTATAGATTCCACATGTTGCGGAGATAAATAGAATCACAGAAGAAATGGGTTTTTACTCCTGGAAAAGGAAGCTTGCATAGAGAGATTTTTTAACCACTCTAAGGTTTTTGTTTTTCGCTTTTTGCAGGGTTTTTTGTGTCAGAGTCTCACTCTGTCACCCAGGTTGGAGTGCAGTGGTAGGTTTATGGGCACCTCAGCCTCGACCTGCTGGGCTCAGGTGATCCTTACACTTCAGCCTTCCAACTATAGCTGGAACCACAGGGTTGAGCCACCATGTCCAGCTATTTTTTTTTTTTTTAATTGTAGAAACAAGGTCTTGCCCAGTTTTCCAGGCTGGTCTCAAACCCTTGGGCTCAGGCAATCCTCTCACCTCCACCTCCCAAACTGCTGGGATTACAGGCATGAGCCACCACGCCTGGACAATTTCAAGAATTTATAGTGATGGGAAAACTTGTCAGCTCAAGGATTTGTGGACCATTTGCATATATATATAAGAAATTAGTATTTTGTATTACTGGTATATTAGTAAAGCTTAACCTTGGAGGCACAAAGGAGGAAAGCATAATATATTCTTGATAACACCTAGAGTAGTATCAGATAGGACTGAGTAAAAATAGTAGTGAGTGGCAGACAGTAAAATGAAACTAATAAAGTACGTAGCTATCCAAGTAAAGTATTAATACAAAAATGTTAAGTGGAAAGTAATTTTATCCCTACTGCATAAAATTTCAATTAAAAAGTTTGTTTTGGTTCTATAAATTCCATAGTCATGCTTCATCTTAACAATAATAATTTGGACCTCAATTTATTTTTGATAATTTTTTCTAAAATTGCAAAACTTCAAATTATTTTGGATTTTCATTTCTCATATTAAATAAATCTGTTGACTAGCAAAAAGACCTGTATATTTAATAACATTGTTTAATACAATTTGTTAATAATGTAAATTCAGGACACATATAACTTTTATCAGTAATCCTCCCCAAAAAATAATTTAAAAAAATAAGCATACAAAAACCCAAATATATTATTATGTTACATTTTTTGTTATTGTTTGTTGTGTTTTGTGAAATGAGTATCTAAAAGACGGTCCTTAGGAGAACACAGACAATTTGAAAAAAAGTTTAAATATACTGTTACAAGGTGCTATGAATAATAGAGATATTCACAAATAACAATATTATATAAAATGAATAACAGGCTATATTCCAACTGAGAGTATAATATTAAAAATACTGCACTGCATTTCAAAGACATACTTATTTAATTTTACTTTATAGAGCTAACAAGGACAATTTCTCAAAATCTTCAAAATTTTCCTAAAATTTTCAGTTTGACATCATAATTGTGAATGTTAAAATACACCTAGACATATTAGTTGTAGAGAACTATTAACAAAAAATTTTCAACAATATTTATTTTTTCGTCAGTGAGAACAAGGCTGCCTCATTAAAAATTGCACTCATGTAATGGTCATTTTATGATTTAATGGCCATGTTTTGATTTAATGGTCATTTTATGAATCGATATTATGTTAATAACCTGAGAGATGCCCTAAAAAATATTTGCTTAGAAAAGGTGGACAATTAATCTCACTACCAAAAATTATATTCTATTACATTATATCACTTTATTTAATTCTATATTATATCACGTTTTTTGTTTCTTTTAGTTAATGCTATGTAACTAAATATTCCAAAATTTTGATGTATAAAACAGTGGTTTTACTATTTTTCATAATCGGTTTGTCAGGAATTTGAGCAGAGATTGGCTGGACGGTTGTGTTTAGTTTCTTATCCACTGAAGCCCCTCAGTATATTGCATTAAGTTGGTGGCTACGCTGGACTGGAATATTCTAGATGGCTTCACTCTCATGGCCAGTTTCAGTATCCCTCTCAATGACCTCTCTATGTGGTTAGTTTGAGCTTCCTCATAGCATGGTATTCTTAAAGTAGTAGAACTTATATAAAAACTGAATTCATGAGGGAAAATGATAGTGATAGGGCTTTTAAGGGATAGATCAGAAACAGAAGTAGCCCTTGTTGGCCAGAGTCCAAAGTTATCCCAAATTCAAGTACTTCAATCTTATTAAAATGCTAAAAAATGAAACCCTAACTGATTTGATTTCTGCCTGTCTCTTCAACCTCTTATTTCTCCTCCTTTTTCAAGAGACACTGGAATTGGCATTTTCAGATTGTTTCTCCAAAAGAAAACCTTTGTCAACTAGGTTTTTTCATGACTATTTCCTTATTATTACAATGCTCCTTTGTGATACCCAAATCCTAGCATAAAAGTCACCTGTAGAACACCATTTTAACTACCTTATTTTAGTTCTTGATTATAATCTTTTATTCATTTTTTCATTATTTATAATTATGTTCATTTTATATCAACAAACATAAATATCTCTTTTAGTTATATGTACACTTGCTGTCTTCTCTATCAAAATGCAAGCTCCACAAGGAAACAGCACTGATTGTTTAATGTTTTTTGTTTAGACTATAAGTAGCATACTGTTGTAGAATATAGTGTCTGCTAAATAAATTTTTATTAAATAAAAATGACAAAAATATATTAATAATTTAATGTTAGAAGATTATAAAACCATAAATTAGTGGAACAAACTATGCATGTGTATTTGTGTATGTGTGTACATGAGTGTCTGTGCTGAAAAAATCTGGAAGAAGATTTACCAGAATATTATTCTATCATTTGATCTTTGGATGGTGATATTTTTATTTATTTTTTAACTACTCTGTCTTTTTCTATTTTTTGAAAAACTACGTATGCATACTTGTATTTCTTCTGATAAATTAGAATTTTGTCTCATGTTACTTTTATCATAGTCTGGATATTTTATGTGTCAGATGAGTACTTTAAACTCCCACGGCTTAATTTTATTTAACTTTGTTCTTCTGCAGTATGCAAGTAACTCGTGCTACGATTTTATGTAAATTAAGCTGTTAATTAGGTTTGACCAAAATATAGTAATTTTCTTTGGGGATGCAGTCAAATAACTGTATAAATGGTAGAGAAAATGAATACCCACTTTGCCCTTGGCATAACCCTTTCTCCTCTGCTATTTAGCAAAAATGGAACACATAAATGTTAAATTTGTGCTGTTCTGCTGACCCTGAAACTTAAAGAAAGCCCCCATGCTATTCAGCTAAAGTTTAAAAAGTAGAGCTAAAGAAATTTCTCTATTGTAAGAGAAATGTGAGCTTTGCAGAAAGTAAATTGGCTAGGGGAAATTCAATGAGGTGCCATCTAAAATGAGTAGATAAAGTAAAGAGAGTGCTTTGTGCAACCCATGAGAAAGCAATTTAGATATTCCTAGTGATAGCTCTGATGCCTGGATGCCTAGAAGTCGTCTAAATCTGAAACTACTTGAAGGATATTGAACTGGAACATTCTGTCTTGTATCATTTTTATGTTTATCTTGGGTTGTTGATCTGTCATCACTGTTAATCATTCATTATTTATTGCACCATTCCATTAAACAGTGGCAGGACATAAATTAAAACTCCAAAGACCAAAATAGCATCCACCCACAAGAACATTAACTGTCCAGTATTCGTGACCACTGCTTAGCTTTTCATTATGTTTTAAATACAACTGAAAACATTTTAATAAAATTAGTTTCAAGCATATATTCATTTGAATTTTGATATTAACTACTTCTTGAATGTCCAAAGAATTAAACTTCTATGGTAAATACGTCTTTGCTAAAAAATAGATCAAAACATCTTATTATGTATGAATACATAAATTCTCCTCTTTATCATTTATTATTTACTATTAGTAAGAAGTCTGCTAAACCATTTACATACATAATCTAATTTAATACTTACAAACACTGAACAAACTCAATACTATCAACCTACTTTTAAAGGTGAGAAAGTGTAATTCAGACACCACTGAACTTGTTTTAACTTTGAACTAGTAATAGACAATGCTGATATTTGAGAAAATTTCTCCTTATGCTAAAATCCAAATAAATTAATAATTAAAATATTTTTTAAAAATATAACTGTGCTAGAAATTTGAAAAAAAAATTTTAACTTTAGAATTAAAATGACTTTCTAAAGCAAGAAAATATAACTCAAGAATGTGTAATGATAGATTGAACTGCAAATAATTTTAAAGGACTTGCCAAAAAACAATACAATGCAGATGTAATTAGTGTCATATGTGGCAAATAACAATATTTTTAATGAATGAGAAACCCATATTAGCAATGAAAAAAACACTGCTATTTAAAATTGACGCCAAGATAGGACATATACTTTGCCAAAGAAGAAATACAAATGAAGTAGCAATATATAAAAGTCTGTTGAAATACCTAGTAGTTAAATATATAACTGTTTTAAGATAGAAAAAAAACCTTTTTTAACTTATTAGATTGGCAACTTCTGTAAAACAAAGATACAGAGAAAAACATTTACTAAAGTGTGATTCAAAAGAAGTGAAAAAAGATGAGGCTTTAAAAGCACTGCTCATCAAATTAAAAACAAAAACAAAAATAAAAATAGTCACTGAAATGAAAAAATAACAAAGGCAAGTTACCAAATATACAGAGTTTACAGTTAGCCTTTCTATTGTAAATAAACAATTCTTTTAATTCATCATTATAACAACAAATGTCATATCTTCAGAAAGAAAAGCTGAGAAAAATTTAAAAATAGAGTTGTTCCATTAGAAAACTAACAATTTATTGAAAATGCCTGGAATTTTATTAAGTTTGGAGCCTACAATTTATAGTTTATTTCAGTGCAAATTGTTTTATTTCATTGTGCTTACTGGTTGTGGCATATAGTACGTGCCTACCCAATTATTTGTAGTTTATTTAAGTGCAAATTGTTTTATTTCATTTTGCTTGCTAGTTGTGGCATATAGTATATGCCGACTCATAATGGATTCAGAGTAGTGTCAATATTGTTTCCACAATTTGAAAATTGAAAACAAGCTGGTGATGTGAAATTTGCAGAAAGATGGGAAGTCAAACATAGTAAGTTTAGCAACCAAATTGACACACCTCTCCAATACTTAAAAATATCTTCAAAATATTCTAAATACCTTTTAATTTGGGAATTTCCTTTCTATAATTTAATATAAGAAGAGTTGAAAAAATGAACCACAATTACAAAATGGTCATAATGCTTTATTTTGTAACGTCTAAATATTAGACACAACTTTCTACATGTCAACCTTAAGGAATGGATTAAATTTCAGCATACAAACTGTGAAATAAAATTTACTACTTTAGAATAATGATGTCAATCTCCTTAGTGGAAATATAATGGGGTAATAAAGTTCAAAAACTATGTTTGATCCAAGTTTTAAAAATACTTAGTGATCAGTAAAAAATATGAAAGTTTTTTAACAAAATGTTTAGCCATAATTAATACTGGATAATTTTTTCTTATTTTATATTGAACATACATCTTAAACATAAAATACTGAATGCATAATTTCTGAAACATTATTAGAAGTGTGACAATAAGTTGCAATATGCAATTAGAGAATGAATATTAATGCTAAAATTTAAGCTAAAATTTTATTTTCAATTGTTTAAATAATAACACCTATATTTTCAAGTCTTTTTTATTTTATTCTAATCATCATTTTAAAAATTTAGACTGGATATGAAAGTGATCTTTGAGATTAAATAACATTTGCCAACATTGCTTTTTTAAAGAACAAAATCTTAAAACTTCTAATTTTCTCATGCTTCATAAAAGGTGCAATCTCACTTCTTGCCAACTTAATAATAATAGTAATATTAGATTTTTAAAGCTTACATTCCCACTTTGTGCATAGAGGAAAAAATAGAGAATTGGACCAAGAAAAGTAGGTTTTTACAAAGTCTTGTGTCTACTATTAAAAGCAGGAAAAGCAAAGATCAAGTGTCTTATAAGGACTTGAAATAGCAATATTTTATTATATCAAAAACATTCTATATAAGTTTATGATAACGAGTTCTGCTAACACCCTCTCAAGAATAATTTATGGCTTCACTTGGCTCTAACTTTGATGAGTATTTCCTCTCCACCCATCCAGACATTCTTTTGGTTACTTATCTTTATTGGACCTAACTGGACCAAAAAAACACATTGTATCATAATATCAAAAATAAAACATATTTTTAAAATAAAAATATTTTTTGTTCTTTGACTTTCCATAGTTGTTTCTAAAGTTGCATGTACTCTCCAAAAGTGAAACTATATTGTGTTTCTGACCATTGTTTATGGTGGGTAACTAAGATAAATATTTTCTGATCTCTATTCCAATCTGCTGCTTTTTGGTATTCTCTAAAATAGTTAACGTTGACATAATATATCCATTTGTCCAAAGTTAGAGGTTGGAGTCACCTTGAAATGTATGTCTAATTCATTCCTTCAATAGGTCATCAAATTCTTTCCTCTTAATTTTCCTTCTGTTTTACCTGTCATGTATTTATATGAGGTCCTCTTCACAATGCAGTAGCATCCTAGTTCATGTATATGTGTATGTATATGTATTTTTCAATTAATTTTTGAGGCTCATGAATCTGATTACTTCCCTATTTAAATAACTTTCTTATTCTCAGTAGAAAGTTAAAGAAACTTTTCTTATTCATGTTCCAATGATCTTATCCACATCCCTCAAACCCTACATTCTAAATAGATTATTAACTTATTGTTGATAGTAACTTTTAAATACCACCCCAGTCCCCACACTTTTTCATTCCCTTTGTCATTACCTCAAATCAGTGCTACAAAAGTAAGTTTTCTCCAAGAGATATTTCACAATAGCTGGAGACATATTTTGGTTGTCAAAATTGGCAGTGAGGAGGGTGTTATTGACATCTAGTGAGTTGAAGCCATGGGTGCTACCAAACCTCCAACAACAAACAGTCCCCACAGCAAAAAGTTATCCAGTTCAGCATGTCAATAATGCTGAAGTTGAGAAACTCTGCCCCTACATTGCCATCATAGATAACTGAAACACCTTGATAACTGATTTCTCTCCAATAATTTTCTCCTATTCAAGTCATTTTCCACGCTGCAGTCAAAGGGGTGGCTCAAAAATGTAAATGTGAACCTGTATTTTGTACTTAAAATTTCCACAGTTTCTAAGCATAATGTCTGAAGTAGTATACGATTTTTCACAATTTGATTTTTTTTATTAACTCTTTAGTTTCTTCTATCATTTCTTTTCCAGTCTCATGATGAGCATTAGGCCTAGCAAATTACTGTTCTTTGAACATCCATTTTCTTTCTTCATTGTCTGTATTCTGGCATTTTAACATGCTGAGTCTTCAACTTTATTGCTACCACACCCAAGTGTCATGCCTTGTTCCCTTAGGACATGGGCCTGCTTCTTACAAAAAATGGAATGTAATCGAGAATAAGTACAATAAACATTGCTTCACTGGCATTTCTACGATAACTTAGACTGCTTTGAGACTTAAATTAGTTCATTTTCTACCTTTGGGAAGTGCTCAAAAATCTTCAGTTTTATTTTTCTTGTTGCTTTGTTGTTAGTTACCACTTTATTTATGTACTGTAAGATATCTCTGGAAAAAGAAAAATTTATTCCATTTATTTTGACTCTAGAACCACTCACCAGGGCAGAGAGTAAGTAAGATAAACTATTCATTTCATTTGCAGACTCCCTGGCGATTGGTGTGGGTGCCAGCCTGCAAGTACATGTTGAGAGTCATAAAAGTCATGTAATCATTCTGTGTACATAATAAACAGGAAGTCACAAAATAATGGAGAAAAAGATGGCAGGTGTTGAGGCACCTGGGAATTCTTCCGGCCTACATTTTAAGCAAGAGGGAAAAATCAATATAAACAAAATTTCTGCTGATATCAACAGGTATAAGTAAAGCAGGGAATAACAATATATTGCATTACCTTGCTTGAGTCTAAGAACATGCCGTAAGAAACAAATTACCAACAAATCGATGTTTCCATTTTCCATTTTAAACAATTTTTTAACATGAAAAATTAATCCTTTTGTTAATCTAAAGAATAGCACAGATTTTGTAAGTCAGACTAAAAACATTCCACTGCCTTACACAAATAGATGCCAATTTTTTCTTACATCATACCACTTGATGTTGTTGACACTACTGCCCAGTTTTTCTTAGTTTATTTCTAAATTCTCTTATCCAGTCATCTGAGTAACTTCATGGCAGTTTGGACAATTTTTTCTTTTCCTTTATGACATTTTAGAAATAAGTATTGTGAGATTATACTTTAGCAATTTCCATGCCAATTTAAAAAATAATTATCATTTGCATGCTTCATTTCCAAAAAAAAGAAAAGAAAACTCAAACAAGTTTTATTCCTTATGAAAGTCTTGTCACTTGGGAGACTTGTGGGATTCTTTCTTGGTTTCAAAGGGGAGGGAGAAAGAAGCTTTTATCTTGTTGACATAATGAAAAGAGAAAATGAGTTCAAGCTTGATTTTTAAAAAGTCATTTTCAGAATATGTATAAGTTCAATTTATTTCTAAATGCTAAAACCAAGCATCTCTAAATAATCACACTTAACTCTTCCATTTTTAAAAATTATTCCCCAGATAGGCAATTGCAAAGCACTCTCCAAATCTGCAGAAACATTATTTTTCACTTATAAAACTCAAGCACTTTGTATTTTTCTTTTGTTGTATTGCCTATTACAGAAGGATGGAAGTATTCGCTTTGAAAATAAAGGGACTATTAGACATGTGTTATGGGCAAGAGAAGTATTTAAATTGCATCTCTGCCTGTCTTAACAATTACCAATTAAATAGAGTAAACTTTTTAATAATTGTATTCTATATATATGGGATATTATTTAAAGATATTCAGGTATCATCTATCTAGGGGAAGGTTAATTTTTTTTTTTTTGAGTTGGAGTCTTACTCTGTCGCCCAGACTGGAGTGCAGTGGCCGCTCCCAGCCACCGCAGCCTCGACCTGCTGGGCTCCGGCGATCCTTCCGCCTCAGCTTTCCGAGTAGCCGAAATTACAGACATGCGCTATCACGCTCGGCTGATTTTTTGATTTATTGTAGAGATGAGGTCTCGCTGCCCAGGCGGGTCTCGAACCCGCGGGCTCAGGCACAATCCACTCACCTCAGCCTCCCAAAGGCGCGGGATTACAGGCTGAGCCACCGAGCCCGGCTGGAAGGTTAAATTTTATTGAAAAAGAAATAGCATGCACTACTGGAAAAACCAGTATTTTTTTAAAAAAAACTTCTTTTAAGTTTGTGTGCACTTGCAATGTGGAATTACAAAGAGAGAAGTACCTTGTCAGAAATGTGTTACAAAATAAAAGATGGATATTTTAGTTTTGAATCTTTGATATAACACAGAATAAAGCAACTTTTGGGGGGAACTTTAGATGTTAAATTATCCTTTCATTCCTTCTTTTACACACTAGATATTGAGGATACAAAGAAGGACAAAATGTAATACTCGCCATGATGGAATTACATCATACTGGAGAAATATCCTGTTTTAAAAACTGAAACAAAGTGCTCCAAATATTATAATAAAGTCCCCCCCCAAAAAAAGAAAGAAAAACTATGAAATACATATTACAGAGCTGTTACTTCTATTAAGATGGGGAAGTATGTTATACTATTGAGGAAAGCCTTGCAGGTAAGATGGAATTCAAGCTGAAACTTAGAAGAGGTGGCAACCATGTGGCAGCCCTATTTACAAAGGGTAAGCATGAGTCTGGGCAGAGACACAAATCGAAATCCAGAAGTAGGAATCATTGTGAGAATCATAGAGAATATTATAGGTCATGGTGTAATGGGGACAGGGAGCAGTTTTTTACCAGAGAGAAGTTAAAAGTGTGAATTCATGTTTGAGAACCTTTAGGGGACATAGAAATCATTTTGGAGTTTATTGCATAAACAATAGTGTGCCCTCTAACTTATATAAGTAAGCTGTGTAGTGGTTGTATGTTTGATTTAGAAATTAACTCTTACGCGATAGGAAGGGTGAGTTACTAGATAGAGAGTCAGATACTGACTTTTAGGCCAGAGATGGAGAAGGTTGGACTAGAAGCACCGGCAATAATGATAAGGGAGAACATATTTAGACAGCACAATATACAAAACATGATAGTTTATTTAAACTGCGAGACAGGCGAGTAAAAGAGAAGCAGAAAGCGAGTAACATGATAGTCAGCTTTGCTGCTCTCTAGTCCTGGGCAACTCTATAGTCTTCCAATCTCAGATATCATCTCCTATTAAGAAATTTGCATAGCATCACTTTCCCTCCATTTCTTTATACACAGATTTAATCCCTTCTTCTTTGAGTTATCTCTATGCCTTATAGAAATTACCTTTGTCCAAATTACATTATATTACATACATTTGTTCAGAACTCACTCTGGAATAATAAAAATAAGGATAAGTTAAAATAAGAATATCACTGAGGTAATCAAAATAAAAATTATCCCAAACTTATATCAAGTAAAAAAAAATGACAGCAGAGGATATTAAATAAGAAATTAAACAGAAGTTAGATTTATACATAACATTCAGTTTCTAAATCTACAAGGGTTAAGTAGAAACTAGCAAGAATTAGTGTTGGGAATTTGACTTTGTATAGGGTATATTGTAGCTATGAAAAAAATGCTCTTTGCAATACTATTAGTTGAATGAGTACAGTTTAAATAAGCATAAAATATTGTATTTTTCAAATTGCCTCAGACATATTAGTGTCTATACTCTATAAACATATAAGCATATCTATTAAATCACGAAAAAAATCTTAAAAAGTAATGCTTATGCTAATGATTATAAAAGTAATACATGCTTACTATAGAAAAGGTTTAAAAATAAAAAGGTGAAGTAAAACAAAATTTGTCATATCATCCAACCAGAAGCGATAGCTATTAGTAATATTGTATTAATAATTTGTATTTACATATTTATATCTTAGTATATTTTTGTTTATGTATGTATATATAATATGTGTTATACATATATATATTATATATATGTCTGTTGATGTCTTATTGAGAAGATTATGTCAATCGTCTAGGGGTATATTTCAGTAAAATATTATTTCTTTTCTTAAATCTCTACATATCATAACATTATGTTGTGATTTAAGAAATTCTGTTTAAAAATATATATTTTACAGAGAAAAGTGTCACAAATACCATGGAAACAATCTATAGTGAGGCTTTTTCTTAGCCTTTATAATTGTTTTTATGTGGTTAATATTTATAATTGATATAGATATCAAGTGGAAATCCACACTCAAGAAATATTTGGGTAAAGGAAATATTTTAAAACTTTAGTTTGAACGTTAGTAGCATGTCAATTTAACTTTGATTAAAACCTTAAGGGGTCTCATGCTTAAATTTGAAAAAATAAAAGACCTAAAAATGAATATGCACAATTTCCAAACTGTTCTGATAAGTGAGAAAATTGCCGTTGAAATTTATAGTCAAGGATTGGTTCCCTGGGGAGAGAATTGTATAATTAGAGCTCTCTGTTCTTTAACAGACTGAGAAGAAATAGTACTATTAGAACCTGATATTTATTATTATTATGTTTTTATAAATTAGGAAATATATTTAACTTTCTGTAGCAATTCTATGAAAATCATTAGTGTTGTTGATTTGAATTGTTAAATGAATAAACTAAAATATAATCTTAACTCATGAATTAAAAAGGAAAAAAATGTACAGAATTGTATTCTTCAGTCTTGCTAAGTTGTTAACTTTAAGGGAGTTGAATTCTTCAAAAATGTCAGAGAACATTATTTACATTATACTTAATTATTTAATTGAATTTAATTACACATAATTTAGATTATTTTATTTTCATTATTATTAAAGTTCTCACTTATTATCTTTGTTAGACTAATTCCAATGTTAACAGCCTAGGCAAGTCAAATATGAGAAATTTCAGGTATCAGAAAGGTTGATTTAATTAAAAGGTGTTGGGGGAAAATTTTTTACTAAGAAATTTCTAAATAAAATGTAGCAGCTTGTACTTTAATTAAATTGCAAATGTGTTATTCCTTTGAGTATTAAGTTTTGACATCTGTGAGTTGTTGGATTGGCAGTGCTACGGATGGAGGTGGGGTAAACCATTTTACTATAATGTCTCATTAATTTTCAATACTTTCTAGATTAATTAACACATGTGCACCTATACATACATATACCACATACTCTTACACTCTTTGGGGAGGAGGGCAGGTATACTAGATAAACATTTTTAATTTTCCTAGAACTGTATTTTCTGTAGAAAATGGCCAATAGTTTCTGGGACCTCCCTGAGGCTTTTATTAACACACTGCAAGATCTCTATAACTACATAGGGAGATGTTGCTGGTGGTCCAGCTGGCCAATTTATTGAAACCAGGACAAAACCCTAGTTTCTATTTAATTATTTGTGACATTGCTACAACTCTAAGAAATTGGGTTGCCTGGTAATTTTGTTGCATTGCTGAAATCTGTTACAAGGTGAAAATGGTGAATTCAAGAAATTCAATGAGTTACAGTTCTGGAATGAAACTTTAATGCCTACTTCATTCATCTCCCTGTTTTAATCCTAGGTCTGCAGTCAAGAAATCCCAAGAAGATAGCTATCTTATTTTTAACTTTAAGGAATGAGAATCTATATTCTTATTTAGAACCCAAGTCTCATGTCTCTGTATCATCTCAGTCAGAACATTCTTTCAAGTGTCTGTACAAGATTTAGCTAGATTACTATTTATTACATCTCATTGAAAATGGATTGAACTTTCTCATGTAATATCCTGAAGATTCAATGTCTATTATCAGGATAAAGGCAAATGTGCCTTATAGCCCTGTTACGTAAACTGTTATATTTGTGATGTGAGATAGTGCCACATTCTATAGTATTGTTTTTAAACACTTAACAGATGCCTTTTTATTATTGAGATGAAGAATTGTGTGAATAATCTAGGTTGCCTCTAAGGACTACTCTTTTCTTAAAACACTACCAGATGATTCAATTCCTGAAATACTGTTTTTGTCTAAATTACTTTTAAATTATATCAGTTATAATTATATCTACCTTCTAAATTCATCAAACTATTTTAAACTTTAAATGAATTTCATTACATGTCAATTATCCTGCCCAAATTTGGCACAATTCATATGTATAATGAGCACATCTACTTATTTTTAAATCTGTTTTAAATTCTTTATTGTTTGGCTGTGAATTGAGTTGAGGTTTAAAATTGAAATTGAAAAAATCCAGAATACTTAATAATAGCTATAAGATATTGAGAAACTCCTTTGGTCAATAGGTCTATGGGTTATGTTATCTTTAAAAATGTACTGAAGAGAGTTTTTCTTTTATAGAGAAGAAAACTAAATTATAATAATTAAATTTATAAATGACTGTAACATGAGTTCAAAATATTTCTTACTGTTACATCACAATATTTTCTAAAGTTTAGCAATGCAATTAACCATTCTAATTAAGCCAGTTTTGGTTTTACTTTTTGAAATTTCTTGGTTTATTAAGACATATTTTTATTTATTCCCCTGAAAGCCCTCCCCTCCACACACAGACACAAAGTGATATACATAATAAAATTTATTAGAAGATTTAGTAGTATCTTTGGTCATAAAAATTGGGGTGTTGTGGTGAATACACAATGTACTAGGACTTATATAATATAACTAAGACAAACAACAGCAAAAACAATTATCAAATAGTGAGTAGACTGAAACACATAAATAAAAATGCAAATTTTGACCTGGTATAGAAATATGAGCATAGTTGTCTCATTGCATACCATTCCATATGGCTAAGGGTCTGAATTGGATTATGAGAAAAAAGAGCCTGAGATAACTGCAACCATCATGAAGTATATAAACCACTGGGAGTTTTGTTTTAACCAGTGTCTGCAACTCTAGATGTTTGCATAGAAGATTTCTGGGAAGTCAGAAGTGAGGAGGAAGAGTAACCACTTAAGAATAATTGGGCTCTAGTGCTGCTTTCCTGAGCATTCATAAGAAAGCAGTCATGCCACCATTGAAGTATATTCAATAAGTGGAAAGCCCAATGTTTGTAAGTATTCTCTTTAATAAAGCAGATAGAAGAAATTTTCTATGTAAATCCTCAGTTAGTGTTGCAGTTCTGAAATGAGGGAGAGCACTGAAAAAATAAGCTTCTAAGTACAGGCAAGATCTTGACTTATATGGATGGTAAGAAGGAGAGTTGCATAGTTTCTGTTAGAGAATCTGAGCATTGGGTTCTAGAAAGTTGTGATAACATATGATGTATCAACTCCTGCTCTGGGAAGTCATCACATAAATTCTAAATTTCTGTCTTTGGCTAAGTTAATGGAGCATGTGTGATTTGGAGTGTATTTTTCTACCAATATGTAACACAACAATGCTACCAATGCCAAATGAGAATTCTTATAAAGGTCTACATATGCTGTATATCAAGACTATGTTAATATAGTATAAAAAGTGCAAAACATTGTAAATACTAAGAAATGCATGCCAGTCATCAATGTGTGTGTGTG
Source organism: Cephalopachus bancanus (assembly GCA_027257055.1). Taxonomy (NCBI): domain Eukaryota; kingdom Metazoa; phylum Chordata; class Mammalia; order Primates; family Tarsiidae; genus Cephalopachus; species Cephalopachus bancanus. The sequence goes on from JAPVLO010000131.1 coordinate 7,110,074, forward strand.
TGTATGTGTGTGTAATAAAACTAAAATCCAGTGCTGAAGACACTTGATGTGATAAAATATGAGGCCCAGACTGTAAATTGCTTTGGAGAAAACTTGTAAATTTCTTTCTTTTTTTTTTTTTATTTGTTGTAGAGATGAGGTCTTGCCAAGTTGCCCAGGCAGGTCTCGAACCCGCGGACTCAGGCAATCCACCCATCTCAGCCTCCCAAATGTGCGGGATTATAGGCTGAGCCACCGAGCCCAGCTCCACTCTTTTTTTAATTTATATTTTTATTTTAAATATCTGTAAATTTCTTTTAATTATAGAAAAGCTATTTTATCATATGATCAGTCATTTATCTTTTTGTTCAATTTACGTATTTTTAAAATTTACAGAGGTAGGTGGGACTGATTAGATTATACTTTTGTTGTTGGTAGGTTTATTAAATACTATAAAGGTAAAACACAGTCATTTGGCTATTATAACAAATGTCTTTAGAAAAGGACTAGCAATATTCAAAAAGAAAATTTTTAGTATTTATATTGTTCTCTCCTAAATGCTTTAGTAATTAATTCACCTAATATTAACTATAACTCCATGTGATATATATTCTTATTAACACCATTTTACAGTTGGGAAAATTTGCTCAGTGAGGTTAAGTAATTTTGGACAGAAGAGAATAAATGCAGAGTTGGTGGTAATATGCTAGGCAGTTTGGCTATAATATCTATTCTTCTAACCACCAACAAATAATTCATCCCACTGGTGAAAAATCACACTCTGCATAGTTTGGAGGCACTATAACTGTATAACGTTTAATCTAAACTAGACATTTAGCCTTGCCAGGAAAATCGTTTGTGTGGAACTATTAGTATAAAAAGAAAAACACAATAGAACATAATGCTAAAGTAACTTTATTACTCCTATAACTGTCCTCTAAAAACCTATAATATTTGGCTAGTTTCTTCCTGCCCCTTGGATTTTATCTGGGCAGGATCTATGACTTTTCTGCTTACTCTCTCAGATAATAAAATGTTCTCTTGTTACTTTAGCCACAATTAAGTTGCATTTCTGTTATTAGAGTATTCATTCTCATGTAAATGTCAAAACTATAAACCCTTTTAAAAAGTATGCTTTCTCCCTTTCTCCATGTTTCAGTTAAAGGTTTGCCGAGTTGGAGACAGTGATCAACTGCCTTTATATTCCTTTTCTTCTTTGTTTTCAATATCCAAACTTTAAAACATGTTGCAAAATTGAAAAACAATGATAGTGAACACTCATAAACATTCCTCTAGATTATACCAAGAACATTTTAGCTTTTATTGCTCATCAGATAGCCATCCTATTATCCATACCATGATCCATTAACCCATTTTATTTTTGATGATATTCAAAATAAATTACAAACATCAGAACACTTCTAAATAGTTCTCCATGCAGATCATTAGATAAAATTCAATATTTATTGTTAATTCTTTAATTTTGATGTCAAGTTTATACTCAGTACACTGCTCAAATTTTAATGTTTCCTAAATTTTGATGAATATATACATCCTTGTAAACCAAGCTACAATTAACCCATAGAGTACTACTGTCACCACTGAAAATTTGGTCAGGCCCCTTTTCACTCAATCCTCATGTCCCTCACAGGAGGCAATGCTTCTTCTGTTATTTCTAGACCATAGATTACTTTGCTACTTCAGAACTTGAAATAGATGACGTCAAATATCATTAGCTCTTCTTATTGGCCAACAATATTGCATTATTTCTTAGTAAATTCTCCTGATGGTGGATTCAGCTGCTTCCAGTTTTCAACCACAATAAATAAAGCTGTTTAGGAAGATTTGAGTATGTCTTACTGCCTACATATTTTCATTTGGGGGGGCGGGAAATTATAGGATTATACAATATTTGCTTTGCTATATGATCAATGCCAGAATGTTTTCCAAAATAATTGTACAAGTAGGAGAGTTTTAGTCGCTCCACATTCCCGCCAACTTTTGGAGCTTTCGGTCTATTTAACCACTCAGGTAATGTGTAATGATATTAAATTATGGTTTCGTTATTTATTTTCCTTGATGTTGAGCACTATCTTGTAGACTAACAGTATTTTTTGCTTTTGTAGATTAGAATGTTTTATAAATGTCAATTGGGACAAATTGCTTGATTGTTTTAACATCTATCTCATCTGAGTTTTGTTTTGATAATTGCTTTGTTTCGTCATAATTTGTTTTTCCTTTCTCTTTAGTGTGCTGCATCATTTTTGTCAGAAGCCTGAAATGTTGGATAAGACAGTAGAAAGTGAGGCAAATATTTTGTTTTACTTGTACATTGAACTTCTTTTATTTTTTATGACCTCTGATGTGGGGGCTTATGATAATCCAGGCAGTCGTTAAGCTGTATTCAGCCATCATTGTTGCAATGACTATTTATTGCCTTCAAATTCCTGTAGTAATAGCTTGGCTTGGAGGTATGGGTTAATATACCAGAAGGTTTTTCTGTTGTTTGCTTATTTATTTATTTTATATTCGGGCGGGGGTATTTGTTTCTCAATACTCCTCCCCCCCTTGGCTTTGGGTTTCCTTTTTGTGTTGTGGCCTAGAGAAAATCTTTCTCTTACAGCTCTGCCAGCTGTATTCATTATGTTTATTCAGTGCCAGTTAGCCTATGGTGGAAATGAAGGGGGAGGGAATTTGGGGCGTTCTTTGATGTTTTGATTAAACATCAGTTTTAAGGCAGGAACTGTGTCTATGCATCTGAGTATTGTAGCATTTCAAAAGTGCTACTTGCCCTCTTGCAGCTCAAGTACTGGATCTAGTATGAATTATGATGTATTTCTGCCACTTCCTCTAGAGACATTGGAAGTATTTTGTAGTTGGGTTTTGTTCTGTTCTTTGTCCCAGCTGCATAGGATTTCCTTGAGTGTCCTAAGAGTCTCAGGAAACAGCATTTATTGTTTTTTCCTTTACAGATTAAACCTTATAATCTGTAGAAAAATGGGGCAAATCTTCAGTTGCAAAATTTCTGCAGTAGCAAATGTTGTTCCTCTCTTCCACCACAAGAAAAGCCTCTTCAGATTTTTTTTCAAATCTCTGCAAGCCGCTGATGGACTTTGTGGAGATAAAGCCTGCAGAAGGTAAGGCCCTACTCCAGTCTACCTGTATTGTGACCATCAAAATTTTCAACATTAAAATGCTTGGCTTCACTTTACTTTTAGGAAGTCTTTAAAATGTTTTAGTTGTAATTTCTTACCAGCTTATATTATGTTCTACTTCATCTGTTCCAAGGAAGCAAATGCTAGAGTCCTGTCTCTTTTTTTTTAGGTGACTTTGTCTCTCCAGATTTGGAATACTTGTGTGCTCTGCTGTTTCTGTTCTCTGGTGGCTTCAGGAAGAATTGTTATTTTGCATTTTGTTCAGCCTTTTGCCTTCTTGTAAAGGTAAGATTGATACTCTTTCATCTCTCCACAACTTTGAACTGAATAAGAAGTCTCCTAATTGTATTTTAACTAATTATATTTCTGTCTGGCATATCTTTTTCTATTGTCTTGTTTATAATATGTTTGTATCTTTATATTTGAAGTGTTTTTTATAAGTAGGATATAGTTAGATCTTGCTGTTATTTCTTATTATATTAATTAGAAATTTAGACCTTTTACATTTAAAGTGACAATTAGTAGGGTTGAATTGGAAATCTATCATACTGACATTTTAGTACCATTTATTCTTTTTATGCTTTTTTCCTTATTCTACCTCAATTTTGACTAACTGAATGTTGATTTTTTTAATATCTTTGTTTGCTTTTTAGATACATGCCATAGGGATATAACTGTTTATGTTGCTTTAAATTTTATAGTTTGATATTTAAAATTTTTCAGTCTACTTTCAAGTGATATTGTATTATCTCATCTCTCATATAGTAGAAATTTATAACAGTACACTACCTTTTTTTGCCTCAGGAACTTTATGCAATTGCTGTCACATATTTCCCTTTATGTATGCTATAAAACCCATGATACATTGCTATTACTTTTGTTTAAACAGCGAATTAACTTTTGAAGAGATTTTAAAAATAAAAAAAATGAGTCTTTATATTTATCCACATAGTTACCAATTTTGGAGCTCATCATTACTTTGTATACATCAAGTTTCGGCCTAGTATAATTTTTCTTCAGCTTCAAGGACTTTCTTTAAAATTCTTGTAGTGGATGTAGCTGCTTACTAATTCATTTGGGTTCTTTGCTATTTTTAATGTTTTTAAAAGCTTATATTTTTGAAAAAATATTTTTTCTAGCTGAAGAATTATTGCTTGGCAGTGTGGGGTTCACTTTTCAGTATTAATATGTCCATTGTCTAACAGCTTGCTTTTATTTCTTTTCAACAAGTCTATTGTCAACCTTATTTTTATTCTTCTTTGTATATTGTGTCTTTCTGTGCTAACTTTTTAAAAAATATATTTTCTTCTCATTGATGTTAATAATGTGTTTGTGATGTGCCTAGATGAAGGCTTCATTATGTTACCTGTGCTGGAGATGTTGCATATCTCAGATCTGTGTGTGTATATATAAATATATATCTTATAAAGTTTGGAATATATTGGCCATTATTTATTATTTAAGTATTTTTTTCTTTCACCCCTTTAAATCAGTGACTAAAATACATATACATTTGCTTGCTTAAAGTTGTCCCAGAGTTTACTAATGCTCTCTTTTTTTTTTTTTTAATTTTGTGTTAAAGATGTGGGGTACAATTCAGGATTAGGTATACAAGAGGTCATGGTACAGGTAAAGATTGGGCCTCCCTTCAGTCCTCCCTTTGGTCCCTACCCATACTGATGTTGTGTCCACAACCCCTCCCCAGGAAGTATCCCTCTACTGCCCATCGCTTTATATAATATTATGGTAAATATTCAGGGTCCACTTATGAGTGAGAATACGTGGTACTCAGTTCATTGTTTGTAGATTAGTGAGCATTATGGACTCTAAATTCATACAAGTTGCTTTGAAATTCATCTATTTGTCCCTCTTTATGGTTGTGTTTATTTCATCGTGTATATGTGCCACATTTTTTTATCCAGTCCCGTTTCGATAGGCAGTATGGTTGATTCCATGCTTTTACTATTGTGAATACTGCTGAAATAAACATGTGTGTTCTGGTCTTGTTTGTAAAATGATTGGTGTTCCTCCAGGTGTGTTCACAGTAGGAGGATTGCTAGATCATATGGAAGGTCAATTTCTATTTCTTTTAGAAATTGCCAAACTGTTTTCCATAGAGGTTGAACTAGTCTGCATTCTCACCAACAATATAGAAACATTCTCTTTTCTCCTCATCCTTCCCAACATCTGTTGTGTTTTGTTTTATCAATGATGACCATTTTTACTGGGTTTAGGTGGTACGTTAATGTGGTTTTGATTTGCATTTCTCTGATGTTTAGTGAGGTTGAGCACTTTTTCATGTGTCTTCCTGTAAGTCGTCTTTTGAGAAGCGTCTATTCATGTCTTTTGCCTACTTTTTAATGGGACTGTTTGTTTTTTCCTTTTGGTACGTTTGAGTTCTTTATAGATCCTGGATATTAGGCCTTTGTCAGATATACAGTTGGCAAATATTTTTTCTCATTTTGTGGGCTGTCTCCCCACTCTCTTGATCGTTTCTTTGCTTTGCAGATGCTTTTCTTTTTAATGAGGTCCCACTTATCTATCTTATCTCTAATGGCATGGACATATGGGGTTTTGATCAGGAAGTGGTCGCTTACGCCAATTCCCAGAAGGACATCTCCTATGTTTTCTAAGAGGTTTTATGTTTAGGTCTTTGATCCATTTAGAATTTATTGTTGTGTATGTGATAGGTAGGGGTCCTGCTTCAAACTTCTGCATGTGGTCAGCCAGTTTTCCCAACACCGTTTACTGAATAGGTTATCCTCTTCCCTGTGGTTGTTGGTGGAGGCTTTGTCGAATGAGTTGGCAGAGTAACTGAGGTTTTGCTTCCATAATCTCTATCCTGTTTCATTAGTCTATATGCCTGTTCTTTTACTAATACCAGACTGTTTTAATTATTGCAGCCTTATAGTAAAGTTTAAAGTCTGGATACCTCCTACTTTTTTTTTTTTGCTAAGGATTGTTTTGACTATTCGTGGTCATTTATGTTTCCATATGAATTTCTGTATTGTCATTTCAAGTTCTGGGAAGATTGATGTTGGTAACTTAATGGATATCGCATTGAATCTGTAGATTGCCTTTGGTAGGATGGACATCTTAACAATGTTGATTCTTCTTATCCATGAGCATGGAATATTTTTCCATTAATTTGTGTCTTCTTGAATTTCTTTGATTGGTATTTTGTAGTTTTCATTGTAAAGTTATTTCACGTCTCTGGTTAGAAAGATGCTGAAGTATTTCTTTTTCTTGGTGGGTATTGTGAGTAGGATTGTTTTTTTTATTTGGTTATCTGCCTGTTTGTTGTTGGTGTATATGAATATGTCTCTCGCTTGGACATCTATTTTGTACCCCAAAACTTTGCCAAATTTTTTTATCAGTGCAAGGAGGTTTTCGACAGATTCTTTTAGATTTTTCAGGTATAAGATCATGTTGTCAGCAAAGAGGGATAAATTAACTTCCTCTTTTCATATTTGGATACCCCTAATTTCCTTCTGTTATCTAGTTGTTCTAGCTAGGACTACCAACACAATGTTGAATAGGAGGGTTTAGATGGGGCAACCTTGTCTTGCTCCCGTTTTCAGGGGAAATGCTTCCAGTTTTTGTCTTTTAAAAATATGCTGACTGTGGGTTTATCATAGATAGTGCTTAATATTTTGAGTTGTGTTCCTTCTATGCCTATGTGTTCAAGCGTTTTTACCAAGAAGGGATGTTGGATTTGATCACAGGCTTTTTTGGCATCTAATGATATAATCATGTGGTTCTTATTTTTACAACTATTGATGTATTTTATTACATTTATGGTCCTACAGATGTAGAACCAGCCTGGCATCCCCAGGATGAAGCCTACTGGGTCATAGTAGATGATTTTTGAGATGCGTTGTTATATCTGATTTTCCAGAATCTTGTTGAGAATTTTTGCATCTATGTTCATCAGTGATATTGTTCCGTAGTTCTCTTTCTTTGCTGGATATTTACCCGGTTTGGGTATCAGTGTGATGTTAGTTTTGTACAATGGTTTCGGGAGAAATCTGTCTTTCTCAATTGCCTGGAATATTTTCAATAGGATTGGTAGGGGTGGGAAGCTTTGCTCTCTCGCAGTTTTGAGAGTTGAGTAAGGTGGAGGATGGGGAGCTAGGATTTAGAAACTACTGGCAAATTGCAATGTTCACTGACTGGGGTATGGGTTCCCTGAGACCCACTCACAACTACAACTCTATATGACAGTGCAATGGGCATGTATGTGTACCCTCTGAGTCCAAGATAAAGTAACAGCAATGACGAGAACAGAGAAAATTAGGATAAAATAGGTCAGACAAAAAAAAAAAAACACACGCACACAGAAACACCAAAGCAGAAAACAATTAAACCACACACAGAGACACATGCACACACAAACAAAAACTGAAACAAATTGGAAAACAAAGTAAAACAAAAACAAAAATAATGAAAACCAAACACACACACACATACACACACATACACACCCAACACAAAACAAAAGGGGAAGAAAAAAATAAAAGAGAAAAAAAGCAGAATGCAAAAGTAACCCTCACACATGCATTCATACACACATTAACCAAAAAAAAGAGAACAAAAAAAACTGAAAGATGAACGCTCATTCACATACACGCATAAACAGAAAACAAAAAACTAAAGAAGAAAGAATGAAAAAATAAGAAAAAAAATGAAAAAGTACAGGGAGGAATACAAATTGAACCCTCACATGCACATTTGCACATAAAGAAAATATAAGGAAAAAAATAAAATAAATAAATAACCTGCCCTCACGGCATGTTCTGTAATTGTTCTTCTCAGCTGCTCACAGGTAAGCCCTCAACTATCTCATGCTGAACTGTGGCCACATTCACAATTTTCTCAGCATTCTGCCCAGGGTAGGAAGATGGGGTGGTGGGGGTTGGCGGAGCTTCAGTCCTCCCCTCCCACTCTCGTATGTTCAGGGAGATCCCCTCTAGTTGGAAGGTGTGGGATTGTCTCCTTCTTAGGTACTGGTGGGGGGGTGTCACCCCAGCCAGGTTTATCCTAGAGTCAAGTCCTCTTATCATGTCTGATGTCCAGGTTGCACCTGGGTTCATCCCTCTCAGCAGTGGCCTAGCAGTGTGGGTCTGACCTGATGTTCAGAGGATTGCTGAGAAGGAGAGAGTCGGGTCAGCCCCAGACTGACTGCTGATCTTTTCAGGGATCTTCTTCATCGTTTTCTAGTCATACTCTTTGTCCCACGGCTGAATGAGTGTAGGAGGTAGGGTGAGTGAGACTTAGGGAGAAAAAGGAGGACTGCAAATCGAACCCTCACACATACATTCACACACACATTAAACTAAAAACAGAGAACAACAACACCAACAAAAAAACCCCGAAAGATGAACACTCAATAATTCACATATACACATAAACAGAAAGCAAAAAACTAAAGAAGAAATGTGCCTTCTGGATATTCTCTCTGAGTCATGATCAACCCCTGAGTAGTTAATGCTCTAGTCACAAAGATCAGGTCTGTCACTTCATGGTGAGCAAGTTGGAGCACTTCCCTGCCCAGCTTTAAAGATGGTGGCAGGATACCTGTTTCATCTTCTTCTCCAGTGGGACTCTGCCTCTGGCTCCATCACTGTACTTCTTCAGCAGCCCTTGCTACCAGTGTCTGGCCAGTTACTATAGTGGTGAGGCAGAACATGGAGGTGATAGTCATTCCCAGTAGCTTCTTCTTAGGAAGATCTTTGCTGCTTTAAAAAAAAATGGTGCTCTGCTTCTGTGTCCTTGGAAGTACTAGGGTCCAAGCAGAGTACCTGCAGCACCAGTCACTTTACCAGGCAAGCCCTGGCCATTTGCTTCCATGTCCCCACTCAGTCAGTACCTCACATGCCCACTTACTCACAGAAACATACAAAAATTTGTCCATACACTTACACGGGGACTCACATAGTCCAAATGGCTCTGCCACCACCTTTGTCCACTCTTTTTGCTCTCTTCTTTTTTTTCCTGAGATTTTTCTTTTTAGATAGTTTCTATTATATCTTCAAGCACAATAATCTATGATGTCTAATTTGCTATTAATTCCATCTGGTGCACTTTTTTTTTTTTTTTTTTTTTGAGTTGGAGTCTCACTCTGTCGCCCAGACTGGAGTGCAGTGGCCGCTCCCGGCCACCGCAGCCTCAACCTGCTGGGCTCCGGCGATCCTTCCGCCTCAGCCTTCCGAGTAGCCGGAATTACAGGCATGCGCTACCACGCCCGGCTGATTTTTTGATTTATTGTAGAGATGAGGTCTCGCTGCCCAGGCGGGTCTCGAACCCGCGGGCTCAGGCAATCCACTCACCTCAGTGGTGCACTTTTTTACACTAGACCTTGTGTTTTCTTTTCTGAACTTCAATTTGAGTCTTTATTTTTCTACAAATTCACTGTCTCTACTTAATAGGTCCAATCATTCTATGTTATTGAAAAGATAAATACAGTTATTATAACTTTTAATCCTACTGACTCTGCCAGTTCTGTATTTCAAATTTTATATTCCATTATTCTATAATGGTTTTATTAATATATAATTTAAACATTTTAAAATTCATTTATTTAAAGCATACACTAAAGAATGTTTAGAAAATTCAAAGAATTACTAGCATAATATAAATGTAAATTATTTTTACTGTTCTAAAAAGGTACCTGATATCTGTTAGCACTTATTTATCAATCCCATTCTCTTCAGTCCTCAGTCCTAAGAAACCACCAATCTATTTTCTGACTCTTTACACTGACCTCTTCTGATGTGCCATTCAACCAGATAAATAATAATAATATTTTGTGATTAGTTTTATTTAGCATAATATTTTCAAGTTTCCTCCACATCATAACATGTATCGATATGTAATTCTCTTTTATTGCAAAATAATATATTATTATATAAATTATAGTGCAATTTATTTCATCAATTAATTTTTGGGTCATCTGCTTTGTGGCTGTATTAATAATACTGCAATGAACATACGTGTACAAGTTTTTATGTTGATATATATTCTTATTTCTATGTAAGTACCTAGGAGTAGAATTGCTAAGTCATATATTAACTTTCTTTAACATTTTTAAGGAAGTGCTCGACTGTTTTTCAACGTGGCTAAATCATTTTACATTTTCATCAGCAGACAGAAAGTTTCTAGTTTCCTCACATCCTTGTCAATACATGTCATTGTCTGTTATTTTTATTTAATCTATCCTACTGACAGGGAAGTAATATTGCTTTGTGGTCTTGATTTGCATTTCCCTAATGATTAATGATTTTGAAGATCTTTTAATGTGACCTGTTCTCATCAGAACAACATTCTACATTGCTTCAACATCCTGAGAATCACTATTCTATATAATTTTCTGATTTTTTACTTGTTTCAGGAAAGAGGGAAAGCCAAGTAACTTTGACATAAACCTCCAAAAGTAGAAGTCTATTACTATAATATTTAATACAATGATTCTATCAGAGTACTTAGAAAGGTCTGAAGTAGGGTCCGAGCAATTAAATGACAGCCCACCCACTCAAATTAACAAAGGAGAGGTTTATTAGTCAAGGCTCTGCTGGCCAGCAGCCACTTGCAGAACTAGTTCGGAGCAAGGGCCCTGAGCTGCAACATAGGCTGTCTTATGTAGTTTAGATTTACATCCTGGCGGGCTAAAGATAGAACTTGGGACTTCCCAGGGCTCTTATCGCAGCATTCTGGAGGCATGGGCAAGCAAGCAAGTTTACAGGTGGATAAGGATACAATCAATTGCGTAATGTCTGCAGAGAAAGTTTCCAGGAAAGGAGTAATGTCTGCCTCAAGGTTAGAGCTATTCCTGCTTTTCCCCCTTACACTTCTTTCTTTGTTCTCTTTGTTCCTTCTTATAGGTCAATTAAAATTACATTCCCTTTGCAATTGTTTTTAAACACACCTAATAGTTTTATATGTATCTTGCAGCCCAATCTACAGTAAAAAATAATATTATTCTGAAGAGAGTGACCTGATGTAGACTAATGATAAAAGATTAAAAATAGCAGTTCCCATATGATTTGCCTTTAAATCAAAAATTGCAGTGCTTTGTGTTACGTTGACCAAAATAGGGTCACCATTTTCATCAATATTTTTCAAATATATTCAATAAGTTTTCAACTGTAGTTTTCTTGGCTAATTAAATCCCATATATAGCATGGATTTTTGTTTGTTTGCTTGTTTCTTTGTTTGTTTTGGTAAGTGTGAACAATTGAAACTATAGCCTTAGGAAATACTGGGTAAAATAAGTATGTCTTGGTGTTTCAAAATGCTTACTATGGGTTGGTTTGTGTCCCCACCCCAAATTTCCGTGTTGAGATCCTAACCCTCATTAACTCAGAATGTGATCTGACTTGGTGATAGAATTTTTACAGAGGTTGCCAAGTTAAAGTGAGGTCATTAAGATAAGTCCTTACTCAATACAAATGATGCCCTCATAAAAAGATAAATTGGACACAAACAGGGAAAAGATGGCTGTCTACTGGCCAAGACAGAAATGGGAAACAGTTTCTTTCCTTATAACCCTCAGAAGAAACCAAGACCACTGATACATTGCTTTGATTTGGATATGGTTGTCTTTGGTTCACCAAGTTTCTTGTTGAAATTGATCCCCAAACTGAGAGATGAAACTTGGTTGGAGTTTTGGGGTTGAGGAAGTAGATCCTTCACGAATGGCTTAGTGGCACTATACATGAAGTGAATGAGTTCTCATTGTTAGTTGCTGAAAGAACTAGTTGTTAAATAGAGTCTGACACTTCCTTCTTGCTCTCTGGTTTCCACTCTCATCATTTGATCTCTGCACACCAGTTCCCTTTCCATTTCATCATGAGTGGAACTAGTCTGAGGTCCTTACTAGATGGAGACACTGGTGCCATGGTTCTTGTAAAGCCTCCAGAATCATAGGCCAAATGAACATTTTTAAAAATAAAATATCCAGCCTTAGATATTCTCTTATAACAACACAAAGGGACTAAGACACATCTTGATCTGGAACTGCTAGCCTCCAGAACTGTGAGATAATATAGTTTTTGTTGTTATTGTTATTTAAACTACCTAGTTTGTGGCACTTTGTTATGGCAATCTCGCAAACTAATACACAAGGGAATATCAGATGAATTAATTTATTTTAGGAAACCAGTCCTCTTTTTGCCAGTGTCACTTTGCACCTTGCATTTCATTTTTGTTAGTCTTTCTGTAAACTACAGAACAAATGTTGACTTTTCTACAATGCTGACATCACGTTAATACCCCATCTGCTCCTCGCAGGTATTTTCTTCTCTAGAAAAGAGCATTTTACCCAGTAACAGAACTTGACACAAAGCAGTAACCTGCCAGAGCTTGAATATATTTATGGCAATAAGATTGGAATGCCATTTACTGCTACAGTGCAAATCAACAATTCTGTGGAAGGAGGACAAGATGCTAACATCCTTAGTAGCTCTTTTGTCCAAAGCATAAAGAAGCCACAGTCTTCTTTATTTTTCGTATGACTTTTCTTCGATAAAATTTTAAAAGCATATACACCAAAGACTGCATTAAGTGGCGTCTTCCTTGAGTAAGCTGTCAATATGTTTCTGTATATCTGAAAAGAAAACAAATTTTATCAAACGGGAAAGATTAGGAAGAAAAAATAAAGGAAGACAGAACATTTTTACTCTCACATATTTTTATTTCTATTTTCGATTCACACACGTTTCCTCTTAAATTAGAAAAATATGTTGTTGTTTTTTGCCAAGCATTAGAGTTTAAATAAGTAAATATAGGAAAATTTATTGTCCTTATTATCTCTTCTTTCCCAAATATATTGATGTCCATTTCACTTAAGCTAAATTATATTGAAAAGTCACAATGTTTTCATTTGCATTTTTCTCAATAAAAATGAGTAAATATTTTCCACATAAGTACGTCATAACATTTATAGCATACTAGTAAACGGACCTTAAGTGTAAAATTTTATGTTAATGTGGCTAGATCTAAGCTGTGTTAAAAATTTGCTATAGCTGTACATAACAGGAACTTCAAATCTCTCCATATAATTTTTGTTGTTATGCTGAAGTCCCATTGATTTGATAGTGAAATGTGAAGAAGAGAGATTGTCCTATAATATTAAAATTAAATCTAATTATTTTAGTGGGCCTGACCTGTGATTTTTAACAAGGCTTTTTTTTTTTTAAACACTTTCCTCACCTAAAAGTGAGACAAGAATTAGGAGCTGGAGTGGGCGAATTGCTTTTCACCAGGTGGAATAATGCTTTTAATAGAGCCTTTATTCCTTGAGAGTAGGCCTTTCACATGAAGCATGATCTGGTCTTATTTTGCAATGATTACTGTCTCCATCTTCTATCAAAAGAATTAGGATGCATTTTCTCAGCTCTTTACTGTGAAAATTTGGTGGAGTTCCTCAAGGTAAAGCCTGGGAACGAATAGAGGGCTCCTAAGACTGTGAACCCCCAGGAGTTTCCCACTCATACTAGTGCCACTTAACCTACATCAATTTGTCAAAATTGCCATGGCACAAAATTAACATTTAGATGTTCTTACTAGAACATTTAGGTGTTCTACTCCAGATCACTTGATGTACTTATATACATTATAAAGGTCGGTGTTATTTAAGTGCTGTTTAATGTACATTTAAAATATATTATCAAATAAAAGAAGGATTCTTGAGACAATACACAAGTGTTATTTTAGCTTGAATATTCTGATATGACTGTTTTTAAATACCTTTCTTAAGGAATGTAGCTTTGATAATATTAATATATTTTTAATTATAGGGGGAAATATGATTTATTTTATTGTAGAAATGTAGAGTTCTCCTATGAAGGAAATTCATAAATGTTCTCTATAACATAGCTCAATTTTGACCAGTTATGCTTTTCTTTAGGATAATACAGACATTTTCCCTAAACATTTTATTGACATGTTTCTGAGAACATGAAGAAAGATACATTAAGGCCAACTTTGAATAAGAACAATAAAAGCAAATATATATATACCTTCTTATTCTTTAGTTACTGTTCTTTTTTGAGCTTCCTTGTTTGTGTTTCTGTCCCAGACATCTTACCCAATATTACTATATTGATAGATTTACTTTCTACACTAAGAGCACCTGTGATTGAGATGGCCATCCGTGATACCCAGTACAGTCCTGGTTCACAATTCATAATGTTCCCTTTTTACTCTCAAGAGATATTCTGTTTTGGTAAACTATTTGCTAACTGTAATTATGATCCACATTAATGGTAATGCTCAAAACTTCTCTTGCTTTGCTGCAAATATCATCCTTAATAAGATAGCCAGTAATAATCAATTTGGTTGAAAGTAATATGACATATTGTAGATATTGAAATGAAAATTATAGTTTTTGAAAATTCCATTCAGTAAGCCAGTCATTGTCCAACATAGCATGAGACTGACAGCATTTTCTATTCCAAAAAAATTAAAATAGATATGAAAATTGAAGGTCTTCTACTAATTCTTTATTAAATAAAATATTTGCTTATATAAAATGACAATGAAAATAATTTTAAAAAGTAACTATTCTTTGTGGTCTAAAAATGAAAGTTAGGCTGAAAAATGTATCAAAATTTATCACAGATCTTATAAGCCACAATTTTTATAAAAATAGTAATTTATCACATAATATATTTGAAAAATAATATGTGTTTAAAAGTCAAATTTTTATCCCTTAATATCTGCCATAAACATTGAAAATGGACAAAATGATACAGGATTTTTAAATAAAAGTGGAAATATATAATATTTTTAATGTATGTACTAAAATTTATGCAATTTATTCACTTATTTAAAAATAAATATAGTTCCTTTAAGCTCAAGTCCATATATTAGTTATATCATATTATTTATGTGTGTATCATTATTATAATTACTCAATAGAATCATTGCAGTGCAAGATTCTTCTTGGCTTAAAGGCGACTTAGGTGAAAAGTAGCACAATATCATCGTGATTCAGCATATAACAAACCCAGGTGTCTCTAAGAAATTCATTATTAATAACTGTCCTTTGTACACTCATCAATTTTATTAAGTTGCAGTTCAAATTATGTTGCCATCAAAATCTCATCCATCTAAGTTTTCAACTGCCAAATTTCATCCAAGACATGCTTTAAACCCTTTCTTTTGACCGGTTGTTGCCTATGTGGGTACAGGGCAGGGAAATTGTTTTGTTGTTACTATAGTAGCCTTCTGCCCTGTTTGACTCTGTTGATCACAGGTATTTGTCTCATGAATTAAATGATGTGTCTGCATTGATTTATCTGCTATAACACTTGTCCTGGTTTAAATTTAATTATTTCTTGGGTGTGCAGCTTGTTGCATTAGAATTCATGTATTTATTCATCTGAAACATATTTTGTCATGTATTGCTGGAGCACCTGGGCACCTTAAAATGATTAAGAGTTAAACAGATTTATAAATAATGAACCTATTCATTTAGCTAGAAACTCATTTGCATACTAACAGCTATCATCACCTGCTAAATACGATCCCTTATACCAGATTCTTAGAATCAAGTAACTCACAAAATAAAATTTTGCTTCCAATTCAGTTTACATAAAATCCCAACGTTCATAGTCATTGTTCTATCAGCATACTAGAAAACGATTGAAGCATTTTGAAGTGGAATACTAATGTTTCTTGAAGTTCAAATCCAAACAGTGGCTTCAGAATGTGTCTCATGATGAACATCGTCTGTGGTTGATACATTCTGTGATATGGAGACTGGTGGTATAACGACAAAGAGCTCAGTGAGCTGTTTAATCCTGATGGGAGTTTTATGGCTTATTTCTCACACACAGCTGTTATAGGTTTGTTGTAGCATAATGATGATGCTAAGATTATGGCTTTGATATGGAGTTCTTGGGATAGGTATGGCTCTGTCAACTCCCCTGCTACTGGTATTCAAAAACCTACTCTTTTAGTATCTCCAGGACTGCTTGTGTTGGGAGCCCTATACTAAGGGCTTGAATAGTCTCTGCCATGTACACACTCCACTATGGAGGGATGATATAGTATAGTGACCCTAGCAATGAGAATTTTTATATGGCTCAAAAGAAACTGCTTCTAAGTTTGAGTTGGGAAACTACATAATTCACAACTCATAGTTTGCTTCCTGATAACAGAGATTTTTTTGAAAATTGTATCTTATATGCTTGTATTTAAAGTTATGTTTAAAATATTAAATACATGTTATATTTAACATTGCAATATCTATTATTTTTAATCTTAATGAGAAGCCCATATAAAAATATTATGGGTGTTATGCAGTTGAGAAAATGAAAAATGGGAAAAAGTCAAGCAGCTCAATTAAAGTGACAAAGTTAGGCTGGGCTCAGTGGCTCAGCCTGTAATGCCAGCACTTTGGGAGGCTGAGGTGAGTGGATTGCCTGAGCCCGCGGGTTCGAGACCCACCTGGGCAACTTGATGAGACCTCATCTCTACAACAAATCAAAAAATTAGCCGGGCATGGTAGCGTGCCTGTAGTTCCAGCTACTTGGAAGGCTGAGGCGGAAGGATCGCCGGAGCCCAGCAGGTAGTATTTTTTTTTTTTGTATTTGAAGTTCAAATCCAAATAGTGGCTTCAGAATGTGTCTCATGATGAACATCATCTGTGGCTGATACATTCTGTAATATGGAGACTGGTGGTATAACGACAAAGAAAATAAAAAAATTAGAAAATAAAGTGACAATGTTATCAAGAGATTTAGCAAAGACCTTGCTGCCCCCATTTGTAGTTCTTTCTCCCTTAAAGCATTATTTACATAAAGGTAATTGCATCTACAGGGTGATGCTACAAAAGCTGACCAGCCCCATATCTAGTTCTTTCTCCCTTAAAGCATTATTTCCATAAAGGTACTTGCATCTACAGGGTGATGCTACAAAAACTGACCAGTGTACTTGATTTATGGTTATAATTCATAATCTCATACATAGACTATTGTTCATTAATTTGTAAATACAGTACTTATTTTTTAAAACTTTAATCATGTCAAACTTCTGAAAAGAGTTATAATGTGACATATAGGGAAGCTTAAAATTATATTTGGGATCGATTCATCTGATCCTGATAATCACATGCTTTTTTTTTTTTCAATACGTTATTTGGTTTTGAGGTAGATGATTGGTACACATGTTTAGGCCAAAACAGATAAAATTTTCCCAATTAACAGAGACAACTTTCAGGATATTACTTAAAACATGGTACTTCCTTTCTCAGGTTTGAGATCATATGGTGATAATACTAGAGTTTCTAAGCAGGATAAACAAAGAACATGTTCAAATTCTGATTTGGCAATGCTTATCCTCATATCAAGGGTACAACATGGCTGAAAATAGAAAGGGCAGTTGTCAAATTGAGGAAGGATTTATTGTGAGAGTTTTCAGTGTGCTTTAGGTTCTTTGCCCCCATCTTGAGTGTCATGATTCTTATTCCTGACATTAAGTGTAAGGGGGCACTTTAAATAAATATTCAGAGTGCAATATCCATTGCCTGTAATTTTGAAACACATTCACTTGGCTTTAAACTGTCGCATACAAAGACCCTCCAGGGGACAGGTGGGCTTAAATATCTTGAGTCTGCCTGGCATTGGTGATGTGTAGAAAATAATTGCACTCTTCCAGGCACTGATCAGAGGTGCATGTTTTCTAGGGACTATTCCTGAAATCCACATTTGGACTAATGATTAAGGATTGTTTGAAAACTATGCTGGTCAAGAAGGCTGTGCCTGAGACAAAATAACACAGCAGAATGAAGGTGAACATATACTTTCAGAAGCAGAAAAATTAAGAAAAGAATAGAGGTGTAGGTATTAAACGGTCAGTGCGAGTGAAAACATTGTCCAATATCATGAGAGTTGCAGTAGGAAGAATCTTTTATGGAAAACAATGAAGCAAAAAGAAAAATGATAAGCTATCTATAACTGCCAAAGTAAAAGATTTTATGTTTCTTATCTTTTCACCTGACTAATACCTTAATTCTGTAGTGTATCAGTAAGCTCTTGTTGTGTAAGAAACTACACTAAAACTTGGTGGGTTGAAATAATAAATATTTATTGTATACAGTTTGAAGGATTGACTTGGTGGCTCTTGTGTGGGTTGGCTTTGCTAATATTTGGGTTCAGCTGGCAACTCAGTTGACAATTTAAAATCTAGGATCGTCAGACTCACATGGTTGGCAGGTGGCTTGTGGTCAGCCTGGACAAACATGATGGCTTGGCTACGTATCTGTCATCATTCAGCAGGCTGACCCTGACATGTTCATATGGAGATGCTCACATTTTTTTAATAGCAGCAAGAGGGGGCAAGCCCCAGTGTATAAACACCTGTAGGTATCTATGTGCATAACATCTGATACTGCCCTATACACCAAAGCAATTCACATGGCTAAACCTGGGTCTGGGAGGAGAGACTACTCATGAGTATGAACAGAGGAAGGGAAAATACTGTGACAATTTTTTCAGACAATTCGCCACACAGAGATTTTAAAGGCAATTTAGTGAAGCAAGCCAAATTAAGAGGAAGGGAAAAGATTCAATTTTATGTAAAATATATAGTGTTCACTATTTTTGTGGGACTATACTATTCTAGGGACTGAAAAAAATTATAGTGTTTTTATTGTCAGAGAATGACAGGAAAAGTCAATGCACAATTCTCAGATTTCATTCATGCTTAGAAAATGTACTGGTCTACCAAATGTATTTGAGCAGATATGGAGAGGGAGTAATTATTTAACTTTGTGACAACATCCCTCGATTCTGCTTGTTTGATGTAATGATCAGAAGTAAGAAGCAACCTTATAATAGAGTAGAAACTTAAAACTGCTGAATCTAGCCCACAAATACATATTTTTTACAAAAAAATACATTTGCTCTACTCGGAGTTAATAAAATATATTAGTTGTCCAGATGTAAAAACGAAGAGACATTACATAATCACACACAAAACTGACTTTTTAGCATCATTGAAAAACATCTTGCTTCTTCCCTCAAAGCAACTGTAGTTAGAAGTAAATATGTTAGCTACAGAAAGTTTATCAGTTTTTCCTACTGAATTCTCACTCAGAAGATTCATGACCATGAAGCAGTGGTAGTAAGAAAAATAAAACCCAAGTAAACACATGCATACATACATTCATATCTGTATGACTGCAAAATCTCTTCTTTCCTTCACAATACCTAGTCATAATATACTCCACCAAGTCAACCCCATAATATCCTATTATATTGCCATCATATAACATTTTTTATGTTGGTTTTCTTTTTCTTTCTTTCTTTTCTTTTTTTTTCATTTTTTTTTTCCATTTGTACTTCCTTGCTCTGTTGCACAGGTTAGAGTGCAATAGTGTGATTATAGCTCACCGTAGCCTTGAACTCTCGGGCTCAAGCAATCTTCCTGCCTCAAACTCCTAAGTAGCTGGGACTACTGGTGCATGCCCGTATACCTAAATATTTTTCTTTTTTAGGGCATCAAATTTTTAAAAATATTTACCACCTGTGCTTTGCTTGTTTTTCTACAGAATTTCCTGGATATCTTTGTTTTCTTATTCTCTTTTTTATTCAAAATATTTTTTTTTCAAATGAGATTTTGATACATGTGCAGAAGTCTTGTGTTTCTGAGTCTTTTTTGTTGATCTTGATTCAAGTTGTACCTAATTTAAAAATTCTTATTGGTTAATACTTCGAAAATGATCAGTTAATTGTCTTTCATCCAAAGTTGCAATTAAAGAAAGTTATCACCTGATTCCTGTTTCTTAATAAGCATTTTAGTTTTTGTTTCTGGGAATTCTCTCAATTTTCTTTTCTTTAATTGGTATTTTTACATTACACTATGATGTTTTGAGATATTAGTTTTTTTAAGTTCTATTTGGCAAGTTAAGGGTGATTTAAATCTAATATTACTTATATATCTTTAGATTATTTGAATTCTATACCTCTGCATTTTAATTTTTACCTTTTCCTAATGTGTATATATTGTTACTTTTAATTTTATGTTTTATATTTCTTAACTTATCTGATATATTTTTAAAACATTTAAAAATAAATTTTTGCTTTTTTCCTGGGAAATTTTCTTAATCTAGCTTTCCATTTGTACTTCAGTCAATTACTTTCAATACTCACTGAATTCAGGCATTTCAGAGGTAACCGAAAATCAGATAAGCTTAAGAATAAATGTATAAAATATTCTATAAAGATTTAATATTTATAAAATAAAAATAAATTATTAATAAGATTGGTATTGGGCAAATAATACATGTACCAAAGGAGAAAGTATGTATTTTTATGTTTGTACACACAAATATATACAATATATACATATACACAATTATAGATATAAATACACTGTTAAGATATATATTTAACTACCTAAGTATTAAAGTTGGCATTTAAGTTAAGTGATAATCAATAAACTATGAATTAAAACGAGCATTGGTAGGAAATTAATATGAACCCAAAGTATTGAGATAGTATTTTTATTTCTAGAAATTTACCCTCAAATAATGATAAATGATACATGAAATAATGCATATGTATGAAGTTGCCAAACATTATGATTTATTTTATGAGAAAAAATTACTAAAAGGTAAACTGCTAAAAAATAATTGAAAGGTAAATAAAGAATTGCTAATGAAATTATGACATGTCCAAAAAACAGAGTCTGTTGAGTGATTAAACAGAAACCGTTTAACTAAGCAATTAAGAATTAAATGATTTGGAATTAGACAAAACCGACTGTGTCACCCATGTCTTAGCTATGTGGACATAAAAAAAAAAAATGAATGAAAGTTTTTATGCTTAGTTTCTTAATCTACAAAACAGGATGATAGTCACATTTAAGTCAAAGGTTTCGGTATTAAGTAAAGCACATAGAACAAATCTGGACACATTAAGAATTCAATTACTACTGCAATTATTATTATTCATGCTATTATTATGACACAGTCATTAAATGGCAGAAGCCTATTTATAAAGAATGTATTTGGAATAAAATTTAAGTAAAGTTTTGATAGCATTTTAGTATATATTTGATTGTCTCTGTGTCACACATCAACAGATTTATCCCTTAAATTTAGACTGATATGAACACTGTTTTCTCTGCCTGGAATGCTATTTCCTCTACTCACCAGATAATTCATTTCTCATTTTTTGCCTACTTTTAATTCAAGAAGTGTTCTCCAGTTTCAAAAATCTAAATTAAATCACCTACATACGTTCTCTTATTACTCTATACTAGCTTAGTCATAGCACTTACCAAAGATTGCATACTTATATATTGACTTTTCTATGCACCACTGGGATATGCTCTTCAGGAAAGCAGGCATCATGTATTCTTGTTTATTTTATTCCCACCCCTAGCTGGAAAGAGATTCAGTGTGTCTTTAAATAACAAATAGAGAGGAAGGACAAATGGGAGAGAAGAAAGTGGTTGATGAATATGTATAAGACATATGTTGTGTGTGTTATGCTAATATATTAGGCAATATTTTGAAACTTTGTTCTACCTTTCCTGTAAGAGTTGGAGGTAATATTCTCTAATCATTTAAAAATTACCTCTCATATTTTTTTTCTGTCTTGGGGAGATTGTATTTCATTGTATCCATATACTGATTCATTTGTAGTATTATTTATGGAAATATTGTTTTGACAATCTATATATATAAGCATCTCTTAGTCTTCCTTATTAAATACACAATACTTTGCAGGAATGTTGACGTCTGAGAGGAATTAAGACAAATTGTGAAATGTTTAAAATAGTGCTGTATATTTGCAACCTAATAGAAAACTACATAGAAAATGCTGAGCATTTAAAGCATTGATTTATAGGTAGACTATGCTGTTCATATATTCTGTGTATGTGTAAAAAATATAATTGTATGAGCTTCAAAGGGTAATAGACCAGAGGGCTTTCTATAGGAAATGAATTAATGGGTCCATTGTGCATGAAATCCCATTTTGTTAAGGGAAACAAGCCTATCAGTCTTTATTGATCTTGTTGCTTTTAGATTGGTTATGTCTCCTGGTTTCCTTTTATTTAATGAAAGCTGCTTTGTGAATATAGGAAAATAGTCTTGAAAACTTGTGATCAATTGTCTTAATATTAATTTCAAATTCATACTGCCCCCAAATATCCTATCATAAACACATTCTCATTTAAAACAATTTTGAAACAATTAGTATGGTAATTAGGAAGAAGTAAAGTAATGGAGTGGTATCTATTTACATAAAAGAAATAAATTTGATTACATTTTACATGGTTGAATTTTCATGTCAGAGCATTTAAATCGGGAAACATTCAAGTTTGATTGCATGAAAATTAATGGGCCAGGTTCGATGACTCAGCCTGTACTCCCACCACTCTGGGAGGCCCAGGCAAGTGGATTGCCTGAGTCCAGGGGTTCGAGAGCAGCCCGGGCAACTTGGTGGATCCTGTCTCTACAATAATACAAATTTAGCGGGGCGTGATAGCACGCACCTGTACTTCCAGCTACTTTGTAAGTCTGAGATGGAAGGATCGCTGGAGGCCAGCGGATCGATGCTGGGGTGGCCACGAGTGTACCACTGCACTCCAGCTTGGACTACAGAATGAGATTCCGACTCAAAAAAAAAAAAAAGAAAGAAAGAAAGAAAGAGAGAGAGAGAGAGAGAGAGAAAAGAAAGAAAATTAATTACACACATGTAATGAATTTTGTAATTATATAAACAAGCTTCCTTACATGTTATTTCTGACTAAAGAAGAGAGAACATTTTACTGCTTTTTAACTTTATACTCAAAATATGATAAAAGGCTTTGCTGAATACAAAAATCAGGCTTTCTTATGGCTATAAACCTTTTTAAAAACCTGTAAGTTTCTGGGATTATCATTAGAAACACTTTTTCTGGACTCAGAAAGCTGATAAATTTAGCTGATAATTTTTTCTTACATATGGTTTGTTCATGACCTGCTTTTATTCTCTCTCTAAGCATAAATATGCA
Organism: Cephalopachus bancanus; assembly: GCA_027257055.1. Taxonomy (NCBI): domain Eukaryota; kingdom Metazoa; phylum Chordata; class Mammalia; order Primates; family Tarsiidae; genus Cephalopachus; species Cephalopachus bancanus. The sequence goes on from JAPVLO010000131.1 coordinate 7,133,218, forward strand.
TACATACATATATGCACACACATCCATCTATCCATTTACAAGGTAAAGTATTATTTTATCACATCAGAGTAACAGAAAGGTCACTATGAAGGTTATTTTTAAATATATACATATGCACTTGGGGGACATGACTTATTCCATCCCAGTCATCAAAAGGAAAAATGTTAATAATAACTTAGTAGGAAAAGGTATAATCATCACAGTTTGAACCCTCATCATAGAAAATGATAGAGAAAATTGATATATCTTGGACCAACTTATCTTCCTCTTTAATCTACTAAATTAACTTTTTGATAATCATATTTTAAATTGTAGTTGTACTAATTTAGTTGTTAAAGTTTTATTATAATATATCACTGTTAACCTTTTAACCACTATGAATTTCTTCTATCTCATTACTCATTTTTAGATCATTTTAATGAACTTTAAGTTGTTGAATGTTTTATAAACATTGTATAGAATCTTAGAAATGACTGACCAAAACAGACATGTGAAAAAACCATTTTTAAAAATGTTTTCATAAGTAAATTATTTGAAGTACAATTGTTTCCCCAAAATGGAGTTAGGTAACTTCAATATCCATCATCAATGCGAGTTGTGAATTTGTTTGTGAATCTAGGAATTTTCATCTAAATGAAACAGGTATACCCACCTTTGCCTTAATTAGTTTTGCTTCCAAGGATATTGTCAAAATATTCACATTTACCACTATTAATAATTAAACATCATAGTCAAGAAAAAATTATTTTGATATTGATTAGATTTTAATATTAACTCTAAAATACTCAGTATATAACCATCAAGTATATTTACAAAATCTGACATCTTTATTCCTATTTTGAATACTTTTGTGTACACATTTATGTATTCATCAAAAGTGAATGGATATAACATTAGAAAACATTAAGTATTCAGAAAAAAATCAATTTTAAAACATAGCTTATTTTCCCGATTTACTCGCAAAAATATTTGATAGTTTTCTTTGATCATTTCTGATACTCCCCTTTTATAACTGGTGCAAAGGATTTCTGTGGAAAAAATAAAATTAATTTTCGTTTTATAAATATCCTTTTCTTTCTTTCTTTCTTTCTTTTTTTTTTTTTTTTGAGCTGGAGTCTCACTCTGTCGCTCAGACTGGAGTGCAGTGGCCGCTCCCGGCCACCGCAGCCTCGACCTGCTGGGTTCCGGCGATCCTTCCGCCTCAGTCTTCCGAGTAGCCGGAATTACAGGCATGCGCTACCACGCCCGGCTGATTTTTTGATTTATTGTAGAGATGAGGTCTCGCTGCCCAGGCGGATCTCGAACCCGCAGGCTCAGGCAATCCACTCACCTCAGCCTCCCAAAGCGCGGGATTACAAGCTGAGCCACCGAGCCCAGTTTAAATATCCTTTTCTACAGGAGTACTTACTATTTGTAGTTTAAAGCCAAATATATATATTCATCTACAGAGTTTGAGAAAACATAAATTTAAGTCAGATGTCATGAAAATCTTAATGAAATAAAAAATTTTTCAACTAATGTTTGCTTACAATTAATCTCATGTTGTCTCTTCAGTGATGGGCTTCATGATAATTAAACACTGATCCTTAGCCGGGCTCGGTGGCTCAGCCTGTAATCCCATGGCTTTGGGAGGCTGAGGTGAGTGGATTGCCTGAGCCCGAGGGTTCGAGACCCGCCTGGGCAGCGAGACCTCATCTCTACAATAAATCAAAAAATCAGCCGGGCGTGGTAGTGCATGCCTGTAATTCCAGCTACTCGGAAGGCTGAGGCATAAGCATCGCTGGAGCCCAGCAGGTAGAGGCTGCAGTGGCCAGGAGCGGCCACTGCACTCCAGCCTGGGCGACAGAGTGAGACCCCAACTCAAAAAAAAACCAAAAAAACAACAAAAAAAAGCCGGATCCTTTTGTAGTTCCTTCTTTTTTATGTGTACATGTTAGCTAGGACTGCAAGGGGGACAATCCTTTATCCAAAAGGGTTTATGCCTAAAAAATAATTTAATGTCTCATTAAAGTAAGAGTTCAGCGGTGGAGATAGCTTCAGGTATGGGTTTATTTAGCATTCAAATGGATCACCAGAGGCATTTATGAAGTTTTGCATTTTTCCTACCAGTAGACTGAGTTTAAATTATAACAGTATCCATATATATCATATAAGAGTGAACCTAATGACTCACATACAATTTTTCCCTCTCAATTGTCTCAAATTAGGTCAGACACCAATCTCTGAGCCAATCACTACGGCCTCAAGAATGGAATGACTTGAGTGACTTAACATAATTTAGAAATTATTCTCTTTTATTTTGGCGGTCTTATCAGATAAATGCACAGGACATGGATTAGGAAGATAGTTTCCTTGCAGTAACATCACAACTAGACAACTAGAAGGAATATGAAAGATGCCATGAGATAATGACATAGATAGCCAAAGTAGTGTTGATTTTCATTTTTATATGACTATGAGGGGATTAGATTAAGTCTCTATTAAAAATGGTCATAAATCAATGTGTATAACTTAAGTTCCAATTATGGCATTAAATTAACTTTCCATTTATCTCCAATGAAAACATTAAATGCATACAGGGATGCCATGCACAAGGGCTAAACATAATCCCACTTGTTTTTAAAATATTCAAGAACTTACAAAAATAGAGAGAGGCAAATACTCCCCCATTGTACCCATCTCTCAGTTTCAGCTTTTAACAATTCATGGCAGATCATGTTTCATCTCTATCCCATAGCTTCTCTTCTCCATTTCATCCTCACATTAGATAGTTTTGATATAATGCCAGGAATAATATAATACAAATATCCCATGAATTAAATAATTTGATCTGTAAAATAGTAGATTTTACATTCAGGGAACTTTATCACAGAGCTTTTGTTATGATTAAAATAGTTAATTTATAAATGCTTATAAGAATGACCTGCCCAAAGGAAAATCTCAATTCATATTAGAATTGACAATGGAGGTGATGAGGATGATAAAAATGATGAATTATGAGAGACTGACTATCCTGTCACAGCAGAAATCCCCCTGTTCATATACTATATCAATTTACCTGATTTTATACACACACACACACACACACACACACACACACACACACACACGGTAAATTGTTTCATGGCAACATATTCCTCCCATCTTAATATGCATACCACTTGGCAATGTAGCATTGCTGATCCCGTTATTTGGAGGGTAGACTTTGTGATTTTCTTTGATAAACTAAATGTTATAGAACTGATATTGTGTGAATTCTGGAGTCTAGGACTCCAAATCTCTTGGAGCTTCCACATTTTCTACTGTTAACACTTCCCTGAGATCAGTGCACACTAGTGCAGATGGTAGCTTAATGGAGAATGAAAAATCACATGGCACCCTAAATAACAGCCAGTTTCATTGGTCACATGTGTTGTTGAGGCCATCTTATATGTTCTATTACAACCAGCCCTTTAGTTGATAAAGGTCAATCAGCCAGTGCGATGGGCTTCATAAGAAACATTGTCATTCTTGTGCAAATTTAAGTTTATAACAGTGTGATGCATAACAGTAGATCGCAGATACAAGAGGACCTTTATTTTTATTACTTTTATTTTGCTCATTTTGATATGATCCTTAAAGCCTTTATTTGATTTGATATTTTCCTTCTGTTTAGTCTCGTGCTATGTTATTTTGAGACAAAGACCACAGTAGTAAAGGGCCATTTAATCACAATATATCAAGGTACATAGTCTCAGCATGACTCTCAACGAGACACTGTTTTTGTTGAACTTGAGTACCTTGCTGAGGTAGTTTTCCAGATTTCTTCACTGTAGACTTGATCCCCAACCTCAGCCCCTAGCCATACCCTTCTAAACCATCCTCTTTGAAAGGAAGTCATTATACACAATCCAAACTTAAGGAATGGGAAATACATATTCCTTCCTTGAGGGCAGTGTTTCCATAAAAAACTATTGGAAATTTTCTTCTGCATGTAAGATTTCTTTCTTCTGCTTTTGTTTATTTATTTTCTTCAATCTTTATAGACCCCGAATATTTATCTTATACTTTGAGTGAAAATTAACACCCAAATTGTCTTAGATGAATATGGTTATGTTTCTCTAGAAACAGTTAAACTAGCTCAAGAAATTTACCTTTAGTGTAAACAAAATGAAAAATATTAGATTCCGGTGCAGGGGCAATGAGAAAAATTACCCTTCACCTTCTGAAGGCTTACTGAAAATCAATTGGCAGAAAGCAGATTAACAGGAGAAATGGCACACAAATTTGTTAATATGAATGTGGGAAATCAGAGTAATTATTCCTCTACATAGTAGGATACAGATGGTTATATACACATTCTCTTAGGGAAAGGGGAAATGGGGAATTGTGGCTAATTTTAAAGGGTTAGTAAATGATTTTCAGAGACATTCTATGGACCTGAATAATATACAGTAGCTTAGGACAAAGTCTGGAGGGTCCACAGAGCAGATGAAGGATTACAGCAATCTGTCCAGAAGTGTTGACAAATTTCAGTCTTTCTTTCTGTGATATAAGTTTAGTTAATGAAAATTCAGGGAAAGAATCAGAGGTAATTGTTTTCCTCTTTGGAGGATCTGAACTTTAGGATAGTAAAGGAGTTTCAAAGAACAACTTTATCCTGTACTTTGGAAGAGATGGAGAATTGAGAGATGGGAAGGTGAAGGGAAAGATACTGTGAGGCTTCTTCAGGTCATTGACTTCTGAGCCCCAACACCAGTAAAAAAAATTTTAAAAATAAAATATTACCAAAAAAATGATCAGCAAACATGAAAATAGTTTTATGTAAAGCAAAATTGTGAACAATGAAATAAGAAAAAAACCCTTATGGAAAGTTGAATAATTTAATATTTTCTCAGTAACTAAGAGAGCAAAAAAATGATAAACGAGTTAAAATATTTTTAGAGTGTTTTCTTCATTTTAACATCTTTATAGTACTGAAAGAAAAATAAATTTTTTTCCAGTGGCCATTTAATAATGTTTTTTTCTATGACAAAATATTCCCATTGGTTCTTCGTGTGATTGAGAACCGTCTCTGGAAAAATGGAAGATAAAGTTTCACAGAAAACATAGTCATGTGGGCACAACGTATGACCTTTATCTAAAATAGCAAAAGTTATTCCTGAATATGATACTAAAATGAGAATTTTGGGGAGAGTTTGAAGTGAAGATATTGATCCAAAGAGATTTCTTTTTATTTATTTTTTTTTAATTTTATTTTTTTGAGTTGGAATCTCACTCTGTCACCCAGACTGGAGTGCAGTGGTAGAAAAGCACACAAAATTTTATTCCAATTCTGACTTAGTTTATAATATTCTTAGTCTAACTTATATTGTGACTACTATTTGACATACTACTGTCTTAACTCATAGCACACATTTGACTGATTTTGGTACCACCACTGAGAATCTGATCATAATTATCAAGTATATTGAGGAATTGAATTAAAAATTTGCCATAAATTTCTTTTAATGAAAGCTGACTGGCCTAGAGAAACTAGATTTAGTTAACAATGTTATTTAGTTAATTTATTGATATTTTTCATAAATTTCAGTGGTAGTGGGAGATAAAAGAATTGTCAAGCTCATACATGCTTACAAATAAGTTTGTACTAAAATATTTGATAAATTAAAATATTTCTTTAAAACAATATGTGCAATTTATTTTATGACTGAATTGATCTTTTTTATATGAAAATAATGGAATTTTACTCAGCAATAAAAAGTCATAAAGTACTAACATACAAAACAATATGACTGAATCACAAACATTTGTTTGAGCAAAAGACGGTAGACACAAAAGATATATAAGATTCCATTTAAGTGAAATTTCACAATAGAAAACAATTAATGTATGAGTAGTTGACTAGGACCAGTCGGAGGAAGTTACTTCCTTGCAAGCATGAGGAAAATTTTTGAGATGATGAATATATTCTATATCTTAATTATAGTGAAGTTTTCATGGGTCTGTACGTTTGTCAAAACACTCAACTTGTAAACTTAAAAGTCTTACATTTTCCTGTGTGTCAATATATTAGAATGAAATTGACATACAACTTACTAATTAAACATCTCCATTCTTTAGAAAATTAGTGCTAGTCACTCATAAGCAGAACTGAACATTTACTGTAATACTATAAGAAAGGGATTGGCAGTAGTGGGATGTTGCCAGGGGAGGGAAGGGTGCACAACATCAATAGGGGTACTTGATCTCAAAGCAGACAAAGTGGGTACCAAAGGGAGACCCAAGCTTTACCTGTATGATGACCACTTGTATACTTAATCCTAAATTGTACCCCCACATCTTTAAAATTAAATAAAATAAATAAAGTAAAATTTCAAAAATAGAAAAATAATGCTATTTATAAAGTCATAGTGTTACTTTCAAAATTTAATCAGTTGAAGAAAATTCCATCATTCTATCATAAGAAAATTTATAGACATATCTCCCATCTTAGCAACTGTGTGAATTGTATTTTTATTTTTATTTTATTTTATTTTATTTTTTTGAGCTGGTGTCTCGCCCTGTTGCCCAGACTGGAGTGCAGTGGCCGCTCCCGGCCACTGCAGCCTCGACCTTCTGGGCTCCGGTGATCCTTCCGCCTCAGCCTTCCAAGTAGCTGGAACTACAGGTGCGCGCTACCACGCCCGGCTCAGTTTTGATTTGTTGTAGAGATGAGGTCTCGTCAAGTTGCCCAGGTGGGTCTCGAACCCTCGGGCTCAGGCAATCCACTCACCTCAGCCTCCCAAGGTGTGAGATTACAGGCTGAGTCACCAAGCTCAGCTAGTGAATTGCATTTTTATAGTTTCTAAAAATTGTAGATGTGCTCTCATTTTGCTCACTATAGATAGTTTTAAGATGCACTAGAAACATAGGAAACACAGACGATTTCAGCAGATTCTCAGGAAGGCTTCCTACACGAGAATGGAGTTTATTTCTGTTTTAGGCAGAAAAATAGTTCTAGTATCACAGTGGCTTTTTGTTTTTTGTTGTTTTTTTTTTTTACAATTCAGTCAGTTCATCATCCCTTCCAAGTCATTGTCTGTTACTCCATACTCCAGTGACTTAGTCCTATTAGTGAATTTCTCTCTAAATTGACTTATCTCTTCTGCCTCTACTCTTGTCTTCCAGTACTAGGGTATTTTATTTAATTGCTTAGACTTTTTGTTGTCTATGTGTTCATAATACATAACTTGATTTTTCTAAAAAGTTATATTTAAGTTAGACTGTCTTATATTTTCAGTTAATATAGACTGCATGGCTTGGAGGAAAAAAACAGAATTTTTTCCAAAATACTTTTTAAAGATTTATGTTTATAACATTTACATACATCACCGTGAGTGTTAATTGTAGTCCCTTCCACCCCACTTTCTGCAATTTTATTTCACTGCAAATTCTTTTTCATTATAATGTCTCATCTTTCTGGCCACTTTCCATTTGTTCTTGTGAGGTTTGATGATTCATAAATTTCTGCCAATCAATGGAGGAAACATAAACAGAAATTAAACGTCAGAAGCAGGATGAACACCATATGAAGGTAGTTATCACTTTTGTTAAAGTAACAATTTATTACCACTCATCACTTAAAATTACATTAGTTCCCCTTGTCCCCAGTTTCACTTTTTGCAGTTTCAATTGCCCACAGTGAACCATAGCCTGAAAATACTGCACGGAAATTACAGAAATAAACAATTCATAAGATTTCAATTTCACTCCATGCTGAGTAGCATGGTGAAATCTTGTACTGTCTTCTTCATCCTGCTGGTAATGTGAATTGCACCTTTGTCCAGTAGATCCATGCTGTCTACCCTGACTAGACTCTCACACTGCTATTCACTTAGTAGCCATCTTCCTTATCAGGTTGACTATCAAGCTTTCATAGTACTTGTGTTCAAGTAATCATTATTTTAATTAATTGCTATTTATTATTATTGTTATTATTGTTAATCTCTTACTGTGCCCAATTTAGAAATTATAATTTATCAGAGATATGTATGCATAGAAAAATAATAGTGTGTTTAGGATTGGGTACTACCCACAGTTTCAGGCATACACTGAGGGGGGGTCTAGTGTACTTTTGAAAACTTACTCTGTAAACCATGATTCTTATAAGAAAGGTACGTACTATTATACCTTTAACAAAAGTAGAAAGTAAGGCTGAGAATTCGAGTATTCAAAAGAGTAAGTGCAAAATGAAATAAAAACAGGTTCTCATCAGTTGTGTCTTATTAAATGACAAGATTTTAATTTGTTTCTTAATACTCTGTTCACAATCTATATAAGCTTTTTTAGTAGGTGGTGTTAGTTGCATTAACTAAACTACAGGCATCTCAAAGCTTGTATACTTTCTGGATATGATTCACAGCCTCACAAAATTTTGTGTAAGTAGTAGAGTCTTAGATAAGCACATATTTTTTATTCATTTTATGTCAATTAAATTCAACAAACATTTATTGAGTCATAGAATGTGTCAGACGCTTTGGAAAGTGCTAAGGATAAAAAGATAAATATGGAACATTGTTTGTTCTCAAGGGCACATAGTCTTAGGATGGAGATAGTGATGTAAGTAAATCATTAAAATACAAGATGATAAGTGCAATTTTGCAAGTATTTCTAAAATAGAACATTGAAACAAATCAGCAAGTCATCAAGTTGAATGCATAAGGTATATGCTCAAAGAAGAGATGTTTTATATGTGTCATAAAAGAGGAGTAGGATTTTTCCAGATGGGAGCAGAGTGAGACTGAGCGATTGGTGAGGAAAGAAGAGTATTTCAGGAGGCAGAACAGCATGTGCCGAACTAGAAATATATTAGACAGTTAAGGGAACTGCACAGTTTTAGTTTTGATTGAAATATAGACTATACTTATGTAACAAAGGCAAATTAGGCCAAGGAGAAATTTTTGAATATACCTAATGATATTTTAATAAACTCAGCTTTTGTTCTTAAATGGTGAGACTCAGAAGATTAAACACACAACAATATCAAAAACAGGAGAAACTTGGTTATGTTTACATTTTAAACAATCTCTGTGCTTATATTGTTGAAGATGGAATAGCAAAATATACAACCCATGGATGCAGGGATTAGAGTGAAACTTACTGTATTTCACTAGGGAGATGGTTAAAACCTGTCTTAAGTCACTAGTAATTAAGCAGGGACTGTTATTTCTGGCTACTGAAGAAGTAAAATCAATAGGATTCAATGATCCTTGAGTTGTGGTAGGACAAAGTATCTCCTGAATATGTGGTTTAAGACATTTTATAAATAATATCATAGTTGGTTCAAAACATGATTATATGAGAATGAGCAAGTTGAGAAGAAAGATTGTATAATTTCAGTGTTGGACACACTGACCTGCAATCTATACGTTAAAAAACACTTTGATAATTGACAGTATTTGCTATGCATTTATATATGAAGTGCTTGAATGCTTCACCGAATCTGAGAGTTGTAGTGTATTAGCCTCCTGTTTCATTAGTATACAAATATATCATTTTTATACAAAAGCCAATTGTTTTTAGTTTGAATTATTAATTCTGCCTAATATAGGTATTTAAATACTTATACTGACCAAGTAAGACTTTTATTATTTCTACTGTTTTTATTGTTTAATATTTCTTTTTGATGCATTGTTATAGAAAACAAAAGTTTAGTAACAGAAAACTATATGCTTCCAATAATTTGAAAATCACTTGTATCTATATTGTCTAAGGCTGGAATTGAAGTAAAAGTACTTTTGAGAAAGCTTGATATAAGTGTAAAAAAGGAACAATTGGGTTTTTTTTAAATTCATAAATGTTATTTTTAGAGGTTTGATATTGGAACTATCTTCTCACCGTCTTCCTAAGAGGCATTGCATTCTGTGAATGCAAAAAAAATGCTGATTTCATTAAATTAAAATTTGACATCGAAAATCTTTATGTGTAAATATATTGTTGAATGTTTCTATTTTAAAAAGCAGAACTAAAGAAAGCCATTGCCTGCATTTAATATGGCCATGCTCTCTTTGACTATCATATTAACACCTCATTGAGCTGATAAATTTAAGGGAAGGCTGAGTTCACTTCATTGCTACTATTATTCAGCTGGACATGGTTTCATTGAAATTATTATTGATGAATTTTCTCTATATGAATCATTGAAATGTATGCTTTTTCTTGATGTATGATGTGCCTCCCTTTCATACCCTAGGTCACTGTAGGCAAAGAGTAGCAACCTTTCTCTTAATATCTGAAGGTAAAATAAAACATATTTCTTTATAATTGTTATGGTCATGATAGGTGTATATATTCATAGGAAATCTTTTTTTACTAGAATGTTTAAAGACAGAGACTATATCAGTAATTTATCTCATATTGTCTTGTTTTTCATATGATAAATTATTTGAACTTTTTGATGATATAACAATAAGCAAACAGAAAAAATATTTGATTTGATAAAATAGTTTGTAAACTTATAAATCATATTTTATATTATAAGAATAGTGTATCTTAGTAAATGAAAAGAGGAATATGAAAAGGGTATCAACACAGTACTATGACTGTGACTATGAATTCCTTTAAGATTGAAATCTGATCAGTACCTTATCTTATATATGGCTGGAATATTTGAATCATTGGAGAACACCTAATACTCATAGTCAAAAAAATCTATCCGAAGTAAGTTTTTATTCTATGTGGGCATCTCTGAAGTGGCATTTTTTTCCAATTATAAGTAATCTGAAAAGTGATTATTTTAATTGGTTTGCTTTAATACTTTCACCTAGTATACAAACATTGTACCTTGAACTGGAGTGTCTTTCATGTTTCAAAAATGTATTATTTCTTTTTGACAAGTAAAACTGTTCTATTTAGAAAAAAATACATTCCTTCGATGAAATTAAATGACAAGTAGATCTGTACAGCACTGTTGTTGTTGTCTGAGAAAGAACACAAATTAATTCATTCTTTTCTTTGACACACAAATATATAAACACATATTTTAAGCTATGTTCTTAGTTTAAAAGCCAAAGTATCTCAACCTATACTCATATCCCTATGTGGTCATTATTTTTCTCTTCATAAAATCAGGCTTATATTTTGTCAAGAAATCAGCAAGTGAATACACAGTCTGAATTTGAATTGCCTTATATTTCTTTTTCTAACAATCATCCACACGTCTGGTCCAAGTCATCCTGTCTTCTCTTTAACAAAAGCACAGGCAAGCAAACAAAAGGGAATCCAACAGTGAAAAAATAAGTCCATTAGCATTGAAAAGAAATCAAAATTCATTTTCTAGTTTCTATGAGAATTGAAGAAGGAAAAATGACCAAAAAAAGTTCAAAATTCTAAGACAATCCTGAGTGGTAAGCAGATTCTCTATGTCTTTAAGGTAGTGTTTTCAATTAAATATAAATGTTAGTAAACAATAAATAAAAGACACATTTTCTTATTATAAAAAAATGAAAAGTAGTCAATTGCAAATATTCTCATCATCCTCCCATTTTCTTTCTCTGTGTCCACAGAAATATATACATTGGTACTCATTCTCTATTTTTGCAGGAATAAAAATTCTTGAAAGCATCATTTTTTTCCACTAATATTTTACAGAAATTTAATGAGGTGAGTAGGTCTTGATTCATCATTTCTGTTTTTATATACTTATCTTTATTAAATAGAGTAACTAATCCCCAAGTAAGAAAGTCTATCTTCTCAATTAACAATGTACATAAATGTATAAACTTTAAAGAATAGTTTTTGAAAGTGGCAGCAGCACTGTTGACATCTGTAGGAAAAGCTTTATAAATATATTATTTGTTTGAGAAATAATATCAATTGTGTTTGTTTTAAGCTGTCCTTAAACAAAGTAAGTAATGACTTTGAAATACCTGTAATCCAAAACAAAGCCTTAGTTAATTGAAAAAGAATAATTAGCTTATACAACCATCTTGCTCGATATAAAATCTAATAAGATTGTGACTGCGGACAGAAGAAAGCTGAATATCTGTTCTCCTAAAGGCACTGCGTGTAGTATAGATACAGATGTAGATACTTCATGATGGAAAAAAATATACTTGGATGAAATTGACAAAGTTTAGAACACGTTTGTAACTTGTGAATCACCAAAGGAGAATTGTTGAGAGTCTGTTATACTTGAAGTGATTTAGAGAAAGTTCATCTTTGATCAATAAGGCCAGTTCTAGTCAGACTGAAGAAAGAGTGGTCAGAATATCTGAGTGGATGGCATCTGAGGACAAAGTACAATGATCATAGTGTATGGCTTTGATATGCCTTAAATCAAAAGGAAAAGATTACAGATATAAATGCAGATAGTATCAATAATTAAATAAAACCTGAACTAGTAACTAATTAGTCTAGTAACTAATTCTATTTTTTCTGAAAAAGAGTTGAACAGATTACTGTTCAAAGAGTTATTGATCTATGTATCACAGAGGCCAAATGTTCTACAAAAATTTGAAGGTTTACATGAATTTCTACTTTGCACTATAGAAGCTGCTTTTTATGGAGGAGAAGTGAATCGCATCGTAAAGAGAAGTCTAATTTTAACTTTATAGTCTATTATTGTTTTACTACCTAATTTAGGTATGATTCATATATTTCTGTCACTCATCAATTATATCAATTTTACAGGACAGGCTGAGTGACATGAGTGACATGAGTAAAGATTGAGCTAGGACAGCATGGATATTTTGTTTTCATTCTAGGTTGTTGCTAAAGGAAGGAGGGCTAGATGACTGAAATAATTTCATGTTTTAAAAATTTTTAAATATCTAATTACTTGAGTTCTTTTGCTTTTTAAACTCTCATTCAAAAGGTGGCCTACATCATTTGAACTCATGAATAGCCTAGGGAAAATGATTCAGACTATAAAGTATCAGAGTGAGTTCAAAGAAGTCATTTTACAGAAGTTCTAGATGAATACGAATGAATAAGGACACTCATGCAGGGAATCGGAGTTTAAGAATAAGCTGAATTTAAGCCTAGAGTGTACAATGCATACAGACTCAACCTCAGATAATAGGCTCGCACTATGCAGGTGAGGCCTGCCATAAACAGAAAAAGAGGGTCTTTCCTTCCTCCTTTCTTCTCTTGCCTTCTCTTTCTAAGATTTGAACTTGAGTAGTGAATGTGGCAGTGATTTAGTTAAGAGTATCATAATAGTGCACCTCTCATGCAAAGGGGCTTGAAGCTAAGAGTAAGGTACTCCCACAGTGACTGTGGAGTCAAATACAAATAACTAAACTAAAAGGTAAAAGCCAGACTTGCTAAATGTATATATATCCCGGGAACTTGTTCAATTTTTTTACCAACAACCTCGTACCAGAAAACTTTTTGTATGACTAGGATATAGTTCAGCGCTACTATTTTACAAAGGAACTTTCATTCATTCTTTCGTTTATAGTTTCCTTTCATTCTAGGAAATGAATGGACAGGAAGCCTGTTTTCTTTTGACCAGCATGGTGGCAGTGGTATTCAGTTAGTTCTATGAAGGGAAAAATAAAAGAACTGATCTTCCTCTCAGAGAGCAGTCTCTGTAAGTAACAACCATAAAGCCATTAAAATATTTAGGAGTAGAATTTATCAGCGGTAAGTCTAATGGTTTTATGTTTAAAAATTTTGAACTGTAAATTTGTTTAGCCGCTACTTACAACTTAACAGCATATAAGCACCAAATGACACAATGAAGACAGCATTTTTATAGGCATTATATGATTTAATCCTTTAAAAAAATCATTTTTGACAGGCAGAGGAGGAAAACAGTACTCAGAGAGATGACTCAATAGGATTTGGTACTTGAGATCTTTTCATATACACATTTCCAAGAGATTAATTTTCAAACAGAAAATTCTAGAAAAAGAAACCTTTTCTAAAAACCAAAACCACACAAATAGTAGACAAAGACTTTTCCTTGGCTTATGGGACTCTAATCATGTAATGATGTTCAGCAGTGGTTGTGATTTCTAACATATCGTTAACTGACAGACCATTATATATTTTTTGCAGGTAGTACCATTTGTGAGTCTTTATTTTTTACAGAGGGGCATTTTTTTGATTGATTGCTTTAAAAAAAAAACTGGCAATGACCTCATCTCTACAATAAATCAAAAATTAGCTGGGCCTGGTAGTGTGCACCTGTAGTTCCAGCTACTCAGAAGGCTGAGGTGGAAGGATCGCCGGAGCCCAGCAGGTCGAGGCTGCGGTGGCCGGGAGCGGCCACTGCACTCCAGTCTGGGCGACAGAGTGAGACTCCAACTCAAAAAAAAAAAAAAAAAAAAAAAAACACAAAAAGAAATAAAATTTATGCTGATTTTAGCTTATATCACATGCCAATATATAACTTAGTTTTGAACAACCTGTGCAGGGAAACAGCAATGAACCACTTCAATGACACATAAATTGTTGTTCTCCTGTGATGATCTGTTAAACATGCAACAGAAGGGTAACCAATACTGTGAAGTAAATTTAAATTTGCAAAATTAAAATTCTTAAGCAAAACCACAGCTCATAAAAACATTTAAAAATTGGCTTAATAAAAACATTTTATAGAAAACAAAGCCTATTATTTTTACTTTTTGGTCTTCAATTAAATTACAAAAATTAGGCCAAAATCACCAACCCAAGCTAATATAACGAAAAGATACTTTGTCAAGTTCATATTGTGGCTAACAAATATTACTTTTAACAAGTAAGACAGGCCAGGCTTGGTGGCTTGGCCTGTAATCCTAGCACTTTGGGAGGCTGAGGTAAGTGAATTGCCTGAGACTGTGGGTTTGAGACCAGCCTACGCAACTTGGCAAGACCTCATCCCTACGATCAAAAATTGAAAAAACAAAAAATAAATAAATAACCAGGTGTGGTAGCATGTGCCTGTAGTTCCAGCAGAGGCTGAAGGATCGCTGGGGCCCAGCAGGTTGACGCCGAGGTGGCCCTGAGTGTGCCGCTGCACTCCAGCCTGGGTGACAGAATGAAACTCCAACACACACACACACACATACAACACACACACACACACACACACACACACACACACACACACACACACACACACACACTAAGGAAATAGACTATGAAAGTAAATTAATGCAAGCAAAAATTCACTGCTATTTACAGCATACTGACATTTTTTTTTTAAAGGAAGAGAGCTATATAGGAAACTAACTGAGAGGACTATTAGATTATTGAGTTTAGATGATCTCTTTCTGTCTTTTATCAATAGTCACTCCTTTAGTTAGGTAACTAAGATGGATGCTATATCGGTTATTTGATAAAATGTGCAAATTCCTAGGAAATCTCTATTTGTTCACAACTCTTAACTGCAACAGTAATTCTATGTGACAGGCCCTGAAATTGTCATAAAAATAAACATAGTTGAAAGACAAAACTTTTTATAATCAATATTTTTTATTATGATATTGTGGGGTACATTTAAGGGTTAGGTATACAAATATGCTTCATTCAGGCACTCTTGTTGATAAGAGTTGTCTCCCTGTCTCCAGATAGATATTTACTACCGTTAATCCCATCTCTCTTCCCCTCCCCCCCATAGTTTCCCACCACTGTCAGTCATTTTCTTATAGTATTACGCTGGATGTTCAAGGTCCACTATATGAGTGAGAACATGTGAAACTCAGATCTTTCTTTCTGTGAGAGGTCACTCAGTATTATAGACTCTAGTTCCATCCAGGTTGCTATGAAATTCATGATTTTGTTCTTTTTTATGGCTGTGTAGTATTCCATCGTGTATATGTACCACATTTTTAAAATCCAGTCCTCTTTTGATGGATAGCATGGTTTCTTCCAGGTTCTTGCTATTGTGAACAATGCTGCGACAAACATACTTGTGCAGGTATCTTTTTTATAGAGTGATTTGAGTTCTTCGGGGTGTATTCCCAGTAGGGGAATTGTGGGGTCATATGGGAGGTCAATATTTAGAGCTTTTAGGAATCGCCATATTGTTTTCCACAGAGGTTGCACTAGTTTGCACTCCCACCAATGGTGTAGAAGTGTTCCCTTTTCACCACATCCTCTCCAGCAACTGTTATTTTTTGAGATATGGATAATTGCCATTCTGACTGGAGTTAGGTAGTATCTCAGTGTGATTTTGATTTGCATCTCCCTGATGATTAGTGAGGTTGAATATTTCTTCATGTGCCTATTGGCTGCTCGGATGTCTTCCTTTGAGAAGTGTCTGTTCATATCTTTTGCCCATTTTATAATGGGGTTGTTTTTTTTTTTTTCTTTTCAGCACATTTGAGTTCCTTGTAGATCCAAGATGTTAAGCCTTTGTCAGACCTGGAGTTGGCAAATACTTTTTCTCAGTCTGTAGGCTGTCTCCTTGCTCTCTTGATGGTTTCTTTGGCTTTGGAGAAGCTTGTCAGTTTAATGAGGTCCCACTTGTCTATCTTATCTCTTATGGCCTGTGGGTTTCAGAAAGACAAATTTTATCCAGAATTGCAACAAAATGTATTTTAATGTCCTAATACCTGTGCTTAAATAGCAATGTTACTTTATTTGTTTAGTAGTATGAATCTGGTTAAATGCATTTTGTTCAGAAATGTAGGGCCCAGACATTACCTTTACCTGGTGAAATAATTCATATGATATGCATTCCAAAATATTTTTAATTATTTGACTAAAAACATAATACATATTAGTTGAAGCCCTTTGGACAATAAAGACAAATATCAAGAATAAAGAAGTAATCTCAAAGTGTATCTTTCGGATTTAAGTGCTGACTACACTTAATGTAATCCCCATATTAAGAAAGAATTAATTTTATTTTACTCTTTTATCCATGTCAATATTAATATATTTTAAGATTAGGATAAATGTCTATAATATTTGACTCTAGTTTTCACCTATTGCTTATGTATTTATTTCCACATAATATTTGCATGGTATTTTAATACATAGTTGTAGGGTTGCTCCATTACTTTTAAAACTTTGACCTAATGTAGAATCAAACCTTTAGGTAGATTTGTGTTTGCACAGCATAATGAATGCTAAAATAAAATTGTTTTATTTAATTGGGACCATCTATTATAGTAATCCAGGACACAGATATTTGAGGCTCACCTACCTGGATTCTAATCTAGCTTTACTAAATAACTAGCTTATTGATCTTAAATATGTAATTTAACATCTCTCTGATAATAGAGGATATTTTCTAATAGGTACAATTGAATTAGTAATAAATGGAATTGATAGCAATAAAGCATTCATGGGCTTCTTATAGGATACAGTAAATTTATACTTGTAAAATATGTAGTACATTATCCAACATATATTGAATTATATGTACTTATCATGCACACACACATATAACTAGAACCACCCATGTAATATGTATTCTGCTCATCCTGGAAAAATCTTGGCCTAAAGGCCTTTATTTACATATTCAAATGTCTTTCAAAATATCTATTTTTAAAATTTCATTTACTTTACTATGAACTAGCTTATCATTGTATACATGTTTTTGACATTTTAATCTCTTGTTTTTCTATGCAGAAAAGCAAAGTGCTTGTAAGAATTATTATTTTATTGCATTTAATAATGTATCGTCTCCAAAAATTACTTTATTTCCTTGACTAAAATTTGCTGAATAGTTTTTCCAAATAGACCGTAATATTAAAAAATTAAATGGAATATCTCAAGAATGTCACAGTTAAGGATTATATTGTTTGGCATGCAAACTTAATGTTCTTCAATGATTTATCTAATAAAATTTTTGCAACAAAAATGTATTGTGATGATTGTAGATTCACATGTGCTTGTAGAAGTAATAGAGATCTATTGTGCACTTTACCCAGTTTCCCACAATAGTAACATTTTGCCGAACTGTGCAATATAAATCCTAGAATAGCATTATTTTGTTCAAAATCCTTTTATTATAATGTTGATGAGGAAAAAAAAAGTTGAATCTTGGCCAGGGCCACTGTCTACGTGGAGTCTGCATATGCTCCCAATTTCTGTGTGGGTTTCCACTGGGTACTCTGGTTTCCTCCCAAATTCCAAAGATAGTGTCTAAATGTTCCCAGTCTGAGTGGTAGGGGGGTATGTGTGTGTGTGTCCTAGGATGGGATATGCTCCTGTGCAGGACAAATTCCAACCTTGTATCCCAAGCTGCCAGGAAATTCTCTACCCACCCTCAACCCCCTGAACTAGATAAGGTGGATAAATAATTTTCTTGCTTATTGATATTGATCTTTCTTAAATGTATGTATAACTCACATTTATTTCAATGTATAATATTAGAAGTGTTTTGGTCTTTGTTTAGAAGCTGTGAATGTTTTTGTGACCAGAAATATGCTGTAGGAAAGTAACTCTAGTTTTTGTGAATTAGTCTATGGTAAAATTGGTTTTGTTATAGATTGTTTCTCTTATAATTAAGGTTTCAAAGAATCTATTGATGACATTAAGTGAGGACTTAAGTGTACTATCATGACTGGGATAATGACTATGACAAAATACACTCATTCAGATTTCCCCAATTTTTCTTGAACTTGTGTGTGTTTGTGTGTTGTGTTTAGTTCTTTATTAATTTATCCCAAGAGTCTTTTAGTGTATTCAACATCATAGACATTATATTGTACAGTTTCATCACCATGAGAATCCCTCTTTTGTAATTTTATAACCACATTAACCTCGCCACTAACTTGCTTCCCATTCAACCAGATAACTAATAATGTACTACCCATTTCTAAAATTGTTGCCACCTCAAAATGTCATATAATCAGAATCATACAGCATAAAACCTTTGAGTTTGGATTTTCAAGAATTAATCATAGCCATGTGGATAAAAGTGCATTTTGTGTGTAATTCTGTTGGTAAACTGTATTAAGTCTGTTTCTCTACATTGCTAAATAGTAATCCATGCTATAGATATGCCATACTCTGCTTAACCACTCACCTGACCAAAGACATCTGGGCTTTTTCCAGGTTTTGCTATGAGAAACAAACTGCTATGAACATGAACATTTATGTGCAGGTTTTTGAGAGAATATACGTTTTCATTTCTCTGGGAAAATGTCCAGGAATACAATTGCTGTATAATACGATAGTTGCATCTTTACCTTTATAAGGAGCTACCAGATTAAGAGTGATTCCATTTCTAGCTGGACATGGTGGCTCATGCCTGTAGTTCCAGCTACTTGGAAAGCTGAGGCAGAAAGGATTGCGTAAACCCAACAGGTCAAGGCTGTGGTGATCTACAGCATGCCAATGCACTCTAGCTTGAGCGCCAGAGTGAGACTCTGACTCAAAAAAAAAGAAAGAGTGATTCCGTTTCTCTGCATCTTAAATATTAAATTTTATCAAAATATTCATAGATCCTCCCATAATTCTTATCATTTGATAATTGTATAGATTTCAAAATTTTATTTCCTTATTTTAAATAATCCTTGCTTTCTTCAGGAAAATCTCATTTGGTTTACCTATATGTTGGGTTTTATTTTCTTCAATTGTTTATTTTCTGATACAAATGAACATGAAAAATAAAGATACATCTTTTTTTAGTTGTGTTAATTTTGGTAGATTAGATTATTAGGATTAAGCAATGTTCTTAAAGTTATCTTATTTTTATGCACTGGGTTCCTTTTTTTTTTCTTTTTTTTTTTTTTGAGTTGGAGTCTCACTCTGTCACCCAGACTGGAGTGCAGTGGCCGCTCCCGGCCACCGCAGTCTCGACCTGCTGGGGCTCTGGCAATCCTTCCGCCTCAGCCTTCCAAGTAGCCGGAATTACAGGCATGCGCTACCACGCCCAGCTGATTTTTTGATTTATTGTAGAGATGAGGTCTCGCTGCCCAGGTGGGTCTCGAACCCGCGGTCTCAGGCAATCCACTCACCTCAGCCTCCCAAAGGCGCAGGATTACAGGCTGTGCCACCGAGCCCTGCTTGCACAGGGTTTTTATACAACATGAGAAACCATCTGCCAGTTTTTTAAACTGAAACTACCCTTGAAGCTGTCTGGACAGTTGTTTAATAGAGGGAATATTCACATATTCTTTCTTTTTTAATTTTCATTTCTTTGGTGGATATTTGTCGATTTCAGCTACTATTCTCTGTTGACTAATTGTTTATTGATCTAATCCTGTTACTAATCTTAATTTACTTAATTTTGACATTTATGTTTTTCTAGAAAATTATAGAGTTTCACCAAGGTAATCAAATCTGTAATTAACTAGAACATTATATAAATACTAATATAAGCATATGCTATTAGATTTTTAAAAATCTAACTTATGTTTGTTATTAGTGTGTGTGTGTGTGTGTGTGTGTGTGTGTGTGTGTGTGTGTGCAATATATTTTCTCTTACTTAAAATTTTGGCATCATGTTTGCAGTTACATCTACCCTATGAGTTTTTTTTTTTTAATTGGAGTCTCATTCTGTCGCCCAGACTGGAGTGCAGTGGCCGCTCCCGGCCACCGCAGCCTCTACCTGCTGGGCTCCAGCGATCCTTCTGCCTCAGCCTTCCAAGTAGCTGGAACTACAGGCGCGCGCTACCATGCTCGGCTAGTTTTTGATTTATTGTAGAGATGAGGTCTCGCCAGGTTGCCCAGGCGGGTATTAATTTTTAAATGTTGAAAATGAATTGGAGCATCAGCCTTTTTGTGTTTAAAAAAATATAGCTACAATCAAAATTATCAGATTTCCAAAACCTAGTTGAAAACACATGTGACTTCATATCGTGCAGTTGTTTTGTTCAATATCTGCTATGTCACATGGTTTTTTTTCTTGGGTCTATTTATGCAATTTTTTATGGAAAATCAAATGTTATCTCTCTCAAAGATGTGAATGTAGTGTTATGTGTAATTTGTAATCTACTAACTTTTTCTTTAGTTGTGACTTCTGTGTTATTCCGATTCTTAATTTTATTTTAATTCTACTAATAGCAATATATAAATCATTTTTTACTTTCAAATATACAAGTTTGAGAATTTTTTGCATTATGTATTTTTGTTTGCTAAGTACATTTTAATTATTTTTTTATTTTTGAATATTTTTCTTTTTAAAGTTATATTTAAAGGTCTTTCGTTTGACCTTTTTAGAGTGATGTATCATGTTTATAGTCTACTAGTTTCGTGAAGAAATTACTCCATAGTCTTAGTATTTTTATGGTTTCATCATTTACTTTTTTTTTTAGTTGGAGACTCAGTCAGTCGCCCAGACTGGAGTGCAGTGGCCACTCCTGGCCACCAGTCTCGACCTGCTGAGCTCCGGCGATCCTTCCACCTCAGCCTTCCAAGTAGCTGGAACTACAGGCGCGCGCTACCACGCCTGGATAATTTTTTGATTTATTGTAGAGATGAGGTCTCGCCAAGATGCTCAGGCGAGTCTCAAACCCGTGGGCTCAGGCAATTCACTCACCTCGGGCTCCCAAAGCCCAGGATTACAGGCTGAGTCACTGAGCCTGGCATCATTTGCTTTTAAATACTCTATAATTCAGAATTTATCCAAACATTATATATTATATGTATATAGTTCTTCATATTTCATATAATTATGAAATTATTAACTGAATAATCAATTTCCCCTTGATTTGAGAATTATGTTTACCATGTATTTTATTCCCATATGTATTATTATTATTAATTTTATTTCTTGGTTTTTAATTGTCTTTCACTTACCTCTCCACCTATGATTTTGCCAGTAATACACTGCTTACTTATTTAGGCTTTTAGATATTTAATATTTGGTTTTTATTTTTCATTATTAGTCTTGTTTATTTTCTTTTTTTTGTTGTTGTTTGCTTGTTTTTTTTTTTTTTTTTTTTGAGTTGGAGTCTCACTCTGTCGCCCAGACTGGAGTGCAGTGGCCGCTCCCGGCCACCGCAACCTCGACCTGCTGGGCTCCGGCGATCCTTCCACCTCAGCCTTCCAAGTAGCCGGAATTACAGGCATGCGCTACCACGCCCAGCTGATTTTTTGATTTATTATGGAGATGAGGTCTCGCTGCCCAGGCGGGTCACGAACACGCGGGCTCAGACAATCCACTCACCTCAGCCTCCCAAAGGCGCGGGATTACAGGCTGAGCCACCGAGCCTGACTTGTTTATTTTCTATATGTATTCTAGCAATAGTCTCATTTAAAAAATTTTGAGGGTTTTTTTTCCCCAAAATTATAGATTGATTTATACAAAGTTAATCTTTTAAGGTATTGGGTTGAGACGAGACTATGATTTTTTAAAATTTGCGTCAGCATTTTCTGCCTTTAAGAAGAGCTTATAATTTATTTTTATTTAGATCTCATACATTTGTTATAAATTCATTATTATTCAATTTATTTACTTAAATCTTAAGCATTTGTAAAGTTATTATTAACCAATACATTCATTTGTGTTTCAATTATATATGCATACGTTTTCTATTATATTTTTCTTGAATAAATGTAAACTTTTGAAAATTATACTAAACTGTTCTTAATTGTTGTATTTATCTGTAATAGATTTCTGTTAAAATTTTTAGAATTTCTATTGTTTACATAATTTGCTAAAAACATTGTGTATATTTTAGTTCCCTCTCTTTTTTCTTTTTTTTTTTTAAGTTGGAGTCTCACTCTGTCGCCCAGACTGGAGTGCAGTGGCACGCTCCTGGCCACCATAGCCTCGACCTGCTGGGCTCCAGTGATCCTTTGGCCTCACCCTTTCAAGAAGCCGGAACTACAGGCACATGCTACCATGCCCAGCTAACTTTTTTTGATTTTTTTTAGAGATGAGGTCTCGCCAAGTTGCCCGGGTGAGTCTCGAACCCGCGGACTAAGAGAATCCACTCACCTTGACCTCCCAAAGTGCTGGAATTACAGGCTGAGCCACCAAGCCTGGCCTGTTTTAGTTTTCATGTTTTGTACTTTGAGTATATACTTTAAAAATTCCATATAAATTACTTCAGTCAAAAAATAGAACTGTTTTCCAGTTAAGTGTACTGCTAATATGAAAGTAAATGTATATTTTTAGCATATCATTAAAAAGTCTTTGTATTGCATTTTTAGTCTTCACCAATAATAGGTGATTTTTATATTGTGCAGAGATGAAGAACAAGTCCAGCTGACCAATTTACCAGATAACTAACATTATTAGCTGCCAATAGGTTCAGAATCTTTGCAGTCCCCCCTCCACTCCCAAGTAAATGCTCAATATCTTAAAGAGACAGCATCACAACACCCCACACCCAGTCCTACCTTCATAATTGAACAAACCTGGAGCCCAAGCTTAAGAAAGGACAAAAAGTAGAGTAAACATCAGAATTGACTACTTCTCCATTTTCCACTGAGCAACAGAATAACAGAGAAAAATAAGAGAACTGCTGCAAATACAGAAAAAAACAATGAAAAACTGTTGGTAACCATCAAAGTCCCATCAAAGAGACAGTGCTAGAAAGAACAGCTACTGGGTCATAGACAATGGTTATCTCCCAAAACAACAGTACCCAGAAGGTACTTATGGAGATCAGCAAATCATTGAATAGAATGAATAAAAATCAAGAAATGTAAGGGCTAAAACTAAATGAAATTGCAATGGACCTAGCAGGCTCAATAAAACATACTTAGAAATACTAAAAATAAAAAATTCCATCTAAGAAGTAAATGACAAATTGACAAGCATGAGAAACAGAATTAACAGAATTAAACAAGCAGAAGAAAGAATGTCAAAGCTAAAAGACCAAAATATGGAATTAACCCAATCTATTAAAAATATAGGGGGAAAAAATTAAGAAGAAAGAGGAAATTCTCCAAGAGATGTGTGATTTTATCAAGAAATTAACCTTGTGTCTGATTGGAATACCTGAAATAGGAAAAGAAATGGAGAACATCTTGAATCAAATATTCCATGAGGTCATTTTAAGAAAACTTCCCTAAACTGGCCAGAAAGATGACTATATAAATGCAAGAGAACTCCTTCAAGACATCTTACAAGAAGACCAACCCCTAGACACACAGTAATTTGCCTACACAAAGTAGGGCAAAAGTAAAAATCCTAAAGGTAGCAAGAGAAAAAGGTCAGACTACCTACCAGGGGAGACCATTCAGAAATGTTGCGGTTGTATCTGCAGAATCACTACAGGCCAGAAGAAATTGGACCCCAATCTTTAATATTCTTAAAGATAAACAAATTCAACCAAGAATTTCCTGCCCAGGCAAGCTAAGCTTTATCATGGGGAATGGGGAGAATTAAAATTCTTCCCAGACATCCAATCCCTAAAAGAACATGTAACTTTGAGACCAGCTATACAGGGGATATTTTAAAAAGTGCTGTGCACAGAAGAAAAAAGAAACAAAAGAAAGACCATATACTTCACAAGATCACAAACAAAAAAGTATTATAACACACAGCATACCCACAAAAAGAAAACGCAAATATATGAACTCAAAAGCTAAATGAAAACAGAACAGTTTTACAAGAACATTATGTCAAGGACAAACTCTCACATTTAAATAATTAACCTGAATATGAATGGGCTAAATGCACCATTGAAAAGATGTAGAATGGCGAACAGGATAAAAACTTGTGACTCAGTATTTTGCTACCTTTGAGCAACTCATTTCACCAAAAAGGACACCCACAGACTCAAAGTTAGAGAATGGAAAACAATTTTTCAGGCAAATGGATCACAAAAGAAGGCAGGAGTCATAATGTTAATACCAGACAAAACAACTTTTAAGCTATCAAAAAATTAAAAAGGTACCAAAGAACACTACATAATGAGAAAAGGTTTGATTCATCAACAAGAAATATCCATCATGAACATATATAAACCCAACATAGGAGCACCAGCTTTTATAAAGCAGTCATTGAGTAAACTAAAAAAAAGATATTGACTGTAATACTATCATAACTGGAGACTTAAATATTTCACTAACAACCCTACATAGATCATTAAGTCAACAAATGAACACAGAGATCCAGAACTTCAACTTGTCCCTTGACAAAATGGACTTAATAGATACCTACAGAACATTCCACCCAACAAAAACAGAATATGCATTCTACTCATCACCACATGAAACATACTCCAAGATCAACCATCAACCCTATCCTTGGCATTAAATTAAGCATAAATAGATTTTACAAGATTGAAATACTGTCATGCAACTTCTCAGACCACAGTGGAATAAAAATAAATATCACCACCAATAAAATTATCCCAAAACACACAAAGACATGGACACTAAATAGTCTGATACTGAACAACTCCTGGGTAAACACAGAAATCAAAACAGAAATTAAAAGATTCCTGGAAGCAAATGAAAATGAAGAAACATTCTACTCAAACTTCTGGGATGCCATAAAAACATGTCTAATAGGGGAGTTTATATCTCCACAAACACACATCAAAAAGTAGGAAGAGAACAAGCTGACAGCCTAACACATCACATAAGAGAGCTGGAAAGGCAAGGCCACCAAAACCCTAATTTCAGCAGAAGAATCCAGATCAGCAAAGTAAAAGCCAAAATATAGGACATAGAAGACAAAAATATCATTGAAAAAATTTTTTTAAAAAGCAGTTTTTTTAAAAGGATAAACAAGATTGATGGACCTCTAGTTAGAATGACAAGAAAAAGAGAGAAAAATCCTAAATAGACATAATCAAAACTGCAAAAGATCAAGTCACAACTGACCCCAAAATACATAGGATTATCAGAGATTACTATGCACACCTGTATGATAAGAAACTCAATAACCTAAATGAAATGGAGTATTTTTTAATGTCACACAACCTCTCCAGGTTGAAACAAGAAGACATTGAGGTCCTAAATAGACCAATAACAAAGCAGAAAATTGACTCTGTAATAAGAAAACTACCTACAAAGAAAACTGTGGACCAGATGAATTTCTAGCAGAAGTCTACAAAACATAAAAGGAAGAGCTGATACCAATCCTACTAAACGTATCCCAGGTAACCAAGAAAGACAGAACTTTCCCCACAGCATTTTATGAAGCTAACATCACACTTATACCCAAACCAGATCAAGATCCAGCAAAGAGAACTACAGGCCAATATCCCTGATGAACATAGATGCAAAAATCCTCAACAAGATTCTAGCAAATTGGATCTAACGACACAATTCAAAAATCATCCACCATGACCAAGTACACTTAATCCCAGAGAGCTAGAGCTGAATCAAGACCATAAATGTAATTAAATATAACAACAGATCTAAAAACAAGAACCATATGGTTACATCATTAGATGAGGAAAAAACTTTTGATAAAATCCAGTATCCCTTCTTGATGAAAACGCTTGAACACCTAGGCATAGACAGAACATACCTCAAAATAGTAAGAACCTTCTATGATAAACCCACAGCCAACATACTGCTAAATGATTAGAAATTGGAAACATTTCCCCTGAAAACCAGAACAAGACAAGGCTACCCACTCTCATCCCTCCTGTTCAACATAGTGTTGGGAGTCCTAGCTAGAGCAATCAGGCAAGAGAATAAAATTTATGGCATCCAAATAGGAAAAGAATAAGTCAAGTTATGCCTCTTTGCTGAGGATTTGATCCCGTACCTCAAAAATCCAAGAGAATCTGTCAAAAATGTCTTGGCATTGATAAAGGACTTTGGGAAGTCTTGGGATACAAAATAAATGTGCAAAAGACAGTCTCATTCTTATACACTAACAACAAACAGGCAGAGATACAAATAGAAATCATAATCCCATTCTCAATAGTTACAGGAGAAAAAAAGAAAGAAATACCTTGGTCTCTTCCTAACCAGAGAAGTGAAATATTTTTGCAATAAAAACTTCAAAACACTGCTCAGAGAAGTCAAAGATGACAGAAACAAGTAAAAAAAATTCCATGATAGTGGACTGGAAGAATCGACATTGTTAAAATGCCTATCTGCCAAAGGCAAACTACAGATTCAACATTATATCCATTAAATTACCAACATCACCCTTCATTGGTACAAGAACAGGTATATAGAACAATGGAACAGGATAGAGATTCCAGAAGCAAAATCTCAATTTCTCAGTCAGCTCATCTTCAACAAAGACTTCACCAACAGCCATTGGGGAGATAACCTATTCAGTAAATGGTGCTGGGAAAATTGCTGATCATGTGCAGGAGATTGAAATAGTACCCCTATCTATCACCATACACAAAAATTAACTCCAAATGGATCAAAGACCTAAATGTAAAATCCAAACTTGAAGAGTCTTAGAAAATTCATGAGACACCCTTATGGAAATTGGAATAGGCAACCAATTCCTGACCAAAACCCCCAAAGCCTACGCCTTAAGATATAAGATAGACAAGTGGGACCTCATCAAACTGAAAAGTTTCTGTAAAGCAAAAGAAACCATCAAGAGAGTGGGGAGACAGTCCACAGAATGGGAAAAAAATATTTGCCAACTGCATATCTGACAAACACCTAACATTCAGAATCTACAAGGAACTCAAGCATGCCAAAAAGAAAAAAAAAATGACCCCATAGAAAGGGTCCAAAAGATATAAATAAACACTTCTCAAAAGAAGATATACAGGCAACCAAAAGACACATGAAAAAGTGCTCATCCTCACTCATCATCAGAGAAATGCAAAGCAAAACCACATTGAGATACCACCTAAACCCAGTAAGAATGGCCATCATTAATAAAACAATAAACAACAGATGCTGGTGGAGAAGCAGAGAAAAGAGAATGCTTCCACACCGTTGGAGGAAATGCAAACTTGTTCAACCACTGTGGAAAATAATGTGGTGATTTTTAAAGGAACTAGAAATTGACCTTGCATACAATCCAGCAATCCCCCTTCTGGGAATATACCCAGAGGAACTTAATTCACGCTACAAAAAAGATACCTGTACACACATGTTTATTGTAGCACTTTTTACAATAGCAAAAACATGGAACCAATTGTATTGCTCATCACAACTGGCCTGAATAAAATAAATGGCACATATACTCATATACACAGCTATAAAGAGAAACAAAACTATGGACTTTGCAGCAACTTGGATGGATTTAGAGTCTATAATACTCAGTGATTTATCACAGAAACAAAGAACTGTGTACCATATGTTCTCATTCATAAGCGGACACTTATCATTTACCATAATACTATAAGAAAGGGATTGGCAGTAGCCAGAAACTGCCGGGGGGGGGGGCACATAACATTAATAAGTGTACTTGATCTCAAACCAGGCAAAATGGGGACCAAGGGGAGGCACAAACTTTACCTGTACAATGATTAATAATATACCTAATCCTGAATTGTACCCCACATCTTTGATCAAAACCCAAAGTGCCCAGGCCATAGAAATAAAATAGATAAGTGGGACCTCATTAAACTGACAAGCTTCTGCAAAGTCAAAGAAACCATTAAGAGAACAGGGAGACAACCCACAGACAGGGAAAAAAATATTTGCCAATTTCTTGTCTGACAAAGGCCTAACATCAAGGATCTACAAGGAACTCAAACGTGCTGAAAAGAAAAAAAACAAACAGCCCTATTACAAAGTGGGCTAAAAATATGAATAGACACTTCTCAAAAGAAGACATAAGAGCAGTCAACACAAATATGAAAAATACTCAGCTCACTAGTCATCAAGGAGATGCAAATTAAAACAACACTGAGGTGTCACCTAACTCTAGTCAGAATGGCCATCATCAATAACTCAAAAATAACAGATGCTGGAGAGGATCTAGCAAAAAGAGAACATGTCTACACTGCTGGTGGGAGTGCAAACTAGTTCAACCTCTGTGGAAATCAGTGGTGATTCCTAAAAGATCTAAAAATTGACCTTCCATATAACTCTGCAATCCCCCTACTGGGAATATACCCACAAGAACTCAGGCCACTCTATAAAAAAGATACTTGCACACGTATGTTTATCACAGCATTGTTCACAATAGCAAGAATGTGGAACCAACTGTGCTGCCCATCAAAAGAGGGCTGGATTAAAAAAAAACATGGTACATATACACAATGGAATGCTATGCACCCATAAAGAAGAACAAAACCATGAACTTCGCAGCAACCTGAGTGGAATTGAGTTTATAATACTGAGTAATCACTTAAAGAAACAAAGAGCTGAGTATCATGTGTTCTCACTCATAAGTGGACCTTGAACAACTACTGTATTACTAAAAGAAAAGGATTGAGAGAGGCGGGAAACTGCGGAGAGGGGGTGGTGGGATAGGGAGGTGGGATTGACAGTAGTCTATACGGCCTGGGGAAGGGAGGGGCACACCTCATCAATAAGGGTATCTTCACAGTGAATATTTGTATACCTAGGCCTGAATTTTACTCCACAATTTTAAGTAAATAAATTTTAAAAATTAAAAATATTTAAAAAAAAAGAATAGGTGATTTTTGTTTTTATTGTCACCATAAAATTATAATGTACTTATTGTTCTGAAGTTTATTGATATGATCACTTTTATTAATGATTTCTGATAGTAATTCGTGCCATCATTTGCTATAATGTATGAATGTATTATTCAATTAATAAGCTATTAAAATGGATTTGCTGATATTACATTTAAGATATTTGTGGTGAAATTCACAAGTAAAATTATTCTCATTTTTGGGAGGATTTTGGAATCAAGTATATTCTTGTATCATAACTTTTCTTTTATAATCTCTGAAATATTGCTAATAGAATTAGAATTATATATTTTTTTCAATATTTGGTAAAATTGTCCTGGTACATTTGCAATGAGTAGTTCTTTTATTTATTGTATGCCATTCCTCGTTATAATTGACTTATCCAGATTTTCCAACTACTTTGGAATTAATTTTGGTAAATTTAATTTTTTTTTACAAAAGTGTTTATTTGATGTATAGTTCTAATTGCATTTTTATGAAGTTTAAGAAGTACTTATAATTCTTAAAATGTCCTATTTAGCTGTATTTTTATCACAGTGTTTTTTATTTGGCTTCTTTTACTTTATTAGATCATCTAATTATTTAACTTTTGTTTAAAAATCTAAATATATATTTACACCTTTGATATAAATATGCCATGTTATTTATAGTCATGCATTTTATATTTTATATATTAGCTTTAAAATATATATTTATAACATAACATTTATATATTATACAGTATAATATGCATTTATATTTATGTGTAATAAATAGCTTACATAATCATGCATAATATATAGGCACACTCATACATATTATGCTTGTTTATTCAAATGTATTAAAGTTTGCATTTATCCTTATTAAATCACTCTTCTTTTTCTTTGTTTAAATATTCCTATGTTTAATTGTATGCATGAACTAAAGCTAAGCATATGTTGGCAACACCTGTTTGAAGCATTAAAAAGAGTGAGAAATAAACATATATCATATTTGAAGTATTATACATTTACGCTTTTTTTCATTAGCTACTTTTTCCTTAATGAACACACTTTTAATTAAATTCTTGTTTTCACTACCAGATTTTTCCCCAAAAATTTCCATTTAAATTTTCCTTTTTTGTGTGTAATTTAAGCAGTATCATATATTTTTAAAATCTCTCAAGATATTGATTAGTATATTTTCAATTGTTCTATTTCTCATTGAATTGTTTTTATATCTTTGGAATGCATTTTTTCTTGCTTGGTTTTGTTGTTTTAATGTTGGAGATTTTCTGCAGATATCTAATAATTCATGATGGCAAAGTAGGAAAGGTAATACAAGTTTTATTGAAATCTGTGTGTGGAGGAGCAGCATAATTTAGTTAATATACTTCACTCTAAGGCAGTCTGATTTTGTTCTTTTCTTAGGATAACCTCAAATCTTGATACTTATAACTATTTTTTTTTCTCTTGGATTGATAAGTTTCCCTAGAAAGCAATCTTCAGTATTCTAAAGTGTCTGTTGAAACCTAACAATCAGCATTCTTGGAGATGAGTGGGAAAATGGCCTATTTTCTCACTTTTCAGATTATAGCATTTCATTCCATGACCATTTGTTAGTACAGTGTGCCATAATCACAGAAGCGAAGCCTGAGACAGTGATGCAGACGCTTATGACTTAAAGAAGGAGGTTCTCTTTAGAATAAAACCTATGTGGAAGTGAGAAAGCCAGAGAGGATGGATGTCTTGTTATTTTGTTATAGCAGCCCAAATGGACTAAGGTATCTGAATATCTCTGTCCTAGTGTTCAAACCCCCCTTTGTCCTAGGATTTTGATTGTGTCTTATACATTCTTCAACCAATAGTCTTGCTTTATCACAACAATTGCAAATATACTTGCAGAAGAATCCACTGTCTCCAATTTGTGACTATTTGTAAGATTTTGTGATGTGATTGATGTACGAAATTCCCCTATTGCTGGCTTCTAGTCTAATTCTCTTTGCTTTTCTAACTCACTAATGATATATTTGAATTCTCCTTGTAAAAGTGTTGTTACTGTCATGCTCTATCTAATTTTCCTTGATATTCTATACTTTATTTGTTTATGCTCTTAGTATCCGTTCTCACTTTCAGAGTGGTTTCAGGAGAGAGATGTGTTAAATATATAATGTAATCTGTTTTATTTAAGTAGAAGTCACAAGCTGGGCTTGGTGGCTCAGCCTGTAATCCTGCGCCTTTGGGAGGCTGAGGTGAGTGGATTGCCTGAGCCCGCGGGTTCGAGACCCGCCTGGGCAGCGAGACCTCATCTCTACAATAAATCAAAAAATCAGCTGGTCGTGGTAGCGCATGCCTGTAATTCCGGCTACTGGAAAGGCTGAGGCGGAAGGATCGCCGGAGCTCCCGGCCACTGCACTCCAGTCTGGGAGACAGAGTGAGACTCCAACTCAAAAAAAAAAAAAAAAAAAAGTCACAATGATTTACTTTGCAGAGCATTCCCATTTTAAGAGTGTTCTAAGGAGTATAAGATAAGGATGATAAGAATCAAGATAAAATAATTCTAATTCTAATAATAAACACACTGAGTGCATAACACTGTTTAAGAATTTTGCATGCCATTTCATTTAATCCTGACAGCATCCCTCAATAGTAGATGTTATTATTCTGAGACAGTTATTATTGCTATTATCACTCAGTTGAATGATCTGTAAAGCAGAGATAATAAAGTACCAAGCACACAGGTTTATGTGAAGACAAAATACATAATTTATATGTTTAATTTTACAAATTTTAATTTATAAAATCTGTATACATTTATGAATTTAATTTAATTTAATGAATTATAATTTATAATAAGAGAATGGTGCCAGACACATGATATATACATGTGACAGTCAGTATGTATAATGTCCCCTCTGTTTGCCCCAACGATGTCCACATCCTAATCCCCCAAATTTCTGAATATGTTACGTGGCCAGAGGAAATTAAGGTAGCAGGTAGAATTAAGGTTTCTAATTAGATAATAAATAAATTACTCTAGATTTCCCAGGTGAATCCAATGTAATCACAAGGATCCTTTAAATGTAGTAGATAAAGACAAAAGAGTCAGGGGATATGTGACGGAAAGCAAGGTCGGAGTGATAAAATGTGAAGCCTCAACTTGATGTACCTGGCTCAAAAAATAGAAGAGGGGCAGATGGTACAGTCTAGGGAGTGCCAGTAGTGCATAGAAGCTGGAAAAGACAAGGCAAGGATTCTCTCCTAGAGTGTTCAGGCTTCATTTTAAGTACAGTTGTAATTTTTTGAAGCAGCAATAGGAAACAAATCCAGTGTTCAGTAAGCATTCAGTGCTAAAGATGAAAAAAATGAGTGAAAGATAACGAAGTAACTTTTCTATGTTTGTACTGTAAACTTTTGAGCCAGGATATAAACACAGTTAGTCAAAATTCAAAAATATCCTATGCTTGTAACCATTATGCTAAAATGCCTGATGCCTGTAATGCTACAGGAAAAAATTCAGAAGAAAACACAGCTCAATCCTTCCTGCACAATTGTTTAAAATATTATTTAGTATGGAAAAATAATTCATTCAAATATCAAACAAACACAGTTTTAATTCTAAGAGGTCAAAATAATTGCTAATTAAATTAATTGTAAAGTAATTTTTGGCAAAATCAAATTTATAATAAACCTTAGACTATGAACAGTATATGCACTTATTGTTTGACTAAAAAATAGCATTTTATTTTAGATATGGTATCATACGTCATTGCAAATAGGGATTTTTGCACTTTAATCCCTGACAAGTTTAAGTTTAAGTACTATTATATTCATGCATAATTTCAGTAAGTCATCATATTTGAGTAAAACACATTCATATCATCAGTTCTTTTAGTCACAATAATGTAAATATAAATATGTATAGATCTTTAAATTCCTACTATAATTCATTGCTTTATAAGTGTGGACAACTATACATATAATGTTGGGTTTGGGGAAGAGTTTTATATAAGGAAGAAAATATTTGAAGTTTTTGTTTACTCAATATTCTCTCAATATTTTTACCAATATTCTTCACTGCAATATAGCCAAGTATAACAAAAACCCTGTGTACTTAGAAAATAGAATATTTCAGACAAAAGAACCAGCCTAAGCATAGAAGAGTGCCTAGTGCATAGTATTAGATAAAAGTTTTTCTAATGAAAATAAAAGAAAAATACCATGTTCAAAACTCACACACAAAAAATAGTATGTTATGGGAGAACATTGATAACTATGAAATTATTTTATGTACCCCCAATGAGTAAAGGTAATGTCAATTAGAAAAACATAAATTTGATATGCCAATTTTTGGTAATTAGATTTTGTGTTGCTATAATAAAGATAAATCAATAGCCGGGCTCGGTGGCTCAGCCTGTAATCCCACGCCTTTGGGAGGCTGAGGTGAGTGGATTGCCTGAGCCCGTGGGTTCGAGACCCGCCTGGGCAGCAAGACCTTATCTCTACAAAAAAAAAAAAAAATCAGCTGGGCGTGGTAGCGTGCGCCTGTAATTCCGGCTACTCGGAAGGCGGAGGCGGAAGGATTGCCGGAGCCCAGCAGGTCGAGGCTGCGGTGGCCGGGAGCGGCCACTGCACTCCAGTCTGGGCAACAGAGTGAGACTCCAACTCAAAAAAAAAAAAAAAAAAGATAAATCAATAGAATAATATTACCTGTATAGAGAAACTTTGTTTACTTCTAGACATGTATGTAAGGGGAATATTATCAATGTTTTAGATCTAAATATTGTGAAGCAGTCATCACTTATCTTTTTACTTAACAAGTCAAAATGGATAAATATATGATATTTATGAATAAAATGCAATATATGGATAAAATGTAATAAGTATAATAAATATGGATAAAATGTTTCACCTATGCTATGCTGTCAAACAATTTAAGAAAATTCTGCATAGTCTACTCTTTCATTGACAAAATATTGTGAAACAAAGCATTGTAAAACATTTTGTTAAGAAACAAGGTGATTAAAATGATCAAAGTATATACTCAAACATTAATTAAAATGTGCATTTTCTGCAGTTATTTAAAATTATTTTTTGCATATAGTATTATAATTTCTGCACCTTAAAATTATTATTTAAAATCATTTCTAATTCAGTTACATGACCTGCTTGACTGGATTAGCTATGAAATCTCTTATTGTATATATCAATAGGTCTTCACAGAAAACTCTAAACTCTGAACATTCTTTTTAGCCAAATATTTTTTATTTATGACAAACATTAATAGATAACAAAAGAATCAAATTGTGTTTTGCAGACCTGAAGAAAGAAGTGGAGAACGAGCTTAACTTTTATGATAAGAAGGCAATTATGAGTGATTTTGTTGAACAAGATCTTAGGAAAAATAATCATCTGAGAATAAATTTGAATATTAAATATGGTCAACTGATACAATATGCTATGACTATACTTCAGCCAAAAGTCAAAAATGTAACCACTTTTCAAGAAAAGATATATTTTAAAAGGTGGACATTAATTCAATTAAGTTGAATTAGAAAATTTTTAAAAATCCTCTGAGCAGCAAATAACCATCATAATTTCTTTTGAAAAAATTCTATTTAAAATTGAAATCTTTATATATTTAATATAGCTGATATTTATTTGTATCTCTCTGTGTTGCCTGAATTAATCAATTAAGATTAATTAATTTTTAATATTTTGTCCATGTAAGAGTCCTTTTCTTTTATGTTGTTTTATAGATATAGTTGCCAAGACTTGTTACTCGTTCCAATCATCCTTCAGCTCTCAGATTAAACTTTTAATCTTCCTAGAAAAAAAAAAAACTGGCTTCTCTCATTAAGTCAGATGCCCTGACTCTCACAGTTCTCAAGATTATATTGTGTTGTGTTATATTTTAAATTATATTTCTTTTACTTAACTTTAAGTTCCATAGGAGCAGAAGCCATGTCCAATTTTCTATCCTGAGGCTTTTCCTATGTGCCCGTCCCATAGCAGATACAGCAGTTCATAGTTGAATGGATGAATAAATTGGGTTATGCTGACATTGATCAGCAGGAATGATCGATTTGAATTATGGGGTAAATTATAAGAAATTAAAAGGAACAAATGTTTTAATTCTCAGATAATCAGATAATATTTTGTTAAAACTTTTTAAGTTAAGTTAATTTTCAGCTTAGTACAATAATGATGTTACCAGGAACAATATCGCTAAAATCAATTAATATGAGTGCATAAAGCAACTCGTCTCTAATGTATTTTATATTCTAAACATAGGGTGTTTCTAAAAGTAAAGTGAATTTTCAAATATCTAAAGCAGATTGAACTATGTCTTAATTTAGGGATTTTTTTTTCCTTTTTCCTAACATTATTTTTAGTTCATTTTGAATTTGACCATGCTTTCATATTCCATACTAATGTAGAAGGGCATTTGTTCTTAAACAAAACAAAACAAAACAAAAAAAACTCATATGTTAATTGTTGCTATAGAATATTCCTGTGCTTTTTATTAGTATATTCAACTGGGAATTATTATCAGTGTTTAAATGGTAGTCAGATGTTCCTATAACTTCCTCAGAATGATCACAGTATTTTAACTAATAAGAAAGAAGTAGTCTTTCTCTCAGCTGTTGATTAGTTTTGCTAGTAAGGAATAGAAATGATTTTTAAAACAGAAAAGGACAAAATAATTATTTTCCCATAGATTGAAAATAAAACCTAGAAATGTAAAAAACATTTTGAAAACAAAAAATTATCTACCCTACTGACTTTTAACTGTATAAAAATAAAGTATATTAATTTTTAAAAATAATTTTAAATGTAATTCAATCATATTAATCATTTAAATAGTTTGTCTAAATATAGATACTGCATTAAATGTTGTTTTCAGTACATTAAATTATATTCTTCTTTCAGGAAAATCCTGAGCAATTAATGTGTTGTTCAAGTTTGTGACTTTATTTTCTTCAGCTTTTAGACTAGGTTTGCAGTCTTAAATTTTTGGATTTATCAATAGAAGAGATTTGCAGTGCTATGTATAAAATTTCTTGATTTGGAGATTTGGAAATATAATGAGAATAAGAGAATAAATGTTTTGTATATTTCTACTTATGATTTTCTATGTCTTCTCACAAGTAGAGTTTAATAAGTGGGCCACCATGTAGACATTTTATCACACTTCAGGCAAAATATATATATATATATATTTCATATATATATCTGAAGAATATTACAGACACATAACAGTCTCAACTATGAAAATCTGAAAAGAAGTGTAAACTCTGAAAATATCTGTAGCTTCTGAAGTGAACCATTAAAAGAAGTGATGATGGAGACATTGACAACAGGATCAATAGATGTGGCAAATCTTTGGAAGGGTGAGTGTCAGTAGAGAGTCTGTAATGTACCCATGTGGTGAAAAAAAACCCTAACTTCTGTGTCATATTCATTGTTTTTAACAGCTATATCACAGTACCACTAGTGAACTAAATTTAAACACTGTGACACAAAATGGTAAAAAAAAATAGCAGCCTGTGGATTTCAGAGAGCAGTCCAGCTGTGGCATATTTCCTTATAACTTAATGCTGGGTTCAGGAAGTATCAAAAATTATTACAGAACACTTATTACACCTTTGCTAAGTGTTAGGCACTGCATGGGACACTGATAATGTCCAATACCTGCCCTGAAAATTTTCCCAGTCCAACTGGGGAGCCAGCCAATGACAACCAATTATACCAACCGGTTATAAATATAATGGAAGACATTTTCAAAACTTATGGGGATACCAACAAAAGGGTCCTCATCCAGCTTGGAGATAGAAGAGCAACTTTTGGAAAACTATATTACTTCAGAAAAAGAAGTAAGGCAGAGATGTGGCAGTTAATATCCTCTTAAGTAGTTTGTAATTTTTTCTCAAGGTAAGGTAGATACTGATGAAATTCTCATAGAGAAATGACGATAGATGTGTATTTCAGAAAGATCATCTGGCCACAGCTTAGGAGGACAGTATACAGAAGAAAAAGACTCTGTGGAGAAATTTAGGAAGCCACTGTATTAAATATTGTGTCTTAGAAAAAAACTAAGACAAAAGGAATGAACACAAATTGAAAGATGAAATCATTATTTTAAAAGAATTATGTAAATGTGTAAATGATAAGAGATAAAACTGATTAAAATAATAGATAAATTATTTAAATGACAATGTAAGTGTGAGGTGAGTGCTTTACATAAATTCTCTTTTTTTAATTCTTAGGAACAGCATTACTATATTCTAATTTTGAAGATAGGGAGAAAATACTGAGTTCATAATTAACATACTAATATCTAACATTTCTAACAACCACTAAATCATGGTGGAAGGCTTAAATTCAGATAATGACTTCAAGTATCAACCTCTCCACATCTCTACCATACTGAAGGAACCTATTCTTATTTTATGTATGTATGTATGTATGTATGTATGTATGTATGTATGTATGTATTGAGTCCGAGTCTCACTGTCTGTTTCTCAAGCTGGAGTGCAGTGGCACAATCACAGCTCACCACAGCCTCAACTTCCTGGGCTCAGGCAATTCTGCCATCTCAGCCTCCCATGTAACTGGAACTACAGGTGTGCCACACCACACCTGGCTAATTTGTTTTTATTTTATTTATTTTTTATAAAGGGGAGGTCCCACTATGTTGTCCAGGCTGGTCTTGAACTCCAGGCTCAAGAAATACCGCCATGTTGGCCTCCTAAAGTGTTAAGAGTACAGGTGCGAGCCATCACTACCGGCCCAGGAACTTAATATAACAAACTAGAATTTTTATTTGGGCAATGTATTAGATGAAAACATCATTCATTAACATAAATATGTTTAAACGAGATGAAAGTGAAAAAGAGATGGTAAGTTCAGTTTAGGATATGTTGAATTTGGTACATATTTAAATACATTTGTATTGTTTATAAGCTACCCAGTTGGTTATTTTGCTATAACTGACCCAAAACACTAGCACCATAGAAAACATAATGTATATATATAAACCTGGAAAAGGAAGGCTGTAGTAAAAACATCGCTGAACAACTGAAAAGACAAATTATCTTCCTTAAATAATTTAATATAAGAAATTGTGGATGAGAGCTTGGGAAACAAATTAACAACGAAGAGGTGAATTTAAGATAAATCACACCATTTATTAGAAAGCCCTAGAAAATCTTGAAGATATTTTGTCCTTTGATTATATTCAATAATTGAGTATATTTTTATGACAATGCAAAATAAATATATATTTTTTTCTATTGATGGTTCTTTTTTATTATTTAAAGATTGACATCATGCACTACCTAGGCTTTTTCTTTGGGGAAGATTCTGTCATTATGATTATATGAATCTTGAAAATTACCATTACCAGAAATACTTCTTGAGTTAAGTTATTCACTGTAGAAAGCACCTGTTAACACATTTGTTCCAGCCTCAAGAATATTACATTCACTAGCATAGATCAGTTTGTTAGAATTACCTTATTAAGAAAATTCAAAAGCCTAACTTAAATCAACATAAAATACAGCAGTTTTCTCTAGGAAGACTGAAAAAAATCCCTGATTATTGGCTATTTCCTGCAATGGGCAAACTTTAGTGACACACTGGAAAGCAGAGAGTCATCATGAACAGTATAGAGTAACATATTTGGATAAAGATTCAGAACAATTAAAAGGAACTAAAAGTCTGTTGTAGTGTTCTCTGAAACTTTCCATTGTTGACTATTCACACAAAGAGTAAAGTTAAAGTCTTAATTAGGAGGTTTGAAAAATATGTTCATACTAGATTGTGTGACTTGCTTTTTATTGAATATTTAGTATTGGTGCTTGCTCAGCCTTGTTACACAATCTGACTTCACTTGATCCCATTTTTTTTCTTTTTTTAATTTTATTTTATTTTAAAGATGTGGGCTACAATTCAGGGTTAAGTATACAAACATTAATTATGCAGGTACCCTTGTTGATGAGGTGTGCCCCTCCCTCCCCTAGCAGTTTGCCTCAACTGCCAATCCCGTTCTCCCTCCCCTAGCAGTTTTCCACGACTGCCAATCCCATTCTTATAGCATTATGATAATTGTTCAAGGTCCGCTTATGAGTGAGAACATATGGTACTCTGTTCTTTGTTTCTGTGATAGATCACTGAGTATGATAGGCTCTAAATCTATCCAAGTTGCTGCAAAGTTCATATGTTTGTCCTTCTTTGTGGCTGCTTAATATTCATTGTGTATATGCACCACATTTTTTTTAAATCCAGTCCAGCTTCGATGGGCAGCATGGTTGGTTCCATGATTTTTCTATTGTGAATAGAGCTGCAACAAGCATACATGTGCAGGTATTCGGATATATTCCCAATAGGGAAATTGCTGGTTCATATGGAAGATCAATTTCTAGTTCTTTCAGAAATTGCCACACTGTCTTCCAAAGAGGTTGCACTAGTTTGCATTCCCACCAGCAGTGTAGAAGCATTTTTTTCCTCCACATCCTCGCCAGCATCTGTTGTTGTTTGTTTTATTAATGATGGCCATTCTTACTGGGTTTAGGTGTTATCTCAATGTGGTTTTGATTTGCATTTATCTGATGATGAGTGAGGCTGAGCACTTTTGCATGTGTCTATTGGCAACCTGTATATCTTCTTTTGAAAAGTGTCTATTCATGTCTTTTGCCCACTTTTTAATGGGCTGTTTTTTTTTTTTTTTTTCCTTTTGGCATGTTTGAGTTCCTTGTAGACCCTAGATGTTAGGCCTTTGTCAGATATACAGTTGGCAAATATTTTTTCCCATTCTATGGGCTGTCTCCCTGCTTTCTTGATGGTTTCTTTTGCTTTGCAGAAGCTGGTCATATGATGTGGTCCCGCTTGCCTATATTAAGTATTTTCTTCCTATAGAGTTATCCCTTAGTGTCCATGGGAGATTGGTTTTGGGACTCCCTTCAGATACCAAAATCCCCACATGCTTAGGTTCCTTACATAAAATGCAGCAGTATTTGCCTATAACCTATGCATCTTATCATGTATGCTTTAAATTATCTTGATTACTTATAATATGTAATACATGTAAATGTTATGTAAATAGATGTTACTCTGTATTGTTTAGGAAAAATGATAAGGAAAAATGTATGTATTCAGTGTAGACACTCTTTCCCTCCCCTTGTATTTTTAATTCATTGTTGCTTGAATCCACAAATGTGAAATTCTTGTATACAGAGAGTTGATTATATCCAGTAGATAATTCCAAGTTATTTGCTGTGTTAAAAGCACTGTGTTGGTTACCAAAGACATAGGGATGGATAAGATTCATTTCCTTTCTAAGAGGAAAGTAACCTTTATTCTTGGAATTTTCAAAGCTGATTTATATTTTATTTAATGCTATCATTGACAGTTCATGCTATAAGAAACCAAGGACTTTAATTTCATTTAAATGAGACACACTAAATAGTAATATTGAGATATTATTGATAAAAATGAATGTATAAAATAAATTTGAAACTCACTAGGACATGTTAGAGATAATAGTAAGCTGTTACCTCTCAAATTTTCTAGATAAGTAGCATCTCATTGCAAGATAGAGAAATGACATAAATTTGACTGTTTAACTTCACATTTTTCCAAAGTAGGGACATCGTCCATTTATTAGTTATTTCAAAGTTGGGAACTCTGAATTTTTTAAAAAATGATTTATTTTTGTGATTGATAAATGTGTTCCAGAGTATGACCCAAAACATGAAGCTTAAAAGTATAAAACCACAATAGATTTTTGCAATTAGTCTGTTGGTACTAGTATAAAGTATTACTTTTTTAATGCCAACATTATCATCAAGGCTTTGATACATTTTTAATATTAAACACAATTTTTCAAAAGAGGTAATTTTTAATTACAAATAAATATGCAAAACCTTTACTTATTTTACTTTTCTTTCTGCACCTCTATAATACCTTTCCAAGTGAGCACTATCAAAATATTTGATATGTATGCATATGTTTAGAATCTTAAATCAATGCAGTAATTACATTTGAAATAATGTATACAAGCATTTAAAGAGATTAAAAAGAAATCACAGCCGGGCTCGGTGGCTCAGCCTGTAATCCCGCGCCTTTGGGAGGCTGAGGTGAGTGGATTGCCTGAGCCCGCGGGTTCGAGACCCGCCTGGGCAGCCAGACCTCATCTCTACAATAAATAAAAAATCAGCCGGGCGTGGTAGTGCATGCCTGTAATTCCAGTTACTCGGAAGGCTGAGGCGGAAGGATCGCCGGAGCCCAGCAGGTAGAGGCTGCGGTGGCCGGGAGCGGCCACTGCACTCCAGTCTGGGCGACAGAGTGAGACTCCAACTAAAAAAAAAAAAAAAAAAAAAGAAATCACATATTCCAAATACAAAGACTCCTTTTGTAATGGTAATTTTCTCACAGAACTGCTGCCTAATAGCAAGGGTGGTTTTTTCCATTGTATTGCTTCAGGATTAATTAAAATACTTGTTCTAGTGCATGAGAACATGCCACTGAAGGTTGTTTGTAATGGTGATTATAATTATGATTATTATTCTGTGGCTTTCTCATGGTCACAATTACATAATTTACCTTTATTCTTATCATGGCCTTCCAAATCCCACCAAAACAAAAAAACTCAACTATATAATATACCAAAATCAATAATATGGGAACAACTGTATGATTATAACTCATGATTATATTATCAAAGTATTTCAATCAGTAATGTAAAAATACTTTATTATACCTATTTTATTTATAATTTTCAAATACAATTTGCTCACTAAAATAAAACTATATTTTCATCAGGTGGACTTATTGAAATCCATATCTGGATGATATGAATCCATATTTTTTAGTTTCTTGACTAATTCATGTCTTACATATTTTTGCTTTAGTTATGGAAACTTCCCATTTCTTAATATCTTTTCAAGGGGTGATACCTAGTTTAATATTATTGCAGCAGTATCTGACGACTTATCTTTTTTCCCCATTCTTTTATTCAGTTCCTCTTCTTCTCTTCCTGATTTTATTCTCCAGATTTTAATGGAGATTCTGTGCTCATCTTCGGCTGTGTATTTTTGGTGAGGATTGTATCTGTTTAAGTGGGTCCTACTACTAATCTTTCTAATTGACCTCAGTTGAGTTCAAACTCTTATGTACTATGCCTTTTAAACATTTTTATGGAGATAACACAATGACAACATAATTAACATTTTTATATTTAATTCATCAGCTTTTTCCTAAAGCATTCTTCTCTGTTTTTCATGCTATGCCTATCTCCATGTATCCCAATTGGGCTTCATATTTCCCCTTGCTTCGTAGATTTGGTCAGCTGAGTTCTACAAATTTTGTCTCATTAATACCTGTTAAAATCCACCCCATTTCTTTATAGCTGCCTTATCACCTTTGTTTAAGTTTTTAACAAAACTTCCTTGGATTATAAAAATCACTGCACACTTTCTTATCTCTTCTTTATTTGAATTCTGTTAGATGTTACCTTTTTCTTTTTATTTGCTCTCTTCAGAGCATACCTTGAGAAAAGGTCTTGAGTGCAGGGCATTAGTTGATTTGGTGGCATGATTTTATGTGAAAAGAAAGAGGGAAGGAAGAAAAGTCAATACAAATGTGAGTCATTTAGCAGATCTACCATGACATCCTCTGAGGGCCTCAAAATATCTGTTTAGAAAGTAGAAAATGGAAGCATTTATCCACAGATTGTTTTCCATTTTGGTTAAGTGCTAGCTCAAATGTGCTTACTTTCTATCATTTCCAGGTTTATGCATATATAAATACTGAGTGGGTTGGAAGGTGTTAAGCCCAAGGTTGAAAGCAAGTGATGCAATGAAACTAAGGTAAGGTTATTGTCTATTACACCTGTTCAAGGTTGTTTGCTGCAGCAATGACTGGAGCTGAGTGTAGAGGAAGGTGTAGCCATTTCTCATAAGTGCTCAACTTGTAACATAAATCTGACAATATATGTCCATGTTTAAGCATCTATAGATCTTCACCTAACTTTCACAGTAAAGAATAAGCTCCTTATCATAGCACCCAAGAATTCTCTGGGGAACCGTCAAGTTCTTCTTCAGTGATTCTGTGCCTTCTGTAGTTCCTGGAGAAGGCTCATACAGGAGGCCTTCCTGTTAAGGGATGCTTAGCTCAGGAAGTAAATATATTTTTAAATGGAGTCAAATTTTTACAGGAAATGATGGTGTTACAGATGAAGTATTCTGGGAAGGTAATAGATACTTCACATATCAATAGAACTAAGAAATAAGAACACAACTTATTTATTTTTATATTTTAATGTCTTCGAAAATAGGACAACTATGTATG
Source organism: Cephalopachus bancanus (assembly GCA_027257055.1). NCBI lineage: Eukaryota > Metazoa > Chordata > Mammalia > Primates > Tarsiidae > Cephalopachus > Cephalopachus bancanus. The sequence goes on from JAPVLO010000131.1 coordinate 7,176,881, forward strand.
GATTGTTAAATATGTCTTAACATGTTGCTTTCTTTGCATAGAATTTTGCCAGCAATATTTTCTAATAGTGTAAAATTATATTTTTTATAACAATTCAAGCTTTACAAAGGTATCGGTGTAATTTTTATTAAAGTATATAAAGTTGGCACCAGTTTTCCCAAAGGGCCACCTTAAATCTTGATTTCTCGAATATTCTTTTTTTTTGAAACACCTAAGCATTTTTGGCAACATTTCATTCTTCAGTTAACTGCTTAACCTTGTGCAGTCTTCATTTGGCAGTGGCTTTGTATGTGACTGGAATAGTACACCAACATAATTTTATTGACATAATGAAAATATGATTCTTGCAAGATGTGCACTTTCACTTTTTAATTAATTTGCATTGTATTTGCATTGCATTGACTAATGTTTACAGAATTCTACAGTAAGTGAACAGAGTTATCAATAAAGAACTTGAGGAGAGGAGCAAGGATATTCTGTAATGCTAAGTGGCTGGCAAGGGAGGGAGTGGGAGGTATTTCACTAGAGAATAATTTTATAAACTGTCAGTTTCTTAGTGATTATTTCTATCCTATAGCAAATTCCGTGTATCTACTTAACCTCATAACTGTGAGGATTCAGAGAAGGAATGATAATGAGAGTACACTGTATATTTACTTTTGTTCTTTTATTGTTCTCATAGGAATCCTCATGTTGTATTAAAATTGCTAGTGTACTCCTCTGTATCCAATTAGACTATAACTTCTGTGAGGTTTGCTGACTTATAATAACCATAAAACAATGACAATAATATACAATAATTGGTTACACAATTTACCTTTTGACAATAGTTGAAATTTTTTTTTCTTTACTTCTTTACTTTCTTTACTTGAAATTTCCCATTGACTTTTCATGACAACCCCAGAGGACACTGTGCATTTGACTAACTGTTGTTAATCCATTTTACATATTGCAAAACTGAAGTACAGCAAGATTAAATCATTTTCTCAAACACATATCATATAATGGTGGAATAGGGATTCAAATCCAGGTTGAGCATAAAATGCTTAAATTTCTTCAAAAATGTCAATAAAATAGCACCAGAGTTTGATTAGATACTGTCCACCCTCCTTTTTTGTGAGACACTATTGTAAATGATATTGTGTTCTATTTTTTGAAACACATCAAGAGGAACAAAATATCTGGTTGTTTCTTTTTTACTGATGTTCAGTTTGACTATGTGTTTGAGTAGGGTTAGCTCTGCAATTTTCTTTTATTCATTCACCCAGTGATTTGTGCCGCTATTAATGCCAAATTCATTTTTTCATTGGTGGTTGCAAAATGGTGAATCTCTATTATTTCTTCCTCATTTATTAGCTAAAATTCTTCTATAAAGAAAAAATTACCACAACAACATTAGGAATAATAGGACAAATAATGAATTATTTTCCTTGTATAGTGTTTTTTCTCTTTGTGTATACGCTGTGATTTTCTTCCCTTTCTTTATCTAACTCCTGCTCTTCGAAGAAAACCTCAAGCTCACGTATTACCTTTACAATGAAGCTTACTCTGACGACTTACTTAAGCCTCATTTAGTGTTCTATATTCCATTTTATGCTCATCCTATGTCTGTGTTACAGCGATAACCTCTGAATGATAAATATCCTCTCTGCTTCCCTTCCTAAAAGATATATATCCTGAAAACAGGAATAGCTTATGATATGTTTTTCTTTTTCCAGATCTTTGCTATCTTTCTTTTCAAGTGTTAGATGAAAGAAGTGTTGAGTAAATTAGGTTAATAAAATTAAAAGGTAAAAATGAAATCATGCATTGTGAGTTTTACAAGTTCTTAATATCATGTTTTTCAAGTCCTGAGTAAAAGAATGGTGATTGAGTAATGAATTAATAACACTAGAGATCAATATACAATTATATAGTTTGAGGAAAAACCTGTAGATCTGGTTCTTCAGGAAGACCATATAAATTGAAATGATTTGCTTATATGGATAGACATCTGTTAATTAAACAATCCAGCTAGGAAAGACATCTGCCTCACATTAGGATTATGTCAGTTTTCTGCAATGTTATGAGAGTACAGAGGAAAACGTTCTGCTTACAATAGCACTTGCCTAAATATTACAAAAATGAATACTTTTTATCACGCCCGGTTCTAACTAAATGAAACTCGATAAAAGACTATGAACTCTACATTAAGTCAACACTAGATTATTACTGGAAATTTCTGGGGATATTTTCCTGATTAATATATAATGGGATGTATATTCATTAACCAAAGACATGCCTGTGTACCTACTTTTTGTCCTATCTGAACACATTTCCAGTTGTTAATCTACATTACCACCTTGACAACCATGTTGCTTTTTAGTACTTAAAAAAAATTCTGCCTTTTCTCATCTATGAACTACTCAAAGAATTGCTTTACTAGATGTAAATTAACAAACTTGGCTTTGAATTTTTCCTTGCACTCTCTTTTTATTCTTTGACATCAGAAATGTGACAAAGCAGTAAACTGTGGCCTACTTACTATCAAGTTTATATCAACAAGTCATGCCCTTATTCCATCCACATTCTTTCCTCCACTCTTCCATATATATTTTAATAACCTATATAGTAAGCTAAATCCCTGTTTATTTTATTGCTGAAATATATCTTTAAAGATGTGAGTTATCCTTTGGCCAGTTTTAATTCTATTTTTGTGTAGATATAACCATAGGCCCATTGCAGTGAGTGACTTGTTGCTAAATTTAAAGTATTTTGTCTAAATTCTAAGGTATGAATTAAATATATCATGGGGTTTATGACATAAAGGTTAGAAGACAAACTGACTAGTTTTGAATTCTAGTTCTATCACCAAGTAAGTGGGCAATTTATTTAACCCCTTAATTTTTAAGTTCCCTGATATGCATGTGGTAAGAATTATACAGTTTAATTGATCATAAGCACTTATGACACTATGTGGCACATAGCAAGTATTTAACAAAAAGGTAACTATTGTTATTATCCTACTAATGTGCCTTGAGATATTCATCTTTGCTATCACATCGACTATTGGATAAGTTAGTTTCTCTTCACAAGTTAACTGTTAGAATTTAAGAGCAATGAGAAAAGCAATAGGGCAGAGTATCTGGCACACCATTAGGCATGCAATAAATATTTGAAATAGCAAGTAATAGAAATTAACCTGAGCAAAACTGCAAGTGTTCAGGGTTAGAACAATCTCAAATAGATGATGGAAATATGATGTTCCTTTTATAGACTGAGTTCCTAAAGTACATCTAAAGAATATTTTGTGCCCCTACCATCACTAAGTGATTGGTAGAAGTGTTAGGTTGTGATATAAGAGGTAATGTAATTTAGTTAAGAATTGACTTTTTAGGGCACGGAAAATTAATACTAAAGGTACACCATATGCTCACTAGTAGTACATAAAAAATATAACTGTATTATAGCTAAAACATATAGTAATATATCAATTTTTAATTTTTATAAACTACAATATAAAGCATGGCAAAGAACCATAATAAATGTAAATAATGTATTTTATGCACTAAATGCATATTATTTATACTATATTTTTTCAGATTTGTGTGAGCTTAAAATCTCTATGTAGCTTCTATCTTAAAACAGAAATAATCAAATTGTATCGTTAAGATAAAATGCTGAATCAACTTTCCTACTGTCTAGGAATATTCTTTCCTAAGAAGACCCCTGCAGGTGAGCTTGCTTCCTTATTTTCATAATTGCAAGTGTCTTGTCTAGATAGAAGAGTAAACTATTCTTTCTGAGATTCTTTTTCTGCTTTGGACCAGTATTTTTTTCTGAACTTAAGTATCTCATTCATCTTCTCATTTTCTAATGGAGGTGTCTATGCCTGCCCTGGCTGTTTTCAATTTAATGACTCTGGTTGTCTTTGGGAAACGACATGATCACTTTACTCTTTTGTTTAAAAGGAGGCAGAATGTTTTACTATATAATCACGGCATGTTAAACAATGGTTTTCTATCCCACATTATATGGATAAGAAAAACAAACACATATTTTCACAGTTAACTAGAGAGGTAGGAAATAATTGCCATCTTCAACTCCATGTCTATTCTTTGAACGAAGAGGTCTTACTACACATATATATATATATATATATATATATATATATATATATATGACATGTAGCAATTTTCCTTCTTCTTCGATAATTTTTATGTAGTTTAATCAATACTAACACCTTAAATAACATTAAATATGAAAGTCTACAATACTGAATCTCAAAGATTTATACATATACTTTGAAATAACAATCTATTATAGTGCTATGAAATAAAAAGATGTTAGGTTTTACTTAAAGAGTTTTTAAAAGTATGTGTTTAATTACCCCCTTGAAAAATAATAGTTAAAGTAAGGAACAGATTAAGACATAGGGTAAAGATATGGACTTTGCAGCAACTTGGATGAATTTAGAGTCGATCATATTCAGTGATCTCTCACAGAAACAAAGAACAGAGTACCCTATGTTCTCACTCATAAGTGGGCCTTGAACAATTATCATAATACTGTAAGAAAGGGATTGGCATTAGTGGGAAAATGCCATGGAGGGGTGATGGGATTGGCAGTAGAGGGAAAATGCTAGGGGAGAGAGGGCCACACCTCACCAACAAGGGCACCTGCATAACCAACATTTGTATACCTAACCCTGAATTGTATCCTACATCTTAAAACAAAATAAAATAAAATAAAAAAGAAATAGGGTATAAGATTTCAGGTCAATAGGTCAATAGTCTTTTTTTTTTAACACTTAGTATTTCACTTCATTTTCTTCTTGCTACATGAGAAGTCCACTCTAATTCTCAATCTAGTTTCTATATAAGTGACCCAGTTTGGTAATGAACTCCTAGATACAATACTAAAGCACTATAAAACAAAAAAACACAAAAAGTTGTGCTTTGTTAAAATTTGAAACTCTGTTATGTTAAATATACTGTTAAATGAATCAAAAAACAAGACAAAGAATGAGATAAACTATTTGACAAACACACATTTGATACTTGTATATGCAATAAACAAAGAAAACTTAAAACTCAATACCAAAACAATACAATTAAACAGTGGACAAAAGAACTAAACAGATATCACACCAAAGAAGATATACAGATGGAAAATAAGCATATGAAAAAATGTTCAACATTATTTATAATTAGAGAATTGAAAATTTTAAACATATGACACAACAACAGAATGGTTAAAATCCAACTAATCAATAACACCAATTACTGGTGAACATACCTAGTTAATAGAGTAACTCTTATTAATGGGTGGTGGTAATTCCAAAAGATAAAGCCACTCTGAAAGACATTTTGATAGTTCTTTACAAAGACTATGTTTACATAGTCTTATCACATCCAGTAATTGCTATTCTTAGTATTTATCCAAACATTTGAAAACTTAATGTACACATGAAAATCTGCGCATGAATATTGGTATCAACTTTATTCATAATGACAAAAGCTAGAAGTGAGAAGTCCTTCATTAAGTGAATATATAAGTAATCTGTGATTTATCCATACAATGGAATATAATCATTGATAAAAATGAATGAGCTAATAGGCCACAATGAGGCATAGATTAATATTAAATGTATATTTATTAATAAAAGAGGCTTGTCTGAAAGGTTGAATATTGTTTGATTCTATTTATATGACATTCTTGGAATGACAGAACTAGAGAGATGGTAAATTGGTCAGTGGTTGCCAATGGGGAGACAGAAGGGTTGGAGTGTATAAAATCCATGTGAAGTGCATGGACTTGTGTAAGGTGGTTAAATTATTGTTTATAATACTGTGTGTCAAGATGTGACACTATGCATTTGCCAATATATTTTAGAGCATAAAGATTGAACTTCAATGTTTGGAAACTTAAAAAAATGAAATAATGAATTAGGATTTTGGAGAATCACAGTTTGGAATAAAGAAGGTAACAAAATAATCTAACTGCATTTTAAATGTCTGAAACAGTTATACTGAAATTGGTTGTGAAAAGGTACTGATCTAAGTAACTTTAAACTGGGTAAAGTTTTTGTCTCTGGTTGATGAAGTTGTTTCCCATGATGCATTAATTCTATGCTGCTATTTCTGTGTACTGGATTTGAATAATTAATCAATGGATAGCAGATGGTGGGAGTAAGGTTTCTCACTTTTAGAGTTGAAGTTTATAGAAAAAATCTAGAATTGGCTAGAATGATCCATGTGGTAATAAAATAAAGTTGGAGATATAATAGAAAATTTTTTTAGCTTAATATAAGTGCAGGTGATACTTATAGAAATATTTATAGCAATAGACATATACATGGGGAAGTTTATCACATGTATTTTCTTGCTCCATTAGTCAAGGGGCCCTAGAAGCAACAACACTCAGAAACATCAAATTTACCTAGAGTTCTGGTCTTTCCTAATAATTTTTCCAATAAAATGAGCTAGGGTTCTTTGGAAAAATGGCTAATTCTATTAAAGGGAAAGGAAATATATAAAATGAACCTGGAGTATCTTGTAATTCCATAAAGTAACTAGTGTTCAAGAAACAAACATCTATATTGGTTTGGAATATGTCAAAGGGACATATTAGCCAACTGGGAGCTGCCAATGTCCAAACCTGGAATTATTTAAAGAAAAAAATAGTACTGGATTATAACTTGAAGTATTAGATAAATTCATACTAATATACATGATTGGACAATTTAGTAACTAAATAGTGCAGAATAAACAGATATGTGCAGAAGAAAAAATTCAAATAATTTATGTAAATACTGTTCCCTCACTGGTTAATATATAATGAGGTCACTGTCAAGTTTTAGTAACGGTAATCAGACATCTGGGTGGAGTGCTAAGTGCTGGAACGTACTTAGGGGAGAAGGTTCCTAAGGGTTGCCACAGAAGAAAAATTTCAGTTACATAACAGAGGAATCCTCCATGCATCAGTGAAAGTAAGAGAGGGAAATCAGGGGTATCCAAACAGGAAAAAAAAAAGTTAGTTATCCTTCTTTGCAGTCAATATGATTCTATACCTAGAGAACCTTAGAGAGTCTGTCAAAAACCTCTTCAAACTGATAAATAACTTTGGTAAAGTCTCGGTTTACAAAATGAACGTGCAAAAGACAGTTGCATTTCTATACACCAGTAACAAGTAGGCTGACAACCAAATAAAAATAATCTTATTCACAATAGCCACACACACACACACACACACACACACAAGAGAGAGAGAGAGAGAGAGAGAGAGAGAGAGAGAGAGAGAGAGAGAGAGAGAGAGAGAGACTTAGATATCCACCTAACCGGAGAAGTGAAAGACTTTTACAATGTAAACTACAAAATGCTGCTCAAGGAAATCAAGGATGATACAAACAAACAGAAAAACTTCTCATGCACATGGATTGGAAGAATCAATATTGTCAAGCTATTCATCCTAACCAAGGCAATCTACAGATTCAATACACTACCCATTATATTGCCAATGTCATTTTTCACAGACCTAGAAAAGACAATACAGAAATTCCTATGGAAGAAAAATGAGAACGAATAGCTAAGGTAATCCTCAGCAAAATGAACAAAGCTGGAAGTGTCACACGTCCGGACTTTCAACTTTATGACAAGGCTACAGTAACCAAGATGGCATAGTATTGGTACAAGAATATGAACATAGACTAATGAACAGGACAAAAATTGAGGAAATAAAAATATATTCTCTCAACCAACTCATCTCTGACAAAGCTATCAATAATTATCACTGGGGAAAGTAAGTCATATTCCAAAAATGGTGCTGGGAAAACTGACTAGCCACTTGCAGAAGAATGGAACTGGACCCTTACCTATTCCATATAAAAAACTGTATATCCCATAGACAAAAATTAACTCAGAATGGATCAAGGACTTAAATGTAAATCTCAAATTATAAAAATCTTAGAAGAAAATATAGGGAACACCCTACTGGACATAAGAGTAGGCAATAAATTCATGGCCAAGTCCTGAAAAGCAAATGCAACAAAATCTAATATAAACAGGTGGGACCTTATCAAACTGAAAATCTTTTGCACAGCAAAGGAAACCATCAAGAGAGTAAAGAGACAACACACAGAATAGGGGGGAAAAATGGCAAGCTATGCATCTGACAAAGGCCTAACATCCAGTATCTACAAGTACTCAAACAGAAAGGAAAACAAAATTAATAAGTGGGCAATGGACATAAACAGATACTTCTCAAAGGATGACTTACAAATAGTCAACAGACACATGAAAAAATGCTCAGCCTCACTAATCATCAGAGGAATGCAAATCAAAACTACAATGAGATACCACCTAATACAGTTAAGGATGGTTGTCATTAATAAGTCAAACAAAAAACAAAAAAACAGGTGCCACCATGGCTGCAGAGAAAAGGGGACACTTCTACACTGTTGGTAGGAATGTGAGCTTTTATAGAAAGCAATGTGACAATTTCTCAAAGAACTAAAAATTGAGCTTCCATATGATCCACAATCCCTCTCTTGAGAATATGACCATAAAAACATCAATTGCTCAACCAAAAAGACACCTGCACACACGTGTTCATTGCCACACTATTCACAATAGCAAAAGCATGGAACCAACCCAGATGCCCACTGAAAGTGGACCGGATAAAGAAAATGTGGTACACACGCATGATGAAATATTATGCAGCCATAAAGGTGAGCGAATTCATGGTATTAACAGCAACTTGGATGCAGCTGGAGACCATCATACTAAGTGAACTATCACAGAACCAAAGAACTGAATACCACATGTTCTCACTCATAAGCAATCACTGAATATTGGTGGCATGGGGGGGATTGGCAGACACTGGGAACTGATAGGGGAGAATGCGAGAGAGGAAGGAGGGAGGCATGTTGCAATACAGTGGGTACTTTGTCCACTACCAGGGGAGTGAAGGACAGCTAGAAGACCAAACTTCAACCAACAGGCTGCCTACTTATGTAGCAAATTGTCACTTGTACCCCATAACTCTAAAATAAAAAAAGCTCTTGGATCTGAAATCCCCAGAGACCAATCCTGATATGAAAGGCAGAATGTTTCACAATTAATAAAGAGAGATCATTGTAGTGTTTTGATGTTAAATGCTTTACAACTGGCTCATCAATGGGAAAATAATAACATTTAATAAATTGTACTAATAGACAAGTCCAATACACAATTTACAAAGAATAAAATATGCAACACATTTTATTGTGAAATCCATATACCCAATGGATACACATAGGAAAAGTATCATAGAATGGTTTTGTTGATTTTTACCATTTTCTATTCATAGCCAATGCCAATCTATGACTGCATTTGATAAATGAGTTTAGTTCTAATATGAATGTTGTTTGGTAGTTTTATTTACACTGACATATGACAAAAGTGCAACCATGAAAGTGTTTGTTGAACCATCTCTCATTTGCCATTAAAGTGAATGCTTAATTGGATAATTGTTTTTAAATTTTCCTGTGTCTGATCATAAAGTAATAGCTGCAAACACAACATATCTTTTAGATGACTTTTTTTTCTTTATCATTCCTTAGTTTGGACAACCAGCAAGACAATAAGTCATATTTTTTGATTTGTAGTATTTGTTTATTTCCAAGGCTTTAGTACTCTAGCCATGGCCAGAGACATATCTTTCTATGTAGAATTGAAATGAGCAAGAGCATACATCATATATCATTTAAATCACAAATACACAAACTCAAGATCCAAGATAATGTATAGTAAAACATGGAAGTTTTGAGTAATATTTTGGTTTTAATATAACTTATTTAACTATAATTTACTTATCTGAATCTCCAATAATTTTTTATTATAACTACCATCTTTCAAGTTGCCTAGAACAATATAAATTATCTCTCTCAAGCTTGTTCTAGCCCATCACTGGTTGAGACAAACAAGTGTGTGTGAAGCTATTATAATTTTCTTCTGTTACAGTTTAAATAAATTGTATCATTAATTTTATTTTCAGAATACAAGTCAACATATCCTAAGAATTCTCCTTGAAATTATCTCTAGCCCACTGAAACAATGGTCTTTCTCTATACATTTTCTAATCGTTTTGTCTTTTTCTTCCCTCTGCACTCATCATGATAATTTGGTAAATAGTGATTGCTGAAACTTCCTCAATCCGTTCATGATTTGAACTCACCAAATAGTGCAGTCACCTTAATAAGGTTTAATTTAATACTGATAAATGCTACTTTATCTTTTAGTGAGTAGAAAACATAAAACTAGCCATGAACCATTTTAAAGTGTACAGTTTAGTGATATTTACTACATTTTCAGCGTTGTGCAACTATCACCTCCAGATGGTTACAAGACATTTTATCACCCCACAAGGAAATCCTGTGACCGATTAATCAGTCACTCTCCATTCCTCCCTTCCCCCATCCACTGATAAGGACTAGTTAGCTATCTAGCTCTATCAATATACCTATTCTGGATATTTTATATAAATGCAATCATACAGTATGTGACCTTTTGTATCTGGTTTGTTTCACTGACCTATAATGTTCTCAAGTTTCATTCACATTATAGCATATATTTTCATACCTTCCTATAAATATATAACATTTTATTTTTTCATTCATCTAATGATGGACATCAAGGTTATTTTCACTTGTTTTATTATAAATAATGTTGCTATAAAAATTTATGTACACATATTTGTTTGAATACTAAATTTCAATTTTTTCTTCTATAAAAATCTAAGCGTGTAATTTTTGAATTATAGGAAAAATCTATTTAACCTTTTGAGACACTACCAGGATGTGTTATACAATGATCACACAATTTTACAGTATCAACAACAATGCACTAGGGTTCCAATTTCTCCACATACTCACCAACACTTGCTATTTTCCTTTTTTTCTAATTATACTCAACCTAGAAGATATGAAATAGTACCACATCGTGGTTGTGATTTGCATTTCCATAGTGACTATACCAAACATATTTTCATAAGCTTTTTGTCCATTTGTAAATTTTGTTTGGAGAAAGTTTTACTCAAGTCTTTAGTCCATTTTTAATGACATCATTTGTTTGTTGTTGCTGTTGTCATTGTTGACTTAAAAAAAAAAGATGTGGGGTACAATTCAGAGTTAGATATACAAATGGTCATTGTGTAGGTAACATTTGGGCCTCACTTTGGTCCCTAGTTCATCTGGTTTGAGATCAGGTACCCTTATGGATGAAGTGTGCCCTTCCACCCTTCCCTGGCAGTTTCCCATTAATGCCAATCCCCTTCTTATAGTATCATGATAATTGATCAGAGTCTGCATATAAGTAAGAACATGTGGTACTCAGTTCTTTGTTTCTGTGATAGATCATTCAGTATTATAGACTCTCAGTCCATCCAAGTTGCTGTGAAGTTCATAATTTTGTCCTTCTATATGACGGCATAATATTGCTCTATGTAGATGTACATTTTTTTTTATCCAGTCCTCTTTGATGGGCAGCATAGGTGGTTCCATGTTTTTGCTATTGTGAATAATGTTGCAATAAACATGATGCATGTGCAGGTATATTTTTCATAGGCCGATTTGAGCCTCTGTTTATATTCCCAGAAGGGGGATTCCTGAGACTTATGGAAGGTCAATTTTTGGATCTTCTAGGAATCGCCAAATTGTTTTCCACAGAGGTTGTATTAGTTTACACTCCCACCAACAGTGTAGAATTGTTCCCTTTTCCCCACATCTTCTCCAGCATCTGCTGTTTTTTGATTGTGGCCTGTATGGATTTTTATATACTGAACACTAAACCCAAATCTATGATTGATAATATTTTCCTCCATCATTTGGGTTGTCCTTTTACTTTCTTTCGTGTCATGTGAAGCAGAATATTTAAAAAAATTTATGAAGTCTAATTTGTACTTTTGTTGTTTTTGGTTTTGGTGTCATATCTAAGAATACTTTGCCAAATCCAAGGTCACCTATATTTTCTTCTAAGAGTTTTACAGTTTTAACTCTTACATTAATGTCTTAGATCCACCTCAAGTTAAATTTTTAGTATGTATAAGGTTGAATTTTAACTTGATTCATTGGAAAGTGAATATTCAATACTCAGCATTATTTGTTGAAGAGATTTCTTTTACCATTGAGCAGTCATAGCTGTTTCATGTTGTCAAAAATCAATTGACCATAGACATATTATTTTTTCTTAACTTCTCTAGTCTATCCCATTAGTCTACAAGTTCATCTTATGCCAGTACCATGTTGTTTAACCACAGTTTCCCTTTAACCACAAGGTCTTTGTAGTAAGTTTTGAAATCAGAAAGAGTGTGTATTCTAACCCTGCTCTTTTACAAGGTTGTTCTGGTTATTAAGGGTTTCTTGAATTTCCATATACATTTTAGAAAAATCTTTTTTCTGTTTCTATAAAAAGGCCATTGGAATTTTGATAGGGATTTCATTAAATTTTTAGGACAATTTGGATAATACTGCCATTTAACAGCCGTGGGTATTCCAACACACAAACATAGAATGACTTTTCATTTACTTGAATCACCTTAAATTTTCAACAAGTTTTTTAGTTTGCAATGTACAAATCTTTCCCCATATTGGTTAAAATTTTCACTACTTTTTGTACTATTTTAAATGGATTTTTAAATTTCATCTTTGAATTAATTGTTGCTAGTTCGCAGAAATACAACTGACTTTTGCAAATCTTGTTTCCCACAACACTGCTTAACTGGTTTGTCATCTTTAATATTTTTGTGTGAATTCCTTCATTTTGTATTTGTTACATCATGTAATCTAAAAATAAAGATGATTTTACTTTTTCTATTTAGAAGCTTTTCCTACTCCTGGCATAATTACACTGGTTAGAACATCTAGTACAATGTTGAATAAAGTGAAGAAAGCAGACGTCCTTGTCTTGTTCCTAATCATAAGAGAGAAGGTTTTAACAGTTTGCCATTGAATATAATGTTAGCTGTGGCTTTTTCATAAATGCTTTTTATTATTTGAGGAAGTTTATTTGTAGTCATAGTCTGTGGACTATTTTTATCATGAAAGCATGTTGGATGTTGTCAAATTATCTTTCTTTCAACTAATCATTTCTTTTTTCAATTTATTTTATTAATGTGCTATATTATATTGACAGATAATATATATAGTATGTATTATATTTATATGTTCAAACATTCTTGCATTCTTGAAATAAATTTTACTTGGTCATGATGTATGATTTTCTTAAAATCTTGTTAGATGTAGTTTACTACTATTTTATGGAAGCTTTTTGCATTCATATTAATGCATAATCTTAATCTTTACTCTCATTTCAGATGATGTCTTTCTCTAGCTTTAGTATCAGGGTAATGCTTGCATCATAAAATGAGCTAGAGAGTGGTCCCTCCTCTTCTATTTCTGGGAAAATTTCAGAAAAATTGGTATTAATTGTTTTACAAATATTTGGAAGAATTTGTCAGTTGAAGACATCCGATTCTGAAATTTATTTTGCGGGAGAATTTGACTGCAATCTCTTTATTTGTTGTAGATCTGTTCAAATTTTTTTATTTTTCGTGAGTCAATTTCGAGAATTTCTGTCTTTCTAGAAGTTTTTTTAATATATTATCCAAATCATTGATGTAAAGATCTTCATAAAACTTTTTATTGTTTAAGACCTGCAATAATGTCATCAATCTCTGCTCTGATTTTAATAATTTTTATCTTTTTTCTTGTCAGTTTTGCTAATTGCTTCTAGAAGAAAACTTATGTTTCATAATTTCCCAAATTTTTATTCTCTATTTTAGTCTTTATTTTATTTATCTCTGCTATAATGCTTATTATTCTCTTCCCTATGCAAGCTTTGAACTTATTTTGCTTTTCTTTTTATAGTTTCTTATGATGTACATTTAGGCTATTAATTTGGATCTTCTTTTTCTAACATAAGCATTGTAACTATATATTTCCACATGAGCACTGTGTTAGCTGCATTCCTACAGTTTTGTTGTGTTCTCTTTTAATTTTTATCTGTCTTAATTAATATTTTCTTTTTATTTTATTTTATTTTTAAAATGTGGAGTATGGCTCGGCTCGGTGGCTCAGCCTGTAATCCCATGCCTTTGGGAGGCTGAGGTGAGTGGATTGCCTGAGCCCGCGGGTTGGAGACCTGCCTGGGCAGCGAGACCTCATTTCTACAATAAATCAAAAAATCAGCCGGGCATGGTAGCGCATGCCTGTAATTCCAGCTGCTTGGAAGGCTGAGGCGGAAGGATCGTCGGAGCCCAGCAGTTCGAGGCTGTGGTGGCCGGGAGCGGCCACTGCACTCCAGTCTGGGCGACAGAGTGAGACTCTGACTCAATAAATAAATAAATAAATAAATAAAATGTGGAGTATGATTCAGGCTTATGTATACAAATGTTCATTATGCAGGTACCCTTGTGGATGAGGGATGCCCCTCCCTCCCCTGGCAGTTTCCCTTAATTGCCATCCCACCACCACCCTCCCCAGGAGTTTCCCACCACTGCCAATCCCTTTCTTACAGTAGTATGATAGTTCAAGGTCCGCTTATAAGTGAGAATGTATGGTACTCTGTCCTTTGTTTCTGTGATAGACCATGGAGTATGATCGACTCTAAATCCATCCAAGTTGCTGCAAAGTCCATATGTTTGTCCTTCTTTAGGGCTGCATAATAGTCCATTGTGTATATGTACCATATTTTTTTATCCAGTCCAGCTCCCATGGGCAGCATGACTGGTTCCATGTTTCTGCTACTGTGAATAGAGCTGCAAAAAACATGCATGTGCAGGTATCTTTTTTGTAGACTACCTAAGTTCCTCCAGATATATTCCCAGTAGGGGGATTACTGGGTCAGATGGAAGGTCAATTTCTACTTCTTTCAGAAATCACCACACTATCTTCCAAAGAGGCTGCACTTGTTTGCATTCCCACCAGCAGTGTAGAAGCCTTCCTTTTACATCTTTGCCAGCAACTATTGTTGTTTGTTTTGTTAATGATGGTCATTCTTACTGGGGTTAGGTGGTATCTCAATGTGGTTTTGATTTGCATTTCTCTGATGATGAGTGAGGCTGAGCACTTTTTCATGTGTCTGTTGGCTGTCTGCATATCTTCCTTTGAGAAGTGTCAATTCATGTCTTTTGCCCACTTTTTAATGAGGGCTGTTCTTTTCTTTTTGGTGTGTTTGAGTTCCTTATAGATCCTAGATGTTAGGCCTTTGTCAGATATAGAGTTGGCAATTTTTTTTTTTCCATTTTGTGTGCTGTCTTCCTGCTCTCTTGATGGTTTCTTTGCTTGCCGAAGCTCGCCAGTTTATGAGGTCCCTCTTGACTATCTTATTTCTTATGGTATGGGCACTTAGCTTTCTGACCACAAATTGGTTGCCAGTTCCAATTTCCATAAGGGTGTCTCCTGGATTTTCTAAGATTCTTATAGTTTGAGGTTTTACGTTTTGGTCTTTGATCCATTTAGAGTTAATTTTTATGTGTGGTTATAGGTAGGGCTCCTGTTTCAATCTTCTGCATGTGATCAGCCAGTTTTCCCAGCACCATTTACTGAATAGGTTCTCTTCTCTCCAGTGATTGTTAGTGGAGGCTTTGTCAAAAATGAGTTCATTGAGAAATTGAAGTTTTGCTTCCAGAATCTCTATCCTGTTCCATTGGTCTGTATGCCAGTTCTTGTACCAATGCCAGGTTATTTTGATTACTGTAGCCTTATAGTAAAGTTTGACATCCAGAAGTGTCAAACCTCCTGCTTTGTTTCTTTTGCTAAGGATTGTTTTCGCTATTTGTGGTTGTTTATGCTTCCATATGAATTTCTGTATTGTCATTTCCGGGTCTGGGAAGAATGATGTTGGTAATTTAATGGGTATTGTGTTGAATCTATAGATTGCCTTTGGTAGGATGGATGTCTAAACAATGTTGATTCTTCGTACCTCTGAGCATGGAATATTTTTCCACTTGTTTCTGTCTTCTTGGATTTCTTTGACGAGAGTTTTGTAGTTCTCATTGTAAATGTCTTTCACTTCTCTGGTTAGGAAGATGCTGAGGTATTTCTTTTCTTTTTTTGTGTGATTATTGTGAATAGGATCATGCATTATTTGGTTCTCCACCTGCTTGTTGTTAGTATATAAGAATGCAGCTGTCTTTTGTACACTTATTTTGTACCCGATACTTTGCTAAGGTCCTTTATCAATTCAGGCAGGTTTTTGACAGATTCTCTTGGATTTCCAAGGTATAGGATTATATCATCAGAAAAGAGGGATAACTTGACCTATTTTTCTATTTGGATACCCCCGATTTCCCTCTCTTGTCAAATCACAACTGATCCTGAAGAAATATAAAGGATTATTAGAGATTACTATGTACACCTATATGGAAACAAACATGATAACCTAAATGAAATGGAGGACTTTCTGACATCACACAACCACCCCAGATTGAAACAAGAAGACATTGAGACACAAAATTGACTAATAACAACCCCGGAAATTTACTCTGTCATAAGAAAACTACCTACAGAAAAAAAGCCTTGGACCTGATGGCTTTCCAGCAGAATTCTACAAAATGTACAAGGAGGAGCTCATACCAATGCTATTGAAAATGTTCCAGGCAATTGAGAAGGATGTAATTCTCCCCAAATCATTTTATGAAGCTAACATCACACTGATACCCAAAGAGGGTAAATATCCAACAAAGAAAGAGAACTATAGGCCAATATCCCTTGTGAACATAGATGCAAAAATCCTCAACAAGATTCTAGCAAATTCTCAACAAGATTCTAGCAAATCAGATCCAAAAACACATTTCCACCCACGCATCTCTCTCTCTCTCCCCCCCACGCATCTCTCTCTCTCCCTCCCACCATGCAAAATATTTTAGACAAGGAAGTTTTCATAACTACTTATATCCTGAGAATGTAACCTTGCTGCAAATAAATGCCAAGAAAAAAAACTAGACACATGGATAAAATGAAGGAGCAAGATACGAAACAATTTACTTTTAAAATTGTTCAACACCATGGAGTGTCACTTCAGTCTTCTCTCTTTGCAAATGACAATATATTATAGTTAATTTTTTGAAACAAACAAATCACCCTAATTGAACACAGTTTTCATTTTAAAAACAAGTTGTGGAGCTTAAGTCCTCTAGAGAAAATAGCCCTACGATTTATATCAGCACCGCTTGAACTCGAAGCAATTTGTGAGGTTTCATATGAATAATGCAGGGTGAGAACAGTGCAGAAGGAAGCCATTGAAAGAAAGTAAATGAAGTGTTTTTAAAATGGAATACACAGAAAACTATTTAATTTGAATTATTCACCAATACTGGTGATGTTACAGGAATAACCATAGATCAGTGAATATTTCAATTTTTAAGATGGGGTCATGCTGTTCCTTTTATATATATTTATATGTTTTAAAAAGTCCCAGAGACTAGGAAAGAAAAAGAGAATGAGAAGTGCATTACAGCATACGAATATGTAGGAATGAATTGGAGTTCATCTGAAAAGAAGATAAGGGTGGTCTGTTGAACTCAGTGGCACACATCAATAGCTGTTGACTTAAGAGCCACAGAAGCAGAGAGAATCTGCCAGCTTAAAAGAATGTGAAATGATCAGCTGAAAGTGCATATTTTAGATATGTTTTAACTATTGCTGACTATAATGATATGCTGTATATTTTGGAGGAGTTCCAGGCACCTGAGAAGTATCTTGTTAGATATGGAAAAGAATGCATAGTATTTCTCTTACATAATCGTAAATGGTATAGTGTCAAGTAGTTTAATATACAATTATTTCACAAGTGTCAAATAAAAAAGAAAAAGGGTAGATTGTTCAATAATGTGTTATAACTGTTATAATTATAAAACCATATAAAGCATTTGCTATTTACTCCATTAACATAAAATATGGAACCTCCTCAATTTTTATGTCAATTAATCCTGTTTAGAATTGCATATTACTTTTAGCCTTAGCAGTTTCTTAGTTATATACCTACTATGTGTGTTCATACTGCTTCAGCATCACAGAGTTGAAAGTAATCTTGTCTATAGAGGTTTGAAATCAATAGTCATTTAAAGTTAATAGTATAAGAATTCTAAATGGTCTGGGAAAAGAGCCAGCTGACCAATATTAAAGTAAATGACTAGGCTCAATATTTCTATGGAATGTATCTAACTAGGACTCAAGTAGCCATGACTAAAATCATGTAATTCAAAGAGGTACTAGATTCTGTTTCATAAGGAAGTATACAAACAGTTCCAAGTCATTTAGTTTATTTGAATGCTTCTAGAAATCAATTTTTTCTAAGTTCACATAGTTGACAAAAACCCAATTGAAAAAAAAAAAAATATAATATATATATATGCTTGTGAACAACATCATAGAGAGGAACATGAGTTTGTATTATGTAAATTAAACAACAGAAAGAAATGAAAATAGTTTATTCCATTCAACTAGATGATGCCTTAATATTCAGGTCAAACCATTATTTGATTTCAGACTCTGGTGAATACTACTGATCACTGAAAATAAACCAAATTCTTAACTTTTAGTGAACAAATTCAGTCTGTTAGAATAACCTAATTTTATTTGGTTTCTTTTAGCATCAGTTAGAATTTAGATATGTCTTGTGATTGGCTGATGTTTGGTTGCTGTTCTATATGAGAACCTCTTCTTAATGTTTTACTTTAGTATTTCTGCAATGTCATAAATGTCATAGTATAAACACTGCCAGTTCTCTAGAAACTATGTACTTTGCTTACATGGCCCTGGACATTTATTGTGTGGTGTGGGATTTGGGGAGAACACACAGAGATCAAAAGTACTATTATGCTTTAGTGCTTCCCAGAATGGCTTCTAATGAGCTGAGAGAAGTCTGGGTCATTTTAGAACTCGTTACAATAACCTTCTCTAATGTTTTGAAAAGCTCAGTTTATCTGAAATCTACTTCAAAACTCTAATAATTCCCATTTAACATGAATGCCTCATATCTATATTTGTCTAGTAATAACTCTTGAATAGGCCACCTGTGAGTATGGAGAAGGCTACAGAGAAGTCTGATGTTTACTCAATCAATTTTTATCAGTTTGAAATTAGCTTTAAAGTCCATTGGCTTTAAGATAGCAGTTTAGCCAGGCAGTTTTTTATCAGTTCTGTTAAGATGCAAAGAAGCATCTTTAATGACAAAAATTTGAAGTATAATTATATATATTTATCCTAATTAGGCAAAAAAACAAGAAAGTAATTTTTAAAATAGGTAACATGCCAGGCATGGTGGCTCATCCTGTAATCCCAGCACTTTAGGAACCAAGGCAAGGGGAGTGCCTGATCTTGAGGGTTCTAGACGAGCCTGGGCAACTTGGTGAGACCTTGTCTCAACAATATATATTTTTAAAAAAACCCCAAATTAGCCAGGTGTGGTAGCATGTGCCTGTAGTTCTGGCTACTCAAAAGGCTGAGGTGGAAGGATTGCCTAAGTCCAGCGGGTCAATGCTGGGATGGCAATGTGCCACTGTACTCCATCCAGTCTGGTTGACAGAGTAAGACTCTGACTCAAAAAAAAAAAAAAATAGGAAACATTATTTTACATGGGAGAATATATGATTAAACTTTAGTATATATAGTGTAGAAAAGACATCTTTGTATTAAAATACTACATATAGTGGATACTAAATTAGAATATTATCTTCAATTTATATATATGGGGAAGCAAAAAAACCAGTGTTTATTAATTTTAAAATTAATAAACGTTTTAAAAAATTAAACGTATTTATTTTTACGTGTCACCTACAAAGTACTTTCTGTTTGAGGCAATACACCTAGTGAGACACTTTTTCCTCTGCTCAAAACAATTTTTGAACTCATCAATTTTTATACCTTTTAATGATTCTGCCATTTTTTGTCTCACCCCTTCCATATGGGTAAAATGTTTCCCACTGAGGACTTTTTCCATCCAGGGAAACAAAAAGTCGCTAGGGGCGAGATCAGGTGAATAGGGAGGGTGGGGCAGGGGAGTCATGCCACTTTGGTCAAAAATTGCTCAACATTCAGCCTGGTGTGGAGTGGTGTGCTCATAAACTACCCATCATAAAATGAGCAAATGCTTTGAAAGAATCTCCCCCCAAAATCCAGTGAAGCCAAGCCCAGACTCTCAGTACAACACTAACTGGAATACGGAGGCTGATGTGTTCCTAGAACAACTTACCTAGGAGGGGAAGCCTGTACTACAAGGGACCCACCCTCCAAAAGATAACTGATTTTTTTATCCCCTTCCACCCGTAATTTGTGATCTTTGAATATGTCATTTCAAAGCATATTGAAATGCTGTGCTGAGGCAGTGAAAATTTGGAGGTACAAAGTCTAACCCCAAAACATATTAGCTTTATGACCACGTCAAAATCACTGAGCATCTGTAAAATTTGGTAATCATCATATTCAACCTTTGTTTTGGTATTGAGATGAAATGAAATGATCAGAGGTTATCTATTTACCTGGCAAACATACATGCTCAAGAAATATCAGGTTTTAGAATTAACTTCTGTTATTTCTACCTCATCTCTACAATAAATCAAAAAATCAGCCGGGCGTAGTAGCGCATGCCTGTAATTCTGGCTATTTGGAAGGCTGAGGCGGAAGGATCGCAGGAGCCCAGCAGGTCGAGGCTGCGGTGGCACTGAACTCCAGTCTGGGTGACAGAGTGAGACTCCAACTCAAAAAATATATATATATATATATGATACTATTCTAAATAAAATTTTTGACAAGAATACTGAAATCCTTTCTAAATACTCTAAATTATTGCAAAGTTTTACCTAGACAATAATTAACCTTTTTTATTTCATTAATTGTAATCATGCTTTCTGTACCCCTCATCATGACCTCAATAATGCTGCATGGTACAACCCCTTAAAATTGAATGACTTAAAATAGTCATCATTTATGCATCTGTAGTTCACCTGTGCTCCAGCTGATCTGTATTGGATTCAGCTGGGCAACTCTGCTTTGTGCATGGGGTCAACTGGGTTTGCCTTCTTACTGTGAGTTGGGTTCACATTTGCCACTTGTTAGTACAATCTGAAGTCCAAGATGAAGGGGGTACTTTTGCCATTGCCAAGACAAACTCACAAGTGCCCCACTACTCAGGGCGATTCAAGCCTTTGTTTTACATTGCATCTGTTCATATTCTACTGGACTAAAGTGAACAGTGTCTGAGCTCAACATAAGTAAGCAGGGTACTACGACACTACGTATCATTTAGTAAGTACTATGGAGACAAAAAGGACAGTGAGTACCTTCCAACAGTGGTTTAATTTACCACACTTTCTTAATTGGAAAATCTTAATTATAAGGATACCAATCATATCGGATTAAGGCCCATTCTTAAAACCTTGTTTAACTTAATTATAGTTTTGAAGATCTTATCTCTAAATGCAGTTACATCCAAAGGTACTTGGGATTAGATCTGTGGTACTGAAGGGGGGTGGTGGTTGAGACTTCGATGAATGAGAAATTTGGGAATTATACAATTCAGTCAATAACAGGATATATAAATAAATTTTGAAATTTAGAAGATCCAAAAGGTGACTTTTTTAATAGTAAATAAATTGAGACTAAGACAAAAGTGTCTGTCTCAAGCAAAAAAGCCACAGAGTGAGAAGCGCTATAACAGTGTGAAGATTGAGATTCAGAACTATGCTTTAGTCAAAACTGTATCATTAGCAGATTTTTACTGACTCATAGTTATAATCATATTTTTAAGCGTGTAAGTGAATATCATTAAAAGTGGTTTGGGATACTAATTTTTTTCTTCTTTTTTGATGTGTCCAGATTACATATCTGTCATATTGGGAGAAAATACTAATAATTAAGAAAGCTAATTAAATGTCTCCTTTGCCAGCCTCGATGGCTCAGCCTGTAATCCCAGTGCTTTGGGAGGCAGAGATGAGTGGATTGCCTAAGTCTTCGGGTTTGAGACACACCTGGGCCAGTTGGTGAGACCTCATCTCTACAATAAATCAAAAAATCACTCGGGCGTGGTAGTGTGTGCCTGTAATTTCGGCTACTTGGAAGACTGAGATGGAAGGATTGCCAGAGCCCAGCAGGTTGAGGCTGTGGTGGCACTCTAGTCGGGGTGATGGAGTGAGACTCCAACTCAAAAAATAATAATAACAAAAATAAAAATAGAATGTCTCCTTAGGGACAAATTATTTCCTTTACTGATAACTGTTTTTAACATTTATTAACCTAATATTTTCTATTCTTTAAAGACTTATGGATAATACAATCAATGACTACAGTAATGAATTAACGAATTAATTATTGAGATGGGGTCTATGTTGTTCAGGCTAGTCTCAAATTCCTGGGCTCAAGCAATCCTTCAGCTGCAACCTTCCAAAGTGATGAAAATTTAGTAAAGACGGAAAGAAGAAACACAAAACAAAACAGTGTTGGTTCCCGGTTTTTCCTAGGTCATGCTTAGGGTTTTTTTCCTTTTTGAACTGTATTCTACTTTGCATACCTTTCCTGAATCTAATATTTTATTTAAATGTGTATCCAAATTAGTCTTTACTCAGTCTCATGTTGCAACATATGCACTACTGAATGCCATTCTGAATTTATTTTAAGATTTATTTATTTATTTGTTTGTTTATTATTTTAAAGATGTGGGGAACAATTCAGGGTTAAGTATGCAAATGTTCATTATGCAGGTACCCTTGTTGATGAGGTGCGCCCCCTCCCCCCCGCAGAATCCCATTACTGCCAATCTCACTTCTTTTAAGATTTTCAAATTAACTACTCTATTAAACTTGTGAATTTTCCTCTGGAATTTAATTTGTTTTTTCTGAACAGAAAACTTGGGTTTCCAGATCTCTTCTGTATCCAAATCACAAAAATATTAGATTTTTCTCTTCCTACTTATCTCCATTCTTTTTTCCCTCTGTTGCTTTTTTATCTTCCTTTCTTCCTTCTTTCCTTCCTTCTTCTCTCATTCTTTTCTTCTTTCCTTTTTTTCTATTTATTTGGCTCTTTATATTTTAATAGAAAATAAAGAGATGTGTGAAATATTAAGAGGGAACAAAGAAATTTGAAATTAGGTATTAAATGTGAATATCTATATTTATTGAGACTATTTTCTCAAGTTGATAAAAAAATAAATAGGTAAAAGATAACTTCTGTATTTGTGAGTCTCATTTGAAAGAAACATTCCTGTAAAGTCAATTCAGTGTAATATCTTTGATACTTGGGAATCAACATTAAACACTTTAGCATATGATTACAAATGTAATTAGCCTGAAATACCCTGTTTTCAAAGACTCTTGAGGAATTCTAATAAAGAACCATATATAGTATATATATTATATAATTATGAACCCTATATATTACATATATGCATCTTTTCTCTTTTTGTAAGGTATCTCTTATTACAGCTCAGGAAATTAAACATTGAGCTCTAAGAGGATAACATTTATCAAACATTGTAGAATATTTAATTTTAGAGATAAATTAATCATGAATGCTTTTGTTATAGTATTGTTTCCTTTCTGTGTATTCCACTTTCTTTTCTTGTTGTTACATTGTCTGTTAACAGCACAACAAAACTGAAATCCCAAGCAAGGAAAAATACAATTGGATGTACATTTATAGACCATCCACCAAGAGATAAGAATCCTAAATGCTAACTTTTTGCTTGTTTATTTGGTATGTCTATAAAATAGTTAGCATATATTTGGGGCCTTAAATCATCATTCAATATTGACAGTTTCTACTCTTATTTATAATGTCTCCATTGTGTCCAAGACTATAGATTTATTCAATTTATAACTCAGACACAGGACAGAAAATCTCAAATAAATTTACTATAAATCTATTCCAGATACTCTCTTCTGATTAAAATAAAATAAACAGATAAATTAGTCTTCTAGGAATTACACATACCTTTTCACTGATGAATTAGAATAATTGATGCTAAATGCCTTTTAAAAAAATCTCAGTGGCTTACACAAGAAAGATTTATTTATTGATTACATCACAGTCTGACTAAGGTCATTTGGTTTTCATGGGTCACTCTCATATGGGATTGACTCGGGAATCATAAGATCTTTAATTTTGCTGCTTCATTGTCCATAAGGGCCTTCATGCCATATTCTCAAGGGTTCCCTCTATCAGGCAGACTGAGGAGCCAGAGAGATCTATGAGATTCTTCATGAAGTTTTAGGCACCAGGCCTGGAAATAATGTAATACTTTCCCAAACATTCACTTGCAAAATGTCAATCACATGGTCTAATTATTAACAAGGAAGACTGAAAAATGTAAAAAAAAGAAAAAAAAAAAGAAAGCATTTAAGTATAGTAATAGTCTCTGCCCTAGCTTCCTCAGTTTGGGCAGGTAAAAAAGCAATAAGAATGTGTAATAGAGATTGAGACTGAGAAAATCAACAGTCATTTCCTTTTAGTGCCAACATATCAGTAGAGACAGACTTTACTGGGTTTTTGACTGGGGAGAATTGCAGTCATCAACTAGACCACATTCTTGTTATGTAAATGAGTAAGTCCATGAACATTCATTCATTTATTTCTTCTTCTATTTACTGTTCGAACTGTTTTTTGTGTGCCAGGTACATGGGTGCTAAACTCTCTGTTTACATATGGCAAATAAGATTCCAATCCCAGCCGGGCTCGGTGGCTCAGCCTGTAATCCCGCGCCTTTGGGAGGTTGAGGCGAGTGGATTGCCTGAGCCCGCGGGTTTGAGACTCGCCTGGGCAGCGAGACCTCATCTCTACAATAAATCAAAAAATCAGCCGGGCGTGGTAGCACACGCCTGTAATTCCGGCTACTTGGAAGGCTGAGGCGGAAGGATCGCCGGAGCCCAGCAGGTCGAGGCTGCGGTGGTCGGGAGCGGCCACTGCACTCCAGTCTGGGCGACAGAGTGAGACTCCAACTCAAAAAAAAAAAGAAGATTCCAATCCCACTTTTTAAAAGACCTTGCAGCATTGATAGAGAAACTGGAAAATCTTAACTGAAAATATTTTTAAAAATTAAAAAATAAAAATGAAAAGACCTTACACTTAACTTTGCAACGTGGATTTGAATACTGATATTCAGATTTCAGTCTACTTCTTCTTTCTTGGAAGGAAATATTGTGGGTACGTTAAAAACTTGTGCTATGGAGCTGGCATAAATCGTCTATTTTCCAGCTTTGATTCTGTAAATGGGTTATTTGTTGCGCTCCTATTATCTCATCCAAAAAAAAAATGGGCATAATAATAGTGATTTGCTTCATGTATTTTTTTATGAGAAGTTAATGAAGTAGTAGCAGCAGCCATTTAACTTAGGTATTGGTTCACAACAAGTATTCAGTGAATATTTGCATAGATTAATATCACTCTTTATTTACATATATAAGCTAATATCTGTTTATAGACCTAATGCCAAAATTTGTAAAAAGGATTGAATATTTTCTAATTTTTTTAAAAAGAAAAACAAACTAATTCACTTTCGTTTCATGAATAGCCATAGCAGTAACCACACTGCTTGGATTATGTGAATAGTGTGGATTATTGGTTAAAATAGATTTGGTTGCTTAGTCTCGTGGTTTTCGACAGTTTGTCTAAACAGTGCAAACAACGTAGAGTACTGTACATATCACAAGTATCGTGAAATAAATTTTCAAAGAAATAGTTGAGATTTTAGTAGGAAAGCTGTATATTTCCATTGTTTGATTACATCATGTTTGCACCATGGTTTCTTAATAGATTATGGCACACTAGGCTATCCAATGAGATCATGAAAGACATTTCCAGAAGTGAAACAGTGGTAGGGTATCAACAGTGAACTTGTAAGTAGTAGAAATATGTAGGCCAGAAACATTTGATTCTGAATTCTGACTACTCTGTGCATTAGTTTGTTCTCTTGTGATTGTTACTTATAAATTTCTATGCTGATTTTCCTCATTTTTGAAAGAGTACTGTCAATATAGTCTATATGATGCTTTTGTAAAAATAGATAATGTTCACATTTCATTTGTTCTGGGTAAATATATTGAACATAATAACATCTCTAAAATCAGAATCAAGCCTACCATACATACCACGTTATAGTTAAATTGGTAAAGTTTGTATTTCTTTCTTAAAGATACATGAATGAATAATGTGCTTTGCAATTGATGGATTTGAGAAGATATAGTATATGAACCTTGCCCTGGTCCTTAAAGGCAACATTGATTTTATTTTTCTTTTCTTTCTTTTTCTGATTTGTTCCCCCAAAATTCATATGTGAAAATCCTAATCCCCTGAAAATTCTAATTCCTGATAATATTAGAAATTGGGGCCGTTAGAAAGTGATTAGATAATCACAGTGAAGCCCTTTTAAATAGAAGTAGTGCCCTTGTAAAAGAAACCCCAGAAAGCTACCTCACCTTTTGTTCCCCATATGAGAATATGAGAAGTCTGCAGTCTGCATCTCTGAAGATGCTGTTCAATGGAACCTGAACATGCTGGCACCTGGAAGTCTGAGACTTCCACTGTTCTAGAACTGTGAGAAATAATTTCTGTTGTTTATAAGCCACTCAGTCTATGGACTTTGTTATAGCACCCCAAAACTGACTAAAACAAAGTCTGTTTATATTAATATAATTATTTATGTAAAGAGTTAATAACAGATATCTCTTTGGCGTACTATAACAGAAATAGTAAAGAAGGTTAGTAATAAGGATGCCTCAATCTTTTCAGGGAACATTCATTCTGTATATTCATGAATAGACCCAACTTATTTTCCAGCTATTGTTTGTATGTGTATATATATGTGCATGTGTGTCTGGTGCTACAAAACTCAAGTTGAAATCAGATTTCCCAATACCCTGTACAATAAAAGGAAATTATCTTTTATTTAAAATTGAAATTAAAATTATGCCACAGTGGAATTATTTTTCCAAATCTCTTATAATGCTGGTATCAGAGAAACCAATTACTCAAAAAAAGGTTACTCAGAAATCTTATTTGACACATGCTCATATTCAAAAAGAGATGGCATGATCCAACTTTATCTCTCTGGTCCTGTTCTTTACACTCTTTCTTCCATGATGGACTCTGAAGAGCTACCTCGTTGGAAAAAAACTACTTCCACAAAGCATGGGTATATAGAGTGTGAAACTGCAAATTATCCTTTAAAGGTAGGACTCTATACTGAAATTTGGCAATAAAGTGAGAATGCCTCTAATTTTTTCTTTTTAATTTTTAATTATGATTTCTTCTGTTTCTAACGACAACAGACTTTCAAATAAAAGTGTAAACATTTAGAAAAAAGATAAGATGTGAAAATACTTTAAGTATTGCCTTAGTTGAAAGAGTTATTGATTGCTCAATCACTGTAAATGGACCTATACTCCATTGTAATAATTCAGAAGAAAATATGTTGGCTCTGTGACTCAATAACAAAATAAATAATAACAAAAGAACAACAAGAATCATTTAATGTCATTCTACACTTTGATAAAGTTCATGATGCTGAAGCTCTCAGTGCTGTTGAATTGAAGAATGATATTAATTCTTTGAAGCCTTGAAGGCAATAGCCCTTAGAGACTGAATACATAGTGATTCTCTCCCTGAAGTATTAACTAAAGTGCCTCAATATACAAGCTTTCAAAAATTAATGTTACTTTATTTTAGTAATGAGATTCCCTTGTAAAACAACCAACACACATTGAACTATAACAAAAAAATGTATTTTCACTGGATTTTTATGTTTTATTGGTACATGGCACGCTACACCTAATTAGTGATTTCTATTCCTGTCCTCCTGTCTGCAATTTGGGGTTTCTAACAGAATATAATTTTGTAACTAATCTTATAGATATTCAGTAAGATTACTTAGCACCTACCTTTCATGTGCAAAATCACCATATTTATATTTAAAAGCTTTTCTTTAATACAAGGCATCCAAATAGCATGGGATAAAATTGCAACATTGGCTATTTGTTAAAAGCTAGACTAATAACCAGAATAATGAAAGTTTTTATAAAGACTGTTTAATACATATAATTCAGCATTTTTATGAATATCAAATATAAAGTATTAATCTTTTTGAAAGTAGTATTTGATCTATATCAAACATAAAGGGGGCAAAACTCTACCTCCATCCTCTTGGGGTATCAACTGGGTTCAAGAATTAAATTAACATAAAAGACATTAATAGGAGAAAAGCATACACATTTATTTAATATGGGTTTTATGTGATATGGGAGCCCTCATAAAGAAATGAAGACTCAAAGAAGCAGTTAGAGTCAAACACTTATATACCAAATTGGACAATGAATAATAAGTTGTGAAAAAGCAACTACATTTTGTGAGAAGGCTTAAAAATGACAGGAGTTATTTTAACAAGAGTTGTACAGGATTCTCTCTGTCTGGACTTCCTGTCCTTGATGTCCTTTCACATGGGAATTTCATCTTTTGCGTTTAAGAACCAGGATGAAGGTCAGAGTGCTCTTCTTGCACCTGCTGTTTTTCTAGTGCCTTTAATTCACAGTAGTCCATATGCCAAAGTGGTCTCTTTCTCATTCCTTCAAAACAGTATGACGTGAGATATATCCTTTAAAACTGCATACCCTATCTGGAGAAACAATTTTAATAAGAAAATTATCTAACTCATTTTTCTGCCATCTTCATATTTTAGAATGAATACAGATTCTTAAAATGTTTTTTCACATTCCTTTAGCATCCTGCCTTTATAATACACTCCTTTAAGTAAAAAAAGAAAAAAATCAAATAATTTCAGGTGTGTTTATATGAGTATAAGTCAATAAATAAAATACATGTGCATGCACGTACACCCATGCAGATGCATATACACAAATCGTGAAAGAGATATTTTTCTGTTTCTTACTTTTAGAAATTCCTAGGTATATAATTATTAGTGACAGAATTAGTAATATATTTCTGTATTATACTTGAAAACGTTTTTCTATATTAAGAAAAACAATTTTATATCTCTATAGTTATTACTGTTAAAACCAATAATTTAAGTATTTACATGCATATTTATATATACATATATAAATAAGAAGGCAGAGACACAAAGACAGCCATTACCAAACAATTTACAAATAATAAGTATACATACACATATATTACATATTCAGCAAACATTTTTGAAATAGATTTTCAGAGTTTATAAATACAGGGATTACTACTTGGGGTTACAAAAGATACATTAAATTAGAATATTACTTAAACTAAAATATATGAGAAAATTTTCAGAGAATACCAATAATATAAGATATAATTAAGTTGCTTTCTTCATTTTGTGTCTGGTATACATTAGCAATGTGTATTCTCATATTTTAGCATAGCAGAGATCTTCCCTCCCTTTTTCCTCTTAACCGTAGGGTTTAAAAATGAATGGTTTCATATGAAAATGGGCCCCTGTATTCCCAAATACTTTGTATTACTTGAGCCCAGATTTTTTGTCACTTTACTAACCTCTCTTTTGAGACATTGCTTATTATTTAGAATTCTTTAAAGAATTGAAACCTAGGCAATAATTATTTACACTTGAATAAGTATTTTTAAATTAGATGAGGAATTTTCAGATAGCAAAATGAGAATTGCCTTATTTACAGGTAAAATGTTGATCTATTTTAAAAAATCAACATTCATTTTTTCTAAATATTGCATTACAAAAAGGTAAAAGCTTCAAATGCTGTTTGGATAGAGAATAGGCCAGTTCTTTTCTGCTGTTAAGAAATGTATCATTCTCTCTGTAACCTGTAACCAATTGCTCCCTGAAACAGTCACACTCACATAAAGAAATAGAATTGAGTCAGGGCAGAGAGGTCTTTGTTATTCCTCATTTATGTCATTTATCTAGAAAAAAGTGTCAATAGCACCTTTCTGTTATTGGAAAAGTATACTTGAATAAGTCAGTATAATACATTATACTTAATTATACTGAAGAGGTCAAAGAAATGTTAAAAGTTTTGTAATGCCCACCTAAATCTACATAAACATTTTATGTTTTCCACACAGCACTTATTTATATGTGAAATCTGGAGGTTAAAAATGCACCAAACTGGAACCATGACCTCTGATTTCCAGACTCCAGGACTTAGTGAAAATATGTCTCTGTTGTTTAAGCACATTCGTGTATGGTATTTTGTTATGGCAGTCCCAGTAGACTAAAACAAATGTTATACAGAGCAAGAATTAAGCCTGTCATGTATTCAATTAAGACCTTGCTACCACACATGGGAATAATGGTTGAGGCAAATGTCTATTGAATATTTATTTACACAAGAGAACTAATAAAACAACTAATATAGATCACATTAAGTATGCATACATATGCACCAGCATGTGTGCATACACGCATGTGCACACACACACACACACACACACCTACTTGCACATAATAATTCTGTGTTGGAGCCTAGCAAGCATAAGGTTCAAAGTAAAATGTCAGTATATATATAAGCTGGGCTCAGTGGCTCAGCCTGTAATCCTAGCGCTTTGGGAGGCTAAGGCGAGTGGATTGCCTGAGCCCGAGGGTTCAAGACCCACCTGGCCAACTTGGCAAGACCTCATCTGTACAATAAATCAAAAAATTACCTGGGCATGATAGCACACTCCTGTAGTTCCAGTTACTTGGAAGTCTGAGGCGGAAGGATCACTGGAGCCCAGCAGGTCAAGATCTGGTGACAGAGTGAAACTCCAACTCAAAAAAAAAAATAGTATATATATAAAAACATAAAATAATACTCTGAATTTCTTTAAATGCACTTATACTAAACTTCTCTTTGTATTAATGCCTTTAAAAAAGAAATTTCAAGCTATCGAATCATTCTGAAACTCACATTGCATGGAAGGGGTTTAAAAAGACATCTATGATGTCAAAAATTAGGCTAAGCATGTACTCAGCCTTTGCATAGTTAAAAAAAGTTCCCTTCTTGGAAACTGGCAACAGCACCTGCTGGCTAGGTTAAACTGTTTAACAGCTTTTTTTTCACTTCTGTGAACCCCGCTAGCATTGCTTGAAAAGTACCTAGGCCTCCAGGATGTTGCGGTTTGGCCCACTTGGAAAGTCCCAATGTGGTGGAAAGTCCCAATGTGGTTTTGCCCCATTTAAGCAAGCCCCTACAGAAAATGGGGGCCCTTGTTGTGGAACTGGAATGTCCAGCAACAAGTAGCCGCTGGCCGGCTCTTGGCTAACAAACCTCTCCTTTTTATAACTTGTACTTTTGGTGTCAGTGTCTGTGAATTAAGCACTTGGTCCCTATTTCAATTGAAGTATGGCAATAATAGCATAATACTGTACAATGTAATCTATAGATGTAACTTAAAAACTCCTATATAAAAAAGGGAAATTAATTTTTAAATTGAAATAAGTTTCAACATCAGAAAAACAATTTTTCCAGAATAATGCATGAGTTAAGCTTATTTAGCTTAAGGCTTGTATATTTAGGATATCTTGCAGGAAACATCTTAGGCATAAAACCAGTTCATTATGAGGTATCTAAAGCTTTATGAGATGAATTTTCCTTCATAATGGCAATAATATAAGAGAAACAAGAGTAAAAAAAAGTGTAAAAAAATAGAAAATTAGAAATTAGATATCCACGTATTTAAACTTTCCTTCTTGGAATAATATTGATAATACTGCATATGAATTTGATCAACATGTACTGAAGTTATAAGCAAGGAAGCCCTTCCTATAATTAGGACCCTCCAGTAATACACTGTAACTAACCTTGGATTGAAATATATACATTCATAGCAGTGTGGGCCAACAAATCTCAAGGGCAACTCAAGTTCAGAAGTGATCCAACTCCAAAAGACTCTTAAATTCTAAAGATTTCTAAAAATATTTTTTCTAAAAATGACCAAATTACTTATTCTAGGCATTAAGCTTATATGTTTAGAAAACTCTATGTATAGTCTTAAAAATACATTTTCAATTAATAACTAATTGAGTGATTCGGCAAAAGCTTTGATTGTATAGATTATAAAAATGATAGCTTAACACTAAATTTTTTTTATTTTTCATTCTGGACCATGCAAAAAGGGATTATATAATAACATAGGGAAGAAACTGATTTAAAATTGCCTTGGAGTTGCTGTGTTTTACTCAAAGAATCATTTTTTTAAGAAATCATTTTTCCTAGTCAAAAAAATGACAGTATATGTGTTATCTGTTAAAGAAATTTTTTCCTAAAATAGTCAAATGCATTCTAATATAACCCTTTATTTGCTGTACAGTTAAAATACTGCATTCATTACTCCTGCATAAGAAATCACCCCCCGAATTAAAGGCTCAAAAAACTTGATATATTATTTTACACTCTGAGATCAGATATCTGAGCACAGTTTAACTGTGTTCTCTACTTCACAGTCTCTCAAAAGTTGTACCGTAGTCCTCTCTATGCTTAATTGGCAAAGATACTAGCAGAAACCCATTGCTAGTGGTTCGTTGAACTGAGTCTGCCTTAGTTCCTTGCAAAGTGGCCTCTCCAGTATTGCAGCTTACTTCATACTTCACTTTAAGCAGACCAAAAAAGCAATAGAGTGAGTCTATTAATAAGACATGAAAGCCTAATCATGGAAGTCCTGACACCACCATGGTTGTCTGTTGGTTAAAAGTAACTGCCTGGCCCATACTCATGGGAAAGGGATTTTACAAGTGGGTAAGGTAGGTATCGATGACCATCTTCAAAAGCTGCCTACCACAATATCTATTGTTTGCCAATTTTCTTTCATACTTTGATTGTTTGCATACCCTACAGACATTGAAATAATCCCACATCATCATGGTAGCAATTGAAACAAAAATTAAGCTAAGTATATTGAGTGAAATTTACACCCAATGTAAGTTCAGCATAGGAGGTTTTTTTGAAAACAAAATAGTGTATTGGTAGCTGCAAAACGCCATTTAAAATAAACTCTCCAGTAAAGGAAACTAAATGAAGTAGTTCTCTTGCTTCAGGATGTGAGAACTATTGCAATATAGATATATTTCTAATAGCCCCAAGGGACAATAATAGTGCTTTATGTGAATTTAAAAGGACTACACTCAGATTACTCTAAAGTAATATGACTTCAACTAAGGTACTGTTAGTACAATTCCCTGAGCTGGCCAAAAATAAGCGAAAGGATACATATTATCTGTTGTTGCAGGAGTTTTGAGCTCCACTGTCAGCTTAAACCAGCAACCTCAGGTTCTTGTCCCATGACCAAGAAGATGAAGGAACGTGGTCACCAAAAGTATGAGTGAAAGGAGTTTATTAAGCAACAAACCTCTCTAGAAACAGAGAGGAGGCCCGGAGTGGGTTATCCGCTGTTAGGAATTTTTTTTGAGGTTCTTATTTTATCTTTTCTGGGGGCATTTCTTTCATTTACATCGAATCCGTCCCTTACTTCCTGAGAGCCAATCCTTAATGCGCATATGGGTCCTTGACCAAAGTATTCCATCTTGAGTACTTTGTGGTACCCATAAGCACCACAGAAAAGCCCACGGGGGGGGGGGAAGGGGTTGTAAAACCATAATGCAAATGCTATGTGAATAATATTATAATAAGCCAATGTCAAGATAGAACATCTAGTTAAACTACTGCACCTGCATTTAAGCAGCAAAAAGTCCCTTTTAGCAGTACATCCATCCTGGGTCGACAGGGTGTTCTTAATCACACTAACCGCACTTTCAGCCAACAATTATATAATGGGGGTGGTGCAGGGGGCATTCTCACAGGTGTTAAGTCTCCTGGAGATCCTCCCTCTCTGTCTGCCTAACCAGCTTCTGACTATCTCCTCTCTCATTCCCCCCTCTGAAATGGTATCCTTAACTACCGTTAGGGGAACGGGGCGATGACCAATCTGGCTTCTTCAAGTTTTGAGGGGGTGTTGTAATCAGGGATCCTCCAAAGGGTTGTCTAATGGGCCTTGGAAAAAAGGATCAGTCATGCGGGATTCCGTCTGCACCACCATTTGAAGTTTGATGGATTCTAGGCGAGAAGAAACAAATTTTACAAGATTTAATATATAGGGTCTGAAAAGCAATAGTAGAAAGATTATTATTATTATTATCATTATTATTATTATTATTATTTTTTGAGTTGGAGTCTCACTCGGTTGCCCAGACTGGAGTACAGTGGCTGCTCCCGTCCACCGCAGCCTCGCCTGCTGGGCTCCAGCGATCCTTCCGCCTCAGCCTTCCAAGCAGCCGGAATTGCAGGCATGCACTACCATGCCAAGCTGATTTTTTGATTTATTGTAGAGATGAGGTCTCGCTGCCCAGGCAGGTCTCGAACCCACGGACTCAGGCAATCCACTCACCTCAGAGAAAGATTATTATTAAGAGTACCCAAAAAGGTAAAAGCCATATTATTGAAGGAAAGAGTGTTAATTTGGACCACCGCGAATTAATGGCTTGCTGTGTGAGTTTTGCTGCACCCTCTTGAAGTGTGAGAGCTGTATCTTGAACTATGCCTGATTTGTTAACAAAAAAGGCAACAGTCTTTTTTTTTTTTTTTGAGTTGGAGTCTCACTCTGTCACCCAGACTGGAGTGCAGTGGCCACTCCCGGTCACAGCAGGCTCGCCTGCTGGGCTCCGGCCATCCTTCCACCTCAGCCTTCCGAGTAGCCAGAATTACAGGCATGTGCTACCACACCCAGCTGATTTTTTGATTTATTGTAGAGATGAGGTCTACGCGGGTCTCGAACCCGCAGGCTCAGGCAATCCACTCACCTCAGCCTCCCAAAGGCACAGGATTACAGGCTGAGCCACCCAGCCCGGTAAACATTCTTCTTGAAAGTATAGGCATGTTTCCCCTTCCTTGGCAGTTAATAGATCAAGTGCTCTCCTGTTTTAAAGTACTACTCCTGTCAATGAGTTTATTTGTCTTTGGAGACTGAATGTATGTATATCCTCTATGGTGTTAGAGAGGACTATGCAGTATATGGTGGATATGGCGATGTCTGCCACCCTGGTGCCTATGGCGGTTGAAATGCCTGTTCCTGCTAATGGGGTATGAGTTCAATTGCTCTTTTGGATCTGGTTAGATATGAAGAGGCTGGAGCTAATAAAGGGACTTGGAGGGTTTGATTATTAAGTAGGATACTGATATCTGGCATTTGGTATATTAGGGTGCAGATACCTGACCAATTAGCAGGCAGGCAGAGATAGGAAGATGTGCATATTCATGTTAGTTTGTGTCCAGGCAGTTAAGTGGGATAACTATGTAGTGTTGTGTTTGGGTTGACAGGCAGATCTATCAATTGGATATGTTTGTGTTGTTTAGCAGTTGGTGTGTGAGATTGATGACTGGAATCCAGCTATCAAAGGGTAAAGTAAATGAAAAGTGATGTGTATAGAGGCTATTTTTGTGAAAGTAAGGAACTAATGTTGAAGGTTGTTAAACTTCATGATGTAATACTACAGGTAGATATAATACTTCCCAAAGCAAAATATAATACTTCCCAAAGCAAAATTTAGGTGTACCAATGGGTAAGGTTAGGAGAGAAATCACATAGATATCCCTGTAGCCAAAGGTCAGCAATTATTGAGAGCAGTTTGTTGATGGAGGTAAGAGGATTGTTTGGGGATTAAAGAGTAAGACTAGAGATGAGAATATGTAAGAATTCATCAAATGCAGGGTTTATTGGGTTAGGAAATAAAGAAGGACCATGAGATGTTGCAGTCTGGGGTCTTTCTACAAAGATGCCCTACGATGCACGCTAAAATGAACATAATGGACATAATGGCAGCAATTATTAGCAGAACTACAAAAATAGTATTTATATATGTTTAAAACTTCCCCGTGTTCTTGGAAGGCTGAGGCGGAAGGATCGCTGGAGCCCAGCAGGTAGAGGCTGAAGTGGCCGGGAGCGGCCACTGCACTTCAGTCTGGGTGACAGAGTGAGATTCCAACTCAAAATAAATAAATTAATAGCTTCCCTGTGTTATGGGAAGGATGTCATTTATCTTTTTTTGATTTTTAATTTGAGGTCCCCAACTTTCTCACAGCAGTAGTTTGTAGATCCCTCTGAACTGGTGGAGAAAGTGACATTCTCAAGACTTCAAGGCTTTCCTCTTGTGTGATGAACCTAGGAATTTATTCCAGAAAATTTCACTGCTAGCGGGGTAGAGAGAACAGTGAAGGGACTCTCCCAACCTGGGCTTAAAGAGGGAGAAAAAGGGAAGAGCCCTCATCAATTCTGTCTCCTGGGTTTCATGTCCTATTTTACAACATATACATACCCTTTTTTTTGACATGCACGAACCCACTATTTTTTGACCTATATTTCCCTTCCTTTAAGTAACCAACAATTTTATTGCAGACTTTCCTATATATAATTATTCTCTGTTCTTCATATTCTTCCTTACCAAAACATGTTTTATACCAACTGTCTTTACATTTTTTTTCCTTTTCTGATTTTTTCTTCCATCTTTTTGTATAACCCACATTTATATTTTGCATTGTCTTTAGTAACTTTAATTAAATCTATTTGTATTTCAACATGGATGACCAGGACCAAACAGCTGGCACCTGTGTTCATTAAGAAAGTAATTTGAAGCCGGGCTCGGTGGCTAAGCCTGTAATCCTGCACTTTGGGAGGCTGAGGTGAGTGGATTGCCTGAGCCCGCGGGTTCGGGACCCGCCTGGGCAACTTGGCGAGATCTCATCTCTACCATAAATCAAAAAATTAGCCGATCGTGGTAGCGTGTGCCGTAGTTCCAGCTACTTAGAAGGCTGAGGCGGAAGGATTGCCAGAGCCCAGCAGGCTGAGGCTGCAGTGGCCAGGAGCAGCCACTGCACTCCAGTCTGGGCGACAGAGTGAGACTCCAACTCAAAAAAAAAAGAAAGTAATTTGGATTCTAATGCCCTAATATTCACTTGGAGCTGCTGGGGTAACGGTAAGCTATGCCAGGCATTTTAGCTGATTCCCAGGTCTCTTCAGTGGTCATAATTTCTGAGTTAGGTGTTCCCTCTTTTCCAAGAGAAAGCATACCTGCTTTCTAATGGTTTTCTGTCCTGTGTGGTGAACAAGGTCATGGAGATTTAGGCCTCTTTGAGGCAACTACTCTTTTAGTGCCCCTTCAGATTATACCAGTGGCAACAGACACTATCCCCTTAGCAGGTTTATTCTGTTTTTCCGATGGGCTATTGGAGTTTTGTCACAAAGCGAATGCTAATTGAGATGCCTTTTTTGGCCCTCTGGTTCTGCAGCCCTCCATGTTGGCACCATGTTGTTTCTTTCTTTTTAAAGCTTTAACTAAGAAAAAAAAAACTTAAGGTTTCTTTATTAAATGGATATAAAGTTTTTGATCATTTCTCTGCTTGTAATGATTTGGTATAAAACCCTTTAGAGTGAACAGATCAAGTGGATGTGAAATGATCTGTCCTTATTTAGTTTCAGTTATGAACAGGGAAATTGGTTAAGACTCTTTATAAATCACTAAATTACACTCTCAATTGTGAAGTGTGGATAATTAGGTGAGAGTGATCAGGTCCCATGTCATCATGCCACAGAGAGGGAGCACCTAATATGTCGTCTGCCCCGCAGGAGAAGTATTAGGCTTATTAAAGTGTACTCAGTTAGTAACTAGCATTTAAAGTTAAGCCAGGCTCGGTGGCTCAGCCTGTAATCCCACACTTTGGAAGACTGAGGTGAGTGGATTGCCTGAGCCTGCGGGTTCGAGACCCGCCTGGGCAACTTGGCGAGATCTCATCTCTACAATTAAAGAAAAAAAAAATTAGCTGGGCATGGTAGCATGTGCCTGTAGTTCCAGCTACTTGGAAGGATGAGGCGGAAGGATTGCCAGAGCCCAGCAGGTCGAGGCTGCGGTGGCCAGGAGCATGCCACTGCACTCCAATCTGGGCGACAGAGTGAGACTCTAACTCAAAAAAATAAAAATAAAGTTAAAAACTTTAGCAAGCCTACCATAACAAACACCAGTGTTATCTAGCTTTTGGTTTGGGTTTTTTTTTTTTTTTTTTTTTTTTTAGTATTTAGACCTGTTGTTAACTTAGTGCTTCTAGTATTAATAAAACTACTGCTGCAACTGCCCAAAGGCAGGCTGGCCATCCTTTTGCCATTAAATCAAGTTCTTTGCTCAAGTAGCCTATAGGTTGCTGAGTGGACCCCAGGTCTAGGTAAGAACTCCCAGAGCCATTCTTTTCCTTTCAGATACATACAGGTTAAATGTCCTTCCCATGGGAATGCTGAGGTCTAGAGCCCTAAGCAAGGTCTATTTTAACCAGTTAAAGGCTTTTTTGGTTTCTGGTTCCCAGCTAGGAAAGTGAGTTCCAGCTGCTTGGGTTTCCCTTATTAGTTGATATAAAGGGCAGGCTATTTCCATATCCAGGGATCCATATACCTGCAGAATCTACCAACACCTGAAAATCTTCTTAATTGTTTAAGAGATTTTAGAAGAGGATAGGAGGTAATTGGTTTGATTCTTCCCTCACCTAGTGTCCTAGTTCCCTCTGATAGGATTAGACCCAGGGATTTTACTGAGGTTTGACAAAACTGAGCCTTGGATTTTGAGATTTTATATCCTTTCTCAGCTAAGATATTGAGAAGGACTCCAGAACCTTCCTGAGAAATTTCCTCCATTGGAGCACATAGAAAGATATCATCTACATATTGCAGAACTTTGACTGGGAGTATGAGAGTTCAGAGAGGTCTCCAGATAATGCCTGTCTAAATAGGTGAAGGCTGTCCTGGAATCCCTGGGGCGATACTGTCCAGGTCAATTGAGTGGCCTGATTGGAAAGATCCTCAAATTTAAATAAGTATTGAGAGTCAGGGTGTAAGGGAATATAAAAGAAAGCATCTTTTAGGTCTAGGGCTGTAAACCATTTAGTTTCTTCAGTTATTTGGGTTAATAGAGTATAGGGATTATAAACCACTGGGTGAATTGGAACCACAGCCTCATTAACGAGGTGAAGGTCCTGGACTAATCTCCATTCCCTATTGTAATACCAATATTGGGGTATTACAAGGACTATTGCAAGGTCTGTGGAGGCCTTGCATTTTCAGATTGTTAATAATGACTTCTAATACTTTTCTAGTCTTAGATATCTCAGGATTTTTTTTTGGTTGGGAAAGAAGATGGAATCTTTAAGGTGGATATGAACAGGTCAAGCTGTAATAGCTCGACCTATTTTTCCATGAGTTACCCATACCTCTGGACTGATATCAGTTTCCAAAAGAGGTAGACAGAGAAGTTGTCCAGATGCCATAAGAACAATGGCCCCCATGTGTTTTAAAATATCTCTACCTAGTAGAGGGTTTGGACTCTCTAGCACAATTAGAAAGGCATGAGTGAACAAGAGATCTTCCTAACTACAGCTAGAGTTGAGAAAATTACCAAGTTAGAGGTTGTCCTGAGAGTCCCTTTATAGTCATGCTAAGGAAAGAAGACCTGGATTAGAAAGCAGCACAGAAATTGCTGTATCAGTATCTAGGAGGAAATTTATTTTCCTCCCTTTAACCTCCAAAATGACCCAGGGAGGTAAGTCTCAGGCCCCATCAGTCCTGCTGGACCATTTGTAAAGTTGGCTTTGAACCGGTTGACTTACACCTATGGGGACAGTCCAACTTTCAGGTGTCCCCTTTGCATATTGGAAAAGGGTATGGTGGCGGCTTCTCCCTATTGCTAGGGCAATTGTATTTAAAGTGCCCTGGCTCAGCCGGGCTCGGTGGCTCAGCCTGTAACCCCACGCCTTTGGGAGGCTGAGGTGAGTGGATTGCCTGAGCCCGCGGGTTCGAGACCCGCCTGGGCAGCGAGACCTCATCTCTACAATAAATCAAAAAATCAGCCGGGTGTGGTAGCGCATGCCTGTAATTCCAGCTACTCGGAAGGCTGAGAAGGAAGGATCGCCGGAGCCCAGCAGGCTGAGGCTGCGGTGGCCAGGAGCGGCCACTGCACTCCAGTCTGGGCGACAGAGTGAGACTCCAACTCAAAAAATAAATAAATAAATAAAGTGCCCTGGCTCACCACATTCATAGCAGGTGACAGGAGCCCTCTGGGGATTCTGGGGTTTGTAACGTCGAAAAGCAGCCATTAAATGTCTACTTTATTTCTGTATTTCCTCTCCTTTTCCTGAACCTCGTCCTGATCCCTACTGTAAAAGGCTGAAGTGGCTGCTTTCAGGAGGTTCTTCAAAGTGCTATCTGGTCCTATAGCCTGTTTCTGCTGCTTCCTTCTAATGTCAAGAGCTGGCTGAGTGATAAATTTGTCCTTTAAGATAAGTTGTCCTTAACTGACTCAGGAGTCTGTGAGGTATGCTTAATTAAAGCTTCTCTTAACCTCTCTAGAAAGGCAGAGGAATTCTCATCTGCTTTTTGATCTGTCAGGGATAGCTTAGAATAATTCAGAGGCTTAGTTCTGATTCTTCTAGTATGCACATCTGAAAGTGTTTCCTTCTCCAATCCCCTAGGTTACCATCGGGATCTCATCTAGGATCCTTTAATGGGACTTCTAATTTCCCAGTAGGATAAGGTTCTTCCCCTTCTTTGTTAGCAAAGGAGATACACAATTCATCCCCAAATTTCTCTGCTGCTTTGTAGAGTAGCCCATTTTTCAGTAATTGTTAAAGTTTGACCCGAGAGTAACATAATGTCTTTCTAAGAAAGTTCAAAAACTTGAGTTAAGTTCTGAAAAGCATCTATGTATCTGTCTGGATCATGTGAAAATTTACCTAGATCTTCCTTGATTTGTCTCAGATCCTGTAGGGTGAGAGAAACCTGCGTTCTAATAAGGCCAAATTCACTAGGCATCTGCAAGGGCCTGCATAAGGCAGGGACTTGTTTTGGATAAAAAGTTTTAGGAGGTGATAGTTTTGAAGAATAGCAAGGTCCTGGGTAAGAAGTCAGAAAAGGTTAGGTGAGATGGTTTTGGAGAGTACAGGTACAACCTTCTCTGGGGGCACCTTTGAAACCAGTGTTCCCTGTTTCTTTGGACCATCTTTAGAAAGGATTGCTAAAAGTGCTGAGTCTATTTTACAAAATTGAAAAAGTTTTGGGCTTTCTCTTAAAGCAAATAATGCTTGCTTATACGGAACCTCAAACCATTTGCCCTCCCTTCTACAAAAAAGTCTAATTGTATAATAATTGATATTTCCCTCTGGAGGCCAGGTTTCCCTATCCTGTAATTTGTAATTTGGCCATGCCTAGGTGCAAAAGAATTTAAGTTGTTTGGGGATCAAAGGAGTACCAGCATGACAGGATGCAATCTAGAGAGTGAAAACTGTTGATGCTGATGGTCTCTTGTCCATCTGAAATGAGAGAGGCAAAAGAAAGCATCCTTTACTTTTTCTCTTTCTCTGACTGACACACATGAGTGGGATTGAACGAAGGAGGCATCCCCCCACTCTCCCTGCCCTCAGATACTCATGGATACCAGCACAACCTCCATTTATATGTGTGTGGAGGGGACTCAGTAGACAGACTTTAATCGTGATTACCTGGGTGCACACCAATCCCCTACCCCTGGTTGGCATTGCCTCTGAACCGCCTAGATTGTTGACTTCATAGCCTTGTTGGATCTTCCCACATGGAAATCTGAAAAATGCATTGGAGTACTTGAACTTGAGCTCGAGCACTCAGAGGGAGTGGTGTGGGTATATCTGTTCGTTCATGCACACCTTAGGGGTAGGCGTGAATTGGACCAGCGTATGAGTAACATACACACCCGTCTTTGCATAGGCATCCTCCCTTCATTTCTTTGCAAAGTATCAGCATATCGATTGTTAGTTGCCAGCATGCACAAAAATGAGAAGTAATAATTTGTATGTAGAATCTTCCTTTTCAGTATGACCATTCAAATTGAGGGCATAAAAAGTGTCTGAGGAAGATCTATTGATCTATTGAATCTCCTTCCAATGGCCTTTGACATATTGTAGCCATTATTCACTGTGACATGATTATGAAAATATGCCCATTCCACGTATGATTTTTTAGAATTACAGATAGGACAGTCTAATTGGAACTTAGGTCTCAACAAAGTGAGAAAATGAACTGCCTGAGTTTTGGGGAACAGGGTAGATAGTATTCCAAGAGGAAAAAGTCCATATTGACTCAATAGCTTATATCCTGAAAAGTCTCTTAGGCAGGTGGATAAAGTCTGAAAGGGTAAAAATGTAGCCTTGTACCCATATTTTTCTTAGACAAAGAAGGGCAAGAGTATCTGGGGGTGGAATGATTTGACCCCACAAAATTGCACCCAAGTGGAGAAAATCAAGGGCTTGCACAGTCATCCCTTTTACATTAGCAAAACTATGTTGATCCTTGACATGATAAAAGAAGCAACCCAGATGTAATGAAGGAAGAAAGCTAGGGGAATAACATCCTCCTATCTTAGCTCCTGAGAGGTCCCTAACACACCTTAGGATCCAGCTTTCTATTTCTTCACTTCCCCCTGTTCTCAGAAAAAGGAGAAAACTACATTTTTGTCAGTCACATTCCTTATATCTAAAACACATCCCATCAAATACCAGCATTTCATCACATTGCGTAAAACCTTGTAACATAGAATGCAAAGAAGGCATAGGTACCATGGCAGTGTTGAAGGAAGAAAGTGCAATGGAAAATATTGGCAGTCTTTTGTCAATACCCTGTTGGGTGGTCGGGATTTGGAATTGGCCTGAGAGGCTTCAGGTAACACCAAGGTGTAGCCTTGGCCAGAAACCTTCAATGATTCCCAAACTTAATCGGCTCCACACAACAGCTAGACATCTGTGAAAGGAAACTGGATCAGAACAGAGCTAACATTCCCAAGGGCGATGGGGGAATCACCTAAATCCTTTCCAGCAAGCCTGTCCTCTGTGACTTGTAGAGTGGCGGCCCCCACTATCTGTTTTTAAGCGGCTGACAGAGGCCCATGTTGGTTTTGAGAGAGAGAAAACTGCTTTGAGGATGAGAAGCCTCAGAAATTAAAGTAAAGAGATAGGTCCGCTTTCACTCACCCTTCTGAATCCGTCAATCCAAGTCACGGCACCAAAATGTTGTAGGAGTTTTGAACTCCTCTGTCAGCT
The DNA here is from genome assembly GCA_027257055.1 of Cephalopachus bancanus. Classification (NCBI taxonomy): domain Eukaryota; kingdom Metazoa; phylum Chordata; class Mammalia; order Primates; family Tarsiidae; genus Cephalopachus; species Cephalopachus bancanus. The sequence continues at coordinate 7,219,913 of JAPVLO010000131.1, forward strand.
CCTCGTCTTCTTGTCCCACAACCAAGAAGATTAAGGAACATGGCCACCAAAAGGGTGAGTGGAAGAAGGAGTTTATTAAGCAACAAACCTCTCTAGAAATAGAGAGGGGGCCCGGAGTGCATTATCTGCTGTTAGGAGAGTTTTTTTGGTGGTTTTTATCTTATCTTTTCTGGGGGGTGTTTCTCTCATTTACATCTCATTCACCCTTTACTTCCTGAGACCCAATCCTTACTGCACATGTGGGGCCTTGACCAAAGTCTCTCTATCTTGAATGTTACCCATTAGTATAACAGAGAAGTCCACTGAGGGGGTAAAGCTGCAATGCAAATGCTATATTAATGATACTATAATAAGCCAAGGTTAAGCTAGAATATCTAGTTAAGCTATTGTGCCTGCCTCTAAGCAGCAAAAAGTGCATTTTATCAGTACATCCTGGGTCGACAGGATGTTCTTAACCAAACTAACCACATTTTCAACAAACAATTGTATAATGGGGTGGTACTGGGGGTGTTTCTACAGGTGTTAAGTCTTCTGGAGACCCTCCTCTCTGCCTAACCAGCTTCTGACTATCTCCACTCTCACTGTGATTGATGAAATATTATCATTATTATTATTTGATACAGGAACTTTATATTATTCTCCATGTAATGTTCTGTTTTATAAATATTAAGTGACATTATTCACAACATAACTCCATAAAATAGATAGTATTACTATTTACATTTGAAGTATGGAGAAATTGATGAAAAAAGTTTAAATCACTCCTAAGAAGTGACTAAGTTGGACTTGAACTCAGGCAGTCTGACTTCAGTCTGCATAATAACATTTGCTACTATCTTTACATAATAGTGGTTGGTATTAACTTATTATGTGCTTGGTTATGTTTCTAGCTAATCAGAATATCCATATGATGAAGGAACTATTACTATGGCAACAAAGCAGAATAAAAAAAGGAGCAATTCAGAAATGGACAGCTAGTAAAATGCAATGGATTATGAAAAATCTGAAAATAGACATACCATTGAATTAAAAATGAAATTATTAGTTATGATTGCTATAAGCAGTTACATAATACATTAGATATGGTTGATTATGTTTTTTTGGCTTTTGTAGCAACTTTCTGGATTGTTAACAAAGATTGAAATAAGAGAAAGATTGAGTCATATTGCATGAAATGATTCACGATTATCCGATAGTTTATGAATAGCTGACACTTTGTCAATAGAAACCATTGTCAGTCTATTTTTATTGTGCCTATCAATTTCACTAAAATCCAGTATACTCTGGCTTTATAAATATAAACCTTTCATTTAAGAACTGAAAGTAATCCAATAGTTTTACTTTGTAATCCTCATAATATTTTGACTTTTTATTTTGTTATTATGTGAGCATACAGAAACAAATTATGAACTATTTGGGACTAAGTTGGATATACTATTTTTATTTACAGCAAGAAATTTCAGTGTGCATTTCTAAAGAACAAACACATTTTCAGACATAACCATGCTGAAATATTAAAATTAGAAAATTTAACATTTGTGGAATACTTTCGTCTAATCAACCCCTAGTCAAATGCATTAGCACTTATCAATTTTCTAATAATGTCTTTTACAGATTTTTTTAAATCTTTGTCCTAAACTCACACAGATTGACATATTTAGTCTCCCTTGCTCTGGAACATTTTCTTCTCATAGACTTTAAACACTATGTTCCAGTGGTTTTACAAAAACTCCAGACTAGTTGTTTTGTAGAATGTTCCTCAATTTGGATTTTTTGATGTTTCTTCATGGTAAGATTTAAGTTTTGCATTTTTGACAGGAATACTACACAAGTGATATTGTATACTTCTCACTGCATCTTATCAGTGTGCACATGTTGATATATTCCCCAAATTGGTAGTATTATAGGCACTTGCATAAAGTAACATATACTAGGACTTTCCACTCTAAACTAACTACTTTTCTCATTATTATTAATAAGTAGTATGTAGGGGTATAGTTTAAGATTGCATAGTCTCAATATCTTGTTTCTCATTATATTTTCCTACTCTAGCTTTAGTATTCGCTTATAGTGTTCTATCTCTCCCGTAAAGAGGGAGGATCTCCTTTATGTATATGGCATAGGAATTATGAACCTTATTTTAATTTCTGGGCTGTTATGTGAGATCTAACAATTAAGTTTGTGAATTCACCCTGAAAAAAGTACTACATACTTCATTGCTGAATATCACTATAGTCACCTTTGAAGCTTTCCCCTTGAGGAGCTATGTGCCAAGGCCAGCACCTAGTTCACCCATCAAAGCAATTTTGGAACTCTTTTTCTGGAATGGCCATCAGAGCCACTGATGTCCTGAATATCATCAAAATGTCTTTCTTTCGATCTTTTATTTATCTTTGGGTAAAGAAAATGTTACTGGGGACCAGATCAGGTGAATAGGGAGGATGTTCCAATACGGTTATTTGTTTACCGGCTAAAAACTCCCTCACAAGCAGTGCTGTGTGAGCTGATGCATTGTTATGATGCAAGAAATCCTTTGGGACATTTTTGCACATGTCAAGATTTTCATGTCAAGATTTTCAGGTAAGAGTTTCCTGTTTCTATATAAATGTTTATTTGTTCTGCTGTGCTTCTCACAGTCAGTCAATGATTCTGACATACAATTTGATGGATTTTTGCAATGTTTTCATCAGTTCTTTTTATTCCTGGTTGTCCTGACCTCTCTTCATCAGTGATGCTTTCTCTCCCCTCAGAAAAACATTTAATTCATTTGTATACTGCCATTTTCTTCATGACCGTATCCTCATAAACATGGACTTACATGTTCCTGATGTCACTTCCACTCTTGCCAAGTTTAACATGAAATTTAATGTTTGTTCATTGCTCTAATTCAAGTTCTGACATTCTTGTGACAACATAAATAAACAAACATAAAACAACAATAATGATTGCCATTCAGCAAGACAGTGACACACAGTGACACAAACACAGCTGTGGGATGCTGAAATACTGTGACTATGAAACCCTACTGAGTTGTTTGTACAGTGTTACTGATGTAAGCTTATGGTGGCAAATTCACAGATTTGATGTCAGACCCATATATTGCTATCATTATTTTGATGTCTAAGGTTGTCATTTATCATAGTATATATTACTTATGATTTCAATTATTTGATATTTTCTTAGATGAATTTTATAGGCAACCATATGAATAACCTTGACAAATGTTCTGTGGTTACTTGAAAGAAGCATGGTGTTATAGTGTTCTATGAAAAATTAATCATATTTGATAATGTTCAAATTTTCCACATTACTACAAATTATTTTCTGGTTTGTCTATCGTATGATTAGAGAACAGATAATTATATGTTCATATTATGCATATGTGCCATTATCAATTTTAACTAATGGAGCATTTGATCTCTCCTTAAACTTTTAAATCATACTTTATTAACCACAAAACAGGAACATTCACATTTTTCTTTAAAGTAGCTTTATGGACTACAAATAGTGTTTCTCAATTGGTAGTGATCTTATAACCAGGAATCATTCAGTAATGTCTGGAAACATTTTTAGTAATCACAGCTTGGGAGTGATGTTACTGGCTTTATTGGTGGGTAGAGGCCACAGGCGTGTTGCTAAGTATCCTATACAATCCAACCTCAACACCAATAATTATTCAGTCTGAAATGGAATAAAGTCAATTTTGATTAACTCTACTATATAAAATATATTTTAACTTTGTTATTTGTAAAATATAGGAGTAACTTACTGAGGGATGTAACTAAACTTAATTTTAAGGCACATAACTGTGTGAAGTTAATTGCTTATATTTTAGTGGAAGTTCAACATGTGTTAAAATAAGAGATGTTATTTAGGAGGTAGATTGTAAAATGTTTTGAATTGCACATCAATAAGAGTGGATGTTTATAATTAAAATATTTTGTAATTTCCATATTTCACTAAGTTTTATATCTTTTCATCCATTCCAAGGCAGAGATCACTGCTGTCTTATTAATGGTTGTGTCCTAAGCACCAGCTGAGTACTTGGAAGAGGGACAAGAAATTTGCATTTCATAAAGCTATTATCTAGTTAATAGGTAAGCATAATTTTAATAATCACGCTTATTTTTTTAGCTGTTCAATAAAATATTTTTTACAATTGATGAAAGGTGAAGGCCAAGTTAACAAGAAGAACTTACCTCAGCTTTTGAATTTTCAGGTTCTTGTTTATTAAACTTTATCACTTATGCACAGTTCTTTCAAAATTACTGATTTCACAGAGAAATAAATTAACTCCATTAACCATATTATTTGCATTACTTGTTATTTCAAAATACATAAATGGAGACTGAATGCATGTTAGAAGAAATAAAAAGCCTTAGGAACATGTTTGAATACATTTTTCCAATTATTTTTTCATGATTTTTAAATTTTATTTTTATTTTTTGTTTTTCTAATTTAATTATTATTTTTATTTTAAAGATGTGGAGTACAATTCAGGGTTAGATACACAAATGTTTATTATGCAGATACACTTGTTGATGAGGGGTGCCCCCTCCATTGGCAGTTTTCCCACTACTGCCAATCCCTTTTTAAAGTATTATGATAAATGTTCAGAGTCCACTAATGGGTGAGTACATGTTGTTCTCAGATCTTTGTTTCTGTGATAGATCACTGAGTATTATAGACTCTAAATCTATCCAAGTTGCTGCAAAGTACATACTTTTCTTCTTTATGACTGTGTAAGATTCCATCATGTATATGCACCGCATTTTCTTGATCCAGTCCACTTTCTTTTTTTTTTTTGAGTTGGAGTCTCACTCAGTCACCTAGACTGGAGTGCAATGGCCGCTACCGGCCACCACAGCCTCAACCTGCTGGGCTCTGGTGATCCTTCCACCTCAGCCTTCTGAGTAGCCGGAATTACAGGCGTGCACTACCACCCCCAACTGATTTTTTGATTTATTGTAGAGATGAGGTCTCGCTGCCCAGGCGGGTCACGAACCCGCGGGCTCAGGCAATCCACTCACCTCAGCCTCCCAAAGGCACGGGGTTGCAGGCTGAGCCACCGAGCCTGGCTCCAGTCCACTTTCAGTGGGCAGCACGGTTGGTTCCATGGTTTTGCTATTGTGAAGTAAGCAATCATGTTTCAAAATACAAAAATATAGTAAGATATGTTATGTATAGTTTCACCTTGTACATAATCTTCTATCCATTAATTTCTCTCCCCTCTTTATTCATATAGTCTATCCTCTATGAATTTTCATTATCTGCTCTTCGTTTCTATCTTCTTAGTGTCCACATACTCATCATCATAGTAAAACATTTGTATAAATTTTGACAGCATTTTTCCTTAAATTTTTTTATACAAACAAGTACATTAGAATATATTCTTTTACTCTTTCTTTTAAAAAAAAGTACAATATTATGCATATTATTCTATCTTTCATTTTTACATAGCAGTATTTTGGAGTTCTTTGTTTACCTGCCTACAACCAGTTTCTTCCTTTTTTTAACCCATGTACTGTATTAAATTGACTAGATGTATTATAATAGTCAACAAATCTCCTAGCTGATAGATTTCGGGATAGTGTCATATGAGCAGTCTTATAGACAATTACACAATGATTGACCTTGTAAATATTCCCTGAAGCATTTGTATGCAGTGTATAATAAACCACAGTGATGGTTACCTTTATATTTCTTTATTTCTTTTTTTTTTTTTTTACAATTCGCTAATTTATTAGGTACTTTTTTTCTTTCTCTTTTTATTTTTTATTATAAAGATGTGGGGTACAATTCAGGATTGGGTATACAAACTTTGATTGTGCAGGTACCCTTGTTGATGAGGTATGCCTCTCCCTCCCCTAGCAGTTTTCCTCAACTGCCAATCCCATCCCCCCTCCCCTAGCACTTTCCCACTACTGCCAATCCCTTTCCTATGACATTATGATAATTGTTCAAGGTCTGCTTATGAGTGAGAACATATGGTACTCTGTTCTTCGTTTCTGTGATAGATCATTGAGTATGATCGACTCTAAATCCATCCAAATTGCTGTGAAATCTATATGTTTGTCCTTCTTTATGACTGCATAATATTCCATTGTGTATATGTCCCACATTTTTTTTTTATCCAGACCAGCTTCGATGGGATACAAGGTTGGTTCCATGTTTTTGCTATTGTGAATATAACTGCCACAAACATACAAGTACAGATATCTTTTTTATAGAATGATTTGAGTTCCTCTGGGTATAATCCCAATTGGGGAATTGCTGAGTCATAGGGAAGGTCAATTTCTAGTTCTTTCAGAAACTGCCACACTGTTTTCCAAAGAGGTTGCAGTAGTTTGCATTCCCACTAGCAGTGTAGAAGTATTTTTTTTCTCCACATCCTCACCAGCATCTGTTGTTGTTTGTTTTATTAATGATGGCCATTCTTACTGTGGTTAGGTGGTATCTCAATGTGGTTTTGATATGGATTTCTCTGATGATGAGTGAGCCTGAGCACATTTTCATGTGTCTGTTGGCTGCCTACATATCTTCTTTTGAGAAGTGTCTATTCATTTCTTTTGCTCACTTTTTAATGGGGCTGTTTTTTTTTTCCCTTTCAACACGTTTGAGTTCCTTGTAGATCCTAGATGATAGGCCTTTGTCAGATATACAGTTGGCAAATTTTTTTTCCCTTTCTGTGGGCTGTCTCCCTGCTCTCCTGATGGTTACCTTTATATTTCAACTTGGGTAAACTATGCTACCCAATTGTTTGGTAGAACACCAGTGTAGATGTTGCAGTGCAGTCATTCTTTCCATGTGATTAAGTAGACTTTATATAAAACAGATTACTCACTGTAATGTGGGCCAACCACATCCAATAATCAAGGACCTTAAGAACAAAAAGTGAGGTCCCCCGCAAAAAGGGAAGTTTGTCTCCAGACTTCCTTTGTAATCAAGACTATAACATCAACCTTTTCCAGAGTTTCTAGTCTGACAGCCTGCTTTGAATATTTCAAACTGCCACCCCCTACACCCTGACAATTGTGAACCAATCTTTTAAAAGGAATTTTTCTAGTTCTCTAGTTTGCCCTCTCTCTCTCTCTCTCTCTCTCTCTCTCTGTTTCTTTACTCTCTCTCTGTCTATATATATATACATACTATTTTTTTCAGTTTCTCTGGAGTATCCTAAGAAAATCACCGAGCCAGAATTAGGATTGGTAAATACTCTTCCACTGTTACATTTTTCATTCAAGTTAAAACACCAGTGTTTTCTTGCTTGTTTTCAGGATGACTTGATCAATTGAATAGTTATAAATATTTATAGTATAAATATTTTTAAAAATGCATTTGTCCCACTGTTGGAATAAAAGATTGTGATGTTTTTATTTCCTACTATGCTTGGGTTTGCCCGATAGCATTACCATTATGCTTTCATTAACTCTGCAACATTCATATAAAGAAGACACAAGGGCTGTCAGCTGTGGGCATTATATCATCTGTGCATGGCTATTTGGATGCATTCTAAGTTGTAGGAACAATATTTTCATACAAATGCATAAGGAAGTGCTGAAGTGAAGTCATGCCTTATCTTCATTCAAAAAATACCCAAAGTTTGGTTTCACTTTCAATGTATAAAAAATAAAAATGAAAAAACAAAAAACCCAAATACAATTTGAATGTCTCTAAGTCAATATGACTTTTGGAAAATCATTTGAAAACTTTGTGACTCTGTTTCCCTGACATAGACTAATGGGGCCTCCTGGTATCCTTTTACAGCAGTGCTAGCTTTGCACCTTAATGGGCAGAGGTAGATTATAAACAAGATTATCTTCTCATTTGAATCATTTTCTAATTTGTTCTTCTGTTTCACAGATGGTGCATATCCCAAGAGTACATGAGCAAGAATAGTATAATTGACAGGGCATTTAAATGTGCATGTGTGTGGTATGTCACAGGAAAATAATACAATTCACAGCCAGAAAATACAATCATAAAGAATGAAAAATAATATGAAGAAAAGATGTTAGCTTGTTCCATTTACCTAATGATCATTTAAATAAAATGTAGAATATTTTTATGAATGTCAGAGATTGAAATACAAAACAAAAATTATTAGTCACAATGGGAACACTGCTAATCCTAGATAACATTACTCTCGGCAGCCATGAAGAAATAAATTACAAAAGTTTAGAATACCGTGGAAGTGCCACTTTAGGACTCACCCATCACTGGAATTGAAAACTTTCAATGATATATACTGGAACTAGGACAGTAGTTTTATATTTTTCAAAGTACACAAAGTTCAAGGGTACTTTAATTGTTAGAATAGAGCTAGATACTTGGTACAATTTGGGCCCAGGATTTCTAATGAGAAAAGTTGTTTTTGTAATCTTATTAAAAATTATTTATCTAAGTTATATAATTTCAAATATAACAAATTCAAATAACTAACTGGATGACTATGTGTTTAAAGTGCAAGACAGATATGATTAATTTACATTAAAAATTTTAAGCACTTCTAATACAAAAATAATGGAAAACTAAAATTTAAGTAATTTTTTTCCAAGATTACTCAAGTAATATATTGAATTTCATAAAAATATTTCATACTTATAAAATTTTTTACTTATATAATCAACTTTTTAATTATAAAAAACTTTTGTTGATATATTTCATGATTTAATTGGCTTCCAAATAACATAGGGTGCAGGGATCCTGCCCCTGTCAGGTATGGGATTTCCTGAAGGAGAGACGAATAGGCGAAAGACAAAAATAATATACTTGGACACCTGCTTGCTGGCCAGATGACTGCAAGACAGATGATATTTAATGTTAGTTAACAGAAAGCTTTTATACCATCCGTAAAGGGGCAAGACAAAGAAAATTCCTTCACGTACATATCCTTTAAAAGTTACCACCATCTAGCAGTCTAGAAGCAACAAACAAGCCAAGAACACTATCTGCTAAATGATAGTTTTAGTCCAAAGTCCTAAATTACAGTCCTTGAAATGTCTCAAGAAAGTTTCTAGGTGCACATTTCTCCATGTGGCAGGAGTTTTTCTCTGGGGCGTCTATGACCTTCAAAACTTCGTAATTGCCTTTCCTGTCCAGGTGTCTGTTACTTTTCTCTTATCCTGCAGTGTTTATATCTTAAGAAAACTCAAAAGAAGCTTTTAGTGATGTTTCCCAGGCCCCCAGGTTGCTCTCTGTATTTAGTTAATTTATCATAAAAGCATCCAGTTAGTATATTATGAATTCAGTGAAAACCCACTCTATAAACGTTAACTTAGAATTTTAACTATTGAATTAAGTAAAAACCTTAACAATTAATCTTTATCCTAAATCTGTGAAAACAGTGTTATAAATCAGCTACATAACTCCTAGATAAATGATAGAACTTATAATGAATTCATAATGAACTTACTATAAACTTGTGCTTCTAAAAAACCTTAGGTCTAAACACTAAACTACATAATTCTAAAATAAGGAGTGAATATACTTATATCATTTTTTACTAGTAACTTATAACCAAGTGAAAGAAAGCATTCTTGATGTGCTTCAGAGTTTAACCCTTGCATATGTTAGAAAAGGCCAAACGACGTAGTGAGAAATGGAAAAATGAACAATGACATCCTTGATAGCTGTGAGTACTTTGCATAGACATGCCATTTTCTTCTCCCATGACTGCAAAGAATTCTTCAGTCATACAAAACAGCAAAGATGGAAGACAGAAGGGCCTCAGCTTCCCAGGCTCACCCTGTGACCCGGGGTTTCGGCCCACCAGGACCCTATCAATCAGGTGGGCCTCCAAGACTGGCTCCCAACAATAGGGAAATTATTTCGGGCTAAAAAGTATTGATGACTCAGCTGGTAACAACATTTTAGTTTACTACTATTTCATTTTTTTCTTCTATATCTTTCATTATTTCTTGATGATACTATTATAAAATGGAAATCCAAATTGTATTTTACTCAGAAATTTCTGTATTACAAAATATTATTTGGCCAAAATTGCCTTTGTATCATTTGAAGTTATGTTATTAAGTTAAAGGAAATAACACCATGACTTTGTGTACTATAAATTAAATTTGACCTACTAATGTTACGTATATTTCACCAGTTAGTAGTATTCTATATTAAATGTAACTAGTTGTAACAAATTAAAAAAATGAGAGCCACGTTCACCACATAATTGTGAAGGCCCTACTTGATTAATCATTTTGTGTGTGTGTGTGTGTGTGTGGAACTACATTATATTTTCCTAATGGCTAAACAGTCACTATTTGTATACCTTTGACCATGCCAACAGATTTCCTTTTTAATTTAGAAGCTATAATTGCTTCTTAATCAAAAATGAGAGTGGGCATGAGAGAGAGATCAAAGATGATGTATGTAAGTATGAGGACATTTGGCCTAGAATGGCATAATGGAATTTTAAATTCAAAACTCTGGCTCTAAGGTTCGTACACTGTGGTGGCTCATAAGAATATTTAAATGGTGAAAAAGAGGCATTAATTCATTATGTTTGGGGGTTGATACCACTTTGAAGATTATTACTGTAACTATGTATTACACAGGGATTATTTAAAATTCTGTAAGATTTTTAAAAATTAAAATGAGTTTTCTACCACAAATGGTGAAATCATTTGAATAATATGTGAAATCAGAATTCTGAGCACATATTTACTAAGAAAGCAAATCATAGGGCTCTACATAATTAACGTTTACTGAATTTCTTTGGTAATATTTGCTTATTTATTTTGCGTTAATTTTGCTAACTTCTATTATGAAAACTGGAATAAAAAGGTTCCATTGGAAAAATTCTGGCCATAAAGCTAATGTTGTTTAAATGTGAAAACATTTATGACAAAAATTAAATGCAAAATGTCAAAGAAAAACTTTTAGTGAGTATGCATTTATGAAGTTAACTGCAGAAAAAACACACTAATTTATATTTACATTTTAAATTGTTTTTTATTTTTATTTTTAAATTATTTAGCAAGGATATTATCTGCCTAAAAAAGTATAGACATGATATAGTTAAGGATGCACATAATTTTAACTTTTATACTTTAAGTTCTTACTTAACAGTTTCTATCATAAATGTATTTTTCTTCTACCTGATAGCAATATAATTTTTATCCTTTGTCTTTAAAAAATCACCCCTACGAATAGACTATTCCTAGTTTATATATGAGATCGATATCTATCATCCTGCTTCTTCTTAACACATCACAATCTATAATTATGTCTATTATTTGCATATTTAACTGTATGTTTCCTTTCCCCTTTAGAATGTAAAATCCTTTAAGAGAAAGGATTCTACTGATCTTTTTTGGGGGGTATCCACAGTGCCTATCACAGTAGTTGGCATGTATTTGGTGTTCAGAAAACCTTGTCAATAAAATGATCAATATGCCCATATTTTAAAAAAAATTAAATCAAATTGAGGTTGAAATTTAAAGGTAGCATACTTTACTTTCTCTTTTTACCCTTCAAAAAACTCACAGTGTAGTTTTGTGTGTGTGTTTGTTTTTTGTTTTTGTTTTGTTTTTGTTTTTGTTTTTGTTTTGGTCTTCTAGACATAGAAACTCAATTAAGGAAAAGTAATAACTTTGTTAAATTCCTTTACAAATTGGGAAAAAAAAGATAAAGACAAAGAAACAGATTTACTCTGAATCATAAAGATAGGCTTATTGCTGGCCAAATTTGATCTGGCAATGAACAGAACTATTAAAGCTGAAAAAGTGGAAATATGTTCACCAAAAAAAAAAAAAAAACTGTACACAAATATTAAAAGCAAATTTATTCTTCTAAAAAAGGGGAGGGGAGCTCAGAGTTTTTCAAGGGTGAATGATGAAGCAAATTGTGGAACACCCATATTGTGGACCCTAACTACTCATTGATAAAAAGAAACAAAACTATTGATGCATAAAACAACCTAGATGGATTTCCAGAGTTTCATGTGGAATAATAATAATACACCTTAAAAGGTTACATTCTGTATGATTCTATTTATTTTTCTTGAAATGGCAAAATTATAAAAATGAAGATTAGTGGATTCTACAAATTAAGGGGATGTGGGTTGGTTCGGGCAACATGGGAAATCCAAGTGGTAAGGAAATGTTCTGTCTTGACACTATATGTCAACCTACTGGTTGTGATATTGTGCTAAAGTTTTGTAAGATGGAATCATTGGGAAAATTGAGTAACACTACATGCAACCACTCTATTATTTTTTGCAATTGCACATAAATCCACAATTTTCTCTCTATAAAAAGTGTACTTGTAAAAAACCAAATGTAGTAAGTTTTCAGAGTCAGTATCAACATATGAAAATTGATTGTAGAGCCGGGCTCAGTGGCTCAGCCTGTAATCCCGCGCCTTTGGGAGGCTGAGGTGAGTGGATTGCCTGAGCAGACGAGACCTCATCTCTACAATAAATCAAAAAATCAGCCAGGTGTGGTAGCGCATGCCTGTAATTCCGGCTACTTAAGCAAAAATTTCACAAGTAAAATAGAAACAAAAGATCATTTTCTATAACATCAAAAATATAAAATTACCCCAAAAAAAAAAACACAAATCAGGAGAGATATACAGGGACTTTAATGTCTCTTCCTCAGTTTGGTTAGTTGAGAAAAAAGGTGCATCCATGCTATATATTTTGTTCACATTCTTTAAATAATGTTATTTTATAAATTAGCTTTATAGAAGATGATATATTTCAAAAAATGATATATTGATGCCACAGATAATAAACATTAGAAGCTTAGACTTCTCTATTACTCATATTAACATTTAATTTTTTACCAATAGTTTCTTGTACAAGTGTTTAGGAAATAAGTTCTCTAGTTCTGAAACAAAACTTAAATCACTTGCTAAATACTTTTTTTTTTTTTTTTTTTTTTTTTTTTTTTTTTTTGAGTTGGAGTCTCACTCTGTCGCCCAGACTGGAGTGCAGTGGTCGCTTCCGGCCACCGCAACCTCAACCTGCTGGGCTCCGGCGATCCTTCCGCCTCAGCCTTCCAAGTAGCCGGAATTACAGGAGTGCACTACCACGCCCGGCTGGTTTTTTTTGATTTATTGTAGAGATGATGTCTCGCTGCCCAGGCGGGTCTCGAACCCACGGGCTCAGGCAATCCACTCACCTCAGCCTCCCAAAGGCGAGGGATTACAGGCTGAGCCACCAAGCCCGGCGCTAAATACTTTTAATGCTTTCTACCTGACTTGTTTTCTCCTTATTTTTAAAATGTGGGGTACAATTCAGGAGTAGGTACATACGTGGTCAACATACAGGTAAAGTGTGAGTACCCACATTGATGTTATGTGCCCTCCTTCCCCTGGCAGTGTCCCACCTGACTTGTTTTCTATGATTTCCAAATTTAAGTAAATTTATTAGTGGTAACTTATTTTTAATCTTTGTACAAATATACAAATAAATAAAAAAAGTCATTCATCATTTTAGAATGCTTTCAATCTTTATGAAAATATAGCTATCAGATATTCTCATTTGAAAAACACTTGAAAGTTTTTATAAATACTCATATGAAAAATATTCTACAAATGATGTTTTTAGATCAGTGGTTTATAAAATTCATATGCATATAATCAACTGGAAGATTCATTGAAAGACAGATAACTAGATTAACTCCTGCAGTTTCTTATTGAACAGTCTGAAGTAGAAAGGGGCTGATAATTTGCATTTGTAACAGATTTCCAGGAGAAGCTAATCTTGCTGGTCTGGAGATCACTCTTTGGGAATGACTATTCATGATCACTGTGTATCCAAGGTCATTGGTATAAGAATCCATTTAAAATACATACACACACACACACACACAGAGACAGAGAGAGAGAGACATATATATGCATGTACACACATATGTGAATGTACCATATCCACAAACATATTCAGACTCACTCAATCATTGATAGTCCCATTTTCATTAATTGTCTGACATCCTAATTTTTTCTCTGCCTAGGCCATGACTGAGATTTTAGTTGGATTTTCATAATTGCAAAAAAGAATTTACTGAAAGGAACTTAAAAAATTATATATATGACTTCACTATAAACACCAAAATCTTTTTTGTACACATATAATGTAGATACAATATACATAGCACAAATTTAATCTACTTGAGTTTTGCAATATGGCTGCTCTCTTTCTACTCATTAATCTGTGTCTTTTAATTGTAATAACATTACTAAATTCTGCCTAACATTTCACATTCCTAGGTCTTAGTACATAGTGTTTCTTCTAACTAGATATTACGACTTAGCCTTTGTATCTCTAAACCTCATTCTCTTATTTATTTATTTTTATTTTTCGTTTTTAAAAAATAACCCATTTATTATCTAACAGTTCTGTATGTCAGAAGTCTTAGTAGAGCACGCTTGGTTGAACCTTGTTTAGCATCTCATAAGGCTCTGAGGTTGAATTCATCCTAAACTTGTTTAGGTCGTTGGCAGAATTCTGTTCCTTGAAGCTACATGCCTGTCAGCCAGCAGTTGTTTCTAGAGTTTGTTCTCATTGGTTGCTCACATACTTTTACACACTTTCCTCCATATGACCTATCCACAATAATGACTGAGTCTCTCTTGTGAGTCAAATGTTCATATTTGTGCCCTATTTCTCTAACTCCAGGTGGAAAAAGTTCTCTGCTTTTAAAGACTTGTGTGATTTATATGGGGTCCACTTGAATAATCCAGATCCCTGATTTTAAGCCATTTAACTTTAATTACATCTGCAAAATACTTTTGCCACGTAATATAACATTCATATGTTTCATAGATTAAGATGTGGCCATCTGTAGGGGGGCATTCTATCTGCCACAGAAAAGTTAAAAGCTGTTACTCTTTATCCATTTTCAGGTCATATTATCCTACTAAAAGGCAACTTCTTAGTTCAGTTCTATGAGGCTGGCAATCCTGCCACCTAATAAACCCCTAATATAATCTCTCACAGGGGTAGTCCTTGGTATTGCAATGACACTATCTGATTTACCTCAAATATGTGCTTATTCATTTTTGTGGATTCTTTCCCAGCAAGAGTACCTAGTCTTTTCCCCATCCTTGTTATGTTTTCTAGATTATCAAAGTGTTTTTTTTTAATATAACCAAAATATGTGACATTTAAATACTTGTCTGTACGTATTATTTGGGATAATGGTCAGGAAATAAATTGAAAACAGAATTGGCCACATTTAATTCTCTTTTTTAAAATAAAGAATTCAGCTTTGTATTTAATATGTTACTAAAGAAATTTAGTCAGAAAGACCAAAGTCCATGCTATTGTGTAACTGCTCAGGTTTTTTTTTCTGTGTTTCCACTTTCCTCCCTTCAGCTGGAGTCACAGTTGTGGAGGGGGGCAGTAACTTCTGCTGGAGTAGTACCTGATGCCAGAGTAGGTCCACCAGCTGCTACATTGCAGATGAGGATCCTAAAATCGATGCTGGCCAAGGGCTTTGCAAATATGTCAGGGCAGCAAGGCTTTCATGAGAGCATTGATCTTATCCAAAATAACTAATTCCTGGCATTTGTAGAAACAGTAATTGTTTTTGAATGAATTAATAAAATAATGCTATCAATATATTATGTCTGCATTTGGAAAATTTTCAAGTGAACACAAGATCTAAAAATTAGAATAAAATGTATAATTAGTAGATGACATATAAATATAAAACACGTCAACATTTCTAGCTAAAACTAAGCCCAGGAACCTTAATTTTACCCCAAATATGTGTCCCATATTTCATAAATGCATGCACCTAGAAAATTAAGGAGCATTTGCCTTATTAAATTCTGCACTTGTTCTCTCGTATTCAGTAATTTAGAGATATTAACTCCCACAAAATTTCAGCATCACAGGTAGAATCTGGACAGCATTTATGTGTTTAATCCCAGAAAATAAAGAATAACAAAATACTATCCAGGTGCTGGAGAAGTGTTGGGAAACTCTGGTAGCCAGGCATAGAGTAGCTTGCATGATATACACATGTTTAGACTGCCAGGGATATAAGCTGTGGAGACAGAAGAATATCCCAACACTAGTAAGTGGAGTCACAAACACATACAATTCTGCTATAAATATAAAGCAGGAAAGAAGGCTGGAGCTGGGTGATGATCAGAAGTTGGAAATTAAAGAGCCCGTTTCAAATTCTGCCTACCACACAAACTAAAAATCTTGGTATAATTTTGTGTTCGTAGGGCTGATTTCTGATTTACCTTGTACTGACCTTTTATGAAATTGAAATAGAGCATATAGTCTCTATTTGCTACTCTGGAATCTTCTCCAGTTCATATCATATAAGCTACACCTATAAAATATAATCCTCCTCATCCAAACATAGACACATCATAAATGGAACTAGAAAGAAAATAGCAGACCAACATCAACTCTCTCTGTATCACATATTTCTGAAAGTCATTCATGAAATATACACTCAATTTTAAAGGCAAAAATTGTGACCCTGGAATTTTGCACCATATAAAATTGGATATGAATTGATTAATTGTTCTTTCAACAACAAGAAATATTCCCTGACATAAAATAATTTAGATAGAATAAATACCTTTGACAATCCAAAAGTAATTTAAGAAGCAATCTTGATAAAGAAAGGGAAATTACAATCAATAACTTAAACAGTAGAAAAGAAACAGGGTAATAAGCAAGATCAATAAAGTAGAACTGTTTAAATGAACTTTATTTAATATCTATACATAGTTACAAACTAAAAAGAATATGAATAAGAATGTACAACATATAAAATTAATTTTCTGAGTCTAAAATGCAATTATATCAATTGAAACTTGGAGGAATCAGGAGCGATATGTTTAAAAATGAGTGAAAATAATTATTTCAAATTTCAAAGTGTAAAAATATTGATTATTTACTTTTGCCTTTCAAAATAGGTTTTCTCTAATGGTATACTAATGTTTATTTACTATACTCAAACACAACATGATATTCAACAAGAATAAACATTTCAGCATTTAAGTATCTCTTACAGACCACTTCTCCCCACTTCCATATTAGTCTTTTTCTTAATCAGGTTTCTCCATAGAAACAGAACCAATGGCATATATGTGCATAAGAGGAGATTTATTACATCAATTGGCTCATGTAATTACGGAGATTGAGATTTCCATGAAAAGTCTTCTATAAGCTGAAGAACCAGGAAAGTTAATGGTATAATTCATTCTAAACTTGAGTGACTGATAACCATAGAAGTTAATCGTACAACTCCAAGACCACAGCAGTTGGCTTGAGAGCAAAAGTAGCTGCTGAGTATAAATTCTGGAGTTCAAGGCCAAAGAACCAAGATATCTCATGTGCAAAGACAGAATATAAATATCCCAGCTCAAGAAAAGGAGTAAATTCACCCTTCCTCTGACTTTTTATTCTATTCAGCAGGTTCTCAATGGATTGGATGATGCCTGCCCACATTAGTTCTTTACTTAGTCTACAAATTAAGAAGGTAATTACTTCTGGAATCACTCTCACAGACACACAGAAGTACTTTTATATCAGCCTTCTGAGCATCCTTTAATCCAGCCAAGTTGACATATAAAATTAACCAACACAATATCCATGTTAGCATAGATTTTTTCAGGTCTTTTTCCACCTATTTTCAATAATTTGCTATATAGATAATTTAAATATTTGTTAAGATTTTGTGGTATGCTATATAAATGCTAAACAGTGGAAAACTAAGTGTGACTATAACACATTTAGTTTTAGTGTATAAAATATAGTTATCACAATTCTCAAAATTATCAAGAATAAAGTTGATGAATGAAAAATAAATATATTTTTTTTCAGGCTGGAGGTTTTTATTTCTTTGGGGACAGGGTGGGGGCAGGTCCCTGAAAAATAAGTATTCTTAATGTCAAAAAATAATAGTTTCAGAGAAAAAATGAGTAGCATCACAAAATAATATTTAAGCTTGCTTGCTTTTCAAAACACTAATACTTATATAACTATCTGGAAAAAGTACAGTGAATTTAAAAACAGCATAAAGAACATGACTAGAAATACTGAGGAAATTATGTTAGATTTTGAAGAAAGGATTCTGGGAAGATGGCAGAATAGGAAACACCAGTAATCTATCTTCCCATCTAGACAACAATTGCATTGAGTCTGACTGATGTAAATTTTGGAACTTAGAGTCATTTTTTTAGGTTTCCAACATTCTGGGGAAGGCTTGGATGGTAAATGGGGTTAATTTTGTTCAATTTCAGTTCTTAGCACAATAGCAGCTACTCATCCCCAATCCCATATCCATGAAAGGCAGCAGAGAATGCATTCTTGGAGTAGCTTCTACCCAGGATGTAGGAGACATGTGGGGGAAAAGAAGCCTGTCCTCCAAAAATCAGAGATCTGTGCTCTGATCACTGATAGTTGCCTCTGATCATAAAGATAAAAAGAAAATGGTTGATCATTTTGTTGTACTTACCCATGTTGTTAACAGACTCTCCCCCTCTGGTTGAAATGGTGACTATGAATTTTAAAGGTCAATGCTTTTTTTCACCCACATTCATTTTTTTCTATTTTCTTCTTCTTTTGTGAGCCAGACATTAAAGTCTATGACATTCAAAATCAATTGCATATACAGGGAAAATTAGAAAGCTATAACATATGCCCAGGATAATTCACAGAATGGAAAAGACTTGAGAAGACCTTACATTTGCACCTCAGGCTGACACTTGGCACAGACACAGTCTTCAATAATGAAAACAAATAATGCATAAATACTAAAATTAAAATAAGCAGAAAAAAACAAACCTTAGGGAAGGGTGAGAATCTGAGTTCTTCATATTATTGATATTTTTCTTCATTTTAGATGGAACCTTGATTTTATCCCAAATATGTGTCCCATATTTCATAAATGCATGCATCTGGAAAATTAAGGGGCATTTGCCTTGATTCCGGTGTCCAGTTTTTAACAATAACTAAATCACAATGAATACAAAAATAACAAGGAAAATATGGCCTATTTGAAGAAAAAGTAATGCAACTAAAACTGTCTGAGAAAGACCTTATGCACATAAACTGGACAAACAATTGAATACAGCTGTTATAAAAATATTCATAGAACTTAGAAAGATGTGGAAAAAGTGTTAAAAAATACTGTATGAACAATATGAATATATCTATAAAGATATAGACATCCTAAAAGGAAAACAAAAGGAAGTTTAGAGCTGAAAAATGCAATAATTGAAATAAAAAATTTGCTAGAGGTATTCAACTGCAGAAAAATAATCTGTCTACTTATAACAATGACTATAATTAGTCTGAGGAACTGAAAAAAATATGACTGAAGAAAAAAGTGGACAGAGTCTAAAGGACTTGTGGGACATCATCAGGCAGACCAACATACACATTGCAAGAGTACCAAAAGAAGAGAGATATAAACAGGAGAAAAATCAAGGTCAGAAACATGAAACAAGAAAAGAGAAATGGCTAGTCACATACAAGGGATCCTTAGTGAGATTATCAGCAAAAATCTCATGGAAAATTTTGGAAGCCAGAGGCAGTAGGCCTATATGTTCAAAGTGCTAAAAACAAAACAAAATAATTGTCAACAGAGAATCTTACAACTGGCAAAACTTTTCTTCACAAGTGAGGAAGAAACTAAAACTTTCTCAGATAAACAGAAGCCAAGGAAGTTTGTTTTTACCAGGACTTCCCAGCGTGAAAAGCTCAAGGGAGTCCTGGTGGGTAAAAGAAAAGGACACTTGACAGTAACTTCAAGTTGTATGAAGAAATAAAGATTTCAATTAAAGTAAATACATGGACAATTATAAAATTGATTTTTTATTTTCCATATGATTTAATACATAAATACATTTAAAAAACTTTTTTTTAAAGATTAAAGTATTACAACTTTGGTTTGTAACCCCACAGGTTTTCTGTTTAATTTGAGAGACTAAAGCATTTAAGAGAATTGTTTTATATTTTGGGGCCCATAATATATGAAGATATAATGTGACATCAATAACCACAAAGGGTGGGGATGGAGGTGTAAAGGGACAGAATTTTGTATATTTTTAAAGTTAGACTTGTAGATATTAAAATTTCAATAATAGCTTGAAGGGACCTCAAACAGCTAAAGTAATGTTGGGAAAAATAAACATAACTAGAGAACATTTTATTTGCTGACTTAAAAATGTTACTACAAATCTAAAATAATCAACATCGGATGGTACCAGCATAAAGACAGACATACAAACCAATGAATAGAATAGAAAGCCCCAAAAAAGCAGCCCTCACATATGTGGTCAAATGGTTTTTGACAAAGGTGCCAAAACCATTCAATAAAAAAAGGACAGTTTTTCAACAAATTGTCCTGGGAAAAGTAGATAACCACATACCAGAAAAATAAAATTCATATTTAAAAATGAATTCAAATGGATCAAAGACCTAACTAAAAGACCTATAATTATAAAGCTTTTAGAATGAAACATTGGGCAAAATCTTCATGACAGTGAATTTGGCAATGGTGTATTGGGTATGACACCAATGCATAGGCAATAAAAGAAAAAGCAGACAAATTGGACTTCATTAAAGTTTAAAAACCATTGTGCATCACAAGTCACTATCAGCAGAGTAAAAAAGGCATCCCACAGAATGGGAGAAAATATTTGCAAGTTATATATCTGATAAGGTATTTATACCCAAAATACATAGAGAACTCCTGAAACTCAACAACAAATAAAGAACCTGATTCAAAACTGTGCAAAGGATTTAAATAGACATTTCTTCTAAAACGTATGCAAATAGCCAATAAGCACATGAAAAAATGTTCAACGTTGATAAGGGAAATACATGCCAAAACGACAAGATACCACCTCTCACCCATTTGGATAGTTAATATTAAGGAAAAAGATTTAGGAAATAACAAGTGTTGGTGAGGATGAAGTCGAATAGCAAGGCATTTTTATTGTCCATAGGAATGGAAAATGGTACAGCAGCTCTGGAAAACAGTAGGATGGCTTCTGAGGAAGTTAAGTATACAATGACCATATGATCTAGCGTTTCTGTTTGGGGGTATACCTAAACCCAAAATAAGTTAAAGTTCGTAGCACTACTTAGAAAGCTAATATGTGGTAGCAACCTAAATGTTCATTGAAGGATTATTGGGTAATCAAAAATTGGTATACACATGCAATGGAATTTTATTGAGTCTCATGAAAGGAACTTCTGACACACTATAGCATAAATGAATGTTTAGGACATTATGTTAAGTGAAGTAAGTCACAAAAAAACACAAATTCTGTAGGATTTCACTCATATGAGGTACTTAGAGTAGTCAAAATCATAGAGACAGAAACAAAATAGTGGTATGAGTGCCTGAGTGGAGGGTATAGGTGTGGAGAGTTACTGTTTAATAGGTATAGAGTTTCTATTTTTTTGGGTTTTTTTGAGTTGGAGTCTCACTCTGTCGCCCAGACTGGAGTGCAGTGGCCGCTCCTGGCCACCGCAGCCTCAACCTGCTGAGCTCCAGCGATCCTTCCGCCTCAGCCCTCCGAGTAGCCGGAATTACAGGCGTGCGCTACCACACCCAGCTGATTTTTTGATTTATTGTAGAGATGAGATCTCGCTGCCCAGGTGGGTCTCGAACCCGCGGGCTTAGGTAATCCACTCACCTCAGCCTCCCAAAGGTGCGGGATTACAGGCTGAGCCACCGAGCCTGGCTAGAGTTTCTATTTTAAAAGCTTAAAAATGTTATGCTTGTGCATGATGTTGATGATTGCACAGCATTATTAATGTATTTAATAACACCAAATTGTACACTTAAAATGGTGATGTTAAATTATATGTTATGTTTATTTTGCTACAATAATAAATTTGAAAAATTATTTTGGTTTTTAAGAAAATGGTTAAGTGAATCTTAGATATAGTTTAATGTTATGAAATTAGAAAATTTCATAAGGCATACTTTCATAAGCATATCTAGGTATGAATAATCTCTTGTGGAAGTAACTGGAAAATGAATCAGGAAAAAAAATTCCCAAAATATCAGGACAAATTAAAGAGGTGGAAGCATTGAAAAAAGTACAAGAAAATTCTTGAATTATACCAGACTTATTTTTTATAACTAACATATTAGCAGTTAGTAGTACTATACTTCAAAATACGACTCACACACACACTATTTCACATATAGGTATGTGCATAAAGACACACATACCCACATATAACCCTAGGCAAAACTTACTCTTAAATTGAATGATACACGCAAAGTGACTTAGAATGTTTTCATATAAGTAATTCCCTTATTTAAATTTTAGCATCATATTTAAGATTGTGAAAAAGGAAGTGAGAGATTGAGACAAAAATTATTAAATCTACAGATACTAACCTTTAAAAATACATGACATCATTGATAAAAAATCATCTTTGATTTAGGAATAGAGGTATATTTTTATACAGATGCAGAAAATTAATCCCAAAAGCATAATCATCTAACAATTAACCAAACAATATTTCAACATTTCTATTAAATTCAGAAGCATAACAACTAGGATTGATATAACCATATCACTCCACGTTGTTTTGGACATTTTAACCACTTTGATAGCACTGGAATAGGAAATAAGATACAAGTATTACAATGAAGTATAGACCAGCATTGTTGTTTATAGATATGATTACCAATCAATAACATTTCCAAAATTCATGTCAAACATTTTAAAGCTAAAAGGACAATTCAGCTAAATGGACCAGGAAATAAAAGGTAAAATATCAATAATTTTTAATAAAACATTATTGATTATATGATATTTGCATGAATAAAACATTGGAAAATATCCTAAATTTTTCAACAGAAGTAAACAGCTGAATAAATTATTATAACTCATTCGGCCTAGTACTACACATTTATTTAAATCATATCATTTTATATTTATAAATGTGAGATGATATAGTAGCTTGTCATTGCAGAACGTTGCACTGTAGTATGAGATTGATGAATTATTAATTAAATATATTTTTAAATAGCTGTGTATCTTTCTAAGCTCTTAAAAATGAGAATTTTTTAAATTATTGGCACGAAGTGATAGTGTGTCTTAAAGTAACACAAAAATAGATGAATAGAAAGACAAAAAAGACTCAGAGGCTTATGGGTCCTCATGAAGCCAGGATTGTTGTCATTGGAATCCCAGAAGGAGAGGAGATACAAAAGGGAAAATATGATATTTTAAAAAATAATGACACAAAATATGCAAAATTTGATAAAAAGCACCTATACATCTTAAAAACTCAGTAACTAAACTTCAAGAGATTTACTTCTAGACACACTAAAATAAAACTTTCAAAAGAAAACCAAAAGATCAAATCATAGTATCATCAAGAGTAAAGGGATTCATTCATGATTTTTCACATTCAACTAATCCAAAAAAAATAATTAATAGCTTCTAATCAGAAACAATTTATGCAAATATTAAAAGAATAATAATAAAAGATTATGAACAAATCTCAAATAAAGTCTCAACATTAATGAATGAATACTTATTTTTACATTTGTGAAAAGTTGAATTCATTAGCTGAACTGTTTGATATTATTTTGTTCCATTTCAGTATAAATATGCTTTCTCCCACATCTTCTTTGCTTTTTATAAAAATGTTTGACTTTGGAAATCATGTTCTTTAAAACATCTGCCTGACAAAGAAGTAATTATTGAAGATTTAGTTTTTTAAAATCTATCAATATGAAATTATGTCTTGCATTATATTTCTTAATTTCACTGAACTTTCTTGTTAACTAAATGTCACAGCAACATATTAGAGATTTTATTCATTTGCAATGACTTTGTGTCTGTCTATCTACCTACCTTGAATAACTTTGCTCTGGCTTAATGTCTACTTTAACAATGATCAAGACTGAACTGATAATATTACAATGCAAAGAGGTTAAAACATAAGGGAGTTAACATACAGCATGGATATTATTCCTCAATAAGTATTGAGTGAAAGAGACTATATTATTCATGGAAATATATATAAATAATGTCCCTTTACTTTTCTGCAGTCATGAGAGAATGAATTAGAAATCTATATTAGATCATAAATCATATTAGATAAAATATTGCCTAATGGGATCAGCAACTGACGTCCAGTATGATGTCTAGCTTGAGGGTGAAAGTAACATACAGAGGAAGGTAAAATGAAACGACAGCCAACCCTGTGCTGGAGTCCTGATCAAACAGCATTTGATTTTTATTCTAATGCTGGACTTTTCAATTACACCTGCACTTTGTATTAGGTTTTGGGTTTCCTGAAATCAAATGCATGCTACTTGATATGCTTCCTGTATAGGACACATTCTCTACATGGGTCCCTCTTTTTTGCAGTCCTAATTAGGACCCAAGGAAGAACAATTTCAAATAGAAAATTAAACTCTTGTCAAAAGGAAGTCAAAAGACTAGACTAAAGAGTTTCCAAAGATGAATTTTATCCAAAAGTTTTGGCTCAATTTAGTCTGGTACTCATGTATATTGGTATATCTAAATACTGAGATTCCCTAAATAACTAGTAGTATCTGCAACGTATTGTATAACTTGACTGTAATCCTTGAGTGCTGATAAAGATTTTCTATCCTATAGGTACTCAGAAAATGAGTTGAAATCGAGTAAATTCAACTTCTGTTGCTTCCACTGGCATATCTTCTAGAAATTGGGGAGAAAGGACACTCCTATGACATTATCAAGTTTTGAGATATAAAATCCTTTGGCTAGACTTCTTTTTTGTTAAATCACCAGCAGCCAAGCAGATTCTAGACCAGTCTTGGCACTCAAATATTTGTTGAATAAATTCACTTTGAATATGGAAACACACACACACAAACACACACACACACACACACACACACACACACACACACACACACTATGGAATTCATATAGAACACACTTAAATATGTATTTAGCTTTCTAATCCTACTTATTTGTTGCAGTTGCCTCCATTTTTATCTGTTCTCTTATTTCAAAGTATTAATGAAACTCTTTTTATGTGAGACATATTTCTCATTATAGAAAAACTCTAACTAAAATAATAAGATTATTTTATGTTGAAATTAGGCATAATAACAAAGAAGTTTCAATAACTCCTTAGGTATTTATCTTTTATAAGCTACAGAGATTGTGACAGGACTTACTTGTAACATTCTTTCATTTTCACCTACTTCCACAATATATACCAATTAAATATGCCATTTTTTAAAGATTTAGGGTACAATAAAATTTTTAAAAATCCAACATATAATGTAAAATATGATATATAAAGGGAAAACATATTTTTTGCTAGTTTAAAAGTTTAAACAATTTATATTTTAGGTTAAATAATAGTTTCTTGTCTGACTTGTAAAAAAAGCATGTTAAAATAACATGTTGCAATTCCGGCTACTCCGAAGGCTGAGGCGGAAGGATCGCCAGAGTCCAGCAGGTCGAGGTTGCAGTGGCCGGGAGTGCCCACTGCACACCAGTCTGGGCGACAGAGTGAGACTCCAACTCAAAAAAATAAATTAGTTAATTAAAAAATAATAATAACATGTTAGTAAAAAGATAAAAATAAAAAATAGTAAAGGGAAACCAGCATAATCAACAAAAGATTGTTTTAAGTTCCTCTGCTATGTAAGATATGTTGCTAGGTTTGGGAATATCTAATATAAACTTTATTTTTTAAATAAAGTTTAACTTCTGATTCAATTTTGTAAGTCACAGGCTATACCAAAATTTGGTAAATCAAATATTGAGATGAAATATCTCATCAACTTTTCAATTATTTTTAAAATATATGCCTCTCTTACGAGTATAAAGAAGTGATATTAGTTCCAGTTCTTTATATTTCTTTTTAAATTCATGCATAAGAAAAGATTTGTATCATCTTTAAATGAAGAGGACATTTTTTCCAGCAGAGAGGCTAGAAATATTGTCAGATGGAAAGCATCATTGCAGAAATGCTTCACAGAGATAAACAAAAATTTCTTCACTACAGAGCTAGTCTGGGAATTTGTCCACAAATATCAGCAGAATGGAGGATGATCACAAAACAGGACATGTCTCACGTCTAGGTGAAGTGATGGTAAGTTTAGGAATTGTTTCTTTCATATTCAGGCACAAATAAGTCCAATGTATCTTAGAACCTCTTTGTAGATATTAACTCCTCCTAAACATGGGTAAAAAAAGATTTATGATTTTATATGATTATATTAAACATTTTCTCAGCATCAGCTAGGTCAATTTGATATTTGGTTGCTGTCTTTCCAAATTCAGATCAATTAGGTTTACTCACATTTAAAAAAATATTTCATTGCTTTAAAAGTTTCAGTGCCCTATGACAGCTCTAATATTCAAGGTTATATGTGTTGTGAATGCACGTAAATTTCACCTTAAATCTAAACCATGTCTTAGTGTTCAGAACTGTCTCTGCCTCTGGTGAGTTGGTGAGATGGTCTATGCAAAGCCCAGTTGCCTAGAGGTTTGAGGTCACCCTGAGAAAACTCACTGGAAGGAAAGAAGGCCCCAAGCAGAAAAGCAGTTTGTCTGAATAGTATCTCCTTGGTTGTCAAAAGAAGAGAACATATAAGTTTGAAAAGATCAGTCATCTGGAGCTCTTCTTTAAATTCAAGGAAAAGGGAAGACTGTCAGCAAAAAGAAAAAATTGTTTCAACAAAATGCTACATCTCAGGATCCTAGTCAGTTTTGGTAACTTTTAGGCTTGCTCCATTACTGAAGAGGTAGTAAAATAAATAAATAAATAAATAAAAGTGAAAGAAAAATACAACAAAAAAACTCTCCTTTTGTTCCAACTAAGAAAAGTTTATGGATATTTCTGGTGTGTACATGGTATGGTCTAGAAGATTGTGAATGGGGTGGTGTCAGGGAAAGAAACAGCATTCCCTGCAGGCAGCAGCACCTTGGAAGGATGTTTCCCAATGAAAGCAATGTCAGTGAGTGAGGAGAGTAACAGCTTCCAACCAAAGTGTCAGTCGCTGTCAGAGGTGGCCCTTCTCTGGAATTGTTCCACATGTGAGACAATTTAGAGAATCCAAAATATTTTGGTGGAAAGAATAGGGAGTGGGAGTGAGGCTGATGTTCTACATAAGCCAGTGAGAAACAAGGCCAGAGAAATGTTAAGTTATTCCTGTTGATGGTGCCCTGTAGGCTGGTGAGACCTGTGGAGACTATTGCAGCAATAGTGCTATTCTAAATCGGTTTTGACAGAAATTTGAATTACACCTGTGTACTCCACCTCCTTTGAGAATTACACATTGTGTATGAATACGTTGTTTCCATACCAAATTTGCTATTTTTCGTCACACATCTGTATTTTATCAGTTTACACATACTAAACAGGACTCCTGTCATGTCCCTGTTTAATCTCTGCCTTCACATTCTCATGTTATGTTTCTGTCAACAGTACAGACTTTCTTTGCCTCAAGAACTATGACCTCTAAACTGCACACTGTATCTCTTGTATTTGTTTCCTCCAAATCGAAATTACCTTCAGGTTGGTTTTTCCTAAATCAGTATTCACATACTGACACAGGTAATAGGGACATTTATAAATATTTTGTAATAGTGATACTCTATATTGTAGGTAGTAAGTCAAGTGTCAGGTTCAACCTATGGTTAAATGTTTTAAAAATACTTGAGGTGTTCAGAAATTTTCTGAAACAATTCTCATAGCATACGAACAAGCTTATCTTTGCACATAAAATCATTTAAAAATAAAGTATTATTTTTCATATGCAGCTATTACTATAAAAACAACTCTCTTTTGGATTATTCTAACTCAATTTAATAAAATTTCATATATTTGACGTTCAACAACTAAATAGATATGAACTTTCTGATAACTCCATGGAATATTTCAAATGTGATCCTTTTCTTATAAACGTATATAATTTATATATTTATAATAATGCATATATGTATAACATATGAGAGTAAGATATCACAGCTAAGAGCTTTTCTGTACATAATAAATTTCAGTCAGTGTTTGTTATTCTTACTCTTAGCAAAATGGCAGGCAGAATATTGGACCTCAAAAATGTATCCTAATTTCTGGAACTTGATTATGTTTCCTTATGTGGGAAAAGGAAGTTTGAAAATGTGATTATGGCAACACACCTTTAGATGGGATATTATATTGGATTATCCAGGTGGAATTAATGTAATCACAAGCATCCTTAGACTGAAAGGCTACAGAAAGACAAGAGAGCAGTAACGGGGGTGGGGGGAGAGCAGGAAGAAATGCAGAACTCTTGGATTTCAAGATGGATAATGGAAGGACACCTGGAGGCATCTAGAAGCCGAAAACCTTAAAGAGACAGATACCCCCACAGATCCCCAGGAGGAGAATACATTCCCGCATTATTATTATTTCAGTACAGTGAAATCATATTGTAGTTTTTTTGGGTTTTTTTTTTTTTTTTTTGAGTTGGAGTCTCACTCTGTCTCCCAGACTGGAGTACAGTGGCTGCTCCCGGCCACCACAGCCTAGACCTGCTGGTCTCCGGCGATCCTTCCACTCAGCCTTCCAAGTAGCTGGAACTACAGGTGTGCGCTACCACGCCTGGCTAATTTTTGATTTATTGTAGAGATGAGGTCTTGCCAAGTTGCTCAGGCAGTCCACTCACCTCAGCCACCCAAAAGCACGGGATTACAGGCTGAGCCACCGAGCCCGGCCATGTTGTATTTCTAACCTACAACACTAATCATAGATAATA
Organism: Cephalopachus bancanus; assembly: GCA_027257055.1. Taxonomy (NCBI): domain Eukaryota; kingdom Metazoa; phylum Chordata; class Mammalia; order Primates; family Tarsiidae; genus Cephalopachus; species Cephalopachus bancanus. The sequence continues at coordinate 7,248,640 of JAPVLO010000131.1, forward strand.
CATTTTTATTTTCTCAAGCCAGTAAGTTTGCAAAAAGTTTTGACAGCAGCAGTAGAAAACTGATAAACTGAAAAAAATAATTTCTGTGAAAATATTCAGGTTTTTAAAAAAATTAGTATATTGTGCTATCATATAGTAAATATTTTGTTTAAATGCCCTACTTCTTTCCTTCCATGAATATCACTACTTCTAAATTTAATGAAGTGAAGCATTTGGGCAATAATCTTAATCACAAACTCAGTCTCAACTTGACTTTTAATTTTCTAGTGATTATCAGTCGCTGCTGATCTCAAAGAAAACATACTCAATTTGTTGCTATCAAATTCTAACAGTATTGTAAGATAATCCTTGGGTTGTCTACTATTTTAATTTATCTTTGGCAAATTTATTTATTTTTTAAAAATCTTGGGCAACCCCCTCTGATCCCTTCCCCCTGTGGGAGCTTTTCTGTCTTCTCAATAAATCTTGCTTTCAAAAAAAAAAAAAAAAATCTTTACCCTAATAATCATTCTCCTTGCACAGAACAAAGGTACTCTGTAAACTTTGACATGTTTTTATTTTTATAGAGTAAATATTAGTTTGTATGCTGTTTCATTATATTTAAAACATATTTTGTTTCTATATGGAAATCATACTGGTTATCGGTAACTCACATTAGGCTCTCAATACATTATCTTATACTAACCTCCCTTTATCACAGATTTGAAACCTCAGACTACATTTCCTGAATGTCCTTTCAACAAAGTTTCTGAATACTAATTAGGCCCACTATTTAAATGCTAGGTGGCAAGATTTGCAAGGGAAGAGTTAAGCCGAAACCATTTTCCTGTGGTTTTGACTGTTGCTACTGGCAATTCAGCCTCAAGAAATGTGAGTTTCTTCCCTACAGTAGAGTTGCAAGGTCCAGTCCCACTTATTGATAAGCAGAGGAAGTATAACATCTAGATGTGGTAACTTATCCCTGGATCACATCATCATCATATTCTTTTAGCCTCATGAGTGTTGGGTTGTTTTGGCAGTCGCTACAGCCTCTTGTTTCTGACGTATTTCCAGTTGTGACCTCAAAAGTAGAGCCCTTGAAGTGGGTCAGTTCTGTTTATTCCAGGAGACTCAGCTACAAAGCTGTTCCTTCAGCCCTGGCAATGCTTTGGTAAGCTGTTATTATTCCAGGAGACTCAGCTACAAAGCTGTTCCTTCATCCCTGGCAGTGCTTTGGTAAGCATTGCTCCCTGTATGTAATTTCTTCATGCTTAAAAATGCTTAAAATGGTTTCCATTTTCTGATCTGTACTTCTAGAGAAATCCATTCAGAAAATCTAAAGACGCATTATCCATAAAAAATTGCTGTGCTATTCGTGATAAAAAGTCCATATCGTCTCTATTATTAAATGGAAAGTTAATGGTAAGGCAATTACAACACCTTAATTACCAGACATCTGCATCTACAAATTCATGCACAGAATTTTTCTGTGAATTTAAATGCTTATATTCATTTCAGGGACAGGGTTATACATATACCTGTCATCATTCTAAAAAATTATATTAAATGAAAAAAATGGTAATGACTCAACAATGCATGAAGTGTCATTCAAGAGTCATTCTGTTTAAATAAAGAAAAAAATAAAATAATGCATATGCATATATATATAAAACGTAGTGATATGCATATATAAATATACATGTGTGTGCACAAACAGAATGAGAGAGAGAGAGAGCGAGAGAGAAAGAGAGAGAGAGAGAGAGGATATGAGAAATTATAATAGGATTTGAACTTCACCTTCTTTTTCTGGGTTACAGACCAAATAGTGTAATAGATATAACAAGTATTAAAAGAGCTTATTGATGAATATCCTGACTCAATCCATTTGTAACCAGTTTTGCTAGTATTTCCTAACTTTAATGCCATTTTCTTCCAGAAGTTAGCGTTTTATTTGAGTGGAGATTTATGAAACCACTTGCATGCAGTCATTAAAGCTGTGACCACCTCTCACTACAACCCTGTCATTTAGTTTCCCTGCATTATTAACTGGGCAAGGCACTGTATATAGTAATTATGTTCCCAATAATGGAACCTACTCAGCACACATTTAGCTTTCATTCAGAGTCACTCTTTTTGAATTTTAACATGGAGTATGCAAATAGGTGTGCATAGTGATTTGAACCTGTGAAATGAGGCTTTTATTACAATGATATTTTTAAATTGAAAAACATTAAGCAGTTAAGATCACTTTTTTATACATCTTATTCAGGTATATGTATCTTTGTATTTTAACTTTCAAATCAAGGACACACCATTAATTTCTGAAGAGAGACGTTTTTATCCTCCGAATCTAATCCCATAGAAATTATGATATTTCAAATACCAGTTTTGGCTCTGTATTGTTTTTGAATTATTTGTTTTTCAGATAATTAGAACTATTATCAAAGAAATGTCAATAATAAGTGTCCTTGTAATACTGAGAAACCCTGACAATAAATAGGCCGCATTTCTCTATGATACAGTGAGGTCCAAGAAAGATGATTTTTCTTTTGTGTGTGCGATTTTTTTTAAGTAATCGTTACTAATTTAAAGCACAATTTATTAATGTATTTCCTTGTACATATGTTTGAAAATATAGCAATCCCAAAAAGATGAGGGTTTATGCTACTGATTCAGGCACTATTTTATTATGTTCAAATAATTCACTGAGAGTGAAATTTTGCTTTTGTTTTGTTGTTCTTAACTGCCTAAACTAAATACTTTTCAATCATCTGGTCACACACTGTTGAAGAGAAAGCCTGTTACCATGATTTAGTTGCATCATAACCCCAATATTTTGGTATTAATTTAATAATGCAATTTTATTTGATGATATTTGAATTTAAAAAGGACAATCACAAGAGCACAAAATATACTACCTCAGGTTGCTACTAGCATATTAATATACTTTGTTTTTCTTAAAGCTGTGAAGTTCTTTTAAGATATATGGCATCTATTTATTTTAGCGTGGTCAAATAACTAGGGTTTAGAATAGCCCAGTCACCTGATAAACTGAGCTGCCAAAGTAAATAGCTAGCTACCTAAGTGACTTTGCGGCCAGAGATTAGCAGATTACACTGCAGAATCAGAAGACAAACCCAGTTAAATAAAGTTCTGGATGGGATAGATGAATTATTTCATTGTAATAAATAAAGATATTATGTTTTAAAAAGATTCTGATGAAGCCAATAAAGAGAAAGAAAAAAACTTTGAACACTAAAAATTTTTTAAATGAGTTGATGAATTAGAGAGGATGATCAAAATAAGTAAGGTATTGACAACCAGAATGACAAAGAGCAATAAATATTTTAAATAACTGAAAACAAATAGGCTATAACAATAAATGAAACAAGAGGAAATTAGAGTATCTAGTCAGATATTTTCCATTCTTGTGGCTCAAGATACCTCCCTTTTATGTAGTATAGATACAGTTTTTTCTTATTTCAGGTATGAGAATATCCTATTCCTTTGCCCAGTTTGTTATGTATTTCATAACTGTCAGTTGTACCATATTCAATTTTTACAATGCAGCATAAGCTACCTTCTTGCTATATGTGCTGCAAATCTTAATGAATGATGATTATTAATATTATTTGCATAAATATTTGCATGCACGTAATTGTCATATTTTCTGTTTTACTAATTTAAGATATAAATTTCAAGATAAGGACAAAGTCAAAAGTGTATCAATAGTTTTATTTTTTTGATTTTATATATTGCTTTTTTATTTTCTTGGATATCTGACAATGTAATGTTAAAAAACAGTAAGTAAAGAGAGGGATATTTCATGTCATTAAATGTTCAGTATCTTAATTTTCTGTCAAGAGAAATTAAGATATTGCCTCACTGCATGGTTCAGTCACACTTCTGTTTATTTTCTGTAGGTTTAACAGGGATTCTAGCTGCTTATAAAGCATTCACACTTTTTAACAAATTTCTTAGAGTTATGATATTAACATTATGAATTAACACAGAGAACAATGCATTAAGAAAGGTATTTTTCCTAACCCTGAATTGTACCCCACATCTCTAAAATACCAAAAAAAAAAAAAAAATGGCAGCGGGGAGTGGGGGGAAGAAAGGTATTTTTGAATAGTATTTATTCCAAAAATCCTCGTGGTAATAGTAATTAATTCAGAGTCACTAGAACCTGGGAGAATCTGACAAAATATGAAATTACTTGCTTTTTTATTGTGTGTCAACGTTTCATTTCATGCAAGGGTCAGCACAATTTTTTTTTTATGGACGTCAAAATACATATTTCAGGCTTTGAGGGTCAAACAGCCTCTGTCATAACTACTCAACATTGCTACTATTGCTTGAAAGCAGTTGTAGATAATAAGTAAACAAATGGTCTAGGTGTTCTTCAATAAAAGATGACATATAAGCATAAGCAGTGAACTATATTTTGCCAACCTTTTATAGAAAGAATGCCCGGTTGCTAATAGACTGGCTATTTTTTGTACAATTTTATGATACTAACGAAAAGCTAGCAGGGCTCCATCGCTCAGTCTGTAATCCTGCGCCTTGGGAGGCTGAGGAGAGCGGATTGCCTAAGCCCGTGGGTTCGAGACCCGCCCAGGCAACTTGGCGAGACCTCATCTCTACAATAAATCAAAAAAAAAAAAAAAATTAGCCGGGCATGGTAGCGCGCACCTGTAGTTCCAGCTACTTGGAAGGCTGAGGCGGAAGGATCGCTGGAGCGCAGCAGGTCGAGGCTGCGGTGACCGGGAGCGGCCATTGCACTCCAGTCTGGGCGACAGAGTGAGATTCCAACTCAAAAAGAAAAGAAAAGTTAATTTTTTTAATGTTTAAAAGGAAAAAATCGTGGCGTAAGCAAATCATTCACAATTTTAGTGATTGTTTCTAGGGTTTTTTGAATCTTCTCCTTGTTGTGTATTCATTCCTTTTTTTTTTTTTTTTTTTGAGTTGGAGTCCCACTCTGTCGCCCAGACTGGAGTGCGGTGGCCGCTCCCGGCCACCGCAGCCTCGACCTGCTGGGCTCCGGCGATCCTGCCGCCTCAGCCTTCCAAGTAGCCAGAATTACAGGCACGCGCTACCACGCCCGGCTGATTTTTTTATTTATTGTAGAGATGAGGTCTCGCCAAGTTGCCCAGGCGGGTCTCGAACCCGCGGGCTCAGGCAATCTACTCACCTCAGCCTCCCAAAGGCGCGGGATTACAGACTGAGCCACCGAGCCCGGCATGTGTATTCATTCCTTTATTCATTCACTCATCCAACAAACATTTCTTGAGCTCTTATTTTGTGCTAAACCCTGAACTAAACACTGAGATGTAACTAACTAATCTCACAGTTTCTACCCTCAAAGATCTATGATTTAGGGAGACTTTAATACACATTTAAAAAACAAAATAGTTAATAAACATCAATTGCTGATAAGGTCTATGGGAGCATACAAAATATAAGGAACTAAGTAACAGGGACCTTATTTGGTTTAGGGATTAGTGTGAATAAATAAAGACATAATTATAGACCTTCATACCACATAAACTGTACTTGCATTTTATTTTACACAAATGTATACAGATTTTTCTACAGCATGACATGATATGCATTAAGAAGGTGAAAGATTATGATTCATCTAATGTTTAGTTTATGTAACACTTAAGTTACTAGAATGACATTCTTCATCAACTATCTAATTTTATATTATTATTAAAACACAACTTTTGGGAAACTGTGAAAAGCGGGAGAAAGATAGACCCACAGTTAAATCTATAGTTTTATTGATATTTCAGTATGTCAGAGTTCCCTTATGTGACCCTTTAGTATGGGACTAGTATAGCTGAACTCCCACTAGACTTGCCAGAATCTAAGACCTTTAAACTTGAGTAGACATGATTCAATTGTTACTTTTTTTTAGATTGATGAGTATCAGGAGCCCATGACAGAAAGTAATGTATGAAAAAACGATCTATTTAATGTTGCCATCTAAATGCCATCTAAGTGTGCCAATGGACATTGAATTTACCTAGTATTATATAAGATACAGTCATCTAAATGTCCATAGAGAAAAAAGTACTATCTGTGCTCTAACACACTGATATTATATGGCTGTAAATCAACAAATCATGCTGACTTAGTGGGAGGGAGCCCTTTCCTCTTTAATATACCCTATATTGTCTTTCCTTGTAGTTATAGTTCTTCAGTCTATATTATATGATATAATTTGTATATAAGCTTTTTCGAAGAATTATATTATTTTTCAGTCCTGATTCAAAATGGTGTGCTCATTATATTGCTGATTGTCCACAAACAAAAGTGTCCTGGTAAATGCTATTAATTTGCATAAATTAAACGTCAATGAATTGAAAGTAAAAATTACATGTAAAACAATAAAATATTCTCTTTAACTCCCCTCAGCTAGAGCAACAGGAGGAGACTACATGTAAAATGAAATGAGAAGCCCCCTCATAGTGATATAATATTGCTAAGCTTTAGCAAACTCAATTAATGTCAGTCACACATTTCATCTATCAAAAATAAATAAAAATTTATTTTTCTTTAAGTTTCAAATCAAGTATTGTGTGAGAGGTGAATGTGCCTGGTTTCCTAAAAAATGGTATGTCCATTAGAAAGAAGCAACATGATGTGATAAAAAGAACAGTAGTAACCTAGCAAAAAATGTTTGTTTCAAATTTTACATCTGTCATTTACTAGTTAGATGACTTTAAGACAAGCTATTGACTCTTTTCTGTACCTGAGTTTCTTCATATGTAAGGAGTGGATCTAATACATTAGATGATATCTACAGAAATCAAATGGTATGGTGGAAAAAAATAGCTGTTATTATAATGATCATCAATAATAAATTTTTTCATAAAAATATACATGCATTTTATATATATAGTAAAATATGCTTATATTTTTAAATTTTAGTTTTATCATATGACTTGTATGTTAACAAAATATATTTGATTTTGTGTATAATTAAATACTGATTCCTCCAGTCACAATCATGAAAAGTTTATAACTATTTGATTAATTCAGTAATTTATTTTTATTTGTTAAATATTTCCTGAGGATTTTCTGTGTCCCAGTTACTGTTTATGGCACTGGGATACATGAATAATGTTGAAGTCTTAGATTTATGTTTCATAATATATCTTTCATAGTATATATTCACATTAGAAGATATAGAAAGTTACAAAAATTTCAAACAGTGCTCATTTGATTTCCACTGTCAATTAACCTTGTTCAATAGTTGATTTATACACACTCATGTAAACACATATACACACATATACACACATATGCATATATACCTGAATCACTTTGAAAGTAGCTTATAGACAGCATGACAATTCACTCTTAAAAATTTCAGCATGCATCACCTAAAAAGTCACCAACAAATAACTCCTAGGAAAATCAACAAGAATTCTGTAATGTTTTCTAGTATATAATCTATTTTCAAATGTTCTCATATGTTCCCTAACTACTTTTACAGATTGCATTTTTTAATTGATGATCAAAACTTCTCAATCAAATTGTTTTTCAGATGAAAATATTATACCTAAAATTTAAGCTCAATTACTAAATGCATCTTTTTTGGGGGGGAGATTTCAGTGTAACACACTATTTCTCAGTTATGAATTTGTTCTGTATTTTAAGTTTACCATTCTCACCTTTATTTGCAAATTTTTTTTGACACTTTTTATTGTACCAGTGGCCATCTACTGACTCTGAAGAAAAAACTGCCCTACCTCACTTACCAGAATCTATGAAACTTTCGTAGTTTTTTTAGTTATCCAAATTAGCTCAGTAGAATGTAATCCACATAATAAACGTTTCTTGGCAGTATGATGTTAGAATAAATAGAGGAATTTTAAAAATTATATTTTGCATCATTGACTTAAGTCACTGCAGGGATTTAAATAGCATACTGTGAACTCTATAGATATTAGAGATTCTTCTTTGCATACAGAATTTCAATTACAAGCAAATCATAGTTACAACTTATGAAGACTTATTAATCACCTTAAGTAACTCAACCACAAACACCATGTAAGAAATGACTTTTGTGGAACGATGTTTCAGGGCATTCTAATGAAAATTATAATTGAAGAAGGAAAAGAAGAAGATATGGAAAAAATGTTCAAAATTTAGAGAATCTTGTAGTTCATGTGATCAAATAACAAAAGTACAGAATACAGCACTTTTAAGGTTAAGGTATTATTATTTTAAGTCTCAAAATCACTTCTACATTACCTATATGGAATTGTATGGGCTGAATTATGACCCTCACTTCTTTCCCCCTGCATCCAGAATCGGTGAATGCAATTGTAGATATAATTAAATGAAGACACCTTAGATGAGACCATCCTGGATTAATGTGACTTATATGGAGTTTAGCACACATTAGGCTCTTCAGACTTGGTTGAAAAAAAATTGTCTTTGTAGATATAATTAAATTAAGGCACCTTAAATGAGATCACTCTGGATTTAGGGTAGGCCCTACATCCAATGGCAGGTGTCTTCATAAAAGAAAGGCAAAGGGACAGAGAGAATATAAGGTCATGAAGATGGAAGCAGAGAACAGAGGTTTGCTGTCATACATCAAGGAATACCTGAAGCCACCATAAGTTGGAAGAGGCAAGGAAGGATTCTGCCCAGAACCTTCATTTGGAGCATGGTCTTGTCAGCTGTTATCAGGATTTTGGACTTCTTACCTCCATAGCTGTGAGACAATAAAGATCTGCTGTTGTAATCTGTTAAGGTTTTGATAATTTGTTGTCAGCCACAGGAAATGAATATAGTCACAAAACAAGTATCATATCCATTTTAAAAATAAAGCAAGTCTCAATGATGAAATGGAGATTGATAAAACTCTCAGGTAACATATGATACTATGATTCAGTCTCCTAACTCATACTTTGACTCTCACTGAACATAAACCTAGAGAGCTTATAAACTATGCATAAAAAATCCTGAAGATTTAGTCATTCTGCTTTCTTATGCCCACATTCTTTGTTGTAGATTGTTTTAATTGGGATGTGCAAGTTTAAAATATGTAGTGTTTATGTATAAAGAATAATCTTAAATGCTAGCATATTCAAGGATTTTGCAAAAAAAAAAAAAAATCATAATCTAACCTTCTGGTCTGTTATTTCTCCTAATCCGGAAGTAAATCAAGGCATATTTCAAAATACATGAAATATTCTTTGTGGAAGCAGAAGTATTACTTTATGAGGAGAAAGGACAGCATGTTTGTTAAATATTTACAGCAGTCAATAATCATTTTGTTAATAAGGATATAAATATAAAGTGGGCTATTGGAAGTGGCTGTGCCCAGATTGTGTTGAAAACAAACTTCCCAAATATATATACATATGTTACATATGCATAGTTAGATATATTTTGTTAAAACATGGGAGATAATTATCTAAGAACTAAAAGTATTTTAAGTCCATGTACAATAATCATTAGTACTAGTTCTGACAATGTTCAAGTAGATCATAAGAATTCTTGCAAAAATTAAAACTAGTTCAGAAACATGTTTTTCTTTTTAATTTTCAGTATCAATAAAAAAAGTTTATACTTTATATGTATGAAAACTGTCTTGTAAAGTTTTGCTACTTGTTTATTCTTTTGACTTTTCACAAGTACATCTTCCATCTTTTCAAACTATCCTGAGAATAAATTTAGTTCTGCATGATGAAAAGTCATTTATTAAAGTTGGGTGACAGAAGATTACTGCTTTCACATATGATGAGGTAACTAGTAGAAAACTAATTATTCTGCCATAAACAATCATAACCTTGACCAAAATGCATGAGGCCCTATTTTCAGGCTTTGAACAACTGGCAGTACCAGATGGTAATCCCTGAGAAAAGGATACCCTTGGGGTAAGTCCCAACATTGCCACAGCCTGCTTCCTCTTTTTTTTTTTTGAGTTGGAGTCTCACTCTGTCGCCCAGACTGGAGTGCAGTGGCCGCTTCCGGCCACCGCAGCCTCGCCTGCTGGGCTCCGGCGATCCTTCTGCTTCAGCCTTCCCAGTAGCCGGAATTACAGGCATGCGCTACCATGCCCAGCTGATTTTTTGATTTATTGTAGAGATGAGGTCTCACTGCCCAGGTGGGTCTCGAACCCGCGGGCTCAGGCAATCCACTCACCTCAGCCTCCCAAAGGCGCGGGATTACAGGCTGAGCCACCGAGCCCGGCTTTCTTTTTTTTTTTTTATTAATGAGACCAAGTCTATCTCCTTGACAAAGCCATTTGACTGCTATGATCTTTCCCTACTTACCTTCTAATTTTAAAGTCTGCACCTAATCCTAACTTGTACCAAACATCCTTATAATATGATAAATTTAAAAGTAAATAAATAAAAATAAAGTCTTCAAGACTGTTGATTCACCATCCTTGATCTTTTCCATATGTTTATTCTTTGTTTCCTTTTGCGTGTGTATGTGTTTTCAAGTTGTTTTTATTTCTTATCTTTTTTCTGCTGTTGTCTTAGTTCAGTCCTCACTACTTTACTTCCATTTTACCATGCATACCTACAACTATTCTTACCTACTCTATTATAAGAATTCCTTAGTCAGAGGGGTCTTTCTGACTTTCTTTTCTGACTATGGTATTCTTAGGTCCCTCAACAACTCCTTATTTTACACAGTGTTAAATTATCTATTTCCGTATTACTTCTTTACCTTGTAACTTGTGTCCATAAGTTTTACAGTTTCTTGAACTTTTCTTGTTCTTTAATGTATTTCTAATTTGTCCTCTTTCTTCCATCTGTATTACATGGTTTCTCTCCCAGCCCTTTCTTGGTAAGGAAAGCTCCTAATTAACAGGAAGAAATGCTTCCCATAATTCTCACCTAATGTGTTATTCAACAGCTAAGCTATAGTATCAAAAAAAGACAACAACAACAAAAAAGGTTTTTGAAAGAAATGAAGACATTTTTGTTTTTTTTTTTTAATTTAATGTGTCTCCATTAGGTATCAACGTATATGTTAGGACAAAATAAAAATTTTATTGGCATTCTTATTTAATCGTTTAAATATAATATATAATAAGAGCACATTCTTAGGAGTTACACTAAGTTGGAGTCCTGATTCTGCCTTCTATTAGTTGTGTATAACTGTTGCTCATAACTTAGCACATTTAGGATACTGTTAAGTACATAGTTAGTGTTCAATATGTTGCCTATATTTATTTATAATTAATAGAAATCATCATTTTTTAAATGTTTTTGGTCTTGCTCCCACTTTGTATATTATTTTTTAAGGTGGTCCTCTAATAAGCTCTGACATAGCTCAGAAATTACTTATTTCATGCTCTATTGCAGTTATCTGTTCATTTTTTGATTCCCCATTAGATTATAAGAATTTTAAACATGTGAATTCTGACTTTAATCAATATTGTTGCACATCTTTACCTTTTTTATTAGCACATATAACTAACCCTTTCACTGTTATGTCTATTAGGTAGGGCTGGAGGAATCCTGGAATAAAAAGTGGAACAAATTAAAAAAGATAAATGACATCTATTAATGAATCCCATTTAGAAAAGGGGATCAATTCTGAGGTTGAAAGCCATGTTGATAAATACTAAATTCTGAAAAGAACTTAAGCAAGAAGAGGTCTGTGAAGGGAGGTATAATAAGGAAAGTCCTCATATAACCTGCTGGATAAGGATGTGTCACTCATTTCTACTTTATTAGTCTCACTTGTCCTAGACTGACTTTCATTGCTAAAAATGCTATAGCAAGGTTTAAATACCCTGCAGTATCAAGAAGTATACCATATTTGCAGTAGATATTCATTAGATTTTGGGAATTGTATTATGAAGAAGAATTATTATTTTCCCAGTGTTATCTATACATAGACAGGAAATGAATTGAAGTCTTTAAAGGAAACTCATATCTGTATTAAATTCTACAGCTCATCATTAAGTCTTTCATATCTATTCTTCTCATTCATGTGATATGTCATCTACAGATATTGCGTTTCATACTGAGGAGTTAGGTCCAAATGAATAAGCAAATCTGAACTTGGTAAAAAAAATATTGGCAGCATTTTTCAGCAAATAGTTTTTCATAGCCGGGCTTGGTGGCTCAGCCTGTAATCCCCCGCCTTGGGAGGCTGAGGTGAGTGGATTACCTGAGCCCGCGGGTTCGAGACCCGCCTGGGCAGCGAGACCTCATCTCTACAATAAATCAAAAATCAGCCGGGCATGGTAGTGCATGCCTGTAGTTCCAGTTACTTGGAAGGCTGAGGTGGAAGGATCGCCAGAGCCCAGCAGGTCGAGGCTGGGGTGGCCGGGAGCGGCCACTGCACTCCAGTCTGAGTGACAGAGTGAGACTCCAACTAAAAAAAAAATAGTTTTTCATAAAATATAAATCTTGTAAACTAATTTAAAATTTTTTAAAAATTTAATAATATGTTGACAGTTTATATAAATACTTTTATTTCAATATACTGTATTTTGAAAACAAATATCTGCAATAATTATATTTTGAATTCATTTAAAGTATGCTATTTTTAGACAAGTTTAGAAAAATTACAAATTTCTTTTTTTGCTCTCATATTCCCTAAGATAAAAAACCAAATATAATAGTATTACTTATAGTTTAGCATTTAGAATCTCCTAATTTAACCAAAGTTGTAATATATATTAGTAGAGTAACCTTTTATGTTTTGTAGAATTCCACTGGAAAACCAACTGGTCCAGTGTTTGTTTTTTGCTTTTGTTTGTTTGTTTGTTTGTTTGTTTTTTTAGGTAGTTTTCTTATATGGAGTCAATTTCCTGGGTTGCTATTAGTCTATTTAGTGTCTCAATATCTTCTTATTCCAACCTTTGGAGGTTGTGTGATGTCAGAAATTTCTCCATTTTATTTATGTTATCAAGTTTGTTTCCACACAGGCATGCATAATAATCTCTGATAATCTTTTGTATTTTTTCAGGGTCAGTTGTGATTTGATCTTTCAAATTTCTGTAGAGTTGGTCTGGAAGCTGCATAATCTCCTAGGGATTGGATATCTGGAAGGGATTCTAATTCTCCATACTGGTGAAGCTGAGTTTGGCAGGGTAGGAAATTGTTGGTTGAAATTGTTTATCTTTGAACACTATGAATATTGAACTCCAGTCTCTTCTAACTTGTAGTGTTTCTGCCAATAGGTCTGCTGCTATTCTGGTTGGTTTTTCCTGGTAGATAGTCTGACCTTTCTCTCTTGCTGACTTTAGGATTTTTTCTTTTGTACTACTTTGTGTAGGCAAATTACTATGTGTCTATGAGTTGGTCTTCTCATTTGATGTCTTGCTGGGGTTCTCTGCATCTCTTGTGTTGGGATGGTCACATCTCTGGTAAGATGGGGAAAGTTATCTTGGACAACCTCCTGGAATATTTGCTCCACAGTGTTCTCCATTTCCCTTTCTTTTTCTGGGATATGAATCAGGTGTAGGTTCAGCATCTTGAAATAATTGCACATCTTTTGGAGGATTCGTTCTTTCTTTCTTTCTTTCTTTCTTTCTTTCTTTCTTTCTTTCTTTCTTTCTTTCTTTCTTTCGAGTTACAGTCTCACTCTGTCACCCAGACTGGAGTGCAGTGGCTGCTCCCAGCCACCGCAACCTCGACCTGCTGGGCTCCGGCAATCTTTTCACCTCAGCCTTCCAAGTAGCTGGAACTACAGGTGCATACTACCACACCCGGCTAATTTTTTGATTTATTGTAGAGATGAGGTCTTGCCAAGTTGCCCAGGTGGGTCTCGAATCCGTGAACTCAGGCAATCCACTCATCTCAGCCTTCCAAAGCACGGGATTACAGACTGAGCCCAGCTAGGATTTGTTCTTTCTTTCTCAGTTTTCTTTCTATGGTTTTTATAGATTGGGTCAATTCCACATTTTGATCTTCATGTTCTGAGATTCTTTCTTCTGCTTGATTAATTCTGCTTTCTATGCTTATCGTCTTATTATCTATTTCCTGAATGAAATTTTTATGACCAAAATCTCTGTTACAAGTTCTTTCAGTGTTGTGTCTTATCTTTCTTGAGTCTTAGTCACTCTTTCTATCCATTCCCTAATCTCTGATGTGTTCTGGGGTCAGTTGTTGGTGACTTCCATTGTTTGTGCTCTGAGGACTGATTTTTCAGGTGTTTTTTCTTTGTTACACTGGGAATTGCCTGTGTTCTTCCATTTATTTTCCCCCATTTGTGGCAGATCTCTTTCTTTGCTCTTTCATTGTATTATTCAGTGGCAGTGAGAGAGATTTTCACTTCTGATGTTAGCTTAGTCATCTATTCTTCCCTGATCAGGGCTCTGAATTTGTTCTATTTGAAACGGGGCTGTAGGTGCTAAGCTTTGCTGTCTCTTGTAGTTTTGAGAGTACAATAAGCAGAGGATAGGAAACTAGGATTCAGAAACTACTTGCAAATTGCAGTGTTCACTGATTGTTTTATGAGTTCCCTCAGACCCATTCCCCACCACCATTCTATATGATGATGTAATGGGCATGTGTCTGCACCCCCTGAGTTAAAGACACCATAACAGAAATTAGGAGAACAAAGAAAAGCAGAATGAAATAAGATAGACAAAGATAAATAAATAAAGAAAACACAGGGAAAAAAAGGCAGGAACAAAAGCAAAAACAATTAAACACACACACACACACACACACACACACACACACACACCAACAAAAATCAAAACAAACTGGGGAAAAAAAACAAGACAAAACAAAAAATTTTTTAAAATAACAACAAAAAAAGAAAACAACACACACACACCCAACACAAAATGAAAGGGGAATAAAAAAAAGAAAAGAGGAAAAAACAAATTCAAATCAAACCCTCACACACATTCACACATACACATTAAACTAAAAAATGATTTTAAAAAACCTAAAAGATGAACACCCAATCATTCACATACAAACATAAACATAAAAAAATGAAAGATGAAAGAAAAAAGAGAAAAGATTAAAAAGAAAAATAAGGTGGTGGACAGCAGATTGAACCCTCACATACACATTCATGCACAAAAGAAAAAGAAAAAGAAAAATTTTAAAAATTTAAAGGAAACTGCCCCCTTGTGGCAGTTTCTATCATTGTTCTTCTCAGCTGCTCACAGTTAAGCCCCTCTGTTGTCTCTTGTGGCGCTGCAGCCTTATTCATAATCTCTTCAGTGTCTGCTCCCTGGGAGAAGAAAGTAGTGGGGGAGGGTGGGGCCTCATTCCTCCCCTCCCAGTCTTGTAAGGTTAGGGGGATCCCCTCCAGTGGGGAGATGCAGGATTGTCTCTTCCCCAGGTAGTGGTGGAGGGAGGTGGGAGACAAGGTCGCCCCCGCCAGGCTTATCCTAGAATAGATTCTCCTGTCAAAGCTGATGTCCAGGCTCTACCTGAGTTCATCCCTCTCAGTCATTCCCTAGCAGTGAGGGTCTGTTGTTCAGAGGATTGCTCGGGAGGGGGGCTTGGGTCAGCCTCAGACTCAACATTAATCTTTTCAGGAGTCTTTCTCTTCTTTTTCTTATTACACTCTTTGTCTCACAGCTGAATCAGAGTAGGGGGTGGAGCGCCTGGGACTCGGCACTCATCCTGTCCCTCCAGAATTTGTGCTTTCAGAATATTCCCTCTGGGTCATGATCAATCCCTGAGTAGCTGACCCACTGGTCACAGAGATTGGGTCTATAGCTTTGCAGTGAGGATGCCAGGGCACTTTTTATAGTGAGGAAGCCAGGGCACCCATTTTCAAGATGGTGGCAGAGTGACTGTTTTTTTTTTTTTTTTTGAGTTGTAGTCTCACCCGGTCGCCCAGACTGGAGTGCAGTGGCTGCTCCTGGCCACCGCAGCCTCGCCTGCTGGGCTCCGGGGATCCTTCCATGTCAGCCTTCCGAGTAGCCGGAATTATAGGCATGCGCTACCACGCCAGGCTGATTTTTTAATTTATTTTAGAGATGAGGTCTCGCTGCCCAGGCGGGTCTCGAACCCGCGGGCTCAAGCAATCTACTCACCTCAGCCTCCCAAAGGCACGGGATTACAGGCTGAGCCACCGAGCTGGCTCAGAGTGAATGTTTTGTCTTCTCCAGTGGAACTCTGCCTCTGGGCTCCCTGACTGTGCTCCCTCCCTCCACAGCCCTTGCTGCCCGTGTCCAGCCAGGTGCTGCTGCAGTTGTGAGGCAGAGTAGCTTCTTCCTGGAAAGGCCTTTGCTGATTTTGAAAAAATGGTGCTCAGCTTCTGTGTCCTGGAAGGCACTAGGGTTCAGAGTAGCTGCGGCACCAGCCACTTCACCAGGTCACTTGCTCCTGAATCCCCACTCAGCCAGCCACTCACATACCCACTTACTCACAGAAACATAGGCAAAATTGCCCATATACTCACTCACACTGGGACTCACATAGTCTGACTGACTCCGCCACCATCTTTCTCCTTTTCACAAATACATCTTAATTGTGAATTTTCTTTTGATATATTACGAATCTCTACTATTGTTATTGTAATTGGTCCTTGAGAGTTTGTATCAGTATTTTGTTTCAGTAT
The DNA here is from genome assembly GCA_027257055.1 of Cephalopachus bancanus. Taxonomy (NCBI): domain Eukaryota; kingdom Metazoa; phylum Chordata; class Mammalia; order Primates; family Tarsiidae; genus Cephalopachus; species Cephalopachus bancanus. The sequence continues at coordinate 7,265,152 of JAPVLO010000131.1, forward strand.
TATTAACAAATTTCCAGTTATTAACACAATCCCTGAAAAATAGTTGTTGATGGCATTTTTGTTTTTAATTTTTTGTTATTAAATTGTGAATGACAGTGTGGTTATAACACAAATTAAAGTTATGTTCTGGGATCCTCATGTAAGCAAATTGGAGTAGAAAAGAGACACTATTTTAGCTCGTTGTCATTCTGCTTTGAATTCTCCACTTTAATTTTGTTTTTTAAATCCCTACCTCGACCCCATGCTAAATGCTAATTCTCTTGGCTTAAAATATTGCTTATCTCTTTTCTTGCCTTTCTATATTTTAATACTCTTCTAAACCAGTGAGAGGAATCAATGCATCACAGTCTTGAGTACATATAAGCTAATGCTAAAGATTGCAAGATGCAAAAATAAAAAATAAAGATATAATGAGAGAATCTTTCCTAGTACCAAACAAACAAAAACCACAAAAGCACCTGGACAAGTGGTTTTATCCAGTCTCTCCTGACATTATGTCTCTTACTCTGCTAGCCCATTATACATAATGAATGTTATCTCAGGAGGCCTGAACTTGAGAGAAGCTTGTTTAATATTCTAACAAGAGAGAAGTCTTCTTTGGAACTATCTAAGTGTTGGGGGAAGGGGTATATTTACATGGAGACAAACTCAGGGTCCTGGATTGCGTGTTTTCTATGAAGAATTATTGCTGCATAAGGACAATAAAACACTTACCAGATTGAGTTTAATTTTAAAATATTCTGAGATTTCAAATAGCCATAATAAAAAAAGCAATGAGACTTTTATTACCAGTAATTATAAATATTGGCATAAAAAACAGATAAATGATTCTACAAGTATATGAAGAAGGTGATATTGTCTTGTAATTAAATAATCTGACAGATACCTAAAATTCAAAAATTATTGCTTCAGAATCATAGCATGGAGGAAAGAAACAAATCTTTATGAACTGTCTTTATTATTCTAAGAACATTTGTCCTCAAATATTAAGAGCACCCAGATGGGTAAAAAGAGAAACTGAATTAATTTATGCTATAAATTCTTACCATATATATAATTATTAGACATTTGTTGACATGGTCCCATGAAACCAAGCAATTTAAAAACATATTATTGTCAATATATAAGCTTTCTTCCTATCAAAATTAATAGGATTAATAAAAATAATCTATCTATTACATTTTGTATTAAATAATCTATTCACTGGAGATACTATTGTACAATTTTTTAATTATTATATATTTTGGCAACTTACAAAACAGTAATGCACTGATCCAAGAAATTTAGTTACAATCTTGGACTAAATCTAAATTTCTAGAAATGTTAAGGCACCTTCTGAAGCATTTTAACCGTTTTATACAATTTAAGTTGCAGTAATAGCAGTTTATAATCATGAAGGAACTTTAGAAAATAACTCATATATTTTGAATGAACAGAAAAATGAATGTTTTTTCCTAAGAATTTTTATATTGACTTAATCTTCGGAGGCTAGATGTGTCATTTACTTGCAATTAGGAAAAAAATCAAAGTAAAAAATATAGATAGCTGAAGTATTTAAGTTTCTCTTTAAAGTCATGCTTCAGGATACAAATTACTATATACTAATGTTCTCCGAAATTATCTATCCTTAAACATAATAAGTAAAAACTAGATGAGTTTCTATATTCAAAAAGCAAGTAAGGAGTTTTCTATATTTGGACATATAACTGTATTTATTATGTTATTGTGTTTAAGTAATGCCTTTCTCACAAAAATCTCAAAGTGGAGTTCACTGATAGTGTCATCACTTACTTTCAACTTTCTATTAATTGGATAGAATGCAGCACTTAGTTATTTCAGGGTGCTCCCTGGGTAAGAAAGTGGGACATTGCCATGGATATTGATACTACCACAGCTGTTCCATTATTCTTGCATAGAAATTGTTCTTGTGTAATGCCAAACTTCTTTGTCCCTCTGCAACATGAATGTTCTCATATTATTTATCATATGACTCCCTAAATTTATGAGAGCTGTGTTTATTTTTTAAGATATTAAATATCATGTCTTCCTGCTGAAGACTGAAATCACTAAAAGAGTTCATTCAAGCCATAAATTGCTTATTTGTAAGCAAATGGAACAAATTCACGGTTTCAGTTACTGCTTTGGAATGCAAACTAAATTGAACTCATAAAATGTTCTGCTTCCTGTAAAATAGAGCAGTATAAAGTTATTGAGCAGCAAAGAAAAAAAAACTGTCAAGGAACCTTAGTCCAAAATGTATTACACATGCATATGCACATCTGATTCAAGGTAAAACCGGGATTTAGAGAAGAGGAAGACTTGGTAGTGCCATATATTTCCGAGTAGAATTTTGAAGGTCAAAAGAAAACAGATCTGGGACTAGATGAAAAGACTGAATGAGGAAATCATGAAAGCAGAAAAAAATAAGTCAGAACACAGCAGAAAAATATAAGGAATGAGGGGACAATTAAAATGATCTAATAGTTTATAAACTGTGAATTGCATCTTGAAAATATTCAGTGCTTTTAAATTTAACAGTCACATATACTAGCAGGACACAAATCAAAGTGCAGGGGCTATAATACAGCCACTGCACATTAAATTTGAAACATGACTCCTGGTTTCTACTATGTTTTCTCACCTTCTGATATTTGGTAGAGTCAGGTGTGAACTCACTTTCTTGTTGTTTATTCTGTTTTCAGTTGCCGCCATTTATTCACTGGAGAGGAAAAAAATGATGAAAAATCTCCAGGGCTCTTCGTATATATTCTTCCTCTTGATGTAGAAATAAGATAATAGTATACTGGTTTTCTTTTTGTATTTGTTCAACATGCCTAAAAGATGTTGCTTCTCTGCTCCTACTATCTCTCTCCATATGCAGAATGCTCAATAATATGCCCTCTCTCCACCTGTTCTCTCACTCTGCCTCAGAAAAGGAGGGAAGCGTGCCTGATGGGTAACTTTGAGAGAAGAGTTTCATCATGTTCATTCTTTTTCCTTTTCACTCGTATGGAGTCTGTCAGGATAGAACAAACTATTTCTGCTTCTTACCTGCCCCACTCTCCTACATAAACAAAGGAGAGTTTCACTAATCTACCAGTTCCCATGATTCTGTGAGTGAATCTACAGTTTTAGTATTCAGTATAAAGCAACCCTTTACTCACAGACTAAATCTTTTCTCCAATACCTGAGAATATCAGTAGTGTTGTTAGTGTTTCCACCAACTTTACTCCTTTGTCTTACTTTTCATAGTGCCATGTATGGATGGCCCTTGACTTTGGTTGGTGGTTTAACTGATGATTTTTGACTTTACAATGGTGCAAAAGTGACACACATTTAGTGGAAACCGTACTTCCAATTTTGAATTTTGATCTTTTCCTGGGATAGCAATATGTGGTATGATGTTCTCTCACACTGCTGGCAACTAGCCACTGCTCCAGTCAGTCATAAGATCGCAAGGTAAACAGCTGATTCTGTGTTTCCAGGTGATTTTGCCAAACTGCTGACTGAAGTAACTGTGTGGGCATGTTTAAAGGGGGCTAAGCGAAGTGATATAGCGAGTGCAGGTAGACAGACATGTAGCTATGGAAGTACATATATGAGGCACATATGTGAAAGCTGGGAAAGGGGACTGGGAAAAAAGGAAAACTTCCTGGAAGAGGTGACATCTGAGCTGCTTCCTCAAAATATAAAGGCGTATCAAAGGAGATGCTAGACAGAATGATAGTAAAATACCAGGAGGAAGTTTGCTTCCAAAATTAAGCAAAGAACAGTTTTTACACATGTCCTGTATTTGGTACAGTTTATTTTTTTCCTGAAGAAAATGAGATGAAGATAATCTATTAAGTACTGAGATTAGCGGAGTAGTTATTAGTTACAAATTTTACTGTCTGCTACTCTTTGGAGAAAACAGAAAAAAGTTGGTGTGCTGTACAATGACAAGGAAGAGCGGTATTATAATCAACCAACTATGTGGCATGATACCCTAATGGAGAAGGTAAAAGACTATTTACGGCCATTGGTAAAACAAAACACACACGCAAATTAAATTAGCATACCATGATTCAAATAAATGTCATCTTGCCATTCATGATTAATTTTCAAGTGAACGGGAGAGATAAAAATTCTTTGGGGAATTCAGGAAGAGAAGAAAGTGAATCTGACTCTGAAGGTGAGACAGAGCTTACTGGAGAACTAGAATCTCAATAAGGATCCAAGGAGCTAGATAGACCTTAAATAGTCATTTATGTCTATGAATACTTTAGTTTGTGCAAGTTAATTATACAATAAGACTGATTTGAAGCTCAATAAAACTGTCTTAAAATACAATTTATTTGTATTATTCAGTAGTTAAAATTAATCCCGTCAAAATTAGTTCATTTTAATATGATATTTCTGAATCAAGCACTTAATTCTTCTTGGGTCAATTTATCTTCACTTGTAACAAATTTTTATACTGTGTGTATCTGCATATGTTTTTACTGTTAAGATTGTGTTGTGTCTGCAGGTGTAGGCAAAAAAGTCATTTTCACTCCTTTTCATACTGTGAGAGGGAGGCATGAATGAAAGAGGGCATGTTGTTACCAGATCTCTTTTCAGCTATAAACTTTTTTTGAAAGATGAGTTTTCCAAGAGGTTGAAGACTATTTTTATGATCAAGAGTAGGAGAAAATAATATTCTTTTTCTATTTACATTTTATTGAGTTTTCCATTTTAACCCTATTTATTTCAAAAATATTTCAATTCTGTTAGCTGCAATTCCACTATTTAAAAAAGCATATTTTAGATATGTCTTTGATCTATTCATTCTTAAAGTAATATTATATTCATATGTAGACATAATAGAGAATAGCACACTGACAATAGAAATTTTCCACTGCCTCAGGAAAGTTGATAGATTTTAAGGACTTATTATTTTGCCAGACATTTCTGTATACTCTAATTATTTTTATACTACCTTGGCTGAGAACCATTCTGTTCCAATTATTTACAACACTGAAGTTGAACAAGTTATTTGATAACATCGTCTTTGGAGACACCTGGTAAATCTGAATAATTATGTCCAATAAAAAGAGTCCTTGAAATTGATACTTTACCATCAGCCATAGTAATAAAGATTAATGTCAGGAATTCATTTAATCATAAGGCAAAACTGTCATTTCATTTAATTGACTGCTTGTATAATGAAGCTGTGATTTAAAATCTTTATACCAAGTTTTATAATATTTTGAATTGCAACTTTATTCACATTTAAAATGTTTTTTCTCAGACAAAAATAAGTAAAGTATACTAAAATAATCATATATATTAGACAATAATATGGAAAGAAAACTGACTTTTTCTGAGACAAATGGAAGTGGATTTATTCCTTTTTACAAACACCTGGCTGATAGAGATATTCAACATTACACACTTTCTCTTCTAATGAATGAATATAATTTCACACAAACCATTGCATTGATTCTGAAAAAGAAAGAAGAATGTATTATGATTTTCATTTCATGCACAAGGAATTTTGAGCAAAATGTGCTAGCTAGAATGTGTAGAATTATGTAACTGAAACATGTACACATACAAACATATACACACATAGGTAGCCTAGTTTTCTTATTTTTAGTCTGAAAAAACAACAATAAACACTCAATATGTTACGGATTTTATTATATTTTTCATCTTTTTTTAGCACCTAGATAAATGATACACATTTAATGGGGATTTAACAAGTACATTAGTTATATGTATATGTAAATTTCCAATTAGCAGCATCTACTTTTGTAATGTAGTTTTGTCTATTTCACTTAATTGACTATACAGGAATGGATACAAACATATTGACATTATACAAGTTTTAAATAAGTATACTTGAGTCTATATATATTTTTAAATATTCATATTCTTGTTCTTGTACCCACATATGTATATGCTTGTCCTTGTATCATACTTATATATTTCTAATGGTAATCAAATTTTAGAAAATAGAGCAGTGGTCAAAGTTCAAACATTCACATATCAAAAGGGAATAGTTCTCAATTTATCCTAATTTTTTTTTTTTTTGAGTTGGAGTCTCACTCTGTTGCCCAGACTGGAGTGCAGTGGCCACTCCCGGCCATCGCAGCCTCCACTTGCTGGGCTCCGGCGATCCTTCCGCCTCAGCCTTCCAAGTAGCTGGAACGACAGGCGTGCGCTACCATGCCAGGCAAATTTTTTGATTTATTGTAGAGATGAGGTCTCGAGACTCCACAGTTATCTAGTATAAAGGAACAGAAAATCTTATGGCTGTTTTAAGCTGAACACGTTATCTTAATTTAGTAATTACAAATATGCAGTACTATGTAGTGATTTTAAAAATTTAAAATGATTTAAGAATAAACCGTTTTAAGCCGGGCTCAGTGGCTCAGTCTGTAATCCCGCGCCTTTGGGAGGCTGAGGTGAGTGGATTGCCTGAGCTCGCAGGTTTGAGACCCGCCTGGGCAGCGAGACCTCATCTCTACAATAAATCAAAAAATCAGCTGGGCGTGGTAGCGCATGCCTGTAATTGCGGCTACTTGGAAGGCTGAGGCGGAAGGATCGCTGGAGCCCAGCAGGTCGAGGCTGCAGTGGCCGGGAGCGGCCACTGCACTCCAGTCTGGGCGACAGAGTGAGACTCCAACTCAAAAAAAAAAAAAAAAAAAAGGAATAAACCATTTTACTTCACCAGTTAAGGTCTTCAGAGGTCAGGAAACCTGACATCAATTCACCACCTTCTTATTATAGTTATAATTGTGTAATGAGTGATGCCCTAGGGGCCAGCTCATTTTTACCTTTGTGTTTGTAAATACCTTCTTGGTTCCAGAGAGATCTGTGAGTTGGGATAAGAGAAAGCTTTCAGCATCCACCAGAGGTTAGAGCAGTTGATGACCATTCCATTGGATTTTGTTCTTTTTTCTGTCAGCTGAATATATTAAATATCCAAGCTCTTTGGTTATCCAAGATTGTAGTTGTTAAGCATAAGAGAATAGATGAAGCATATACAAATAAACACAGTCAATAAGCGTACAGCAAGTGTGGTTCAGAAATGTGGGTTCAGATCACTGGAGTCCATGTAATTAAACTGAATAAGTCTGTGCAAGTAGATCTCTGGGAGTTAAGTGGGGGATCCAGATTTATCCTGGTCCTGGTTGTATTTTGGCAATACCTGGTTGTATTTACCTAATCTGTCTTCAATATCACTAGGGACAGTTCTGGTTCTATGTTGCTAGAACTTCTAGATAGTAAAAACAAATTCAAGCAATTTCCAATTACCTGGCCCTCATTTTATTAGCCTGCCCAAAGATAATTGAGTGAATATTGGGAGGCAGAGATCCACTTTTGATTCTCCTATTTCCTGATAAGAAGTTACTTGAAATTTCCCCAACTAGCATCACTTTCAAGTCCATATCCCACTCCTTCCTTCCTTCTCTCACTCCCATCCCCTCCAATTCTAATAATTTCAAGAACTTTAGCCTGCCATCATTTGGGACATGAAAATGAGCAGAAAATGAGGCCAATAATCAATCGTTAATTGTACTCTCTTCAAATATATTCCTGGTTTTATCTCTGACTATTGTTTTACTGAAGTTTACCAAATGGGAAATGTCCTGACCAAATCTGGATAAAATTGCTTTTCCAAATATACTTATCGTGTGTCTTCACGAACCCACAATAGAAATAGTGTGTCTCTCTATATGATTCCTTTATATCACTGTCCATAAAACTAAAATTGATCAAGCTTTTTCATTAATTAATTTTGCCCTAAAAAAAGATATTTTACTCTGAAACAAGCAGCGACTTTTTCCATTTATATTTGTCATTTTAGTTTATGTTCAGCCATGTTTGCTTTCAAAATCAGAGATGAGTCAGCTAATAGACCATGTTCCTAGAGATACAAATAAATCATTACAATATCCTGGGCATCGTATTTAGATATATTAAAATTTATCATTTTAATTATTTTGAAGAAAACCTGTAAGATAATTCCTGTATTTCAGAGTTAAAGATAGTTGCATCAGTTAAAATTTGCCAGAGATGCAGAGACACTATTAGAAACATAAAATAATGAGAGATTTATAGTGGGAATTAAGCAAAAAATGTGGAAGCTAGTTAAAGTAAGACTGTGGTTTTTGCATCTGAGATGAACCTGAAGTCAGTAAGCTGGCAATGAAAGAAAAAGAAAAAGAGAAGAAGAAGAAGAAGAAGAAGAAGAAGAGGAGGAAGAGAGAGGAGGAGGAGGAGGAGGAGGAGGAGGAGGAGGAGGAGGAGGAGAGAGAGAAGAGAAAAAGAAGAAGAAGATGACGACTATAAAATGAAGGAGATTTGAGGGGGAAAAAGAACCCTTGAGGGCATGTTGGAACTCCTGAATTCAAACTGGAAGCCACATCTGTCTCTCACTACATGCAAATCTCAATAATGTGAGTGATCTGCAGGAGAAGCTAGTACGTTTCACCACGGAGCTACCTACACCTGGCTCACAACTTGGAAAAATTGAATGATATGATCCAGTGGGAGCTGGAGGAACTGCAGGTCTAGCTGCGCTCCATGGCAATAGGGTGAGCCAGTAGATCAGCGGCACTGGTGTGCCCTGTAACAGCACCTGGCTCAGCACCCACCTGTGGAGCAGAGCCTGAAACTTCTCTAACTTCTGTTTAAAAAGCATGGACAAAATTATGAACATTGCAGAAACTTGGCTAGACTTAAAGACTATAATACTGAGTGATCTATCACAGAAACAAAGAACTGAGTATCACATGTTCTCACTCATAAGCGAACCATGAACAACTATCGTAAACTGTAAGAAAGGGATTGGCAGTAATGGGAAACTGCCAGGGGAGGACGGACGGGACTGGCAGCAGGGGGAAACTGCCAAGGGAGAGGGGGCACACCTCATCAACAAGGGTACTTGCATAATGAACGTTTGTATACCTAACCCTGAATTGTACCCCATATCTTTAAAATACAAAATTATATTTAAAATATTTTAAAAATAAAAACAATTAAAAACATAGATGCCCAAGAACTCTTAGGAATTCAATTCTGAAGCTTATCTCTATGATCTTTCTTATAGTCTTGGTGAAGAGAGTATCCTCTACCTTCTCAGATGTAGATAGATGTAGATGAAGATAAATTATTTGTGAGCATAATTTATTATGTGATAAATCCATTATAGAATTCCGAACACTCTAAACCTTTAGATACGGTCGTCTATAATGCCCAGAGAGATTTAGTACTTCCACTCTTCAACTTATTGAAGGTAAGTTATCTTTCAGTGTACATTTCAGTCACCTAAATACAGTGACAAAAGCATTCTCAGTCCTTCGTGTGAATATGCTGAGTCCAGAATCTCTGTTTAGTGCATTGATATGAGAGAGTTCAACTCACTTCCACATTCCACTCTGTTCCAATGCTGTTATAGTTTGTTTGCAGACATGTTCTTCAGATTTCTGATGATGAAAAATGTCAAAAATCTTGCATTTTGATTCTTATTGCACCTCTTTATGTACCACGCTTTAGAGTCTACCTTTTTCTGGTCTGTCTTAAAATAAATCTGATTACAAGTTCAGGAGCAACGAGAAGCAATAGAGTAAGTATTAAGGAGTATAAAAGTTCTCTACAAGCCAAATCATTCCAGTGAGGCCTTTACAGGTTATTCAAGCAAGGGGAGACTAACCTCCGCACATGGGAAGAAAATCTACTTTTAATGTCAAATACATCTCAGGATAATTTATAAGTTCAAAGTCTTCAACTTCAACAGAATATGCCCACAAGGATCCTCACCATTTTGAAGATCTCTATTCCTCCATATTAATGAACAGACTTTAACAAAAGTCACATAGGATGTTAGAAATGTAATTTGCATTGTAATTTATTTGTGGGATAAAACTTAAATTTGATGTTCAAAAATGTGAGTTGTATGGATAGAAGAGAAAAGAGTTTTTTTTATTTTGGGAGCTCATATAAGCTCTGGTTCTGAATGCAGATTTGAGTTTATCTCATCAGTTTCTTTCTCCAAGTCTCTAGGATATATAAAAACCAACAAAGCCATTGTACTTTATGTTTTAACCACTGTGTTTTATGGGAGCAACTATATAGCCATACAAGACTTGTCTTTTATAGCACTTTATTACAGATATCTAAAAATAATTTGTCACATTTTTGCCAATGCATGTCATGTACTACCCTTAACCCAATCACATCTAGAAATAGTCATTAATGTCTTTAGCATAGTCAGATCATAGATCAGAAAAGCTATCTGTACAAACCAAAACTAATTCAAAGAACTGATTCTCAGGGCCCTAATGCCCCAGAACCACTTGTGGTACCAAAATCTGTATGATTTAGCCTTTGATCAAATAATAACCATGATGAGGGACATACAGAATAATTAGAGTAATACAGAGAATAAAGGACCTAAGCCTGACATATTTGTCAGAGCTGGTTAGGTAGTATACATAAGGCTTTTGTTTCTATATCTAATGTTGGTATTAAAGTCACGATAAGAATATAGAAAGAAATATTGGATTTGAATTTGGAAAGAATAAGGACAAACTGAAATCGATGTGAAGACATAGAAACCTATGACGTAAACAGGAACACATGAGGACAAATTGGAACCAACAAGAACAAAACAGAATGTATATTTGTTGCTCATTGCCTCTAGCCTCGAAGATGCGAGCAACCCATGCTATAACCTGAGCACACTCCATCCAAGAGCTGATATGCTCTTGGATGGATAAGCTGATATCCAGGGCCATGATATGCAGAAGTGAAGCAAAAGACCCATCCAAAGTCAAAAACCTAAAGATCCTCCTACTTCACAACTATAAGGTGAGCCAGGATATTGAAAGTTTCATGGATTGCCTAGGACTTGGCCCTGCTTTGACCTTCAGAATGTTAAATAAACAAAAAGCCTGCTGCTTACTTCACTCCACCACATCTCACACAAATTTCTCTTATGGCTAAATTTACCTAGAACCATATGAGGAAAATAAGTCTGAGATATATTGTTTGACAAAATTGACATGATACAAAGTTACATCATTGGGAGTGATTTTTTTTTTTTAGTAAATCAGCAAGAATACGACCAAGTAAGCACAAAATTATTTATTATCTAATCAGAAAACCCAGAAGGGCACTTACCCTGATTGTCCTTAGTTACAGTTGAGTTTTAAGGAAAGCCAATGAAGAATTAATTCATATATTTGAAGCATATATTTGAGCTTCTAATATGGTATGCACAAATCATAGAGTTACACAAAAAATATGAAAGTGTGTAGATCAAAATCCATACCTTCAAAAAACTTAAAATGTACACAATTACCCCACCTTTGGAATTATTATTATTTTTTTAAGAGACAGGGTCTTGATCTGTTGCCAAAGCTAGGATGCAGTGATGTGATCATAGCCCACTACAGCCTCTGCTTCCTAGTCTAAGCAACCCCCCATCCTCAGCCTCTGAAGTAACTGAGACTATAGGCATACACTATCATGCCTGACTTTTTTTTTTCCTTTTTTTTACTTTTTGTAGAAATGGGGCCTTCACTATTATGCCCAGGCTATTATAGAACTCCATGCCTCAAATGAGTCCCCTGCTTCAGCCCTCCAAAATGCTGAGATTGTAGGTGTAAGCCACCACACACCAAAGTCAAGAATGTTCTCTCGTATTTTCCCACCATTATTACCTGGTAGAATTATTCCATAAATGCAAACAGTTTGTTAATTATTATCATTATTAACTTATTTTTACCTGTTTACAAAAAATAGTATTAAATTGTTTCAATTATTTTTTGCATGTTTCTTTTTTCACCAAAGTGTCTAAATATAGGGAAACATATAAATGATGCAAGCTGAGATCTCATGTTAATTGCTTCATGACTAGGATTAAAACACACAGTCTTGTTTATTTGATACATAGATGTAATAGCAATGTACATAATTAAATTAATTTGTTGTATATCACAGTGGTGTGAATTGTCTTACATGCCAGCTTTTATTGATGAGACAAAATTGAGCCAGTGAGGTGTCATGAAAAATGTTGTAAAGTGAACAATTTCAAATTAACAAAGACAAAAGAAAGTTATAGTGAGACAGTTAGCCAGCATATGGCATTTAAATTTAGAATTCTGAAAAGGCTTTCATCTTCATAAATATTTATTATCCATGACTCTAAATTTATTTTCTTGCAGAAGACAATCATTGAATGTATGTGATTTATAAATCTTGAACAAACTATTCTTAAAATCACTCATCTTGCATAGCTTATAAAATTGGTTGAAAACAAGATCTGTGCACCAGGAAAGAGCCATATTTGCCATGTTTCAGTGAAGAAATGCCATATGTCATTCTCTAACTGAATATTTTATTCAATATGTCAGGCAAACAAATCCAAAATCAACAAGCAACAGATCTTTTTTAATTATTCAAAATACATAATAGTTCTATTCATGGATGGAAGCAGTAATAACACAAGGAAAACAACTATACACTATAAAAAGACATAGTTGTTTTCAGTCCAGTTGGTTTTCTTAAAAAAAAAATTACTATGATTTTGCAATTTTTTTTTAAAGATTGAATGCAGCTTGAAATTTTAACAAATGCCATCATCAAGAGACAATTGCTTGCTACCATAATAAAAATAAATTTCAGGCTAATATATCTCTGAAACATTTTAAAAAATAATTGTATTTCAATTGAAGAAAAGGGTAAAAAATAAGTGGAAGCAGATTCTTTCCTCTGGCTATGTTGGAGTAGCTTATAGTAGGCAGATGCTTCTGCCAAGAATAACTTTAAAAGAAACATAAAAATTAATTTGGAAAATGAATTTGATTCAATGATATCATAAAGGTGACCATGAGCCAGCACCTTAAAGGCAAGGTACAAAAAAGGGAGGCTTAAGGAAGCAAGAAATAGAAAATTTGTGAAGGACAGAACATTAATGATCCAAGGACTAAGTAAATTTTAAGAAGTTTTGAAGGGATGTTTGAGTCTGAAGAAATAAAAGTAGTACACTAGGAGATCTAGGAATATAGGCCATAGTAAAAACCCAATGTTTTCATTCATAATACCTGGCGAAAGTAGAGCAAAACAAAGCTACACTGAGCCTTATAAAGACTACAGACCTATCTTGAGTTCAGCAGTGACAGATGATGGACATGTTTATCTCTACCCCAGCTGTTTGACAGAGGATAGGAAAACTCTTCAAGGGAGGACAACTTCATGAAAAGCCTCAATAATTTTTTTCTAAAATTAATTCAAAATTATCAATCATACCAAGAAAAAGTACCATGAGAGGAAAATGAATAAATAGTAGAAACACAGCCATAGGTAACATAGATATAAACACTGGAGCTCATATAGATATTTTGAAATTACTGTGCTTAAAATGTTCAAGAAAATAAATGACAAAATGTAGTATCTCACTGGTGAAATTGTATGTTTTTAAAAATCATATAGATGCATTAGGAGTGTAAAATAAATATAATTAATATGTGAATTTATGAAGTAGACTAAACACAGCTAGAGATGACAATGTTAAACTTTATCTAAACCCAAAGTTTACAAGCAGCAGTGAGGGTTAAGAAATCTCTCTATCCTTTCGTGTTCTGAGAACATGTTAATCAAAAACAGCCACCATTTTTACATATGTCAGAAAGCCCAACTCCACCTTTCCTCATTTACTCAGATGAGATCCACTTCTATTCTTTCTTATGACTTCTCTAAAACTCAGTGATGACTCCCTTGTTAGCCTGCCTCTAAAAATTCCTTGGGTTTCTATTTTGGTTTCATTGTCCCTCCAAAACTTATATTGAAAATTCATTGTCAATGTAATGATATTGAGGGTGGGAAGTTTAACAGGTGATTAAGTCTTGTGAGTTTCAGTCTCATGAATGGATTAAAACCTTTGTGATGAAAGTGGGTTAGTTATCACAGGAATAGACTCTTGATAAAATAAGGAATTCAGTTTAATTTCTCCTCTCTATTTCTAGAGCTCACTTGTCATGTGATGCCCTTCCTCTGTCATGAGATATCTTTTGTCAGATACTAGCACCAAACTTCCCAGCATACAGAACTAGCTAAATAAACTTTGGTTCTTTATAATTATGCAGTTTGTGATATTCTCTTATATCAACAGAAAACAGACTAATATAGTCTGCCTCCTTTTTATTGAGATATTTCTTATTGAGTGTTTTCCCAATCCAATAACCTGGGGAAAAAAATAATCTAATTAATTGACTGTGTTTTTTTGTCTTTCACAAACAAAATCAATGAATTGAAAATAGACTGGGAGAAAGTGTAGGTACTCTGCCGCAGAAAGTAAAAGCAAAGGTAATACCAAAAAGATTGTAAAGAATGTATAGGAATTTGAGGGAAAAGTTGAGAATATGTATATTTAGAATCTCAGAATGGGAAGAACAATTTTATTTTATTTTATTTTATTTATTTATCTTTTGAGTTGGAGTCTCACTCTATCGCCCAGACGAGTGCGGTGGCCACTCCCGGCCACCGCAGCCTTGACCCGCTGGGCTCCGGGGATCCTTCCACCTCAGCCTTCCGAGTAGCCGGAATTACAGCCACGTGCTACCACACCCGGCTAATTTTTTGATTTATTGTAGAGATGAAGTCTCACCTGTCCAGGCGGGCCTCGAACCCGCGGGCTCAGGCAATCCACTCACCTCAACCTTCCAAAGGCGCGGAATTACAGGATGAGCCACCGAACCTGGCTAGGAAAGAGCAATTTTTTTTTTTTTTTTTGAGTTGGAGTCTCACTCTGTCGCCCAGACTGGAGTGCAGTGGCCGCTTCCGGCCACCGCAGTCTCGCCTGCTGGGCTCCGGCGATCCTTCCGCCTCCGCCTTCCGAGTAGCCGGAATTACAGGCATGCGCTACCACGCCCGGCTGATTTTTTGATTTATTGTAGAGATGAGGTCTCGCTGCCCAGGCGGGTCTCGAACCCGCGGGCTCAGGCAATCCACTCACCTCAGCCTCCCAAAGGCGCGGGATTACAGGCTGAGCCACCGAGCCCGGCTGGAAAGAGCAATTTTTAAAAGGTGAAGTGGTAATAATATTTGAAGATATAATTGCTGAAAATATTTCAAAGTATATTTCAAAAGCATCAGTCTACAAATTAAAAAAAATCCAGGTAATAAAATTACAACAAAAGCAATAGCTATGCATATCATCATAAAACAGACTCATATGAAAGACAACAAGGAACACAGAAAGGAAACCAGAAATTAAAACACATTATATTCAAATAAGTGATAATAATGCAACTGATTTCTCAACAAAAAAATATGTAATCCCTGATGACAATGGATATATTGATATTTAAAAATACTGGTAGAAGAGAAGCTTAACCTCGATTTCTATGCTGTGAAATATCCTTCAAATGTGAAGCTGAAAGGAAGTCATTTTGGGACATAAAAACTCAGGACACTAATCATTAACACACCTGAAGTAAAATAATTCTCTGAGCCAGTCATGCACATTATAAAGTCTAGAGCAATCGTTAAAAGAAAAAGGCAGGGGTCAAGGGAAACATTCTCTTTGCCCTCAGAAGTTTTGCTGAAATATCAACTCACAAACAGTAGATTAATTCAAGAAAAGGCATATAGATTTTATTAACTAATTACACAGAGTGATTACCCACCCCTCCAACTTGATTCAAAAGTTTATATACTACCCTGGCAAAATAATTGTGGGAGGAGGAAGAAGAAGAATTCTGTTAAGGGGATTACTAGCGAGAATGAATGGATCAGAGAACAGAGACTAACTTGTAAATTATATTGTGAAAGAGTCTATTAAGTTGTAGTTACATTCTTGGTCCTATATGGAGGGGAAGAAAAAGCAATTGCTTCTCCTGGTGGGCCTAGACTTTAGGAAGAGAAAGGGACTTAACTTCACCCTGTGATTTGAGAGATGGTTAACAGGGAGACCCTGAGAGAGTTCAATATGTCAAAGTATCATATTTTGGGGTATTGGTTTCTGAGCCTCAACTATAGTAAAAGAATAAAAATGGGTATAATATAAATATGAGTAAAATACTTGATTAATCTTAATACCTGAAATTAGACAAATTTGAGGTTAAGAGAACAGTGCTCCAGCTAGCCAAGTCTGCCCAAGACCTCTGACACAAACTGCAAGTTTGTGGGTTTTTCAAAATCACACTCAGCTTTGGTGATTTACTAGAATGACTGACAGAACTGAGAAAAGAACTAGACTTAAATATGTCAGTGTTCCCAGATAAACTAGTCCAGCTGTTTCCCTCATGGTCAATTGAAGATGTGAGGCAGACTCTAAGGGAAAAGTGAGTTCATTTCTGCAACCAGGTTACAGCGAGATGGGTCAGTATCATTAACAAAAAAAAATGAAAACAACAACAAGAACAAAAAACAAAAAACAAATGCTAAAAGACAGTACTCTGAATGTACACCCCATAACCTCTCGCCCATTCCTGAGGCTAAATTAACAAGGCATGACTCAAGATCTACTAATTCTCCTTCAATCCCCCCAATACTGAATTAATAAGGCCTACAGGCAATTTTGGCAAGACCCAAGGTCTCCTAATCATACTGACGGTTTCTTAAGTAGACCATGGGAAGGTACAACAATCAAAGAAGCTACCTTAGTACGTTTGAATCAAACATGAGAAATGTAAGAAACTCCATTCCCAGAGTCTTTGCCTATAATACCAGGAACTGTATTGGCCTAACTTCCATACTAGATAGCACACAAGATATTATAATCACATTGACCAATCTTTTCCTATTGTCTCCAGTACTTTTCTGCTAGCTAGTCATTAGGGTACGGCAGGGACAGGGTGAAAGTGGAGAGGAACAGGGAAGTGTGCAGCACTCCCGGGGCTTGCAAACCAGAGGCACTGACAAACCAGAGGTGCCGCTCTGGAAACCCAGAGATCCAAGTAAATTGCAAAGAATTGTGACACACAAAAAAGTTAAGAAAAGTTTATTTAAAAGTAAATTAAAGAGAGAAAGAGAAGGAAGAAAGAAGTTTCACCTCCCCAAGGTGGGGGAGGAGGACCAAAGTCAGGAAGTATGGTGACAGACATGGCTCAAAGAGCACATGACCACACCAGGCTCTAGCAAGACAATGGCTACTGGTTACTTGTGGTTGAGTCCTTTTAACCATTCCCCTTGATGGGAGAAGATCATTATGGTGATTGGGTGGCGGTCTGCTTCCACATCATCACAAAGGGGCAGACAAGCACAGATACTGATGATGTCAGGTAATGGACAGCAGGTAGATGGGTGGGTTAGTCACATGATTGCTGCCATGGTGGGGCTTATTCATGTCAAGTAGATCACAAGGAGTGATTAGGTTAACCCTGGGGGGAATTTCCTGCAAGAGACTTGTTAGATATTTGCAATTCACAAACTCCTTGACCAAAGGTAGGGCAGTTGTTTGGGCTGTCCTGATCTTGTATCTGAAGGAGATTTGCCTAGGGGGGATGGGATAGGCTGCAGTTTGTTCTGCAGTAGAATGTCTGAATGCTTTCTAATGGTTTCACTGAGGCAAAACAGTTAAAGAATAAGCTAAGTTTTTTCTAGGTTTCTATAGGTACCTTTCACTAGTGGATGCTTAAAATTCTCTACCCTCTTCTTTCAGCGGAGCTGAGTTGAATGTCTCTCTGCTATTGCAAGAGCTTTGATCCCTTCTTTGACAGTCTTGTACAAAGTATTCTTTGCCTTTTTAACTCCACCTAGTACATTTTTTTGACAATAGCAAAACATACCATATATGTGTTAAGAAGGAAAAATTATAAATTGATCTCTTATAAACATAGATGCAAAAGTCCTAAGAAATATATTGATAAAAAAATTCAGTTATCTACGAAATGAATAATAACTGCTGGCCAACTTGGCCTTATTCCAGAAATGCAAGTATACTTCGTTATTTGAAATTAATCAATGTAGTTTTTTACAGTCATGGAATAAAGGTAAGAAGTATTTGTTTTAATTTAACATTTATTCATGAAAAAATCTTTAAAAAAGTAAGAATGAAAAGAAAATATCTTAATCTGATAGAGTTTTTTTTTTTTTTTTAATTACACTTTCCCTAGTTTGCAATACCAAAAGCAGAGGCAAGGATTCAAGAGCAAATGCCAGGTAGAGAATGTTGTAAGGAACACCAGTAGGAATCAGAGAAAGTGATAACGAAACTCAATAAAGGGTAGTAGATTTCTTAGCAGACTATTACAGTGGCTAATTAAAGCTTAATTCAATGGTGAAACTGGAAAACACTTCAAAACACATGCCTCAAGGGAAAGGAGTATTTACATACTACTGTGATTCAGTGAGTAGTTAAAGTTGCTTCCTTGAGGTGTTAATTTCCTGGCATTTCTAAGCTTACCAAGTGGCTAGGCAGGGCAACTTTCCAGACTAGCCCTCCCCCTTAATAATGGTGATAAAAGATGTTGGAATTCCAATGGACCACAATTAGAAGGTAAGAATTATAGGATAAACCCAGACTATTTGCTGGTTCATTACAACGCTTAATGGCAAACAACACACAAACCAACAAACACTAATTTTTTTTTTTAAATCATGGGAAAGAAAAACATCTTCATCATTGATACTTTCATTCAACACTGAACTAGATGTCCAAATCACTTAATAAAGCAAAAATACAGTAAAATACAAAGCATTTTTGAAAATATCAAGTAAAGAAAATATTTTAAAATCTATGTATTAAAAAATTAATATGTAAACTTAGTAAGGTTGCAGAATACAATTTCAATTTTGATGATACCACTTGAAATAACATCTCAAATACCCAAAGCCGTATTTTTATAAAAATATAAAAGTCATCTATAAAGACAATTACAGAGTATTACTAAGATAATCTAAAAGCCTAAATATATAAAATGAATCCAAATTTATGGGTTGGAGAAATCAAAAACTGTAAAAATATTAGTTATCCTCAAACTGATCTTTAGATTAACTGCAATCCCTAACAAAACCAAAGCAGCTTGTCAGTGGGTGGTTGTAGAGAGTGGCAAATTTATATGAAAATGCAATAGGCTAAGTATAACCAGAAAATCTTGAGGAAGAGCATATTCAGAGAATTTATACTAGCAGAAATACTTAGTATAGGTTGCATAACTAACAAAATGTGATTTTATCACAAGAATACAAAATAATTCTGTGGAACAAAATAGAAAATCCAGAGACAAACCCATACATGTATTGACAGTCGTTTTATTACAAGTATGCTTCTCAAGTGGATTTGAGAAGAATGATATTTTAACAAGTGATGGTGGATGAATTAAATATTTGTGAGAAAAAAAGTGGTTCTATATCATCACAGTCCAAAATTTTTTGTAGTATGGAGATGTTCTGCACCTGGTTCAGTAAGGTAGCCATTAGCCTTATGTGGTTGCTGAGTACTTCTGTAAATGCAGTAGAGAAAATAAATTTTTAACATCAGTAAATTTTAATTTAGAGAAAATGATGTGTATTTTTGCTACCATATTGTACACAACTGTTTTACTTTGATCCCTAAATATGATTATACTATAGAGATAGTATACTTAAAAAAAGGAAGGTAAAAAGAATCTACTCAATATAACAAAGGAGAATATCTTAATGTTCTCGAGGGGGCAAAGATTTCTTAAACAGGACAAAATAGCATTGAACATAAAGAAAATAATTGATAAATTGAAATATGCTTATTGTAAGAAATTACATGTATTAGAATGGACCATTAAGTGTGAAAATGCAAGTCAAAGTCACATAAGTCCTTTTCAAAACATATATTCAGCAATTACAGAAAAATGTTTCAAAAAGCCCCTGCATATCAATATGAGAGAGAAAGTAAAAGCACTAAAAATGGGCAAAATGTTGAATAGGCTCTCTATATTTCAAAAGAATGATATTCAAATGGCCAATAAACATGTAACAATAAACATGTGACTTTTGTTTAACCCAATTTTTTACCGGAAAAGCACAAATTGCAATGACATACTTTACTATTATATATTCATCAGAATGGCTGTGATTTAAAAAGGAAGTGTTTACTATTGCTTTGTAGTGGTGTAGAATAAATAAAACACTCATATACTTCAGGTGAAAGTTAAAATTGATAGAAGTCACTTTGAAAAATTGTCTTTTTCTATTAAATGAGACTTATACATGTTTAATGACACAGTAATATCAATCTTAAGTGAATACAACTAAAATGCATATATGTGTGCACCAAGACATATGTTCTAGAATGTTTATAATTGGATTATTTGCATTAGTTTTGATATAGATACAAATGAAATAGTCATTCACACTAAAATAAATAATAATATTGGCACACAATGGCTATTATTCAGAAATGAGAAAAAAATGTATTACTGCATTCAAGGATCTGTATAACTCTTACAAGATAACATTAAACATATTGAGGTCAGAAATAAACTATGACATAATATAGGCTTTGATTTATGTATAGTTCAAAACACACATACTAATCCATAGTGGTAAAAATCAGAAGGGCATTTACCTTTAAGTGGAGTGGTAGCTTGGAAAGAGCACAAAAAGGGCTTCCTGAGGGCTGCCAGTATTAAAATATTTCAACAGAATGGTAGTTTTATTGGTGTGTTTACTTTGTAAAAATCCCTGAACTTTTCACTTATAATTAGGCTAAGTAAAATATCATTAAATTTTATGCAAACACAAAAAAGCAACCTTAAAACAATATGGTGGAAGCATATGGAAAATGAATGTCCTGACACTGAAAGATAAATGCATCAATTCAGTTAATATGTAATTTTTCCAAAGAAGAATGATTATTTTTTTTATCATATCCTCTGAAAATGGTGAAATTGCTATCTTTCAGCTTTTTCCCACTTCTTTTTTCCATAATGCCGGTTCAACTTGTGGATGTTAGAGCTGTAAGATAAATTTTTCTTGTGATATAAGAGAAAGAATAGATGGTATACTTTCTTTGAAATTTAAGATATATTTTAGGTTAAAGTGCACAACATAGAATGAAGATCTGGTAGAAAGCACAATACAAATAGATGAAAGATTCAACAAATATTTACCAAGAGTGTATCGAGAAGCTTATATTTTTGAGATATTTGTGTTAGCAAAGAGAGTTTAGGAGAGTCCAGTGAAATGCAATTACTGCCTTTTGAATTCCTATGTACCTGAGGGAAGTCAAAATTTCTGAAGCCCCAAATTTCCTTTCAGAGTTTCACATCAGATTAGATAATACTCAAATTGCTTCCAGAATTAAGTGTGCAATGTGCTTAAAGTGCCATACCTCAGGCAAGGATGTTACTGCATATGGTAATAAATGATGTGTCCTGAAACTTATTTTTTGTTGTTGTTGTAGACCTATCTAAACCTTAACAATTGAAGTTGTTACGTCCTTTAAAAATAATTATACTTATACAATTAATTCCACTATTCAGCAAATATGTATAATGTTATTTATTTGTCTGTGATGTCTTGTATGTGGGGCATAGAGAAATAAATAGTCACGGCAAAAAACTCACATCCTCCTGAAAAGTCACACACATTAATGTTTATAGTGGAATATGGAATTTGCAATAGAAAATGTATATTTTAATTATCCTAGAGAAGGAGATGTGCTGTAGGAGAATTTCCTAAAGATGAAGCCTGGATCTTGTAGACAACTGAGAAGAGACTTAGTGAATTTGAGCAGGGGATTAATATGATTAGATTAGCATTTTAAGTATCTTACTCTCCCAACTGTGAAGAAGATGAATGTGAGTGGAATAAGAAAGTTACTGGGAAACCGCTTTGAATACAATTGGAATAAACTAGAGAACATTCTCAGTGACCTAACTCAAAAAGAGAAAACCACACTCCCTCAATCATTTGTAGGAGCTAAACAACCACAGAGATAAAGTAACAGACACTAGGGATACTAAAAAAGGGGGTAGGTGAGAATGGAATTTAGAGTTCAAAAGTTTCCTGTTGTGTATAATGTTCACTGTCTAGGGAATGGGTCGCCGGATGCCCAATCCTCACCACTATGTAATGTGTTCAAGTAACATGCACTTGTAACCCCGAATCTAAAATAAAACACAATTAAAAAAAGATTCTGAACACGAGAAGTGGTAGAGTTAATGTGCCTATGTGAAGACGCTCATACAATATTTCTTGATGTAGTTATCTTGCTCAGATTAATCCCAAATAATACCTGTCCTCCAGTGACTTTTTGCTGCATCAAATAACTAGAGTTGACTAAGATGGTCAACTTTTTTCAATCACTAGCAAAGAGTTTACTTTTGCACTGATTGCCTTAGACTAATTATGATTTTTCTTTAGAGAATGACAAAACGCTCATCTTTTCTGAACTCATCTGTGCCTTACACCTGAGCAACACTGAGTTTCTGGAAGCAGGAAAGTGAACATCAGGAAAGAGGATTGTTAATAACACACAAACAGTGTCTGCTGTTTCACGCTGAAAAGAACAGAGTTGAAAAGTTGAAGATTTCTTAAAATATCTTCCAAAATTGCAAATACCTTCACGTTCAACACAAAATTTTGGCATAATTTAATCTCTTCTTGTTTAGTATCAGCCTATTCATATGTTCATCACTTTAAGTGAATGGAAATAAAATTAATATTATTCATAGAAAGAGCCTACATACATTTTTATGCCCTATTAATCTTTAATATTTCTCAAAGTTTAAATTTGTTTGAATTCAAAATTTTTCCCAGTGTCAGACTTCAGTTTGATCAATTGCTTTCTCTCTATGTCAGAGTACTACAAGACCACTTTTTAGTTCATCAAAAGAACTTGTATTCTTTATATCAGATTACATATTTCTACCCGCCTAGAATTTCTAATATCTCAGAATAAATAAAATGTTTTAATAATCTTCCATTATTTTTGTTTTTAATGAAGGTAGAAGACCAATTTATAGATCTTTGCTTATTCATTCATGTTTATACACTTGATTTGTGTCAATTTTCCTTAATGCAGATCACAGTTGAAAAAAAAAAACTTCCACTCTAATGAGCCACAAAATTGGCAACTAACTGGAAGTATATGCTTTACCAGCCAAGAGTATGACTAAAGAAAGTGTTTGTGGTGAATATAAAAGAAACTAATAGCAGAAATTTAGTTAATATATGGTATTCTTCATGGTCTATCCAAAAATATCTCCAGATTCGTTAAATAAAACTTCTTTCACCTAAGGACAGTGTTTATATGATATAAACACTATCATATTTAGCCCAGAGAGCTTTGTAAGATTTAAGCAAGACTGAGAATAGCTTCTTTTTAATCTCTGACTTTTTTTTACCTCAAAGGTTTCTTCTCACATCATCCTAATTAATACAACAAGCTCTCTCCAATCTCACAACCTCATGTTTTTGTATTTACTTTAAAAAATTATTTTAAAGATGTGGGGAACAATTCAGGGTTAGGTATATGAATGGTCATTATGCAGGTACACTTGTTGATGAGGTTTGCTCCCTCTCTCCCCTGGCAATTTCCCACTACTGCCAATCCAGTCCCCCTTTTCCCCCTGACAGTATCCTATTACTGCCAAATCCCTTTCTTATAGTATTATGATAAAAGTTCAAGACCCACTTATGAGTGAGAACATGTGATACTCAGTTGTTTGTTTCTGTGATAGATCACTCAGTATTATAGACTCTAAGTCCATCCAACTTACCATGAAATTCATAATTTTGTCCTTCTTTGTGGCTGCATAATATTCCACTGTATCTATGTACCACATTTTTAAAATCCAGTCCTCTTTCAATGGGCTGCAGGGTTGATTCCATGTTTTTGTTATTGTGAATAATGCTGTAATAAATATGCGTGTGCAGGTATCTTTTTCATAAAGTGATTTGAGTTCCTCCATGTATGTTCCCAGTGGGGGGATTGTGGGGTTGTATGGGAGATTGATTATTAGATCTTTTAGCAGTCGCCACACTGTTTTTCACAGAGGGTATTCTAATTTATACTCCCACCAACAGTGTAGAAGTTTTCCCTTTTCCCTGCATCCTCTCCAACATCTGTTGTTTTTGAGTCATTGAAGATAGCCATTCTAACTGGAGTTAGGTGGTATCTCAGTGTGTTTTAAATTTGCGTTTCTTTGATGACTAGGGAGGCTGAGCATTTTTTCATGTATCTGTTGGATGCTCATATGTCTTCTTTTGAGAAGTATCTATTTATATCTTTTGCCCACTTTGTAATGGGTCTGCTTATTTCTTTTCAGCACATTTGAATTTCTTGTAGATCCCAGTTGTTATGCCTCTGTCAGACATACAGTTGGCAAATATTTTTTCCCATTCTGTGGGCTGTCTCCCTGCTCTCTTTATGGTTTCTTTGGCTTTGCTGAAGCTTGTAAGTTTGATGAGATCCCACTTCTCTATCTTATTTTTTATGGCATGGGCACTTGGGGTTTTGATCAGGAATTGGTGGCCAGTTCCAATTTCCATAAGGGTGTCTCCTACATTTTCTAAGATTCTTATTGTATGATGTTTTACATTTAGGTCTTTGATTCATTTAGAGTTGATTTTTGTGTATGGTGATAGGTAGTGATCTTATTTTAATCTTCTGCATGTGGTCAACTTGTTTTTCCAGCACCATTTACTGAACAGGTTATCCTCTCAGTTATTGGTGGAGGCTTTACCAAAGATGATTTGGTTGAAAAATTGAGGTTTTGCTTCTGGATCTCCATCCTGTTCCATTGGTCTACATGCCTGTTCTTGTACCAATACCAGGCTGTTTTGATTATTGTAGCTTTACAACAAAGTTTAAAGTCTGGGAATGTGACAACTCCTGTTTTGTTATTTTAGCTGAGGATTGTTTTGGCTATTTGTTGTTATTTATGTTTCCATTTGAATCCCTGTACTGTCATTTCCAGGTCTGAGAAGAATGCTGCTGGTAATTTAATGCATATCCTGTTAAATCTGTAGATTGCCTTGGGTAGGATGGACATCTTAACAATATTGATTCTTCCAATCAATGTGCATGGAATATTTTTCCATTTGTTTGTGTCATCTTTGATTTCTTTCACTTCTCTGGTTAGAAAGACACCAAGGTATTTTTTTTTCTTCTTCTTCTTCTTTTTTTTTTTTGGCTATTGTGATTAGGATTGTGCATTTTATTTGGGTTTCTGTTTGTTTACTGTTGGTGTATAGGAAGACGACTGTCTTTTGCACTTTTATTTTATATCCTGAGACTTTGTCAAAGTCCTTTATCAGTGCAAGGAAGTTTTTGACAGATTCAGGTAAGACCAGTTAGAATAACAGCAGACTTTTCTACAGAAACACTTCAGGCAAGGAGAGATTGAAGTGGAATCTTCAAAGTTCTTAAAGATAAACAATTTCAATCAAGAATTACCTATCTAGCTAAATTAAGTTTCATCCATGATGGAGAATTAAAATATTTGCCAGACATTCAATCCCTAAGAGTTTATACTGCTTCCAGATCATCTCTACAAGAAACACTTAAGAAAATGTTCAGTGCAGAAGAAAGAAAACTATAAAAATGCACTTCTCAAGAATGCAGGAAAAAGATTGAAAACACACATAAATCAACCCAAAAATCAAAAGAAAGAAAACAAACAGCAGCAACAGCAACAAACTCTATAAGAACCCCCTGACAGGGGTAAACTCTCACATCTCAATAAATCTTTTATTTACTTTGAAGATAGTTCCATAATAATAGCATCAACACATTGCTATATGATCAGCAACTTTATTTATTTGATTGAGTTGGAGTCTCACTCTGTCACACAAGCTAGAGAGCAGTGACATGATCATGGCTCACTGTAGACTCAACATCCTGGAACTAGAGACATGTGCCACCACATCAGGCTTTGTTGTTTTTTGTTTTTTTTTTTTAGTAGAGATGAGGTCTTGCTATGTTGCCCTGGCTGGTCTTGTACTCCTGGTCTCAAGCAATTCTCCCTCCTCCACCTTCCAAAGTGCTGGGATTATAGGCATGAGCCACTGTGCCTGGCCATAATCAGCAGTTTCTAAATCTATAAAATGCTATTAAGTCAAATTATTGGTGGCCTGATTATTTACTGAGTGATGAAAATTACATTTGTTCTTGGATTATAAATGCTCACTGCTATAACAAGATTAACTTCCAATACTTACTGTAAATAACCTTCTCTTGCTCTTATATTAACATATTATTTATGAGTGTAAAGTTTAAGTGTAAGAATATACAATATATGGTTGCATCTTGAAAAAATTTTGAACTGTTTAACCTAAAAATTCTAGTAAAAAATGATTTGAGCTGTTCTTTAAAAATTCACTCTTGGTCAACCCCCTTGGGTCTCCTCCCACCATGGGAGCTTTCTTGTCCTCTCAATAAATCCTGTATAAAAAATAAGAAAAAATTCACGCAGGAAAAAAAAGTTAACATAAATTTAAAAGTTAGTTTTGTAATTTACATGTGGTTTCAAAATAATATATTTACATAAAATAATTATAAATAAGTAAACTAAATTATTAGAATTTTGTAAGCAGCAAGCTAATTATAGAAAGTATACATTTGGAAAAATGATGCAAAAAAGTATATTCATATTTTTATTGCAGAAAATGTATTAAATATTTTGAAATTCTATTTGAATATCAGTTTAAATTTTCCTGCAGAAAGAGACATTTGCAAAATAAAGTTCAAAGTCAATGCAGAGGTAAAGACAAAACTAACGTTTGAAACCAGAGAACTTTTTTGGCTACATTTCATGTCTGATTTCATTATCCATAGTTTTGCTATCCTATAAATATTTGAAGCACTGCCTATATGGCTTCTTCTGTGCACACTCTGACGTTCTGACAGGGCCTGCGCAGCTGGAGAGAGTGACTTTTCTGTCAGAGTCTAGTTTTAATTGATGTCATAGTGCTGAACCACTACTTTCTAGTATTTTTCCCATAAGTTATGTGATATGTTGATGACTTACATTTGACACTGCTTGCTTCATCCCAATCATTATATTCTTGCTGTTTCCATTAGTCTTGGTCTATCATATTTAATTTCTTAAATAATTATCAGGTCTTGACAAACATAGGTCAATATATTGTATTAGAAAATGTAAATATCAGTTTTTAAAAAACTCTCAATTGATCACCATATAATGACTTATTTTAATCAGCTTTCCAAGAGCATACATTTTCCCATATTAGAATCTAAGAGTATCTCTAAGAATAACTCAATGATGCTATAAGTTATTCTTAGAGATAGTTTTAGAAGCTAATATGGGAAAATATATGCTCTTTTGAAAATGACGCAAAAAGTGATTATCTTTATTCTAATAAATTTCAACTTACTGAAGAGTAGCATATACTCATAATTGCACAGTATATGAGTATATTAGTCACTTGAAAAAATTAGTGTTGTTAACCTATTTGCAGATGTTGTTTGCATTTTCGAAAACTCAAACCTCTCCTTGTTTCTGTTTCTCTGCCATTATCCTAGAACTTAAAACGTATGAAGCTTTAGGTACAGTTAAATTCCTTCACTCTTACATTATTTATAACTGAATTCTTCATTTTTTAAACTATGCTAACTCTGACTTATAGGCATTCTATACCTATGCCCAGTATACATAATTAATTCAATATTTATTTTACATATATTTTGATGCTTGGGAAAAGGGCTGTTACTTGTATTGGACAATTCTAGTAAATTATTAGGTTGTATCACAATAGATTTATGAATAGTTTATTATCATGTTTTCTATCAATTAATATGGACAAAATGACAAATTCAAATCATTTATTTTAAGCAAGTTATCACAACTAGTACAATTATCATCAATTTTTAGAAACATGGGATTCTCATAGTTTATTCTTTGTTCTCAGGATTAATAAGAGCTTTTATGTTGAGGAATTTCTGCTGTTTAGCTACTATAATAATAGAAATAAGACTTTGAAAAAGTCTTCCTACTCCGGTTCATTTGTGATAGAAAAACCTATCTACTTGGTCACTATACTTAAATTCTTACAAGTTCTTAGGGAAGTAATTATAATATCTATGTATACTCTTAATGTATCCTCACTGTTTTTTCAGAAATAATGTCAATTTTAAAAGCTTGGCCAGTTAGTAGTTTCATCAGTAAATACTACATTTAAGTTTGGATTTATGTCTAATTGAGAATTGTAGTTCTTTCTTTAATTGCCCTGAAATCTCATTTCATTTCATTTATGCAGAGATTTGATAAATTTCAGCACATGCAAATATTTAAATTACTAGATTATTTGAATGCTAATTAAGAGTAAAGTCTTGTTTGCTCACACTTTGTATAAACAATGCCATTCAAAGAATGCTGAGACAAAAGCAAACAAACTTGATATTTCCATATTTCTAACATTGCAAATAAAAGACAAAAAATGATGGCTTTTGATAATTTGAAGAAATGGACAAACAGAGCTGGAAAAGGAATATGATAATCAAACAAAAATCAACCAAGTCCTCTAAGATCGGTCATAGTAGAGTCTAAAGAATTAACTAATATGCTTTCGTAAAATCATTTTTAAAAATCCAAAGTCTTTTGAGTAGTACTTAAGAAAATCTTTTATAGGACTCTTTTTTTATTGTTCCCAAACATTAGGATACTGAGAAAATAAAGTTTAAGGTAAAGTTTCAAGGATGAACAGAAGTCTTATTTTTACTGAATATACTGTAGAAACATAAATACTGATGTTTAAAATTGGATTCTTAGGTGCTAACACTACCATGACTTTCAAAAACTACCTCTGTATTTGTCTTCCCAGGATATTTTAGATTGCATTTATGGTTAACTTCAATAATTATTCCTAGATTACTTATATGTTTCACATAAAGGCACTATTACAACAGAAGATTAAATTAAAAGATAAACTTTAAAAAATATGCAGATTTGAAAAAAAGGAAGTTGTTTTTGCCCTATTCTCCCACCCCAGATATCCAAATTCTCATTTTTATCCCTATTGTCCCACAAGTTCTTAATGGACTATGGATATCTTGTTTGTGTCTCTTCCTGTACTATGGCCAATTAGAAAAATTCTGCAGTAGACAGCTGCCAAGATGACCCAAATGATTCCTCCCTGCTGTTTTGTATACCTGGGTACAAAGCTTCCAGTATAGACTGGAATTATTGACTCACTTCTAAGGAATATTATATAGCAGAAGTAATGGAATATGACTTCCGAAATTTTTTAATGAAAAGATCATAGTTCTTGCTCTGAGTGGTCTCATTTCATTTTGAATCACTCATTCTGGAAGAACCCAGGTTCTATGCTGTGAATCAGCCCTGCTGAAAGACGCACGTGGTAAGTGATCTGCCTTCAAAAAACTACATGAGTGAATTCTGAATTATAAACTTTCAGTCAGTACCTCACATGGAATTACTCAATAAAATTGTGAATGCTATCTTCTGAGAAGCCTTGAGCCAGACAACCAATGAAGCTATGCCCAGATTTCTAACCCATATCAACTATGAAGTAACACATCTGTTGTCTTATATTACTAAATGCAGAATTAGAAAAATAATGTGACTTTTGGTACCAAGGGTGGGGTGCTGTCCTAATTAAAACTAAAATGTGAGTATGACTTTGGAATATGATAGTAATTGTAAGGACAGTGTAAGTTAAAGCACAAAATACCTAAAAAATGTTACTAGAAGCACCATAATCTTTATAAAGGCTACCAGGGAAGGATTTTAGAAAAGTAAAAAAGCCCTTCTGAAAAACTAGGAGAAGAGGATCACTATTATGTAATGTGACACAAAATTTAGCAGCATTCTTCTCTGCAAGAAAGAATATAGTAGAAAATGTACCTAGTAAACAGGGTGATCCAATTGAGGAGTTTTTCAAGCAAAGGAACTCCGTGTGAAAGTGCTTCACAAGAAGATACTGCCTGGATTCTTCTTACTGCTTCTTGAAAAATGTTAGATGAGAGAGATGAATTTTTAAATGAACTGTTAAACAAACAAACAAAAAAGCCAGGACTTGATAAGTCAGGATTTGAGGATTTTGAAAATTCTTAGCCTCTACATATGTCAAATGATACCATAATAGAAACAAAAATAAATTGTTTTCAATCAAAGACCAAATTCAGGACATTCTTTGAAAAGCATGGTCTAAAAGTAAGATGAAGGTATGACTCTGAAATCCTTTTTTAAAATTTCAGAAAGATAAAATATTACTCTTCAGAGCATTGAGACAAACCAAAGCCCTTTTAAGTGACTTAGTTTTGTGCTACACAGATCTCTGATAAACAACAGAATTTCTAAGCTTGAGGGTGCTGTCCTCAGTTTTCTTGGAAGACATCAAAAGTAGAGATTTGTGGATGCAGGTTTGTCTAATGGAGTTAATACCAGTAAGATTCCCAGAATCCCTACAACATTTTAAAAATAATTTTGTCAGCAAAATCACAGTCAGCTTATGCTAAATGGCACAGAAAAAGTTCAAAAGACAAGGGAGTTGTTACAAAATCCTACCAGCATGTAGAATTACTAGTCAGCTGCACACATGTGCCATTTTGAATGAAAAACAATAAGCATGATTCAGAGAGATGAATTAAAAGCCTTGGAGAATAACTCCTGAGCCAGAGGAAAACTGAGTCTTTGTCAATGAATATTCAACACGTGCCTGGCTGAATTTCAAAAGTGCTTTGGATCAATGATTCCTGTGTGCCTTTTCCTCCCTTTTGAATATTAACAGTCTTGGTGATAAGACTAGGCCTAATTACTATGTTTGGTGTGTGTGTGTGTGTGTGTGTGTGTGTGTGTGTGTGTGTGTGTGTGTGGTCTCTTTAGTTCATAGGTCTGCAGATTGAGAGGAACTGTACCTAAGGAGCTGTACTTGACAGACTACATCAAAGGAGCCACATCTGCATCTAGACCTGATTTAAATGCCAAGATTCTGGACATTGAGTTATTATTTTAAAAGTATTATTCTACTGTGCATCTTGGAAGACTTGACTGAGAAGGATTTTTGGGAGGCAGAGAGTGAATTTTTGGTATCCAGTCTTCAATACAGCACTAAGTAATTTCTACTTCTTAATATTCACAATCTTGTTTATTTCTCTATTGTATTGTTTATGGTTTGATTTTGGTGCTAGTAGAATATGGTAGATGTGAGGGTACGTCACTTCCCAAATTAGAATATAAAATTCATTTTGGCTTCTGCCTTGTTTTTTTTCTTCTTGAATTACATGTTTGGTAGAATCAAATTGTTATATGATGGAAAGCTCTATATGTTATGTCCTGTGGTTAGGAACTAAAACCTTTTGTCAGCAGCCACATTAGTAAGCTTGGAAGCAATTCCTTAAGCTCCATTCAAACCTCTAGATGATAGTAGTCTCTGTTGACAACTTGTCTGCTACCTCATGGGCACTATAGGCTAGGAACACCCAGCTAAGTTTATCCTACATTCCTGACCTTCCGGAACTGGTAGAGATGATAAATGTTTTCTATTGTTGATTAGTTTTGGGGTAACTTTTATACAGTAATAGATAACTATTGCAAGTACCAATATGATCAGTTAGAGGAGAGCCAGAGCAGTATAATTGTCTAGATGTGTCATCTAAAATGTTAATAATGTACATTGACTTTTTTTTACACTTTCTCTCTCCTTCCTTCCTCTCTTCCTTGCTGCCTCTTTCCCTCTCTCTTTATCTCCTTCCCTTCTTTTCTCCCTTTCTTCTTGCCTCCCTCCCTCCTTTCCTTCCTTCTTTCTATCCCTCTTTCCTTATTTCTTCCCCTTTCCTTTTACCCTCCCTCCGTCCTTCATTTTCCTCTTTTTTCCTCCTTCTCTACCCCTGTCTTTGTTTTTTTATATTTTTCTTTCTGAAAATGTTTTTTGAACATCTTTCTTGTGTCAAATTCAAGGAACACAGTAGGAAATATGGCAGAGATATTTGAGGCTGCTTGGAATCTGATGACATATGGGACATACACATGATACTTTTGTTCTAGTGAAGGGAATAGACAATAAATACATGCATACTACAATAAATAATGTACAACTTTTGTTTGTTTGTTTGAGTCAGAGTCTTACTCTGTCACCCAGGCTGGTGCGCAGTGGCATGATCACGGCTAACCACAATCTTGCCCCACTGAGCTTAGGCAATCCTTCCACCTCAATCTCCTGAGTAGCTAGGACTATAGTTGTGCACCACCATGTCCAACTAATTTTTTAACTTTTTTGTGGAGACTCACTATATTTTCTGGGCTGGGCTCAAGCAGTCCTCTTCTGGGCTCAACAATCCTCCTGCCTTGACCTCCCAAAGCACTAAGATTACAGGCTTGAACCACCACACCTGGTTAATAATGGCCATTTAAACAGTCATAAATGTTATAAAATCCATATAACATAAAATGTTTGTTGTCATGAGACACTTAAAGAGAAAATTTTATATGAAGACTTCAAAAAATATTTTAATGAGATAATAAATAAATCTATAACTGAGTAATGCAAAGAAGGGAAAATATGACAGCCTTGGGAAATAGTGCCCCAGCCAAAGGGATCAGCATGGCAAAAATCTATGACTGTAACTTTTATGCTTCTTTGGTCATCAGTAACTTCCATGTCTTCATTCCAGTAAATGTTACTGGTCCAGAAGTGGAAATGTGACTAAACCCAAAAGAATTGGGATCTGTCTTCTCTTAGGAATGGATGAGAATGTACATCGCTTCAGTTGTTTTGGCAATCTATTTAAAGCCATGCTGGGAATAAAGTCAGTATGGGGGAAGGACAGAGGTCATATGATACTAAAAAGCAGACAAGAAATCTTGATGGTCTTATACCTGATGCCCGCATAATTCTGAATTATGCCTGCATAATTCTGAGCCATCTATTCTGATACATAATTGTATCATTATCTAGGATATGTTAGCATGTTTGTGGTATGTTTTCGCAATATGGTCAAAAGCATCTATATTTAATTCAGCTTTGATTCATTTATTCCACTTGTAAGAATTTGTCACATGAAATGAATTAGCTGTTGAGGTATATGATTATAAAAGATATATAAAAAATTTCAAGTAGTTTTAAAATGTCTAAGTAGATGAAATAAATACAATTCTGAAACAGTTAAAATATGTACAAAGTGTAAATATTATTTGAATGGTCTTAATTATATTTTCAAACAACGTTTAAAGACATGAGAGGAGGCTCAAGATGTAATGCATTAAAAAGGATGCAAAACACTATCATGATAGAATCTAAAATTTGTAGAAAATATATAGAGAAACATATACACACAGACACAAAGAAAAATATAATAAAGAAATATTTATTAAGATGATCCATGAATTCTGACAAATTTTTACACTTGGTATATTTCTCATACCTTGCACTTTCTCAATTAGATCCTATTATTTTATAATCGGAAAATTTCAATATTATACTTAAATTGAAAATAATCATTAATTCAACCCAACATTATATCATTAACTTTCTATTTATCCCATTTATTTGCAAGTATAATAGATGTTTTGCTGATGGTAACAAGTAAGCTCCTGCTTTAGTAAAAGTAAATTGAACTTTGTAAATTCTGACATTTACAAATGAAAAGACATAATCTAATCTTTAATTCAATAATTATTTACATACTTTGTATTTTATCTTGAGTAAGTAAATCAAGTCAGACTCACATTGAAATAAGATGAAAATGGAAAGAGACAGAAATAGAGAATTCTTTTCAAGTTTTAGTTAATATAAAAATAGAAACCATAAAAAATTTTGAGAAGCTAAGAAAAAATGAGTCAGCACATATTTAAAAATTATGCATATCTTTAGATATGTCATTATTTTGACCAATATTAAATTATGATTTTTTTTAATGCTTTAATTGTCTGAAAATTCCTTCTGGGAAATTTTCGTCCCAGTTTTCTAAAATGATTTGGGAATATAAGTTTATAATTACATATAATTTTGCGTATTTCATGCTTATAAAAGTAAAGTATATCAGAGCCTTGATGTTGAAAACATGAACAAAGCAATTTTGAAGGATTAAAATATTAATTAACATAGGAGAAAAATACAAAAGCTTAAAAGTGTTTTTCTGTAATATTTATATTGCTGTAGAATAATTATCAACCCCAAAAGAGAGTGATTTAGGAAACATAGTAAATTAAAAGTAGCTGCCTTCTTGGAAACCCTTTCTATATTATCCCCTTTATTTCCTTTCTAATCCACACACAAACACAAACATACCCTCTAAAGCACAATTTGTAAAGAAAAGTAAATAATAAGTAAAAGGTTGTTTGAAGCAAATAAAATGGCAGCTAAATATAGAAAGCAAAATTTTTCAGAAATTGAGAATGATTTAAATAAAATACAACAACTTTGGAATAATTATCTGTATGACTAGTAGAGACTTACCTAAAAAAAAAGTTTAAGTTTAGATAAATGCAGTATTAACATCAACACATCTAACTTTATAAATTCACACAAAACCATAAAATCAAGATTGTCTATTAGGACATCATTTTCTACAGCATTTAGGTTTGGTGTCACATTTAGGTCGGCGCAGTAGGAAAGTTCAAAAATCAGACTTATTTACACTGAAGCCTGGACTTATTGTAAAAAAGTCTTTCTGTCTCTGGACCCCACTCAAAGCTGGCAGCCTTCCAATTCATCCTACAATTAGGGCAGAACAGAATTCCCAAGTATGAAATAAGTTGCCTCTAGAACCCAATATGGTCCTTTAACTATGAAGTATCTCTTTTTTAGTAATGAGAGATAAGATTTGAAATTATTTGTTCTGTACTTTGGAGGGGATGTCAAGCAAGCTCAGAACCACCAGACTCCTAAAGAGTTGACTAATACAGTGTATCTCTGAATCTTCAAAACGTTGATCTCTCACCCTCTTAAGCACATGTATCTCACCAAGGTTTGCAGAACTCTTGCCCATTCTTGTTCTCTAGCCTGATTCATGGAACACTGTGACTCTTGCTCAATTGTTCATATAGTCTAGGACCCTTTGGGTATTTTACAGTGTTTCTCTAGAGCAAGGCTGTAATTAATTCTATTGTCTATTATATGTAAATGTGAATTTTTTTGTTTTCCTCTGTCATGAGAGGAATAAAAAAAAATTAAAAAGACGGCATTCAGCGGAACAATTTCAACATATCATGTGTCATGTGTCAAAGGCTATGTTAAACTACTCTGAAAAAGATTCAAATTCACATAAAACAACAGTAATTAGGGCCACTGTTTGTTTAAATTGTAAGTAATTCATGTCACATGCCATGATTCACTCAATTTTTAAGAGCAAGACTGATGGATAAACACAACGAAGGCCATCACTACTGGAATCTTTGAAGCTGACACTAATATTTGCCATTTCTCCTGAAATGGAATAGTAATTTTGATTTACTATCTTAGGTTGTGGAATAAAAGTGTTGCTATGGGTCCTATATGGGACCTTCTCCTCTAGGATAGCTCTCACTCTGCAGGCCAAGAAACTAATTTAAGGTCTTAGCAAATATTAAGTATGCTCATTTTTACTGTATGTAAATTGACAGAAAGATGTGTCTGTAGACCCAGTGAATTCCCTGGGACCTGGCATTGCTCCTGGACTCCATTAAATATCAGACACTCATATGTTTATGTGTGACATATGACTTCAATAGGAGTTCCAAGTGGCACTGTGAGTTCTAGTGCCACTTTTCACTGATGCTGGTGCTTCACCCCTGGTGTCTTCTTTATCATTTTGGTAAACACATGCTCCTCTCATCTCTCTTATAGAGCCTAGAAAACTAGAGGTCTTTCAGCCTTGCAGAGTTTATCTACTCTTGTATGCTCATCTCCCCAAGCCTTTTGAACTCTTTCTTTACCATCTACCAATAACATTTCTGATATTTCTACTTTACTTATGATGGCATTTTTTACAAGTTGCCAAGATTCATGTTGTCAGTCTACAAACACTATTGCCCATGTCCTGGCTAAAGCATCCAATCCTATTTCATGGCATGATGTTTCTCATAATGATTCACTCTCCATTATACAACTTTATGTTATACTTCCTCTTGGATACAGCACTTTCAGGATCTAACCTCACAATTTCTTCTCCTGCTGGTACATATTAACCATATCCCACAGCTCTCTCACAGCACCTAGTATATAGACCCTCTTAGCAGGTCCAGCACAGCCAGAGTAAGTCATACAAGTACCTGAAACTTATTATTGTTCTGGTTGCTAGGAGTTGAGGATGCTAGCAGAAGAAGTGAATTTTGGGAGCCAGCCACGGAGGCCCACTAAGCGTTAGGGATCAGGAAGGGCCGTTGACCCCGAGACCACTAGGATGCGTTCGGGAGCTATTGACCCCATTTCCTCCCCCTTTCTACTCAGCACTAACCAGATTAAGCTCCTGTGAGCTCAAAACATAGAAACTCTGAGATCGGGACGAACACAAGCTAACTTTAGAAGCTCATTGTTCCCATTCTTCCACAAACTGCAGTTTTGGCTTTCACACAACTTATAATTTAAACTTGTGTCACGTCTAAGAGCCTTAGTATTGGTCACAGGCTTCTGGGTCATGATCTTAGGATTTATTGAAGGTGTAAGTTGTAGAATATAGTTTTAGAAGACAGCCATTTTGTTGAAAGAATGCGGCTGGGTTACTTGCAGGTAGCCCACTGTGAACTTTGGACTGGGTCACATTCCAAACGTTCTGGAATGGGCCACTTTCGTTTGTAAAGTAAATACTTAAACTTCTATAGAATTGTTTAACTAGGCATAAATCAATCAGCTTAGGATGAAAAAGGTTTATAGAATATATCAGTCACGGATTAGGTTATCCTTTGTTATGGGATTTTATGATTATCATATGAAAAGGGTTTAAAGGCAATCATTGATTAAGTTTTCATGGATTAAGTTTCTGGTGGGTGGGGGACGCCCCTCCCACATCTGGCTTTGTGTATAAAAGACCCGTTGTAATTCCCAATAACACACATCACTTCTGCACTAGACTGGAGTCCAGTCTCTTTCTTTCTCTTCTTCCCCCCAATTGCCGACGCCATCTCCACCTTTGGGGTACCCTGAACCTGGCTGGAGCTGGTCCCTGGCAAGTGAAAGTAGGTATCAGGAAGCTAACAAACATTTTCTTATAGCAATTCTGAGTCAATTGTTTCCCCTGCAAAACCTCAAGTACTATCTTTTAAAAAGGGAGAATGAGCCCAGATCTGCAGAGCCATGTATTCTTAGGGAATCTATAAGTTCAAAGTTTTCTGTTGATCTTCCCAGATGTCTTCATTCCAAGTCTAAGAGTTTCATTTCTCCATTACATCCTGATCTTGATATCAGAGACCTACCGTGACTGAAAATTCTAAATTGTCTGAAGTTCTGTTACATCTACATTTTAGTCTTGCCTCTTGCCATCCTCTCTAAAAGAGATTGAGACTTCCTTAATTGTTGTCAAAGAGACCTTTGGGCTTTTATCTTTTACCTTGAATTCTTCAAAAAATGTTTTGTTTTTTTTTTAAATTTTAGAGTTGTGGGGTACAAGTGGGGATTTACTACATAAGTAGATTGCATGCAGGTGAAGTTTGAGCTTCTAGCTTGACTTCTCTCTCCTTTCTAGTGGACCAGGTATCCAGTGTCTTGTCATATGCTCCTCTCCCTCTTCCCTCCCTCTCCCTTCACAGTGTTTAGCATCTGCTAATCCCACCATTGTGCTAGCATTACTAGTGAGTTGAGTTCTTGGTGATTGTCTTGTAACCGTCTTTTGTCTTTCTTTAACTGTACAATAGTCATCCTAGCCCATTTTTCTTGTAGGTAACATCTCCTTCATGCCTCTCAAGAGTTAATAATTTCACACTAGTCATTATGTCCCCTTATCCAAGTTTCATGACTAGTTGCTGGATGTTATTCTTCCTTCACCTATCAAGCAGTTAGAGGTCCTCATTGAAAGATGAAAAGCTAGTGATTCATATCACAAGTCTCATATAGCTAACTGAAATTTTTGTTTTTTGTAGAGACAGGTCCTCACTGTGTTGCCCAAGTTGGTCTCAAACTCTTGGCCTTAAGTGACCCTCCTACCTCGGCCACCCAAAGTGCTGGGATTGCAGGTATAAGACAGCACACCTGGCTATATTTCTGTCATAACAATTGTCTTATTGAACTGCAATATTTGGTTTACTTGTCGGCTTCCTCTATTATACTTGGAATTTTTGTTTAATCTTTATCCTTTATTACTAGGGACTGGTACAGTGCCAAAAATTGATGGGTGCTCATTATATATTTTGAATACATGAATGAAGAGAAGAAAAGGGATATTTAAAAGCATACCTATAATTTAGTAAATGTGTATCTTAGATATTTCCATTCATCTTCTTAGTCATTTTGTTATATACTTCACATGCCTGTGAAGAGTAAACAAGAAATAATACATTATGATTATGATTTTAAAAAAGCTACCTGTGTTGGTTTTGTGCTCATTATTTTATTTTTTCCCATCTTGAGCATTATAACTTACATTTTGCATATTAATAAAATAAGATTCAGTGGTGTTAAGTGCATAGCATAGTATCAATTATGTGCCATTAATTTAGAAAGAATAAGTGACTTCCCCATGGTCACACAATTAGGTTGTGTTTCAACTGAAATGTGCTTTCCCTAAATTTGAAGGTACAGTATAATGCAAAATTTAAAGAATATATTGGATTCATTTTGTTTGGGAGAAAAATGGGGAGAAAATTTTTATAAGCAGTCAGATTTCTAAGTTAGCTATACTTGACGTTAACATTATATCAAGAATTTGGGGATAAAATCAAAAAGTTTAATAACCAGAAAATATTGTATGCTTTTTGTATATATGTTTCAATTCTTGCATTTATGCTTTAGACAGTGCACTAAGGAAAATTTTCCTGACAGCATCAACAAAAGAGAGAAAGATAAAGACTCTTAATTTCTAAGAGACATGCTTATAACTTCATAAGTATTTGAATAAACAAGCGCAGTATAGTAAATATATATGCATATATTTATACACATACGTGTGCACACACTCACAAACATATATACATATGAGCACACAAAACAATCTCAGTTATCCAAAAATCAAGAATATTTTAGGTTTATGTAGAGTAGTTGACTTGGTTTAAACTCAGATCTCTCTTTAGTAAAGATTTAATCTCTTGAATTACACCAATTCTTCAATCCAAGTTATAAAGTAAAAGAAATGTACGAATGCAGTTGGCATGCAGGTAGAAAATAAACTTCAATTTCTTTGAAATATTTATTCATAGTAAACATTCAATATGCTTTCTTGATAGGTTTAGAACTAATAGAAAACAGTAGCAAAAGTTGGTCAATTAGTACAAATTAAAAATAGTTTTTATGAGTCATAAATTTGGAGAAAATTAGGGCAAGAAAATTAAGACAGCCAACATGAAGCAACTAGAGTGTATTTCCCCTACTGAGCAAATTGAATTAGAAAGAATTTCCTCAGCACCCAGAGAGGAACAGAATCAGTAGTATGTCCTATGACTCAAGAAAGTGTTAATAAAGGAGATAAAAATTTATCAACCTGGGCTGGAATTAACCAGACTCTCGCCTGGATCACCACAGACAACCAACAGCCTCTGACACAGTAGGGAAGGTGAGCGAGGGGAATTCAAGAGTTCTGTGCTCCTCCTGTGAACTTGGAGGGCCCCTGAGCCTTGCAGGAATCCAGTAATAAATAGATAAATCAATCCATCCACCCATCCATCCATATATACATACATAAAGCCACCAGATAATGAGCATGATTAATTAATAGTATCTTACATACTATTACTAACTCTGAATGTAAATTATCTCAATGCTCTACTAAAAATGTATAGACTGGCAGAATCAAAACAAACAAACAAACAAACAACAACAACAAAAGATACCCACTTCACTATAGACTCAAGGTAAATGGGTGGGAAAAATATTATGTTCCATGCAAATGGAAGCAAAATGTGAGCAGGAGTAGCCATTCATGCCTGATATAACAGACTTAATAACAGTACAAAGGAGACAATGATGGTTATTATAATATGATAAAGGGGTCAATCCAATGAGAAGACATAACAATTTCAAATATATATGCACCTAACACCAGAGCCTCTAGCTTTATAAAACAAATTATATATATATGTATATATATATATATACATGTATATATATATATATACATGTATATATATATATAAGAGAGAGAGAGAGAGAGAGATGATTATGGTGGGAGACTGCATCACTCCAATTGCAGAAATAGACCATAGAGGCAGAAAGGCAACAAAGAAATATTGGAATTAAATTGGAGCCTTGAGCAAATGAGACTAAGCAGCATCTACAGAACATTCAATCCCCAAAATTCAGAATATGAATCTCTCTCATCAGCACATGGAATAGTCTTCAATAGCCCACAAATCAAGTCTCAATAAATTAAAAAAATTGAAATAATATCAAACACCTTCTCAGATCACAGTAGAATAAAACTAGAAATTAACTCCAAGAATTTGTAAAAGCAAACAAATACTCGGAAGTTTAAACAATCTGTTCCTGAATTATTCTTGGGTCAACAATAAAATCAAGATGGAAATTTTAAAAATTTCTCAAAATGAATGACAAAAATAAAGCAAGATATCAAGACCTCTGGGAAACAACCAAAGTTGTGTTCAGTAAAAAGTTGAGAGTGCTTAAGACCTACATTAACAAGACTAAAAGATCACTTCACAGCAAGTTGGATGGATTTAGAGTCTATCATACTCAGTGATCTATCACAGAAACTAAGAACTAAATAACACATATTCTCATTCATAAGTGGACCCTGACCATTTATCAAATACTATAAGAAAGGCATAAGCAGTAGTGGGACACTGCCAGGGAAAGAAGGGAAGGGGCGGGGCACATAACGTCAATAAGGGTACCTGATCCTAAACCAGGCAAAGTGAGAACCAATGAGAGGTCCAAACTTCACTTGAACATAATTAGGGTTAGGGTTAGTGTTAGCGTTAGGATTAAGCTTAAAAGAGAGACTGCAATAAAAGTCTCTCAAAAAAATAATCCAGGAACCAATGGACTCACAGTTGAATTCTACCAGATCTTCAAAGAAGAACTAGTTCAAATTATACTGAAGTTATTCCCTAAGGTAGAAAAGAAGGGAATTATTCCCAACTCATTCTAGAAAGTCAGCATCACTCTAATAACAAAGCCAGAAAAGAAACAGCAAAAACAGCAAAAACAGAAAATTACAAAAAAACATCCCTTATGATCACAGAGGTGAAAATTAGCCTCAAAATATATTAGCAAATCAATGTCAACAGCACATTGAAAAAAAAAAAAATACACCACTTCCAAGTAGATTTTATCCCAGGGATTGCAAGAGTGGTTCAACGTATGCATGTCAACAAACATGATCTACTACATATAGAATTAAAAACAAAAATCATATGATCATTTCAATAGTTGTAGAAAATAAGCATTTAATAAAAATCCAGCATCATTTCTGATAAAAACCCTTAGTAAAGTAAGCATAGAGGGAATATTCTCCCAAACAATTAAAAGCCATATATGACAAACACACAGCCATTGTTATTCTAAATGGAGAATGGTTGAACACATTCCCCCAAGAATGGGAATAAAGCAAGGATACCCCCTTTTACCCCTCTTAAATATAGTTCTGGAAGCCTTAGCCAGAGAATTCAGACAAGAAAAAGAAATTTGAAAAGAATAAATCAAACTACCTTTGTTTGCCAACAGTATGATATTAAACCTAGACAATCCTAAAGACTCCCCTTAAAGACTCCTGGACTTGATAAATAAATAGATAAAGTTTCAAGATATAAAATCAACACATATAAATCAGTAGCACTGGTATACACCAATAGTGACCAAACTGAGAATCAAATAAAGTACTCAATTCCATTTATAGAAGCAGTCAAAAAGCTAAAATATCTAAGAATATATTTAACCAAGGAGGTGAAAGATTTCTACAAAGAGATCTACAAAGCTTTGATTGTAAAAAGTTGTAGAGTACACAAACAA
Organism: Cephalopachus bancanus; assembly: GCA_027257055.1. Classification (NCBI taxonomy): domain Eukaryota; kingdom Metazoa; phylum Chordata; class Mammalia; order Primates; family Tarsiidae; genus Cephalopachus; species Cephalopachus bancanus. Next base: position 7,307,122 of record JAPVLO010000131.1, read on the forward strand.
ATTGGGAAACATCTCATGCTCATGGAATGGAAGAATCAACATTGTTAAAATTACCATATTACTCAAAGTAATCTACAGATCCAATGCAATCCCTCTCAAAATATCAATGTATTTTTTCACATAATTAGAAAAAAAAAGTCCTAAAATTTATATGGAACCAAATAAGAGCTAGAATAGCCAAAACAATTCTAAGCAAAAAGAACAAAGCTGGAGGCATCACATGACCTAATTTCAAATTCTACTACATGACTGTAGAACCAAAACAGCATAGCACTGGTACAAGAGCAGATACATGGACCAATGGAACAGAATAGGGAATCCAGAAATAAACCCAAACACCTACAACCAACTGATCTTTGACAAAGCAGCCAAAACATACACTGGGGAAATGACACTGGGAGAAGACACCCTTTTCAACAAATGGTGCTGTTGGGAAAATTGGATAGGTGCATGCAGAAAAATGAAACTTTGTTCCTATCTCTCCTTATATACAAAAATTAACTCAGGATGGATTAAAAACTTAAATGTCAGTTCCAAAACCATACAAATCCTTGAAGAAAACATGGGAAAAACTTTTATGGACATAGGCTCAGGCAAAGAATTTATGGCTAAAGCCCCAAAAGCAAAGAAAATAAAACAAAAATAAATTAGTGGGGCTTAATTGAATTAAAAAGCTTCAGCACAGCAGAAGAAATAATCTACAGAGGAATAGGCAACCTACAGAATGGGAGAAATTATTAACAAAATATACATCTGATAAAGGACTAATATCCAGAATATTCAAAGAGCTCAAACAAATCAGCAAGGAAAAAAAAATAACCCTACTAAAAAGTGAGCAAACAGCCGGGTTCGGTGGCTCAGCCTGTAATCCCGCGCCTTTGGGAGTCTGAGGTGAGTGGATTGCCTGAGCCCGCGGGTTCGAGACCTGCCTGGGAAGCGAGACCTCATCTCTACAATAAATCAAAAAATCAGCTGGGCATGGTTGCGCACGCCTGTAATTCCGGCTACTCGGAAGGCTGAGGTGGAAGGATCGCCAGAGCCCAGCAGGTCGAGGCTGCGGTGGCCGGGAGAGGCCAATGCATTCCAGTCTGGGTGACCGAGTGAGACTCCAACTCAAAACCAAAAATTAAAAAATTAAAAAAAAAAAGTGAGCAAACAATATGAACAGACTTCTCTCAAAAGAAGATAAAAAATAACCAACAAACATATTTTTAAAAAGCTCAACAGTGCTCATCATCAGGGAAATATAAATAAAACCACAATGAGAAACCACATTACACTTATCAGAATGGTTATCATTAAATAAATAAAAACAATAGATGCTGGTGTAGAAGTAGAGAAAAAAGAATGCTTATACACTGTTGGGAGTGTAAATGTGTACAATCTCTATGGAAATTCATATAAAGTTTTCTCAAATAACTAAAAGTAAATCTACTATTTGAACTAGTACTTATCTGCCCAAAGGATGATAAGTTGTTATGTACAAAAGACACCTGCACCTGCATGTTCATTGCAGCAAAATTCACAATTGCAGAGATGTGAAATCAACTTAAATGCCTACCAACTAATTAGTAGATAATGAATATGTGGTATATAAACACTATAGAAGGCTATTCAGCTATCAAAAATAATGAAATACTGTCTTTTGTAGCAACTTGGATGGAACTGCAGTTCGTCTTAAGTGAACTAACTAAAGAACAGAAAACCAAACAAGGTATGTTCTCAGTTATAAGTGGGAACTAAACTAAGGATCTGCAAAGGCATAGAGAGTGATATAATCAACATTTGAGACTCAGAAGGGGAAGTGGGGGAAGAGATGGAAGGACAAAAAAATCATCTATCAGGTACGATGTGCACAGGTGGGGGTGGTGGGTACACTTAAAGTCTGGACTTTTTTGCCACTAACCAATACAACTATGTAACCCAAAACTATTTGTATGCTCTAAAGCTATTGAAATAAAGAAAAATAAAACTCAAAATTGTGGGGAAAGTTGCAGTAACAGTTTAGGATAAAAAGTGTTTCACTTAAGCATTTTATTTTGCTGTATGCTGTCAATCTATTAACCATAAGTGAAACTTAATTTATTTATTTCAAAGAAGAATATTAATAGCCTTTCTTTTATTGTTGTTGCTACATTATAATAGTTATCATTTGTTGACTCTGAACTCACATTTTCTTATACTGTAGTATACCGATAGATCACAGGGAGGTTAATGTCCAGATTATATTTACCCTCCTTATAATGTTCATCTTTTTAAACATATGTTACCATTTTTATGCAAATTCACTTAAAAACTAGAAAATTTAACTGATATTTAAGTGGAAAAAAGTGAATGCATTCCAATCTAAGAAATCTTTAAAACCAAGTATAGAAAGCAAGTAGATTAATGGAAAAGCCTCTTATTGTTTCTTTCTTTTAAGAAATTAAATAGTAATTTTTCTGGATATAGTATAGTCAGCTTCCAGAGATCTACACTATTCGTTTATAAGGAATATTTTAAAGATCCCAAACATTGAATTAAGCTTAAAAGCAATACATTAAACTAAGTGGAACATGGTATTTATTTTTTAGTTCACTAAATGATATTAAGATTTCAGATCAATTTTCTTTTTTTGACCTGAGAGATATATAAAATTAACTAAAGCCAAGAACCCATCATTATTCTCCTTAAAAATATAACATGGCATAGAGTTATCATACATTCAAAATCTGTAGAATGAGAGTCTAATACTTCTGGAATTCCTCACCATTTCCATTTTCCCAGTAGCTGATGCAAGCATACAGATAAAATTTATAATTATAGTATAGAACCATTTCAAAGACAAGTATCTTTCATGCATTTTAAATAATTAAGTTGAAAACTGTTTTATATAACATGTTTAAACTTTTATTCAGATCTAGTATACTTGTTGAAAAACACAGAAATTATGTATATGGATCAATGAATTTCTGCATATTGAACATACTCATGTAGCCAGTCCCAGATTTTTTTTAAGAAAAGTATAATAAAATACCTAAAAACAAATACAATATAGACTGTCATTAATATCAGAAGTTCCATGATGCCACTCCCTTGTTACAACTTTCCCCCAAAGGTAACCATCATCTTAACATTTTATACAGGATTTGTTTTCTTGTGTCTAACTTTTATATAAATTGAAATACACAGTTTTTTCTTTGTCTTCTTGCATCCTCATTTTGCTCTTAAAGTTCACTCATGTTGTTGTGTCTTGACTGTATAGTTTTTCAGTCACTGGTAATTCAGATAAATTGTGAATGGCATTCTATTGTGTGATTTTACCACAATTTATCTCCTCTATCACTGAAGGACATTTAATTAGGCTCAGAGTTGAGGTTATTAATAATATTGAGTTTGTGAAGATTCTTGTGCCTATTTTTTGGTGACATTTTTGTTAAGTATATACCTGGGTATTGAATTTCTGGATTACAGAGATTATATATAGTCAAATTTTTAAAAATGTTACTAATTATTTTTCCAAAATGGCTGACAGTTTTACATTCCTTCAGCAGTTTATGTGAGTATCATTTGTTCCACATCATCTCAGCTTGATATTTTGAGCTCTACTCTTTTAGTAGGAATTCCACAATGAAAAATAACATTTATTTTTTCTCTTAAGATATTCTGTCTTTTGAAATATCTCTTTAGTTATTTTGTCTATTGTTCTATTGGGTTGCCTGTGTTGTTTTTAGCTGGATCTGTAGTAGTTTTTTAAATTCATTTACAGTTTTTTAATTCTATTGTTCTTTATCTTTTTGTAGCTATATCTATAGTAGTTCTTTATATATTTCCTTGTCAGATGCACTGGCTACTAACCTCATCTCCCATAGTCACTTGCCTTTTTATTTTCTTAATGGTGTTTTTTGACAGTTTAATTTGTTATTTTTTTATTTGAGTTGGAGTCTCACTCTGTCATCCAGACTGGAGTGCAGTGGCAGCTCCTGACCACGGCAGCCTCGATCTGCTGGCTCCGGTGATCCTTCCACCTCAGCCTTCCAAGTAGCTGGAACTACAGGCGCATGCTACGACGCCCAGCTAATTTTTTGATTTATTGTAGAGATGAGGTCTCACCAAGTTGCCCAGGCGAGTCTCGAACCCGCGGGCTCAGGCAATTCATTCACCTCAGCCTCCCAAAGCGCAGGATTACAGGCTGAGCCACCGAGTCCGGCCTAATTTGTTATTTTTGAGATCTTTCTGAGTAGTATTTTCAGTATCCTATAAAATAATCTTTGCTTTCTTTGTGATCATGTGTTTTTTTTCTTGAGCTTTCTTTTTAAAGTTTTATTTCATTTTTATACTAAAATCTACAATTTATCTTGAATCATCTTTGTTTATATTATCAGGCATGATTAAAGATTTTTTAAAAATGCGAACATATCTTTGTCTTGTCCTCTTACCAAAATGTCAATCCATTCCACATTCCGTTGCATGGTCACTTTTATCAGAAATTCCATAATCCCTTTTAACTTAATATATACTGAACATCTGAAGTGAATAATTCACCATTCTAGATGCTTGAGAGGGAAGTTATAAAGACAAAATAATAATAAAATTAGTGAGGTTAAAGTCATATTACTAAGTAAATGTAATATATGACAGACTAATGCTATATTGGAATAATTGCAAAAGTGCTAAAAAATGCTGCAGTCATTTCTAGTAAATAAAAAAAAGTCTTTACAGAAGTCATTGATATATAAGAATGAGGGAAATGCATGAAACTACTACTTGCCTATGATACTAAATCCCATGGTACATTGCTTAGGTTGCATGTATAGCAACAGGTGAAAAAACCATTGGAAATGAAAGATTGGAGTGTCACTATAATGTTAAATCTCTTGAACTAATTTTTCTAAGCTATATTTAAACATTTTTATTGGTTAAAATAATGACAACTGTGTTTCGGAAGTGATTATAGTGAACAGTAGATTTCTAAGAGAATATTATAGAAGCAGAGTGTTCCAAGTCTGGACACAGTGAATCATGTTTGTGATCCCAGCACTTTGAGAGGCCACAGCAGGAGGATTGCTTAAGCCCAGGGGTTTGACACCAGTCTGAGCAATACATAGAGAGACACCTTGATACTCCAAAAAAAAAAAAAAAAAAAAAAGAACGTGGTGGCATATGCATGTAACCCCAGCTACTTAGGAGGCTTAGGTGGAAGGATTCCATGAGCTCAACATATCAAAGCTGTGGTAAACCTTGATTGTACCACTGCACTCCAGTCTAGGTGACAGAGAGAGACCCTGAATTAAAAAAAAAAAAAAGTGGCCAGGCTTGGTGGCTCAGCCTGTAATTCTAGCACGTTGGGTGGCTGAGGCGAGTGGACTGACTGAGCCCGCAGGTTCAAGACCATCCTGGGCAACTTGGCGAGACCTGTCTCTACAATAAATCAAAAAATTAGCCGGATGTGTTAGTGAGTGCCTGTAGTTCTGCCTACTTGGAGGGCTGAGGCGGAAGGATCGCTGAAGCACAGCAGGTCAATACTGGGGTGGCCATGAGTGTGCCACTGCACTCCAGCCTGAGCAACAGAGTGAGACAGACTCCAACTCAAAAAAAAAAAAAAAAAAAAAGAAAAGAAAAATAAACAAAGTGACCTGAACTTCTAATTGGCCATGCCACAGGAGCACAATATAAAAGGAAAGACAAATGTTTGAAACATTTTAAGGTTTTGAGGACTGCTGACGGGTCAGTTGTGAGAATTAAAGTCATAGAATTTCTGGCTTGGGCAGTCAGTTGATTCGATGTTAGCAGATAGAAACTAACAGAAATTAACAGATAGAAACCACAGAAGTAAGAGAAATACAGAATCATGGAACAATGTGGGTAGGAAAACAATGAAGATCTCAGTGTGACATGGGAGATATGAATCTCAATTTGTAAGACAGCCTATATTTAGAGTGGCAAAATTTGAAATCTTCAGAATTAAGCAGCAAATCGCAATGAGTGTACATGGTGTAAGAGTAAACATTTAAATTCAAAGAATAGAAAGGATTGATATTTAGGAAGCCCGTGATTATTCTATTTTTAGCGACTAAAATTAAAAGTGGTTTGTTTCACAGCAAGGTATAAACAGAACAGTATTATACTGGTTTTATTTAATGAATAAGGGGATGAAGTTGGGAGAAAGAGACAGAAAAACGGGAATGGAAGTCATACCGGAGGGAAGGAGATAAGAGATAAAAAATAAAGGGTCAAAGTAGTCATCTGCGGAGAGTTGGGGGGGCAGTTGTGGGTTCACAAGAGGAATTCCTAGAGATGCTATCTCACTTGTTTTCCTGACTGTTCAACGGTTATTTGGACAAAAGTGCATGAAACTTGTGGATGGGTCTCAACATGTTGAATTGGATGTGCTGTCATTTCACTCTAATGGGAATTCCTCATGCTGATTCATAGCAGTGATGGAACAGGTGCTGCTGCTATCTGCACATTAATGGATAAAAGCCTTTCTTCAATTTAGTTATGACCTTTCATTTCCATTATAGAAGGCACTTAATGTGCCTACATTCTTTCTGCAAGTGGAAATAAGGCAAACTTAACCTTAAAAAAATAACTTTGGAGACAATACTTTAAGAGATATTTAAAATTATTAAATATCAGAATAATTATTTTATTCTTTTTTATAAATAATTGTTTTATTCTGCTTGTCACTGTTCTTTGTTCTTAATTCAGAGTTCTTAATGCTATCAAGTGAGTAAATATTATGAAGTGGAAATTGAACTTGTGGCTTTCTTAAGAAATTTGAGGTAAAGGTTTGATGAGATTTGAAAGGAAAACTGGCTTTTATCCAAGAGAGCCTTACATCTGAATCATCTTTGAAACCATAAATTTGTGAGGCATTATTCTGAAAACTACATTTCTCTGACACAGATTGTTGAACATCATGGGAATGTATTTGTGCCTATATATAGCGCACTTAACACAGAGCTGTTTGTTTTCTTTATTTTATCCTTGTGTAATTTTAAAACAGGATATAAGATAACATTACAAGTTTAAGGAAAAATGCAACAAAAAGCATAAAGTAGAAGTACTCATCCTTGTCTCCTCCCCTCTCCTTCCCTCCCCACCCCTTCCCTTCTCTCCTCTTTCCTTCCTTCCTCTACCCTTCCCTTTTCTAATAACCCAATCCGAAAGCAACAAATGAAGCCAAGTAAAGTAAGCATTAGTGCAGGAGACTCTGGGAGCAGTGGTGGTTTAGAGTTGGGTGTCAGAGTTCAGGCTGGCTAAGGAAAGTATGCACATTGTTGTGGGGAAGAGGACAGCTCTTCAGGAGGTGTCAGATCACAGATGGTGTGTGTAACACTTTCACACGCTAGTGGAGAGTATTAGAGTCTGTGCAGTGTGAAAAGACATTCACACAAGAACAGCTTCCCAGCATAAGAAGTTGAATCGTGAGTGGGATGGGAAGGAGGTTGATAAGGTGAAGGGAAAGGAAAGGAAGAAGTTCAGCCCAAAGTGTAGAAGCCTGAGATGGGAAGGAAGGTGATCATAAATACATAGAAGTATTATTATTATTATTTTTAGTCTCAATTTATTTATTTATTTTTAAATTTTAAAGTTTTTATTTTAAAATTGTGGGGTACAATTCAGGGTTAGGTATACAAATATTCATTATGCAGGTATCCTTGTTGATGAAGTTGTCCCCCTTTCCCCAGGCAGATTCCCACTACCATCAATTTCACCTCCTCGCCCTCCCAACCTCCCGCAGTTTCCCGCAAAAGGAGGAAGTAGAGCAGAGGTTGGAGTTTAACTGGATGCATGAGAGCATCGCCTGAGAGGGCAGCTGGTTTGGCTTGTAGTAGACTGAGAGAACATCTGAGTGGTGAGGTGGCCCAGAGTGGGGAAGAGCCCAAGTGAGGTGAGATGGGTGTCCACCTCATGATGAGTTAGCCTTGTGCAGAGTGGTTGATTTGAAGCCAAGCGAGGAGAGCTTTCATGGAGTGAGAAAATGTCCTGGCTTGTGGTGTCATAAACGTTCAAAGAGCTTAAAGAACATTAGTGCAGAGTATTCATAGCTTATGCAGGAAGGCAAGTTGACTTGTTGTGCTGGAAATAGATTGAACTGGGATAAGAAGAAAAATGACACAAGAAAGATGGCCGGTTTCAGGTGCTGGAGACTGAAGTAATAATAAGGACATTCACTCAGTGAAGTAGCCAAGTGCAAAGAGTTAGAACTCAAGTGCAGTGAGAAGGGTATTCACATGAGTGCTGTGAGGAGAGTGTCTGTGTAGGAGGGTGGACGGAGCAGTGTGCTGAAGCACAGTGGGAAAAAGGTGGGTATCTGAGTAGGAAAGGTGGTGGCAGAGTAAATGGCAGACTAGGTTATCTTCAGGGTTCTTATATTAAAAATATCCATTCTTTGTGGGAGAATAAAATTACAGGTAGAAAATACATGAAAACTACAATTAATCATATGGTATTGGATTGAATGGTGTGAACTCATTCTTTCCAGATTAATATTAATTGACACATGCCTCCATGTATTCATGGATACATGTAAAGATACACAGATGCACATGTACACACATATATAGAGGTAGAATTAGATATAGATATAAACATCAATAGTGATTTTCATTCCCTGGGACTGTTTTCCAAGAGACCTTGAGAGTAATTATACCTCAAAAGCAGTGAGGACAAATAATGCTCACAACTTGGTTCTTGGTTTCTACATACCAGCCTTCACTGAAAGGTACCAGGACTCCTTGGAGAAGTAGCTGGTTTCTTGGCTAGTTTGGAGAAAGGGCAAAAGGAATTGGGGCATTTTGTCAAGGGACAAAGTAAAGTTCTCCAATAATGTAGTGGTCATGTCATAAGAAAATAGAAACCAACATGAAAATAGAAACCACTGATGATATATGGAAAAATTTGAGTGTTAACATAAATACTGGTAATAACTAATTACTGATTTTATTGACTTGAATAAAATAGGACTCCATGATTTTATACTGATATGAATATATAAATGAATAAGTTAAAATTTTGATGAGGAATAAAACATTCATATGGCTTCCCGGTAGCTTTTATAAAACACTTGGTAACTACAAAGGGGAAAAAGTGCAACTTTACAGAGGAGAATTCTGACAGATAGAAACTGAATTAAATGATCTAAGGGGATATCATCAGTAATGGGAAAGTTGAACCTGTGCCACCTGAGAAGATAAAATGAGAAGACCTTTCTGCCAAAAAATGTATAACCCAAATCTCAATATGGGGAAACATCAGACAAACCCAAATCAAGGGACACTCTACAAAATAACTGGCCTACAGTGTCAAGACTTTTGAAGACAGGGAGAAATATGTAAAACTGTTCCTGTTGATGAAGTGTAAATGTGACTAAATGCAACACATGACTCTAAACTGAATTCTTGCTATGAAGGACATTACTGGCACAATGGGAGATACTTCAGTGTGGTTTTGGGATTAGGTGTGAGAAAGAAAGATGGAATCTTGGCACTCCAAACTCACTATGCAGAAGGGAAAGTTAAGCTTGGAGACTGAATCATGCAAGAAACAAAATAAAACAAAACAAAACAAAAACCTGTCTTTCTTTTATTCCCTAACAAATATCTGTAATTTTGCATGCTTATTTTATCTTATGTAAAATATAAATTTACTAGGTGGATGGGAATTAATGATTGACTTCTGTCCCCTCTTTTCACCTGTAAAATGTAGATTCACTGAGTGCTAATCAATGTTTCACAAGGCTGTAACCACTCGCCAGATTGCCTACCTTCTCTTTGGTCTTTTTCTTTTCTCCATCCCGTCCTGCTTGTGTTTTCCCCTTTAAATATTAAAGTTGCCACAACATTCCTTGGAAAAAGTACAGGTCACAGATATTACCGTGACTTGTATTTCTATTTCCTGGGCGTGTCCTCAATGTTGGCAAAATAAACCTCGACTTGATTGAGATCTGCCTCTGTCATTTTTTTGGCTTACAGGTGTTAGTAATGTATAAACAATAATTTTCTGATTTTGACTGCTGAACTTTAGTCCTGTAGGAGAATATGCTAGTTTTAGGAAATACACACTGAAGAAACCAAGGGAGATACAGCATCATGTCAGCAACTTATTTGCAAATGATTCACAAGGAAAAATATCCATTGTATTGCATTCAACGTGCTGGTAATTTGGAGATTGTTCCACAATATAGCAAATGAAAAGTAGGTGAGACAGCAGAAGGGAAACGAAATGAAATGCTGTGCTAAGAATGGAGATATTTTAAAAATGAATTAGGTAATATGGGAAAATCTCACATATGGTCTTATTTTTCTAGCCAGAACAGAAGATGGGCCTTATTGTTTTAAGTATACTCTAACATTTTTCCAGTTCTCCCACATTTGGTTTTGTGTTTCACAATAGTGATATAACTTTATGTGAACAAATAATTTCAAATTCACTTTTCAGGAAATTTCTAAACAATGTTGATCCAATATCTAGACATATAATTTGGACTCTTTTGAGATGCATTAAAGGAATATTGATAGGTTTTTAAAAATAATCTTTATGTTTCTGAGTCAATAAATTAGTTACTTCTCTGGGTTTTGTAAGCCTGCCTAGCATATTATCACACCAGAGAAAGGGATTGTGAGCCCTAATTATAGTTAGTTGGTCACGAGTACAGGTCACAACTGGGCTTGGGATTATCATCTGAAGGGTGGCAGTCCTGTGGAACTTAGTCCTTAACCTGTGGAATATCATACTATCTTCATGTAGATAGTATCAGGATTGAATTGAATTGTAGGACACCCAGAGAGTCAGACAAGTGTTAGTTGTGGAAAAAACAAACAACCCCCCTCCACACACACACACTATTTGGTGACTAGAAGTGAATGTTCTGCAAGTATTAAGGGTAGTTAAAGAAAAAAAAAAAAATCTCAGAATGTCCCTATATAGTCCCTAAGGCCAAAGAATAAGATTTGTTTTGGGTATTGTGCATTCCTTTCAATAAAAGACTATGATTTATCTACAATAAGAACAAATGTGATAATACCACATAAAATATGATGCACTTGTGAATGCAGATGGACAAAGTTTGCATCTAAGTACAATTTTTTTTCTGAAAACTCTTCCTTTTGACAAATATCTTATTCCATATATGAGAATGAACATATGCAACTTGCAGAATTTTAATAATAATTAGCAATGAATATATATATATAGCTATATATAGTTTTATATATATTCATATATATGAGGTTTGTGGATATATACATATGTATGGAGTTATAATGCAGATATATTTATATATAAAATATGGAATATATATGAAGATATATATATTCCAACATGTAATTATATTTATATGCCTCCATCCCCTGGCATGTCACAGGCTCTCTATAGCTCACATTTAATTGTTGCTATTTTTAAAGACTTGAATTCCTAAAAATGTTGAATGAGGTACATAGCAAACAATTCTGAGACGTTTTCAAATTATAAAAGTTATTAAAACATCTTTCTGAAGTCGTGTGCAGGAAGGTGTGATTGGAATGACTAACAGAATACTCCCAGTGAGCTGCTCCTCATGTTTTCCTAGGGATAGATGGACTACATTAGTTGGCTTGTCTGAAATCGGTAGAATGGCTCTCAGATCTTCTCTGCTGCTTGTCATGTAGATATCTTCTAAAAGTCATTTTTGATTTTTACACAAAGAAGTGGTCAGAGTTGTGGATTCCATGGAGAAACCTAATATTGACATTTATTTGGATATATCATTAACTCTAAAGATTCATGCCAGGAAAATATGTTTTGCTAGTACGTAGTAAAGTAGTCAACATTTAAAAAATTAACTCATACTTTAAGTTCAACACAGAAGTTTCTTTTGAAAAAAAAATTCTTTATGTAAATTCAACAATAATGCCCTAAAATATATGCTGTATACCATGAATCTAGGTTTTATATATGGAGTTTATAAAAGTGATGCAAAGCAGGATCTATTATTCTTATGAAAAGCTTTTATTTGGGAGAAATCAGATATAATTAAATGCTAACTAGATTATTCCTTTTTTCTATTACTGTATAACACAGTTATGAATTTGAAAACAATCATGTTCTTTTCATTCATGTCTTATTCATGTATGAAACGTGATCATCTGTTTTTTTTATATGCCAACAAAATACTGGGACTTAGGTTTTAATGACGCATAATGCCCCTGCCTTTGGAAATCTGCTATGCCCTGGACAGTCTATCAGAGACCTCAGCACTGACCAATGGTATAGATAGAGGCTTTCAGGGGGAGATGGCCCTGAAATTTCTCCTGGGAGAACTCATAAGAATCATGTAAAAAGGGGAGTGGTGAGTAGGGAGATCCACTGAGAGGTAACATCAAGAGTAAAAGTGAAAATTAAGAGAGTATCACACGTTCAGGCAAGAAGAAGCAGTTCATTTTTGTTGAATTATGGAAAGACAACAAGGAGTGATAGGGGAGTCTGAAGTGTTATTAGGCAAAACCAGCTCATTACAGATCTTTTATGCCAGGTTAATAATGATGGCCTCATAATTTTTCATTCAAACAAGGACACATATTGAGAATAAACAGGGACACAATTCATGAATACTGTCATGATAAGCTTATATCAAGCCTGTCTTTAAAAAAACTGGGCAAATGGTCTGTTAAGAAATTTAGGCTGTATTCCCTTGTGAAATGTTCAAGAAGTTTTAATTGGGGATCCGATTTTTTTAAGGGTATCTTGTCTACTTTTGAGCAATAACTATGCTGGATAGCGTATACGTGGATCTTGGACCTCTTACAAAGTTGCAATAAACTAGAAAACATCTGGAGCAATTTTACGTAGCAAATTCTCCAGCATGTAAAAGGCTGATTAGACTTGTGCTTTCAAATAGAAGAAAGTGGGGTACATGGAGAAACTATGTTGCCTTTCAGGGTATTAGGGAGCCACTGGGGAAATTACTCCATTGAAAGAGTTAATACAGCTTTCAAATGTGCTTAAAAGGAATGTTTTGGATTGCTAGACACTGAGAAAACCTGGCTTAATATTACTGTATCTGAAAAATCCTCAGACCATAGAAATTGAAATCATATGAGTCTCTTGGTGTATACTTGAAATGTCCTATCATCACTTTATATTTTATTCTGTTTTGCCTGGTTAGCACTGAAAATTCACAAAAGGCAAACCATAAAGTCAGCTCTTCCTAAGTTTCTGCCAATATCAACTGCAAACAGTTTCGGGGTTTTATTTTTAAGGGAAAGAGATAATTTGACTTGCAATTTTGCAATGGCAGCTTTGTAGTGCTCCACATAGTCTGTTTTATATACACTGGTGAATCTTGATTTTAACTTTCAGCAGTTAAACAGCTTGTGGGTCTTTCAGTGGCATTCTATGGGAAGTCAGAGAATTGAGTATGATTTTACCACTTATTCTATAGACACATTCATTCTGGTTTTCGGATTAAGTTTGTACATTGGCTGGATTTCTAGACAGACACTATTTTCACAAAGAAGGTTGACAGATTTGCTAGATGCATGATCAGTAGGCATCTTATAGACATGCCGTATTCTATTTCACATACCAAGAATTGTCGGAAGGGAAATTTCTCCAAAGGCTCTAAGAGAAGAGACACAGCTAGTGATCCAGAGATCTGTTTCCCTAATGCAAGTGTAAAACAACTTGAAGAAGCTCCTTCAGATGTACGTCTTTAAAAAACAACGCAGCAAGCCAGGCTCGGTGGCTCAGCCTGTAATCCCGCGCCTTTGGGAGGCTGAGGTGAGTGGATTGCCTGAGCCCGCGGGTTCGAGACCCGCCTGGGTAGCGAGACCTCATCTCTACAATAAATCAAAAAATCAGTCGGGCGTGGTAGCGCATGCCTGTAGTTCCGGCTACTCGGAAGGCTGAGGCGGAAGGATCATCGGAGCCCAGCAGGTCGAGGTTGTGAGACTCCAACTCAAAAACAAAACAAAACAAAACAAAACAAAACCGCAGCAGATAGCTGCTGTTAGAGGCTGTTACAGAGACCTCGTTATGACTCTCAGGAGGAACTCCTGAAGAATTTCTGGAAAGCTCTTCTGAAATCCGTGACGCCGGCAAGTAATGCTACTGACAGATGCTGGGAACCGCCATGAGTAACAGAAAGAGCCAGTGAGAGGTGTTGGGAACAGCCACAGAGCACAACGGACGTTTTCCTGGAAGTGAATAAAGGGGCTGACGAAAGCTACTGTCACTGAAAGGAGAAATTTAAGAAATCAATTCCTTAAGAAGCAATTTTGATCAAATAATTCATAAGTTCTTATGGGGTATGAGGCTAGAAACTGTTGTTGGGAACATTGAAAAAAATAACTGATTCCTTAAGAAGCATGAGAGCCAGGTAAAGATGGAAGAACCATAAATTACATATAATTATTACTATCAAAATTATTGCTCAGTTCAGGAAAACTCTTCCATTTTGACCTGTTCAATCTGAAATCATAAGAAATTTGCATATAAAGAAAATAAGTCATTATGTAAATAATGATTTCTCTTTAAATCATTATTTATTTATTTAAATAGGCCATTAACATTTATATTTAAATATTACTCAAAGTGAATTTATTTAAATAATTATGGTTTATTCAAATAATCACTAGAAATTTGCATATGAATGAAATAAGTAATTTTAAAATAGTATCTCATTTTTAATTTCCAAATAAATAGCTCTAAAAATTTCAAACTTATCAGCTCTTAAATTTAATTTAAGGTGAAATTATAGTAATAAAAGTTCAATATAAATATAATTCCGAAATCTTTTCTTAACTCATGACCTTTGTACTCACTACTATTTGTACCTAAGGTATTCTTTTTTTATACTCTTTGGTTAATTTTTAGTATCTTTCATATCTTCTTAAATAGCACAATTCAGTGTGGTTTTCCCCAACATAATTCTCTCTCAGCACCCTTTTATTCCCCCTCAGAGCACATATTAAATATATGTAGTTATATACTAATTTATATCTGCTTTCCTTGAATTGTTAGCTGTTTGTGATCAGCCCTATACCTTTTTTGTTGACTGGATTTGCTCAATGCCAAGCAGAGTGTTTGCCACAAACTTGGTGCTTAGTAAACATTGATTTAAAATATGAATAAAATATGTTAACAAAGATGTCACAGAAATTAATACCATCTTCAAAATTTTAGGAAAAAAAAATATTTGAATGGTAAGGATATAATGCTTGTTGGTCAAATTGAAACTTTCTTGTTGTTGTTTGAGTTGGAGTCTCACTCTATCACCTAGGCTGGTGTGCAGTGGCACCCTCACGGCAACCACAGCCTCGACCTGCTGAGTTCAGGTGATCCTTCCCGCCTCAGCCTTCCAAGTAGCTGGAATTACAGGCATGTGCTACCACATCCGGATAATTTTTTGATTTATTGTAGAGACGAGGTCTTGCCAAGTTGCCCAGGAGGGTCTCGACTCCCTGGGTTCAGGCAATCCTCTAGCCTCAGCCTCCCAAAGTGCTGGGATTACAGGCTTGAGTCACTGTGCCCAGCCAAATTGAACATTTTAGACTGAATGACTATGAGGAGGTAAATCATGTTAACAAACAGTCCTGGTCTCCCTTTCCCTCTCATTCTGTCCTCAAGTCCACTATTTCACTAGTGGTTTGGGATTCAAGAGACTTACAATCGAAAGGAAGACATGGGTTAATAACTGGGATGTACCCACTGATTAAGCTTGATCTTAATGAAAATATATGCCTCCAATAGAAATGAACTCTTTGACATCAAACTGTTCTTTTATTATAATTTCTTTATTCTAGCTAAGGAAGAGACAGTGGGAAGTCATCAAGTTTAAAATTTTAATTTTATTAAAATTATTTATTTAAAAAATAAATTGATTTGATTTAACTTAGAATTTAATATAAATTTTAATTTTTAAAATTTTACTAAGATATTTTTTAAAAGAGCAGTCTTGGAACACGGTAAGAAACAACATAGTGTAGAAATCACTTGTACTAAAACACTGGGAATGGTGAAGTTTTTCTATTCACAAATGTTTGCATTTTCTTATTTTTATTTGCCCACAACTTTTCTCAGAAGAGCTTTGGGTTGAAACACTGAGTTAGATTTGTGAACAGACATTGAACAGTTGAGTTATTACTGAGAAAATATGATTACATTGAAGCCGCAGAAAATACATAGAACTGTATAAAAATGAGTCTTTATGTTGATGTATTGGGGACGAGTCTGTGCCTGAAACCTGATCACAAAACGTAGAAAAGGTTAAGGAGAAAGAAAAGAGTGGCTTTCCATTTTGTATTATTTTTATTCCAAGTTACAGTTATTGGTTCAGTTGTATGTGAAAACTCACAAAAGTAGAGAAACTTGTGTAAACCAACCTCATTTTGATTCTTCCTCTCACAATTTTATGCCATTTATTTCACATTTGTCATTCAAACAAGCTCACTAGTTAAAAACTGGCAAAAAAAAAAACACATACAAGAAGGTTTTCTTAACTGTAAAAGAAAAAAACAACCATTTCTAATAATTTTTATCTCACATTTTTCTAATTATATACATAAACTGGAATAGAGAAATAATTCTAAATTATTTTGCATTTGTTCATAAGTGTAAATATCTATATACATATAAATGAGGTTACTGAAGAGGTACTTAATAAATCTGAAATTACTGAGGCATCTCAAATTATTAGAACCAATGTTCAAAATTATCTCATACACTAATGGTCAAATTTTACACATTTTTAAAGCCCACTTATAATATGGAATTATAAACATACAATTTTAAATATTGCACAACTTTTAGGTAGTCTTATAAGTTAGCAATAATCCAGAAGAAAAAGATCTGTGTTTATAAGTGGTTGCAAGATTAATATAAGGCAAGGGTGTCATATGAAAGTTGTAGACCAGATAGACAATTAAGTTGCTTTTTTTTTTCAGTTGGAGTCTCACTCTGTTGCCCAGGCTGGAGGGCAGGGGCACGCTCCTGGCCACCGCAGCCTCGACCTGCTGGGCTCCGGCGATCCTTCCACTCATCCTTCTGAGTAGCTGGAACTACAGGCGCACGCTACCACGCCCGGCTAATTTTTAAATTAATTGTAGAGATGAGGTCTCGCCAATCTGCCCCGGCGGGTATCGAACCCGCGGGCTCAGGCAATCCACTCACCTCAGCCTCCCAAAGGCGCAGGATTACAGGCTGAGCCACCAAGCCCGGCTTAAGTTACTTTAATAGAAGTATAAATTAATCGTAGTATTGTAGATATATGCTGGTTGTTACTTTACATAATGGGAATTTTATCTTCAATACTTTCAACATTATACTTCTATTAAAGCAACTTAATGTTGAAAGTATTGAAGATAAACTTCCCATTATGTAAAGTACCAACCAGCATACATCTACAATACTATGATTAATTTGATATTTTGAATCTTTAAAAATTATACTGAATTAAAATAACAGTGATATGAATAGTAAGGGGTTAACATAGTTAGAGGATTCTATTAGCTTTTGGAAGAGTAAAACTAAGGAGGAATGACAATTTTTATGTATTTGAAGAACTGTCATATAAAAGTCTGTGGCAATTCATTATCTATTTTTCTCCAAAACATTATAACAATAGGCATATAAAAATAATTAGAAATGACAATTTGACTCGATTTAGAAAAAAAATTAAAACTTATAGGTAGTACATCAATGTCATTTTGATTTGCATGTCGATGATGACTAGTGAGCCTGAGCATTTTTTCATGTGTCTGTTGGCTGCTCATATGACTTCTTTTGACAAGTGTCTGTTCATGTCCTTTGCCCACTTTTTAATGGGACTCTTTGCTTTTTTTTTCTTTTGGCACATTCAACTTGCTTGCAGATCCTGGATGTTAGGCCTTTGTCAGTTATGCAGCTAGCAAATGTTTTTTTTTCCCATTCTGTGGGCTGTCTCCCCACTCTTGATGGTTTCTTTTGCTTTGCAGAAGTTTTCCAGTTTGATAAGGTCCCCCTTGTCTATCTTATCTTTTATGGCATGGGCTTTTGGGATTTTGACTAGGAATTGGTTGTCTATTCCAATTTCCATAAGGATGTCTCCTGTATTTTCTAATATTCTCAACATTTGAGGTTTTACGTTTAGGTCATTGTTCCATTTGGACTTGATTTTTGTGGATGGTGATATGCAGGTGTCCTGTTTCATTCTTCTGCATGTGGTCAGCCAGTTTTTCCAGCACCATTTACTGGATAAATTCCTCTTTCCACAGTGATTATTGTTGGAAACAGTAAGAAGCAAATCATTCTATAAAAAAGATACCTGCACACGTATGTTTGCTATTCGCAATAGCAAAAACATGGAACCAACCATGTTGCCTACCGAAGCTGGACTGAATAAAGAAAATGTGGTACATATACACAATGGAATATTATGCAGCCATAAAGAAGGACAAATATATGGACTTCGCAGCAACTTGGATGGATTTGGAGTCGATCATACTCAGTGATCTGTCACAGAAACAAAGAACAGAGTACCATATGTTCTCACTCATAAACAGACCTTGAACAATTATAATACTATAAGAAAGTGTTTGGCAGTAATGGGAGACTGTGAGGGGAGGGGGATAGGATAGGCAGTTGAGGGAAACTGCTAGGGGAGGGAGGGGCATACTTCATCAACAAGGGTACCTGCATGATCAGTGTTTATATACCTAACCCTGAATTGTACCCCACATCTTTATAATAATAAAAATAAAAATTTAAAAAAAGGCCATCATTAATAAAACAATAGATGCTGGTGAAGATGTGGAGACAAGGAAATGCTTCTATACTGTTAGTGGAAATGCAAACTAGTTCAACCTCTATGGAAAACCATGTGGTGATTACTAAAAGAACTAGAAATTGACCTTCCATAAGACCCTAAAATCCACCTTCTAGGAATATAACCAGAGAAACTTAAATCACTCTACAAAAAACATGCACAAGCTTGTTTATTGCATCAAAAACATGGAGCCAACCATGCTGCCATTGAAAGTAGACTGGAAAAAAATAAAATTTGGTATATATAAACAATAGAGTGTTACACAGCCATAAAGAAGAACAAAATTGTGGACTTTGCAGCAACTTGGTTGGATTTAGAGTCTATCATACTCAGTGTTCTATCACAGAAACAAAGAACTGAGTACCACATGTTCTCACTCATAAGCGGACCCTGAATATTTACCATAATACAATAAGAAAGGGATTGGCAGTAGTGGGACACTGCCAGGGGAGGCAAAGGAGGCACACTTCATCAATAAGTGTACCTGATCTCATATCAGGCAAAGTGGGGACCAAATTTTACCTGTACAATGACCACTTATATTTCTAATTCTGAATTGTACCCCACTTTTTTAAAATAAAAAAAAGACAAACAAAGTTAAAACTTATAATAGAGTGTTTAACTCCTTTAGCCCAGTTATGTGTCTTTTTTTTTTTTTTTTTAAGTGAGAAAGCAGAATTTATTGAGAGAACAGGAAACCTCCCACAGTGGGAGGGGACCTGAAGGGGTTGCCCCCAGATACATGTCTTAACACAACATTATGTGTGTTTAGTACTTGGCATCGTCCCCTTCACATAAAAGATCTTCAAAAATTAATGTTGAATTAATATATGTATTAACAAACAAGCCTTACCAATAATGAAATAATCAACAGTGCAAGGAAGTGAGATTTCTATTCTTAAGATTATTGAAGCAAAGACTGAATGACCACCAAATTGAAATACAATGCAAGTTGTGATGCTAAATTATGCTTAATTTTAATGTGTGCTTTCCAAAATAACTCTGAAATTCATCTTATGATCATATAGCATATCATGTTTAGAAGTATTTCTGTTAAGTGGAAGGCTGTCATGTTTTCTCCCCTGCATCTTAAAATAGGAAGACATTTTAAGAGCACAGATCTGTGTTTAAGAGCACAGATGTTGGCATGAAGTAAAGATGACTCCACATTTGATATACCACAAAAACATGTATAATCTGAGACCTTGTTGTTTCTAATTGTCTATGTGAAAGAGGGCAGTGTAGCCTGAATGAGAAAGGAAAAAGTAGTCAAAATACAAGAAAGCCAAGGATTGCAAAATAATAATAATAATAATAATAATAATAATTAGTGGGAGAAAATGTTGGATGTTATATTTTCCTCAGAAACCCATGGCACCAATTACCATTCTATCTAAAGGAGATAAAAGTGCTTTCTTTGTGTGATAATAATAACACTAAAGGTATTCAAGGAAAGCTGTTAGTATGACTGATAGTAAAGAATGCTAGAATCAACCTCATCACTGAGCTTGCTGAACATGACAGATACAAGTAATTATGATTTTGGTCTTTAGATTTGAATGTTTTATGCAATTGTGTGAGTATGTGTTTGTGGGCATACCAAGCCCTAACATCTAAAAATAAAAGACTTTACTCAGCAAAGTAACTAAATTTCTTTTATCACTCAAAGTCAGCATTTTGCTTCATTTTACTGGAAATCATAAAATAAAGGGAAATTGACTAAGTGTCTCTATGTTTTATATCATTAACAACGCTACGGGTACATTTTGTCTGAAAAAAGGATACATTTTAGAGTGTGAAATTGAATGTGAACTCTTTCCATTAGTTATTGATTAAATTGATTGCTGATTTCCTAGATCCTGACAAGTTAGAATTTACAGTTGTATTTTTTTAAATGTAGCTTGCAGATTGAGATTTTACTTGAACATGCTGCTTTCATATTTTGAATGGCTTAGGGAATTGCTTTTATTTACTTTTAGCTGTTAGAGTAGTCTGAACGTCTAGTACAGAATTGTCCACAATATGAGAGTACACATAGTCCTTCTACAATCATGTATTTGAAGCCTTCTTAAAAGAAATGAAATACACATTGGTAAAATGCTCTCTAAAAGCACTCAGGCTTTAAAATAAAATAGAATAAGAGTTAGAGCGGAGTCAAGGATTCAATTGAACTCAAGTTAGCGCAAAGTCTAAGGAAAATAAGCACACACTTCTTGTGTATTTGCATTATGTTGCATAAAGCATTTTATCTTTATATTATAAAAATATAGGCCTTTTTGAAAATCATTTTTTTCTAGCTCCTTTAAGAGGTAATGCTAAAAAATCGACGATGCAAAACAACATGGAAATGATAAAAACCTAGTACACATAATAAACATTTTTCTACCCTTTGGCTACCATTTTGAACAAATTTACTGTCTGAGAAGATCTCTGCTATATAATTTACCCCATTATGTTCTTGCTTCAGCCACAAATATAGTAGGTGATGGTGAGGTTGTTTAAGTGATAATAAACCAGGTGAGGTCCAAAATGGGCTTAGAAGTACACATGAAGTTACATATAGTCATCCTACAGAAACAGATGCCATAAAACTACATATTTTATTGTTATAGAGATTCCTATTTATCAAGGAATGACATATGTACCTCATCTTTGCAAATACATAATAAAGATTCGCAGTTCTTACAAAGTATATAATATTTCACTTGAAACTAGCTTAATGTATATACAGAAAATACATTAACTTGAAAACAACTTTGTTTCATAGAATAAGAACCTGTGGTGATTAAAACAATTCTGTTTCATGATTATAGTGGAGGCCACACAAAACTACACATATTGCCAAAATTACATAGAAGTACACATGTAGATATATATAGACACACAATTACATGAGAAAAAATGTGCTCATGGAACTTCAATAAGCCCTGTGGATTTACCAACATCACCTTCCTGGTTTTAATATTGTACTGCAGTTTTACAAGACTCTAATTTTGAGGAATGCTGGGTAAAGAATACATGTGACTTCCTTGCACATTTTTTCAATTTTCTATAAATTATAATTATTTCAAAATGAAAACTTATAAGAAGAGGGAGAGAAATGTAAGGGAATATCTACCCAGTCTTAGAACATTCAGGCTGATATGAATGAATAATATAGACTGAGTGGCTCATAAACAACAGAATTTGATTTCTCACTGTTCTAGAGCCTGGGAAATTCAAAATCAAGGTGCCAATAGATTCAATGTCTGGTGAACACCCATTTTCTGGTTCATAGATGGCCATTTTTTTTTTGTCTTCACATGGTGGAAAGAGTGAGGCACTTTCTGAGTTCTCTTTTATAAAGGCACTAATTTTATTAATGAGGGCTTCACTCCCATGATCTAATCACCTCTTAAAAAGCCTGGTCTTCTGAAACCATTACATTAATGATTAGATTTTGAAACTATAAACTTTGAGGGGACATAAGCATTCAGTCTAAAGCACACCAGAAGTAGGACTTTTACCTTGTTTTAAACCTGACTAATACTAACTGGGAAAAAAAAAGAAATCAAATTATATAAGTGATAAGCTAAATTTTAACATTGATGATTAAGACATTAATGTTAACTCTTTTTTTGACTCTTTACTTGCCATTTTAATACTGCTGCCAACTATAACAGATTAAAATCTGTACACATGACAAAGTGGAAAAAAGTTCCAAAATGCAACAGTTTCAGTAAAAAACATGCAGACTAAGGATCACTGCAGTTAACATTGCTACAGTAAAAACAATGACAAACAGGAATTTGACACCAATGTTAACTTTTTAAGGTAAAGTGCATTTGGTTATTTTAAAATGTTATTATATAAATCAAGTCATACACACATTTGTTTCTGAAATTAAAAGCAGAATAAAATTATAGAAATGAATCAAACAAGCACACAAAGAAATCACTCCAGCCTTTTATATATTTGAAGATTCAATAAGTTTCACTCAAAAGTCAATTTCAGGTTAATTAAAAATATGCAGAGCCGGGCTCGGTGGCTCAGCCTGTAATCCCTCGCCTTTGGGAGGCTGAGGTGAGTGGATTGCCTGAGCCCGTGGGTTCGAGACCCGCCTGGGAAGCGAGACCTTATCTCTACAATAAATCAAAAAATCAGCCAGGCATGGTAGCGCATGCCTGTAATTCCGGCTACTTGGAAGGCTGAGGCGGAAGGATCGCCGGAGCCCAGCAGGTCGAGGAGGCCAGGAGCGGCCACTGCATTCCAGTGTGGGCGACAGAATGAGACTCCAATTCAAAAAAAAAAAATGCAGACCTATGTTGTTCATTTCCACAAATACGCCATTTCGAATCATAACTTGTTTATGTTTTGGGGCAAGTTTGGCAACAATAGAGAAAGACAAAAAACAAATTCTCTCTCTCTCAAGTTTTGGCAGGTTTTTTCTACATTTTGCTTACAGACTTGGAGTTTGCTTGGGATATGATTTCATTTATTTTTTTCAGTTGTTGACTATTGCCCTTTAATTTTTCCACTGAAATGTTGGAAACTCTTTTGTTTATTCTTACCAAAATGTATTTTATTGGTTACTAAGTGCCTTTTAAAGAGGACATTATAAGCTAGGAGCTTGAAAAATCTTTCTGATTTACTCTATCGTAACTTCTCCTCAGCCAACTTGCTCTCTGAGTGTGAGAACATTGAGTGGTCAGTCTATCCTTTCTAAAGGGTACTAAATGTGTGTTAATACTAAATCTAATGGCAAAATTCTACTTAGGGATATAGTCAATTGTTTTATTCACATAAAATCTTTTTATGTGTAATAAATTTATCCTGGATTTCTTATTTATTATTATTTTTAATTTTAAAGATGTGGGGTACGATTCAGAGTTAGGTATACAAATGGTCATTGTGTAGGTAAAGTTTGGGCCTTACTTTGGTCCCCACATCACCTGATTTGAGATCAGGTACCCTTACTGAAGAAGTATGCCCCACCCCTGCACCTTCCCTGGCAGTTTCCTACTACTGCCAATCCCTTTCTCATAGTATTATGATAATTGCTTAGTGTTCACTTATGAGTGAGAACATGTGATACTCAATTCTTTGTTTCTGTGATAGGTCGCTGAGTAGTACAGACTCAAAATGCAAGTTGCTGCAAAGTTCATAATTTTGTCCTTCTTCATGGCTGCATAATATTCAATGGGCAGCATGGTTGGTTCCATGTTTTTGTTATTGTGAATAGTGCTGCAATAAATCTATGTGTGCAGGTATCTTTTTTGTAGAATGATTTGAATTCCTCTGGGTTCATTCACAGAAGGAGGATTGCTGAGTCATCTGGGAGATTGATCTCTAGATCTTTTAGGAATCGCCAAACTTTTTTCCACAGAGGTTGTATTAGTTTACACTCCCACCAACAGTGTAGAAGTGTTCCCTTTGCCTCGCATCCACTCCAACAACTGTTGTTTTCTGAGTTATTGAAGATGGTCATCCTGAATGGAGTTAGGTGGTATCTCAGTGTGATTTTAATCTGCATTTCTTTGATGACTAGTGAGGCTGGGCATTTTTTCATGTATCTGTTGGCTGCTTCTATGTCTTCTTTTGAGAAGTGACTACTCATATCTTTTGTACACTTTTTTTAATAGGGCTGTTTGTTTTTTCCTTTGTGCCATTTTTGAGTTATTTGTAGATCCTTGATGTTAGACCTTTGTCAGATATGTAGTTGGCATATATTTTCCCAGTCTGTGAGTTGCTTCCCAACTCTGTTGATGGTTTCTTTTGCTTTGCAGAAGCTTGTCAGTTTGATGAGGTCCCACTTGTCTATCTTATCCCTTACGTAATGGGCACTTGGGGGTTTTGATTGCCATTTCCAATTTCCATAAGGGTGTCTTCTGCATTTTCTAAGGTTCTTATAGTTTGAGGTTTTATGTATAGGTCTTTGATCCATTTAGAGTTGATTTTTGTGTATGGTGATAGGTAGGGATTCTGTTTCAGTCTTCTGCATGTGATCAGCCAGTTTTCCCAGCAACATTTACTGAATAGGCTCTCCTTTCCCCAGTGGTTATTTGTGGAGGCTTTGTGAAGATGAGTTGAGAAATTGAGGTTTTGCTTCTGAAATCTCTATGCTGTGCCAGTGGTCCATATACCATTCTTGTACCAATACCAGGCTGCTTTGATTTTGAGTAGCCTTATAGTAAAGTTTAAAGTATAGAAGTGTGATGCCTCCCTCTTTGTTTCTTTTGCAGATGGTTTGGCTATTTGTGGTCATTTATGATTTCATATGAATTTTTGTATTGTTGTTTCCAGATCTGAAAAAATTGATGCTGGTAATTTAATGGGTGCTGCATTAAATCTGTAGATTGCCTTGTGTAGGATAGACATCTTAACAATGTTGTTTATTCCAATCCCTGAGCATGGAATATTTGTCCATTTGTTTGTGTCGTCTTTGATTTCTTTGAGCAATGTTTTGTTGTTTTTGTTGTAAAGATCTTTTACTTCTCTGGTTAGGAAGATGCCAAGGTATTTCGTTTTTTGTATGGCTATTGTGAATGGGATTGTGCTTTTTATTTGGTTTTTTGCCTGTTTGTTGTTGGTCCATAAGGATGCTACTGTCTTTTACACATTGCTTTTGTACCCTGAGATTTTTTCAAAGTCCTTTATCAGTGAAAGAAGGTTTTTGACAGAGGTGTAGAGTCACATCGTCAGCAAAGAGGGATAACTTGACTTCTTCTTTTCCTATGTGGATACCTCTGATTTTTTTCTCTTGTCTGATTGTTCTTGCTAAAACTTCTAACACTATGTTGAACAAGAGGGGTGAAAGTGAGCAGCCTTGTCTTGTTCCAGGTTCAGGGGTAATGCTTCCAATTTTTGCCCATTTAGTAATATGTTGTCTGTGGGTTTATTGTAGATGGCTTTTACTATTTTGAGGTATGTTCCCTCTATGCCTAGGTGTTCGAGGGTTTTTTATCAAGAAGGGATGCTGGATTTTATTGAAAGTTTTTTCTGCCTCTCAAGATATAATCATGTGATTCTTATTTTTATATCTGTTGATGTATTTAATTACATTTATGGTCTTGCAGCTGTTGAACCAGTCCTTCATTCCAGAGAGGAAGTCTACTTGGTCATGATGGATGTTTTTGAGATGTGTTGTTGGATCTAATTTGCTAGAATTTTGTTGAGTATTTTTGCAACTATGTTCATCAGGGATATTGGCCTGTAGCTCTCTTCTTTGTTGGATTGTTACTGGATTTGGGTATCAGTGTGATGTTAGCTTCACAAAATGATTTGGGGAGAGTTCTATCTTTCTCAGTTGCTAGGGATACTTTCAATAGGATTGGTATCAACACTATCTTATATGTTTTGTAGAACTCCACTGGAAAGACGTCTGGTCCAGGACTGTTTTGGGGTGGGGGGGTAGTTTTCTTATGATGGAGTCTATTTCCTGGTTTGTTATTGGTCTTTTCAGTGATTAAATTTCTTCTTGTTTCAACCTTGGGAGGTTGTGTGATGTCAGAAAGTCCTCCATTTCATTTAGATTTTATTTATTTATTTTTTTTTGGATCTGATTTCCTAGAATCTTGTTGAGAATTCATTTAGATTTTCAAGTTTGTTTCCATACAGGTGTTCATAGCAATCTCTGTATTTCTTCAGGGTCCATTGTGATTTGCTCTTTTGCAAGATCTTTGATCTGATTGTGTTTATTTGGACCTTTTCTCTTTTTCTTGGTCAATCTTGGTAGGGATATGTAAATCTTGCTTATCCTTTCAAAGAACCAGCTGTTTCCTTGATTTTTTCTATAATATTTTTGTCTTCTGTGTCCTGAATTTGGGCTTTTACTTTGATGATCTAGATTTTTCTGCTGAAATTAGGGTTTTGGAGGTCTTCCCTTTCCAGCTTCCTAAGGTGATATGTTAGACTGTTAACTTGTGATCTTTTCATTTTCTTGATGGGTGTTCATAAATAAATGTATTCGCCTCTCAGTATTGATTTCATGGCATTCCAGAGGTTTTGATAAGATGTGTCTTTATTTCCATTTGTTTCCAGAAGTCTTTTAATGTCTGCTTTGATGTCTGCATTGACCCAGGAGTTATTCATCATTATGCTGTTTAGTGTCCATGTCTTTGTGAGTTTTGGGGTAGCTTTAACTGGTGTTCATATTTATTTTTATTCCATTGTTGTCTGAGAAGGTATATGGCAGTATTTCAATCTTATGGAATGTGTTTGTGCTTAATTTATGTCCAGGGATGTGGTCAGTTTTGGAGTATGTCTTGTGTGGTGGTGAGTAGAATGTATATTCCATGGTTGTTGGTGGAGTGTTCTGTAGGTATCTATCAAGTCCATTTGGTCAAGCGTCAAGTTGAGGTTCTGGATCTCCTTGTTGATTTTTTGCCTCATTGATCTATCTAGGGTTGTTTGTGGGATATTAAAATCCCCAGCTATGGTAGTGTCTGAGTCAGCGACTTTTTTTTAGTTTACTTAGAAGCTGCTTTATAAAGGTCGGTGCTTCTATATTGGGTGCATATATATTTAGAATGGATATTTCTTGTTGATAGATTGAAACTTTTATCATTATTTGGTGACCTTCTGTATCTTTTAAAAATTTTAATAACTTAAAGGATATTTTGTCTGATATTGAGATCACAACTCCTCTTTTTTTTTTTTTGAATTGGAGTCTTACTCTGTAGCCTAGACTGGAGTGCAGTGGCCGCTTTCAGCCACTGCAACCTCGACCTGCTGGGCTCTGGCAATCCTTCCGCCTCAGCCTTCCAAGTAGCTGGAATTACAGGCATGCACTACCACGCCCGGCTGATTTTTTGATTTGTTGTAGAGATGAGGTCTCGCTGTCCAGGCGGGTCCGAACCCGGGGGCTCAGGCAATTCACACACCTCAGCCTCCCAAGGCACAGGATTACAGGCTGAGCCACCGAGCCTGGCTCCAGTTTGCCATTCTAAGTCTTTTCAGTGGTGCATTCAGTTAATTCATGTTCAGGCTAATTATTGAGATGCAAGAGTTTATCCCTCTCATGAGGTTTTTATAGGGTTTGTTGTTGTTTGTTTATTTGTTTGTTGATCTTCTTTTGATATTTGGGTTGATATGTGTGTGTGTTTTCAATATTTTTCCTGTATTCCTGTGAAGGATGTGGCCATTATTTTCCTTTCTTCTGTGTTTAATACCTTTTTTAAGTGTTTCTTGTAGAGTTGGTCTAGAAGTAGCATAAATTCTTAGAGATCGAATATCTGGGAAAGGTCTTAATTCTCCATTGCTGATGAAGCTTAGCTTGACAGATTAGAGCATTCTTGGTTACAATTGTTCATCTTTGAGAACTTTAAAGATTGGACTCCAGTCTCTTCTAGCCTGTAGTGTTTCTATAGATAAGTCTGCTGTTATTCTAATTGGTCTTCCTGGTAAGTAGTCTGACCTTTCTCTTTTGCTGTCCTTAGGATTTTTTCTTTTACAGCTACTTTGTGTAAGCAAATTACTATGTGTCTAGGAGTTGTTCTTCTCATTTGATGGCTTGCAAGGGTTCTCTGAATCTCTTATATTTGAATGGTCATTTCTCTGATGAGATGAGGAAAGTTTTCTTTGATAATATCATGGAATGTTTGTTCCAGGGTGGTCTCTGTTTCTCTATTTGCCTCAGGAATGGCAAGTAATCTTATGTTCAGCCACTTGATATAATCACACATCCCTTAGAGGCTTTGTTCCATCTTTTTAAACTTCTTTTCTATGTTTTCAACAGTTTTAGTTAGCTCCATATTTTGGTCCTCAAACTCTGAGATTCTTTCTTCTGCTTGGTTAATTCTGATTTCCATATTTGTCAGTTTGTTATTTATTTTGTTTACTGTATTCAAGCTGTCATCTCAGTTATCAACTCCTTCATTTTTTTCCCTCATCTCTTTTCATTTCTATTAATTCTCTCTATTAACATCTTCCTCTCTGTGTTTGTGGTTTGAGATCAGCCATTCTGGGGACTCTTCATTGTTTGAGTTTCTATGTCTGTATTCTCAGGTGTGTCTTCCCAGGAGTCTGTATGGAACCTGTATTCTTCCTTTGATTCTTCTTCAGTTGTGATGGTTGTCCTCTCCCTTTCCCCTCCTTCTTTAATTCCATTGCTCAGTGATAGGGGATAGCTTTCACTTCAGTTTGCTCAATCTCTCTATTCTTCCTTATGAAGATCCTCTGGTTTTGTTAAATTTTGAAGCTGGACTTGGGATGAGAAATTGTGCTTTTTACAGTTTTGAGATTTGATCAAGGTGTGAGGTGAGAGCTGTTGTTCAGAAACTATCTGCAGATCATAGTATCCAGTGACTGGTGTGGGGGTCCCCTGGAACCCACTTCTCACTGCCTTATAATCTGTCCATTTGATGGGGGCATATGGACACCCCCTGAGAGCAAAATGTGATAAGTAAAAGGGGAAATACAGATAAAGTAAGAAGGAAGACTAAATAAAGATGAAGCTAGAGGAAAAGAAGAAGGAAAACAGACAGGCACACTAATTAACAGATAAACAAACAAACAAAAAACAGGAAAAAACAAAAACATACAAACACGCATGCAAACAAAAATAACCCTGAAGATGCATTTGCCTTCAAAAATTCCCATATACAAACAGAATAACTAAAAAGCATCAAAAAATATGACACACACACACACACAAAAAAACATAAGCAAAGACAGGGAGAGAAAAAAGAGCTCCCTCTGTGGCCAGTCTTGGAACTTCAGGTTCCCTTCCCAAGCACTGTTGCTGCCTTTGGCTGCTGCTCTGGCCTCCAGCCCCGCCCCTCTGCTTTCTGTGTAGACTGATTGGGTGGTTCCTAGCCCCAGGGACTGCTTTGGGAGGAGGGTGAATCAGATCCTGACTCACCCAATTCACCCACTGGTGCTACTGCCACCAAGTCCCCCACTCAGATCCCATGTGTCTGTGCCTGGTCCAGAGTGGGGGTAGGATGTCTGTCTCTCTATGTCTGTTCCTGAAGTTTCCTCTCTGGATCAGCGGTGGTCGATCCTAGGGTGGTGCAGTGATTACCTCAGGGTTCCAGGTTGGAGGCCAACTTGATCTGTTTATTGAACACTTTATTTTTCCCACTTTGTCAGTTTAAAATCAGACCCAGCTGGCCTTTTGTTGTTGTCATTTCTGTTCTTTGGATCCCAGAGTTCCAGGAAAATTAAACTGTGTATTGGGTGGAATCTGGCCACGTCTCTATTTGTGGGGAAAGAGTTTTATTTATTTTTATGTTTATTATTTATTTATTTTTATTTATTTATTTATTTTTTGAGTTGGAGTCTCACTCTCTCACCCAGACTGGAGTGCAGTGGCCGCTCCCGTCCACCACAGCCTCGACCCGCTGGGCTCCAGCGATCCTTCCGCCTCAGCCTTCCGAGTAGCTGGAACTACAGGCGCGCGCTACCATGCCCGGCTAATTTTTGATTTATTGTAGAGATGAGGTCTCACCAATTTTCCCAGGCAGGTCTCGAACCCGCGGGCTTAGGCAGTCCACTCACCTCAGCCTCCCAAAGGTGCGGGATTACAGGCTGAGCCACCGAGGCCGGCTGGGAAAGAATTTTAAACTTGGATTCCCTGGTTGCTTCTTTGGGAAAATGAATAAATAATGAGTGGTGAGATGGTGAGGGCATGGGGGACATCCAGACTGACAACGGGCAGAAAGGGTGCTGCACAGTTTCTCTCGGCTGTTCAGATATCTTAAATTTCTGAAGTTCGTTAGATATGAACACAAACCTGAACTCAGCCACCTAATAATGGCATAAATTTGAGTGCATTATTTAGTACTTGTATCTTTAAGTCTAGGGTTTTTCTTCTGTAATTTGAGATAAAGAGAAATTACCTTATGTTTGCTGTGATTTTTGAAGACTGAAGAAAGTATTTCATATGAAATATCTGGCCCAAGGACTACAATATAATTGTGAGTGTGTGTGTGTGTGTGTGTGTGTGTGTGTGTGTGTGTGTGTGTGTACAATTATATTTCACTATACTGAGCAGATCAAGTTCTTATCAGACTTGGATAGATTAAGCTAGTAGGTTTGTAAGACAAAACAGAAAGAACCACTGGCCTAAAATAGATAAATCTTTTCTATTGGCAGAGGATAGAAATGACGAATAGAAACTATTTATATTACTATGTCTTTGCTTGAAATACCAGAAGCAAATAAACAAAAAAAATATTATCGTTGTACCTGGAAGTTCTCAACAAAACATTCAATAAGGGTAATTGATATAACTAAAATCTCACAAGAAATAAAAGTAAATTCTGGCCTCTCTTTTAGACTATAAAAATGATATATACACAAAATAAGTAGCTATAGCAAGAGACTCTACCAGGACATATTTTCTGGTACCTCATAAAATTAAACAAACATGCATTGCCATACAATTGAGAGTTTAAGAAGACCTCACACAGGAGAAGGAATTTAAAAGTATCTGTGAGAAATATTATTTTTCATTCTCTTTTGTCTTTTTTTTTCCTTCTTCTTTTCCTTTTTACTGTTATTGTGCCCTATTTGCTTCAGGGAAGATGAAAATAACATTTTTTCTATATGAACTACAATAAAAGACAAGAAATTCTTTACTGGTGAAACATAGAGGGCAAAATGATCAAAGTAAGAAAAGCTAAAATAGCCTTGGCAAGCTAATTACAGTCATTGCCTTCAGCAGATGATATTTCAGATTTACAATGGACTCTGCTATTTATCAATATAGCTATAGATTTTGGATGACCTATGCTATTTTAATATGAAAAGTGTATATTATTTCACAAATGTATTTATCACATTTCCTGCAATGCAAGTTTTTAAATTGATTTTTAAATAGGAAAAATTGAGCTTAATGCTTAGCAGTACATCTTGCTGTGATAGATTTTTTTCCTCTGCATATCAAATGGATGTTGTACTGTCAGATAGGATATTGGTGGACTTAGATAATCTTTTATGATCTTTTCACCATATTTCTATAAACCTATATTTTAGATGGGAAATAAAGAACTCTTGTTATGTATGAGTAAACAGCACTGATGAATTATTTTCAATGTCTATGATTAGAATGATGAAGGACATATATCACCTAACTTATTCCAGGCTTTTCTGTGCTTATCAAGCGAACTATGAATGATTCACAGAAGCGTGCCATCTTCACTTTCCATCACAGAGTAAGATCTGATAAACATGCCTAAATCTTTATTTTGAACGAACACCAATCTAAACTCTCCATCCAAACCCCATTTAACGAATAAAACTCATAGGGAAAAAAGAGGGAATATTGAGTATACAGATATAGATATTTTTCCATTCCAAACGCATTTATTAAACTACCACATAGCAAATACTGCAAAGGCTCTGAAGATTCAATTTTACACTGCAAAATACATTCCCTGTACTCACAGAGTTCACAATCTAGTAGCTCAAAATCTAAACAAAACACTTAATTGCAATGCAGCTTGACATGGACTATGATGGGGAAATACAGGATGCTAAGGCACAGAGAAGGGAAACATAAAATTCAGTATAGCAGCAGCATATAATATAAAACAATCACAATGTTTGTTTAATTCCAACATTTCTTTGAAGGTCATTACATTTCTTTCTGGGCCATTGATACTACAAAGATTTGCCAGTCTTAACATAAGTATAATTTTGGCTAATTCAAGGGCACACTACCACTTAGTGTTCAAAATGGCTTCATTTAAGACCAGGAGGGGTCAGGTGGGTCAAGTGTAGTGTGGCTCACCTCTGTATTTCCAGCACTTTCGGAGGCTAAGACAGGAGGATTGTTTGAGGCCAGAAGTTTGAGATTGGCCTAGGCAACATAGCAACACCTCATCTCTCCAAAAAATAAAATAAAATTAGTGGGGTGTCATGGCTATGCACCTGTAGTCTTAGCTACTCATGAGGCTGAAGTCAGATAATTGCTAAAGCCCAGGATTTTGAGGCTGCAGTAAGCTATGATTGAGTCACTGTACTCCAATCTGGGTGACAGAGTGAGACCAGGCCCTCCCCCACCAAAAAAAAAAAAAAGAGAAAGAGAGAGAGAGAGAGAGAGAGATTAATACAGCATCTGACAAGTTTGGTGTATTTTGTACATCAATGATATCCAAATCAATATAAACCAAGTTCTAAGCAATGCAGCCATCATTCTTTGAAATTCACTACTAAAAACACCTGTATATGATTAATGAAACATTTGTCTAAAAAAGAACATATGATTCTTTATTTATTTATTTTTTAACTTTTCTTATTTTAAAGATGGGGGTATAATTCAGGATTAGTTATACAAGTGGTCATTGTACTGGTAAAGTTTGGGCCTCGCTTTGGTTCCCACTTTGCCTGGTTTTGAGATAAGGTAGCCATATTGATTTGGTGTCCCCTCCCCCACCCACCCTGGCAGTATCTTGTTACTGCCAATCCCTTCCTTATAGTATTATGGTAAATGTTCAGGGTCTGCTTATGAGTGAGAACATGTGGTACTCTGTTCTTTGTTTCTGTGATAGAGCACCGAGTATGATAAACTCTAAATCAATCCAAGTTGCTGCAAAGTCCATATGTTTGTTCTTCTTTACGGCTGCAATATTCCATTGTGTATGTACCACATTTTTTTTTTAAATCAGTTCGGTTTCAATGGGCAACACAATTGGCTCCATGTTTTTGCTATTGTGAATAGTGCTGCAATAATCATGTAGGTGCAGGTATCTTTTTTGTAGAATGATTTGAGTTCCTCAAGTATATTCCCAGTAGGAGGATTGCTAGGTCACATGGAAGGGCAATGTCTAGTTCTTTTAGAAATGGCCACACTGTTTTCCAAAAAGATTTCACTAGTCTGTATTCCCCAGCAGTGTGGAGCATTCCTTTTTCTCCGCATACTAGCCAGTATCTGTTGTTTGTTTTATTAACGATGTCTATTCTTACTGGGTCTAGGTGGTATTTCAATGTGGTTTTGATTTGCATTTCTCTGATGATTAGTGAGGCTGAACACTTTTTTCTGTGTCTGTTGGCTGCCCATATGTCATGTCTTCTTTTGAGAAGTGTCTATTCATGTCTTTTGCCTACTTTTTAATGGAACTGTCTGTTGTTATTGTTGTTGTTGTTGTTTTCCTTTGGGTACGTTTTAGTTTCTTGTATATCCTGGAGGTTAGGCCTTTGTCAGATACACAGTTGGCAATTTTTTTTCCCATTCTGTGGGCTGTCTCCCCACTCTCTTGATGGTTTCTGTTGCTTTGCAGATGATTGTCAGTTTGATGAGGTCCCACTTGTCTATCTTATCTCTTATGACATGGACACTTGGCGTTTTGATCAGGAATTGGTTGCCAGTTCCAATTTCCATAAGTGTGTCTCCTGCATTTTTTAAGATTCTTATTGTTTAAGGTTTTATGTTTAGGTCTTTGATCCATTTAGAGTTGATTTTTGTATATGGTTCTAGGTAGGGGTCCTGTTTTAATCTTCTGTGGGCAGCCAGTTTTCTCAGCACCATTATTGAGTAGGTTCTCCTCTTCCAAGTGGTGGGTAGTGGAGGCTTTGTTGAAGATGAGTTGATTGAGAAATTGAGGTTTTGTTTCTGGAATCTCTATCCTGTTCCATTGGTTCATGTGACCATTCTTGTACCAATACCAGGCTGTTTTGATTATTGTCGCCTTATAGTAAAGTTTAATGTCTGGAAATGTGCTGCCTCCCACTTTGTTTCTTTTGCTGAGGATTGTTTTGCCTACCCGTGTTCTTTTAGGTTTCCATGTGAATTTCTGTATTGTCATTTCCAAGTATGATTCTTTAATGACCAAATATTGACTACAAATATTCAATGATAATTCACACCATTACTCTTATTTCTCTCTCATCTGTGTGGAAGAGATATACCCCCTACTTCCCTAGCCTCTGGCCCATAATGACTTTTTCTTTGGGAGTAAACTTCATTAATTTATCTAAATGTGAGAATATTTATTTGTCAGTTTTCTCCCTCTAGATAATTTGTCACATAATACCTGCATGTGCCTATTTATAGAAACTTTATTCATAATTATCAGAAAACTAGAAATGATCATAATATCTTTCAATAGGCTAATAGATAAAAAACTGCTACATTTATACAGTGAATTGTTATTTGACAATAACAAGAGCTATTATACCATGAAAAAACTTAGATGAATCTTAAAAGCATATTGTTAAGTGAAAGAATGCTGCTTGACAAGACTATCTATTGTATGATTTAAATTGTGTGACATTCTGGAAATGGCAAAACTATAACAACAGTAAAATAATGTGGAAACTATTTTGTATGATAATTTCTGAAACATAACATGCATTTTTCCAAACTCATAGAATTTTACAGCAAAGATAGCAGAACTTAATATCTTCAGTTGTAAAAATATAATAACTTAACGGGTCAACTAATCCCAGGCTAGAATGCAAAAGGTGGCAAAGCAATCTACTACTATGAATGTATTAATCAACCTCTCTAAAGAATGTTAAAGAAATAGGCACTGTCCTATATACCTATGGCACTGAGTGGAGTCCGCATGATTAAAGACAAAGAGAACAGTTCATAAGCACTGTACTCTAACTGGCTTGGTCATTTTCCATGGGCTATGATCAACAATTCTGATACTGACATGTAAGCACTATAATAGACCAGTTACATAAATGAATAGTGGATGGTGGAAGTTAAGTTTCTTACTAATATAGTAGGATGTTAGATAAACAAGTAGAGGAGTCTGAAATAATCAATGTGATTCTGGATTACAGGTGGAAAGATCAGTAGACTAATACCACGCTTAATATAGACAGATATACATAAAGATATATATACAGTTTCCTATTGCTGCTATAAAATTTACCACACATTTTGTGACATAATGCTGCATATATTTATTTTATTACAGTTTTGGAGGTCAGATGTCCCAAATCATTAGGCTAAAGTCAAGTTATTGGTAGAGCTGGAGGCTCTGAGAGCATAACTGTATTTATTGCTTTTATCACCATCCTATGGCTGTCTGTGTTCTTTGTCTGGCAGCCTCTTTCTCCAACTTTGGAGTGCATCCCTACAGCCTTCACTTCCATTATTGCATCATTTTACCCTCTGACGCTTTCTCCTGCTGCAATCCCTTTATAAGGAATGTTGTGGTTAGATGGAACCCACCTGTATAATTAAGGATAATTTTTTCATTTTAAGATTCTTAACTTAACCACATCTGGAAAACTCCTTTTATCATATAATGTAGCATTCACAGGCTGTGGAATCACCCCCAGGACTTGAACTTATTTGAGGACCCATTATTCAGTTTACCACAGATAGTTACATGGAGAAATATTTACTTTCACACAGTTGGTTTATACACATATATTTCTTTCTTTCTTTCTTTCTTTTCTTTCCTTTCCTTTCCTTTTCTTTTCCCTTCCCTTCCCTTCCCTTCCCCTTCCCCTTCCCCTTCCCTCCCTCCCTCCCTCCCTCCCTCCCTCCCTCCCTCCTTCCTTCCTTCCTTCCTTCCTTCCTTCCTTCCTTCCTTCCTTCCTTCCTTCCTTCCTTCCTTCCTTTATTTCTTGTCAGAGTCTCACTGTGTCGCTTTCGACCACCATAGCCTGGACCTGCTGTACTCAGGTTATCCTTCTGCCTCAGCCTCCCAAGAATACACATATATTTCTTTGCTTTGGGAGTTGAAAGATCCTAGAAACAATAATATCCCTGTAGCAATGAACATACCTGGCATCAGATTTTGTTTGCTAATGCCTTTTTTTTTCAATTTAAGAAAACAAAATAGGGATGAGGTAGAAAATATATAAGAGGAATCTGGAGCTAAGTGAAAGAATGCTGTTTGAAAAGACTATCTATCATATGATTTAAATTATGTGACATTCTAGAAATGGCAAAACTTGTAGTACCAGAAAGTAAGATGACACCAAGAAAAGAAGAAAGAATGCATAAACCCAACTGAAACGACAACAAAAATCTTTATAAATTCATATGTGTATGTCAAAGGAACACAAGAGCAAATTGAAATCTTCCAATGCCTTCAAATTGTTCTAAAGCCAGGACAATTGGAGAAAGAAAATAATGTGGTATTGGAAATATAACCAAATGATAAAAATAAATCTTCATTTGTCCATGCTGATATCAATAAGTAAATGATCAGGTCAAAACAAACCCAAGTCACATGTGCAGAAGAATCTCAATTTATGTAAATACTCTACTCTCAAGGAGAGTAGCTTAAA
Organism: Cephalopachus bancanus; assembly: GCA_027257055.1. NCBI lineage: Eukaryota > Metazoa > Chordata > Mammalia > Primates > Tarsiidae > Cephalopachus > Cephalopachus bancanus. Next base: position 7,344,068 of record JAPVLO010000131.1, read on the forward strand.
TATGAGTTGTACATAGTGACTTTTTTTCAATGAGTATCGTATAGAAGGGAGGGGAGGGAGATAACTTTGGGAGAAACATGAGAAATATCTCAGACAGGTTATCAAGTTAACTTAGTAAATTATAAGTCATGTTGGCAGTATGTTTAGTTCATATAATGTGATAAAATTGTCACTATCTTCCGTATTCCACCTGCTGAATCACATAATCCCAGTCTAATCATGAGAAAATCAGACAAATCTCAATTGAAGGACAAATCTCAATTGAAGGACAGTCTACAGAATACCTGTCTGGGATTCTTCAAAACTCTCAAAGTCTCAAAAACAAGCAAAGTCTGACAAACTATCACAGCTAAGAGGAGCCTAAATACAATGTGATATCCTGGATGGGATTTTGAAAGAACAAAAGGACATGAGGTAACAACTCAAAAATAAGTATGGACTTCAGTTAATAATAATAAAACAATATTAACAATCTATTTGAATAATGCTTTCGCTAAAATATTCAGTTTAGAAAAACTACACACAATTTTTGAACTAGGTGTGTTTATTGTGGTAATAAGAATACATTTCCTATTGGCATTATTGGTGTGTACTGCACAATAGAGCAAATAAGTTAAAAAATTGGTGACACTGAAGTTAGGATTCTTATTGTGAAAGAATATATATATATATATACACACGTCTATATGTAAATAATAGGACAAGATAAAAAGTAACCTTGTGGACTTGGATGATTGGATTAATATTGGAAGTATCTGCAAAACTTTATAATTTTTGTCAACATAGAAAGTCCAGAACCAATACTATGCCATAGTAAAGGTCATACGTCACACACAAATCTTGGGCTCTAAGTATCTTTTTCTACTCAAAACAAAAAGGCCTTTATAGCAAAATGAATGATTCCAGTGTTATGGTTGTTATACCACATGATGATTCTGGAATATTTGTAGAGCAAGAATGTAGAAGATTAAAATGATTGAGGACTTTTAAAATGATATGGGAGCTAGCTTAAAGATTAATCCATTGTTCAAATCTGTAAATATTTGAACAACAAAGCAAATTTTAAAAAATAAGCTTATAATCCAGTGAATAAAATAACTCATGATTCCTTGCTGAATGATAATAGGTAGGTAGGTAGGCAGGCAGGTAAACAGACAGATGTATAGATAAATAGGAACAAGTACTATTATATCCAATGCAATAAAATGGTACCTGGTTTTTAAAAAATATTTGACTTCAAAAATTAGTATTTGAAAACTGTGATATCAGAAGTTATTTAGTCAGGAAACACTAATAGGTGCTAGATGATGGGGCAGGTGGTCAGTGAGGAAAAGGTTATTATCGTAATCTCAAAATCTTATAAAATGTTTATAAATTGCAAAAGAAAAATAATAGATATACAGGAAAAAATTTCTACAAAACTGTAGAAACTATATTGAAGAAATAAACGAGACAAAAATTTAACTCAGTTATCAAAATTAATATTGCCAATAAAGGGAAAATGGATTCATATTTGAACTGGTTTATGAGTAAAGCAGATTGCCCTCTCTAATATGATGTGCATTATTCAATCCTTTGAGTGCCTGCACAGACCAAAAATGTTGAGGGAATTTATTTTCTTTGCCCAGTGACTGAGCATGAGCATTAGTCTTCTTCTGTCCTGGACTGCTTCTCAGAATGATACCACTGACTTTCTTAGATTTCTAGCTAACAAGTTGGAAATGGCAGATCTGGAGACTCTTTAGCCTTCATAATTACACAAGTCAATTCCTTATAGTGACTGTCTAGTCGTTCTGTCTCTCTGAAGAACCCCAACTTAATCTTATTGGTTCTATTCCTCTGGAGAACCCTGACTAATACAGATTTTGATATGGAGAGTTGTTTTAGAGAAAGAGAATCTTAAGGGTACTTTTTTTAAAAATTTCTTTCAGGGTTTTTGAATTGCTATCTAATCTGATTAGATTTAAAAACTCTGATGTCTCTATTTCTACTGACTAAGGGTGTACTGCTAGTCCATGCCATGATCCGGCAATAGGAATGCACAAAGTATCTGGAGCTGGGTGACTGTGTATTTGAGGTTTTCAAATATTTTTAGGAAACTAGTGAATATAAAGAGGGTGGCTGGTTGTTTCTAATGTATCTGAGCAAAGTGGTGCAAGAAAGGATAAGCTCAGAGATTAAAATTCCCAGCACAAGCCCAGTCTACAAACTTTTGTCTATATCCTGAAAAAAACCCTTATCTCCTGTAGCTGCAGGGCTGAGACTGCTGAAAATAAAACACAGGATCTCATCTGGTGCCTGCCTGAATTATCACACATGTTGAACTCCCAGTTTTTCAGGGTGTCTACTGTTAAAATAAGGGTATTGGTTGAGAAAGAATGGGATCCTTTAACTTTCAGCATGGACATGTGGAAAGGCTGTTAACATTGAGTCTCTAAATTCTGATAAGTAATATTTGCCAGTGGATGTGACTTCTGCACTCCCAGTGGTAGCAGCATCTCCTCCAAAGTTGTACTGATCTCTCCACCCCCATCTGTGGTTATTAACCCTGCAATGCCTGGGAAGCTCTGACAGCCTCCTTTGAGGCAGTCGTTATGGAAAACAATACTGATTCCACTTAGGACTCACCCCTCATCACCCTTATTTGCTTCTAGATCCAAAACTAGATACAAGTCTCAGCAGACCCCTAGAGGTACAAAGCGGGAACCACGAAGAGATGTGCTACACTCAAAAAGACTACTCATATTTACTAATTTATGTATAGACTGAAATTCAGAGAACATATATGGTAATGGATACGATGAGTGAGGAATAACGGTGGAAGGAACATAAAGTTTGATCAGGACAAATTTATTCATATGAAATTAGTAAGCAGAGATTCAGCATTTAGTTATGCAGTCTATGACCCACTGGTTGGGGTCTATGGAGGTTAAGTGATCCACAGAGTTTTAGCTCTGATTTATCTCACAGTAAATCTGGTGGGTCCCTGAATTCATCCTGTGGTTATTTCCCTAGTTCTGGGAGGCATAATCAGAATAGATATACCCTGCATCTCGCAGAATCCCCATATTGGTTTCCTAACCTGTGAATTGAGGGCTATAAGTAAAAGAAGCCAAGTGGAAGGCACTAGAAATACCTCTTCTAGGAAAATTGAAAACCAAAAGCATTACCATGTTCCTGGAAAGATTTCAGGAATTAGTGACACCATTACGGACTTACAAGATGCAGAGGTGGTGATTCCCACCACATCCTCATTGAACTCATCTATTTGACCTTTGTAGAAGACAGATGGATCTTTAAAAATGATAATGGATTATTGTAAGCTTAACCAGGTAGTGACTCCAATTGCAGTTGCTATGCAGATGTGGTTTCATTGCTTGAGTAAATTAACATATCACCCGATAACTGGTATGCAGCTGTTGATCTTTTTCCTCTATCTCCTTCAACGAGGACCATCAGAAACAGTTTGCTTTAAGCTGGCAAGACCAGAAATACACCTTAACTGTCCTACCATAGAGATATATCAAATCTCTAGCCCTATGTCATAATTTAGTTTGCAGGTAACTTGATCACTTTGCTTCTTTTTCTGGGTTAGTGCATTTTTTATTGTTGGCAGGATAGACGTATATTATGTTAGGCAGGATTATGACCTAGATGTTGTCTTTATTTGGAAACTAAGTATGATTTGAGGAGGTGTGTATGAGTGCCAAGTTGACAAGCAGTGAGTACATGATGGTTACTTTTATATGTAAACTAGACTGGGACAACATATGCCTACATTAAAGATTATTTCTGTGTGTCTGTGAGAATGTTTCTGGATGAGATTAGCATTTGCATTGGTTTACTGTGTAAAACAGATTTCCCTCCCTAGTGTGGGTGACATCATTCAACTTTTTTAGAGCCTGAATAGAACAAAACGACAGAGGAATATGGAATCTAGTCTCCCTGCTTCACTGCTTGAGCTGGAACATCAGTCATCTCTACCCTGGAATGAGGCTTATATTGACATCTCTCTAGTTCTCAAAACTATACCGCTGGTTCTCCTGGGTCTTCAGCTTGCAGATGGCAGATCATGGGATATGTTTGCTCCATAATTACCTAAGCTGATTCCTTTAAATAAACATGTGTATAGTTTTTCTTGGTTCTGTTTATCTGGAAAATCCTGGATAAGACAATAACATGTTCTTAAGAAATAAGCTAGTCCCTCCTCTCCCTTAGGGAGGTGAGCCCCGCCCAATTTACTTTTGAAATAAACTATATCTTCTAATCTAAAAAAAAATTTGCCAGTAAAATATTGTGGCATAAAGGGTCCTAATTCTATGTCCTCATTACTCTCAGATAGTCCAGCAAAAACATATGTCAATATCTAAAAAATATGTAGATATGCAAAAATGTGTGTATATATGTATAAATATGCACACAAAGGTATATATGATAAAGACATATGATATATAACATAATTACATATATGTATAACCATATGATTATAAATATGTGTATGTGTTAAAAATTGAGGAATTTAGGATTCTGAGAAAAACTAAACTATACTTGCAACTTTCTGTAAGTTTGAAATCAGTTCAAAATTCATTTAAAAAATTAGTTAAATTGTCTGGGGTTATTTGACAACTAGAAAGTTTAGAACCAAGAATCAAACCATATTTTTGTGATTTGGTTTCTAGGTTGTTTTTGCTACACCAGAATACCAATAATGAATTTCATACTGCCGGGCTCAGTGGCTCAGCCCGTAATCCCGTGCCTTTGAGAAGCTGAGGTGAGTGGATTGCCTGAGCCCGCGGGTTCGAGACCCGCCTGGGCAGAGAGACCTCATCTCTACAATAAAACAAAAAATCAGCCTGGCGTGGTAGCGCGGCCCTGTAATTCTGGCTACTCGGAAGGCTGAGGTGGAAGGATCACCGGAGCCCAGCAGGTCGAGGCTGCGGTGGCGGGGAGCGGCCACTGCACTCCAGTCTGTGTGACAGAATGAGTCTCCAACTCAAAAAAAAAAAAAAAGAAAAAAGAAAAAGAAAAAGAATTTCATACGAGTGAAAAATTTGTCTAGGCAATACTAGTAAAAAATGTTCTTAGCCAGGCTCGGTGGCTCAGCCTGTAATCCCGCGCCTTTGGGAGGCTGAGGTGAGTGGATTGCTTGAGCCCGCGGGTTTGAGACCCGCCTGGGCAGCGAGACCCCATTTCTACATAAATAAAAAAATCAGCCTGGTGTGGTAGCGCATGCCTGTAATTCTGGCTACTCGGAAGGCTGAGGCGGGAGGATCGCCGGAGCCCAGCAGGTCGAGGCTGCGGTGGCCGGGAGCGGCCACTGCACTCCAGTCTGGGCGACAGAGTGAGACTCCAACTAAAAAAAAAAAAAAAAAAAAAAAAAGTTCTTAAGGCTATTTGCTTAATATCAGAAAGTGCAAGAAAACTCCCTTAGAATAGGAAGAAAAATCAGAGTTATATTGAGGTCAACACACAGGTAGCCCCTTAAGAGAAAATGTATTTTGCTGAAATAAAAAAGGTCACCATTTTAAAATTTCCACTTTGTATTTAGAGTTTCTTACATCTATGTAATTTTTTAAAAAAACGTTCACCAGCATGAGCTGGTAAGATTGTGGCTTACTACATGGTTAGCAACTGAGACAATAATTTACTCTCTTAAAAATGTTGCCCTGTGTGGAAAATGACCATGGAAATGAATAGTGATTTATCCAGATAGTTTTAAGATTATATCTTTTTATTGAAAAGTTTTTTAGTTAACATTTGATTTTTAGAAACTACTTTGTTATTTTGCTTAGTACTTAATGCACGGGAATAACAAAATTTTCAGGGTCATATGATACTCTTTTTTTTTGGCGTTAAGAAAGCATGTTGTTTACTCATTATACTAAAGTGAGGTGTAGGGACGAGAGTAGCACATAGACCATCAAGAGATCTGTGTTCAGTTCCCAGCACAGCTTCTTATACCTGTCAGACCCGTGACCACTCAGTCTATTGTTTGAGATTTGCTTATTTAGAAAACAAGACGATAAGGGTAAAATGATCTTGAGTGTGTATAAATGAGGATGTTGTTGATCTTTTGATATGCTTTCCTTGTATATGATGTAATTGCTTTTTCTGATATAATTTAGTTGATCTATTTGCATTTGGGGAAGCTGAAGTACAAGAAAGACATTCACAAATCTCTCCTAACTAGTGCTGCAGATTTGGTCTTGACTTTCAACTAAGGAAGGTGCTAGGAAATAACATGTGTGTGCGTGTGTGTGTGTGTGTGTATGTGCACGGGTGCGCACACTCATGTGAACATGTATGAAACTGGAAATGCAATTAAGAGAAAGATAGAAGTTTACATTAAAATGATAAGCAATATCCATACAATAAGAACAAATATTCAAATATTAAATGTCATTCCCTTTTTGTCATTTAGTCAGGGATAGGGAAGTTTCTTGAATAAATCTTTACATTTATTTTCAAAGATTTTTGAGAGTTAACTTTATTTTTAAATAGAATTAACTGATAATTTTAATGCTTTCCTCATTTACCATACACTCCCAACCCACCCACAAATATCCCGCGGTACATACCTTTATAGCTTATACAAGCTTATAACAATTTAACCTCAAGTTTAGGCATAAGTGAACATGTGTTTATGAATATTAAGTTTTATTCTAAGAAGAATCATTTTGCTAAACCCAGATCTTCTTTTCAGACAAAAAACATATTCCTCCAGCTGCTGGAGATGGTTGTGGCTGTAAATCTTTGGTCTCAGTCCTCTTTCAAAATTACCTTTGACTACACAGAGCCCCAGTTAAGGTCATGCTACCTTCTTGGGACAACCTACTTAAAATGTCTGACCTATGCGAGACTATGTAAGCTTTGCCTCCTTGCCCTGTGATTTATAAACAACCTCAATGGTTTTAATGTTTGTCCCCTCCAAAACTCATGTTGAGATTAAATTGACATTCTGACAGTACTAACATGCAAGGCCTTTAAGAGGTCATTAGGCCAGGAGGATTCCAACTTCAAGGGTGGGTTTAATGCCTTAGTAAAAAGCCATTGGTAAGTTTTCACTTGGCTTTTTCACCTTTTTACCATGTGAGGATCCAGCACTTGTCTTTCCTCCAGAGGATGGAGTGTGCAAGCCACCGATTTGAGAACAAGAAAAGCATGCCATACCTGCTGGTGTCTTGATCTTGGACTTACCAACTTTAAGAAGTGTGAGCCAATACATTTCTGTTCACTGTAAATGACTCGGTCTCGGATTCTCTGTTGTAGCAGCAAAAACAGACTAAGACAGTATCTCTCTATATAATTCCTAAAACAATGACATGTCTATAAAAAGAAGTCTAAATTTTAAACTGAGACATTACCCCCCCCAAATTAGCTGTAATTTTGAGTAAGAACCATCTATCAAGAAAGAAGGTCCAGCATACTGAGATTTTAATAACAGAAAACCAGTAACCTAGGGATCTGTGCATTCACTCCTATTTTGTCTTTTCTGAAGTTCTATTTCTCCCACATGGAGCCTGTGGTCTTGACATGGTCGACATGATTGTTTTCTGTTCTCCCAAAAGGATAAAAATATTGGGAAAGTAAACTGTGCTTGCCTGAGACCACAGCTATCTTCTTGTCTTAATAAATGTATGAAATAAACTCCAGGAAGAAGGCATGGAGTGAATGTGCTTTGCTTTTTTATCAAAAAGCAAGTTTTCTTACCTTATTTCCTGTGCCTCAGTTTCCTGGCTAAGTTTTGGAAAAAGGCCAAATAAGTAAAATAATCATTTTTTTAACATTAAACACAAAAACCTTAAAAAGTGATAATTAAATATTCTACAAGATATTTAGCAGAGGATGTTTTTCTTGTCTTTTAACATTGTTTCATTGGATGTGTATATTTTACATTGTTTAAGGTGAAGTTATTCCATTCAAATTCTCTTGAGAATGTCTAGCTAGAAAATTAAGTATATCAACTTATCTGACAAAATACTTGTGCTTAGAGGATTTTTTACTATATGGAGAAAGCTGGCAAAATCAGGACTAGAGGGGAGAAAGATCTATAAATTTAAGCTGGGTTTAAATACATACAGGGATGCAGTGTGTAAGTTGACTTTTGAAATGTTGATAAAAATACGCCCAGGGTTGATTTGTATCTTCACAATCTTTAAGAATCAGTTTTTCCAGACAATATCCTTCTTAGTTTAACTATCTCTTCTGAAAAAAAGATGTTGAAGATTTAAGCTGCCCTCAGAAAAAGAGAAGTGGTGATACCCACACTATTTAGTGAGTTTTATATTTTATATCAATAGAAATTTAGCAGTAACCACATTTGTAAAACAAAATTGGAAAATTCTTCCTTGGGCAAATTCCAATTAAACAAATACCTAATTTGTTGTATAATTATAATCAGTTTAAAAATGCCACTCAACTATCATGAATAATTCAGTCTTCCTTCATATGAAGTGAAATGAACTGATTTTTCCTGACTTCACTCCATAATCTGATTTTTGGTCAGCTAAGAAAATTTCAAGAAAATGTTTCAGATTTTACTTTAAAAATAAGAACAATTCTGAGAACATTTACATTATGAAGACAAGATTTCATTTCATTCACTGATTTTGTGTTCTAAAATTGAGTACTCTAGTCATTTCTATGGTCTGATCACCTCAGTCACTTATAAGTTGAGATCTGAGCACCAGATGAATTTATGAAATCAACAATTTGAGTCATAGGTGTAATTTAAATAACTGGACTGCAAATGATTTGTCTGGTTATGAGATCATCCTAGCAATCAGGTTGGATAACCCAATCAGCAATCAAATTTCTCCACTCCATCATCTAAGCAATTGGGCAAAGTTAATCAAGATCTCAATGACCAAATCCATGTGATTTATAGAAATCACAGTGGGTTTCTAATCATACATAGCAATATCACTTGTATTTCTCTCCCTGTTCATAATTTTTCATGGTTTATTTTTCTACCCTATTTATTTTACTTTACTTTTATTTTGGTTAAATATATAAGTACTTATTTTTAAAAGAGTGCCATTAGTTTACTGTTTTTAATATCTTTATACAACTGCTGTTTATTTTACAATATGCTAGGGAGCTTTAAGCATTCAGAATAATAAAGATGATAATTTATATCTAGTTGGAAATTACCCACTTAAATGAGAAGCCCAGCAAGGGTGATATCAAAACAAATGTTTTGCTTGCTCAAGTGAGTACACTGATGGTGGTGCAGCATATTGATGATCTTAGGCAACTTGATTTTTTTGCTTCATTTCCAGAAGAAAACACATTGGCATCCTAAAGTGATAAACTGTTACCATCTCCACACCAGGATTGTTAATGTGATTTATCCCACAAAGGTTTTGCTTACTGCAACTTTTGACATTGACAAGGAAAATAAGAATGCATGTTATTTTCAAACCAGTTCTATTGTACTGAAAATATATTTACATGGTTTGCCATTTTTATTTTTACAAAATATCATGAAAATAATAAGTAGCAAAGAGAAAGCAAAAATAAATATGTACACAAGGACTATATATAGCAATATATAGTCTATATATAAAAGTCTATATGTAGAGAGAGAGACTGTCTAAATAATTTTTCCAAGACAGTTAATCAGTTTCTATTTTAAATGATTACTCATTTGGTTTAGCTAATATAAGAAAATGGTTAACTTTACCAGGAACAGTAATTAGTATTGATAGGGTAGGCTGATTAGAGGAAAAATATACAAGGTTTAGGAGGTAGTAGGAAAAGGAAGGAACCCATGGAAACTCATACAAACCTATCCCAAATTCAAGGGTGCTAAAATATTTCAAAAACTGTTAAAATAATTCTCACCCAATATGTCTGCTACAGCCTACATCCTCTTTCTTGGGATGTTAATGATTGAAAGCTGACCACCAAGGCAGGGTCTGAAGCATGTACAACAAAAACCAAGGTTAACCTAAGATAACCATGATCTACTTTATACACTCATTAACATACTAAATAACACATCTTCCTGCATCATGACAGTTCTAACCCTGCCCATTTAGTAATAAATTGGGTGGCACCTCAATCACATGAATTTCCCACCTGTTTTTTTAGAAAAATTCATCCTTTAATAGATTATTCCACTGCTTCATTATTACCACTCCCCAAAACCACAAGCCAAAGATCCTTGAAACAACATTTTCTTGTGTTCACTTACACTTTGCCCTAAGGTGTGTACTCTTCTGTTACTTTCACTTTTTAACTATCTGCTAACTACCATGCACTTTTCACTTTTAATAAATCTGTTAACTGCCATGCTACTTTCTACTTGCTTTTAAATTCAAGAACTCAGTACAGAACACTGGTAACAAACACAAAATCTCAATAATAGTATTATTTTGTAGTGCCAGGGTCTCAGTGTTTATTTCCTTGAGTCATCTGTGTGTCATTATACATGGATGTTATCTCTCCCAACATAAAACACTTATCATAAGTAGAGAACTTGTTTTATCATTATGCACTTTCCATTATGTTCTGTAGAGTCAAATTTGATAATAAGGATCACTGAAAATTTACATCCAGTCATAAAGAAATACTTCAAAAGAGTTGTAAATCATTGGATACCATCTTCCTGTTAAAATTATTTAATGGTCAATCTCTAATAAAATGGAAAAAAATTAAATATCAAAATGATTGGCAAATAACTTTAGAATTATTATTACAGAGATAAATAATTCTAAATAATATATTCATTTTGAGATAAATAATAATTTATATAAATTTTTGTTCATTTTTCTAGAGTTTCTAAATAGAAACATTCAAATTTAATGGAGTATAATAATAATATATAATAATAATTTTTTAGAGAATAGGTCCACAAAAGTCTTGCAAAATCTTGATATGTATTTTGTATGAAGTGGCACTCATGTTTCTTTTCAGAACGATTGAAGTTTACCTCATAGATGATGACTCCTGAAGAATTATGATTCTGTCTATTGATGGAATAGCAGACCCACTTTGCTTCTCTGGAAATTCACAGAAAGTTGATAAGGAAACAATTACCAAAATAACTAAAATAACTCTCTAAAACAATTGACAGCTTCAAATCTCCTGAAAAACATTGATTGCATGGTGTCTTTTTTTAAAAAAGTAAACTGCAATAGCTGATTAATATTGATATTTAAGCTGGACTCGGTGGCTCAGCCTGTAATTCCGCACCTTTGGGAGGCTGAGTTGAGTGGATTTCCTGTGCTCGCAGGTTCGAGACCCGCCTGGGAAGCGAGACCTCATCTCTACAATAAATAAATAAAAAAAATCAGCCGGGCATGGTAGCACATGACTGTAATTCCAGCTACTCGGAAGGCTGAGGCAGAAGGATCGCCGGAGCCCAGCAGGTTGAGGCTGTGGTGGCCGGGAGCGGCCACCGCACTCCGGTCTCGGCAACAGAGTGAGACTCCAACTCAAAAAAAAAAAAAAAAAATTGATATTTAAGGACGGTCCTAAATTGAACATCAGTCTCTCATCATTCTCTCTTCTCTCTCTTCCCTTTCATCCCCCTCCCTCTCCTTCTGTCAAACAGACACAGTTACATATCCCACATAACAAAATAGTCATGAACAACAACAGAAAATGTGAGTGTGGAGGACTAAAATAGAATGCCAGAAATTTACATTCAGCAGATTTGAATCTGTTCTTTCTGTGTATTTTGGTCTCCCATTCAAATTCTCATTATTTGATTTTTTATTTTATTATCCTATAATATTATAGAAAGGTCTTTTGATACCTTACTATAATTTTTTACTATACTTTCTTGCTATACTTTTTTGGTACTTTTAATACCAAATGAATTATTTGTACATAACAAGACCACAATACATTTATTTTAATATCGTCATTACCATCACAAATATTTTCGGACAGTAGCTAAGAAAAAAATAGAATTAACAGAATATATACTAGGAATGAAAAAGTAAATTACATTTCCTTAACTTGTTATATCCCCAGAATGAATTATCTGCTATGTAAAGGGTTAATGTGGCATTGTTTGAAGCTATTTTAGGCATTCTCAAAAGTAGAATTTTAAGAATATCTTTTGTTTCTTCAATATCATTAAATGTTTGGGTGATTAAGGGATTGCTTATTTATTACAAGGCACACAAAGCATATTTCAAAAGATGAAGTTGTATAATACATATATATTAAAAATGAATTTAAATGCAACCAAAAAACATAATAAAGACTAGGAGAATTAGTCAAAAATTTTATTGAATGATTTATTTTTCCCAGAAAGACATCCTGGAGAAACAAATAATTTTAACTGGTGGTAATTGAATGAGAAAATAAAATATAAAAGATATGAGAATGGTTAGCATAAGAATAAACTTTTATTAGTTTTTTTCTTTTTCTAAATATTCTTTCATATCTAGGTACTATAAGTAAACTTTTATGCGTTGTGTATAGCTTATCATTTGCTCTTGAATATTTCTCATAAGATGTCCAGATAACATTAGAAACAATTAATAACTTAACAACAAAAATAATGCAATATGCTATACCATATAACTTACTTGCTTATTTCTCATATGTAAATTTACTTTGTGTTCTAACCTATGATGCATAATTATAATCTAAGTTGTAGGTATGGATCTAAAATTGTTTTTATGAATGTATACATTATTTTTTGTCTTACATTATGAGAGGGCTTTTTTGCTTTTTTTAAAGTAAAATTATATATAATATATATATACAGAAAAAGGTAGTAATCAAAGAATGCCTATGAACATGTTATGAAACTTCAAATATTTATCAACTCATAAAAAACTTATTTTCTTTTTACTACAACCCACAAGCACTTCTTCAGTATTTTGAAGCACATTTTAAAAATTATTTTTACCTGCAAATTAGATGTTATTAACTTATAAACAACAAAGAATCCACTTTTTGCACATAACTCAATGTTGTTGCTGCTCACTCTAAATTAGCAATAAAACATTAATATCTTAATATTACAAATATTCACATTGCTTATGTCCTTCTATAAAAGTTTTACTTTTGGTCCATATGCTAGGATTATTGTGTTTCAAAGACTGTTTAATCCTTTGCATCTCCCTCCATCTTTTTATTTCGTCGACCTTTTTGTTGTCTATTGAAAAACTCAAGTCATTTTTCTAATAAAATTTCTCATGATTTGGATTTGCTTCCCTATATTATGGTCTAATGAATTTTTCTTGTGATGTATTTTCCAAAAATTGGACCTTATATCCAAAGAAATGATGATTGGGGTTAAGATCCCTGGCAAGACTTAACATCACAGGGGGTATTTTATGTTTTCATCAGAAAGAATAAAATGTGTTAATTTTGTGTGTGTTAGCAGCTTTTGATGATCATTGTCTGCATTCATCCATTGTTTATGCATTGCAACATTCTTTCTTCAATTGTGAAATGAATTTTTTTAGATTAGAAAATATAGTTTATTTAAAAGTAAATGAGAGAGAGAGAGAGAGAGAGAGAGAGAGAGAGAGAGAGAGAGAGAGAGAGAGGAGCTTCATCTTCCCAAGGCAAGGCAGGTTCAAAGCCAGGAAACATGGCGACAGTCATAGCTCAAAGAGCACATGGCCACACCAGAGTATAGCAAGGCAATGGCTGGAACATTTTTTTTTTTTTTTTTGAGTTGGAGTCTCACTGGGTCGCCCAGACTGGAGTGCAGTGGCTGCTCCCGGCCACCGCAGCCTCGACCTGCTGGGCTCCGGCGATCCTTCCGCCTCAGCCTTCCAGGTCGCCGGAATTACAGGCATGTGCTACTACGCCCTGCTGATTTTTTTTATTTATTTATTGTAGAGATGAGGTCTCGCTGCCCAGGCGGGTCTCGAACCTGCGGGCTCAGGCCTCCCAAAGGCACGGGATTACAGGCTGAGCCACCGAACCCGGCTTGGAATATTTTTTAAAATAAAAAAACTTTCCTTGACCAGGCATGATAGCTCAAGCCTGTAATCCCAGAACTTTGGGAGGTCGAGGCAAAAGAATTTCCTGAGCTCACGGGTTCAAGGCCAGTCTGGGCAAGATGGCAAGATATCATCTCTACAATAAATCATAAAATATGTTGGGTGTGGTAGCACGTGCCTGGAGTTTTAGCTACTTGGAAGGCTGAAGCGGAAGAATTACCTGATCCTAGCAGGTTGAGGATGCAAGTGGCCATGAGACTGCCACTTGCACTCCAGCTTGGGCAGCAGAATGAGACTCCAACTCAAACAAACAAACAAAACTTTCCTCAAATATGTTACTCTTAGGTAAAGTTCATAAAGGAAGAGCAAGATAAATGGTTGAATTTCTCCACTTATTTGTCAGACTCCCAAATAATCAGTTGATTTCCTAGTATATTTTAAAAACTATCGTAAGTTTTTTGTGTCATTATAAGTTTATGTACTTACCAAATTTGTATTTGCCACTTTAATCCATTGTATTTACAAACTTTATGGGTGAAAAACATGACCCTATTTTAGTCAGTAGGAATCAATTCTATTTGGGCCCTCTAAAAGTGTCTCAGAAAAAATTGAAAACATAATGTTGTCAGAGGGAAAATTTAAAAATAAATCGTTGTTAAAATATATTGCTTTTAAAAAACTCTTGGAATTTAAAGATAACAGAGCAATGCCTTAGAGTATTTTGAAGAAATCAAGATATAAAGAAGATAATCTGTGAAATTTTTATAGTGGCAGTCAATGCCATAAAACACAGAATCCTTAAAGAAAGAAAGTTAAAAACAAAAAAGCTGCAAACAAACTATTATTCATTTAAGAGGATGAATTTATATACACATCTTCATGCATTGCATACACTAATTGAGGATGTAGCTTTCTTGTGAATTCTTGAAGAAATATTTTGTTGAGAGGTGCTCTCTGGAAAAGAGACAAAATTATTTTAAATATACAGTATTAAATAAGACAACTTAAATAGGACAACTTAATAAAACTAAAATGTCAATAAGATCATTGTATAACCAAAGTTGATGTTAAAAAACCTGAATAAGAAGATAAAGTGTTAATTAAAATACATTCAGAAAATAAAGAGAAATTAAATTGTGAGATAATATATGATAATTTCATCAATTATATTGTAAGAAATAAAGGTATTTTCCTTATATAAATTATGTTGAACAAATTTAAGGTAAAAGATTAGAAAGCAAATATAACCAATCAATTTTGGAACAACAAAGAATAGGAAGAGAATGGACAAGAAAATATGCTAATTATATTTGTGTTCATGTAAATGATTGAAAATACTGTCTAAAGTGATGATCGAATGAAAGATAACATTACAAATTTATGAAGTTTAAATAGTTAACTACCAGAACAACAAAAATTACAAACCCAACATTCAATCAGAAGAAATCTGACCATGTACACAAACATAAAAATATAAATGTTTTGTAGACTTTTAAAGTTTCAAAGGAGATATCATAGCAAATCTATATGACACAAATAAAACAACATATTTCAAAGAACATATGTGGCCTGAACTCATCTATTAAATCCAGATTTTTGTATTGCATTTCAAAATAAAATATTAATTTCCATTGATTACAATCTTTCTTAAAATTTTCAGAAAATATTGAAACATAAAGATTGGAAGAAGCATAACAGTCAAATTAAAAAAGAAAATCAGAAAACAAAACAAAACATTATTATTCATTATATTAAGATTAAAAGCATTTTTAAAAGATGTTTTATAATAATATTAGAGGAACAATTTGCAATGGGGTGAAATAGTCAAGGAATATCTATATAATATATTATAAAACATTAAATTCCATTAAAATAAGGTAATAAATATAAAAGAGAAATAGAAAAGCAACAAATTAGTGATATTTAAAATATATGGGTTGATAGATCATACTGATTAAAAGAATACAATAAAGGATGTATATAACATAGCTAATAGTATCGGCTTAATAAAAATATATTGATATATAAATCTCAAAAAAGAAAATATATAATTTCATTTGATAATAAAACACTAACAAAGCCCTCAACAATAACCAAAATTATACATTTCATAGATATTCTTTGATGACAGCATAGAAAAATCGTCCATTAAAAAACCAGTGGTTATCCATCTTTTTGTGTTGATTTAGTATCCTGAGTCCAAGAGATTTTCCTAGCCATCCCTTAGAGAAGAAAAAGCTTTTTTTGTTTAAGCTCTGTCTCAGCCATGAGTTCATTGAGCTATGGCCATCCATGCTTCTCTTTAAGCTCTGGTTCCCTCACAAATATGGAGGAGGTGGATCCCCCTTCTCTCTCTCTAAACTGTGTTTTTAAATCAAACTTCTGTGCAATTTTTTGCATCTTATCCGTGGCACCAGGTCACAGACCCCCCGTCTGACCTAGCACACATTTTTAAGCTTGGGCTCAAGAAGGCATAAGTAAAAATTGATTCAGTATAAATATATATTTAATAAAGTCTATTACAGCAAAAAGTATCGACATAGATGAGATGATGGTGAAAAGTCCAAACAAAACATTTATTTAATGTTTGAACTGATGTTCTTCAACATTCTGGTCTTTGTCCCTTGTCTAATTCCTACTCTGAATCTTACTACTTATCATTTATCATAAATGTGTGTTTGTGTGTGTGTGTGTGTGTGTGTGTGTGTGTGTGTGTGTGTGTGTGTGTGTGGAGAGAGAGAGAGAGAGAAAGAGAAGAAAAAGAAAAAGAAAGGTTTTTTTTTAATTTTTACCCTTACCCTCAAAACAATGGGACTGTACTCTATTTCTCAGGGACAGAAAATCGACTTTTTTTCCTTGTTGGGATAGGCATGATATTCTTGAGGTTTCTACATTCTATGTAGAATCAAATCTATTAAGCAAGTAAATTTGTCTTTGTTTTGCAGAAATAAGTGGCAAAAATAGTGGTGAAAATAGAGAATGAAGACTGTCATAATGAATTATTTTGTCTACTACACTTTTTTTAAATATAAAATTCCCACTTTTTTGTTCATTCATTTGTAGTCATTCTATGAAGTCAGGATGGATCTCTAACACTCAAAATTTGGTACAGCTGTCAAGACTGATTATATGACACACACACCAACAGGGTGTGAAAATGTTTATTACTCACAAAATGAGGTTTTCTGGAGAAAGTAGGTCAAGTTTCCAAGCATGTTGGAAAATAGTCTGAGAGAGCAGCCAGAGAAGATTGGCTTGGGTTTTTTGTTTATCTGTTTGTTTATTTGTTTGTTTTCATAGGAGGTGGAGCCAGTGAGAGTTCTCATGCATGGACTGGGGTTTGCAGTCTGAACTTGCTGTCAACAAAGATGATGGTATTTGGGCTTTCTCATCAGCTTGTTCAGAAGTGGAGTATGAGGTTTTGAAAAAGTAGTCAAGTATTTTCCGTGGTAGCTTTTATTTTAACACAATTCTAACTTAAACCAAAAAGCATCAAGTAAATGGCATCACAAGGACCTGGGGCTCTTTACAAACACCTCCAGAAACTCCTGCAAGAACTGGTAACAATCCATTATGCTATCTACCTGTACACAAGAGCACTTGAACATTTCTTAAATAAGCATCTTAGGAGCACCAGAACTGTTCCAAATACAGCTGTAAAATGTCAATTATATACTGCAGAGTGGGGGTTATGTGAATGGTGTTAAAATACTATGGGAATGCTTGAAGCTTATGAAACACTGTATGTGCTCATCCATTTAGATTGCTACCATAAATTCCTATGAGGAACCCAAATCCTAGTATGACTCTGCCTCCTGAAGATGTCTGACTTAAATTATTGCCCGCTGTTCTGACATGACAGGTCCATTGTTAGTTTTTTAGATGTTTGAATATAAGGATATTACTAAGGCACAAATAGTAACATGTCAGTCCATTCTGACTTATGCCCCCCACTTATTCTGCTTTATGGGTTTTGTCATTATTTTATCATTAAATACATATGAACCAAAATCTTGAATAAATGAATTAATTTGCAAATTATAATGCAGAAACTGAAACTTGCTTCTTAATATTGTTTATAAATATTAGTTATCTATGACTACTGTTTTAAAACCACAAAGGAGTTAGAGGCAAGTGTTTAAGTTACAAATTTAGAATGGTTTCAGAATAGCAACATACATATAGCACCTATAGAAATTATATGAAGATAAGTGCATCCATTTCCTATGCATGAACTTGTGTAATGGAGCTCAAACACACAGATGGATCAAATGAATAATGGTCGATTTAATCTCCTATGTAAGATACATAAACTATGAATATAGTCACAATTCGTAATAATATTGTCCCCGCATTTAGAAATAAGTTTAGTGAAGTGTATTTGTTCATTATATTTTTTCTTGGTCATAAATGTTATCATAACTTTGAATCTTTTTTAACTTCAGGATTGTTTAATCTTACTGACTTAAGTGTACTCAATTCTATTACTATTTTTAGCTATAATATATTTACTCAAAAGTCCATTGAATCAATTACTTTGAGAAAACATATTATATCCTATGTGAAACACATTTTTAAGATTTGAAGTGCAAAATTTAAAAGTATAGTGTTTACCATTTTGACCACACAGAGCAGGATGTGAATTACCGTAAATTATAATATCTCCTTCAGTGTATTCTTAATCTACATAAAAAATAAAAGGTTTTCTTTTTGTTATCTTGTAAAAGGTTTTCTTTTTGTTATCTTGTAACCCTCATGGCTGATACATTCCAAAATGTTTGTTACCATGTATTTAGTGCAAGTTCAAGTATTGACAAAATATCATTGTTATAACTATTTCAACACTTTCCAACTATGAATAGATCTTCCATTCATTTATCTCTTCTGCTGAATATTGCTAAGGAGTAACATAAAAACATATTTTTTTTTTCTTCTAAAAGATCTTTATACTTACTGAAAACAGTCACTTACCAACAGTCCAAGACTATTGGGCAATTTTTTTTTCAGTTTACCTTTATTTAACTGTTAGTCATCTTTCCTATAGCATATACTTCTCTTCCTTGGCCCCTTCTCAATCTCTAACTTTAGTGCCTTCACTTGCAAAAGATGTTGATTAAATTACTTACAAGTTTGAACTAATGTGTGTGTTTGTGTATGTGTACTCTGATGACCTCCTATTCACAATATTGGTGAAGGAGAATGGCCTTTGCCCTAAATGATGTGAGATGGTGTAACACACAGAATCCCACTCTGGACAGGTATGATTGACAAGTTTATTAGTCACACATATTCATAGCTGGGGGATGAGGATACTGCATGCCACCAGGGTCACAAGGGGTTTGCACTCCGGATTAGAGTGAACATGCAGAGACTGTGGCAGACAGGCTTTGTGGTAACAAGGCATTGAAGATTGCCCCCTGGTTCCTGTGGGAGAAATGCGATTGCCTTGTTTGGATGATTTCATGGGTTGGCAGGCAAGTAAACCCATGAGGTTAAACGTTCGGGGAGGTACCGCTGGTTCTGATGATACAGACTAGCTTGGTGGAGTGTCTTTCTCACAGGCTGGAAGACGTATTTGGTGGTAATGTGGGAACTTGTGGTTAAGCTTCTAGGGTCCTTTGAGGCTAAGAAACGCCGAGGCAACACATGAAATTTTAGGCCTTAAAATATAGTGTGTGTGTGTGTGTGTGTGTGTGTGTGTGTGTGTGTGTGTACGTGCGCGCACATGCGCTTGTGCGTGTATCTTTAATCAACTCTTTTTAAAATTTGTGCACACATAAAAAAGGCGTTCCTTTATTTAAAATCTAAGTCCTTTAATGTTCCCTCCTTTTTATTCTTTACCAAATCCCCTGAGACCACTTTTCATAAATTATCTCGGATCTCTTGCGTTATAAATCCTTCGAAGATTACAAATGTAAAGACATCTGTCCCACAACTCTGCTACTGCATTAAGAACAGGGACAACATATAGGATTTAAATTCAGAAAACAAGCTTTCATAAAACAACTCCATAAATTACTAGGCATGTAACTTTATCTTTCATTATTCCAGTCAACCTTTGGTAATCCTATGTGTATCAGTGAGGGTAAATAAACTGAGCTGCCTCGACACAGTAAAAATTAAAAAAAAAATCAGCCTGGCTCGGTGGCTCAGCCTGTAATCCCAGCACTTTGGGAAGGGCGAGGTGAGTGGATTGCTTTAGCCTGTGGGTTCGAGGCTAGCCCAGGCAACTTGACGAGACCTCACCTCTACAATAAATAGGAAAAAATTAACCGGGCGTAGTAGCGCGCGCCTGTAGTTCCGGCTACTTGGAAGGCCGAGGTGGAAGGACCGCCGCCGGAGCCCAGCAGGTGGATGCTGGGGTAGCCGTGAATGTGCCACTGCGCTCCAGTATGGGCCACAGAGTGAGACTCCAACTCAAAAAAAAGAGAAAAGATAACTCAGTGACTTAAATCATAAAGAATTGCCTATCCCTCAAGAGAAGGGAAATCAGATGTGATTTATTTGGGATCTTCTTCACACAGGAATTTAAGTGACCTACTGACTCCCTTTATTTGCCTAGACTCAACATGTGGCCTCCACTTTGTCGAATCTATAAATGACAAGAATGAAAAAAAAAAAATCAGGTTTTGAAAACTCTTTTTTTTTTCCAGATAGTGACATACACCCATTGCATAACGAATTTGTTTGCCAAAACAGAAAAATGATCTCAACATAACTAAAATAGCAGTTATGATTTGAAGAGGCACATGGAATATTTGCTGAGGAATAAAATTGCATTTATTGTTTTCTAACAACAACAACAACAAAAGGAACGCTGGAGATGATCCTAAACCTACAGAGGTTGAATTTTATTTGATTTTTAAAATAAAGTTATATTTTCTATAACTTAAAGCATGACATACAATAATTTTGAAGAATTTCCCAAAAGACTAAACTGCACTTCTTCAACTAAGAGAACCACAAGCTATACTGTCTGGAAAAGCTGACCTTAAAAAATTCTTTAACACAATGTTGTCAATAATAATGAAAAACAAATGCTTTTCAGGGGAAAATATGAGTGATTTTCATGTTGATACCTGATTGTGTTTCCTAACCTACAAATTACATTGGATTATTTTACTGAATATGATTAATCTGAATGTGGATATCGTGGAGAAATCTAGAATGATTGTTCTTCATTCAAATTTCTTGATTGTCTGGAAATTTTCAGAAAACCCTTTCACATTTACATAATGGAACTGCTTTCATGAAGCAGAATATCACTACATTTCTTGCTTCTTGCTGAGAAAGCTTTGTTCCTCAAACTGATTTTGGAGTTATTCATTCGTCAATTTTCTTTAATTTACCACTGGGTCAAACATTGTGGGCTTAAAATATAGATATTTGAAACTGTTCCCTTTTCATTATGGTTTGGGAAAAGACAGAGCCTCAAGGGGCACATAAAAATCTGTCCAAATCTTGTATTTAAATACAACTCATCCTCACACAACATCTACAAACACTTTGCTAAAGTAACCTAAAATAAATAACGACCTCTTGTCAGTTGCTCAATTGCACATGCTGTTTGTTAGCGGACCAATGCAATTAAGTATCCCAAATTATCAGGGGGTTGGCACACCACTGAATGAATAAAACATAACTCATAGTGAAGTGATTCTTTTGATGAAACTGGAAAGTCTTCTAAATATAAATCGTGTGTTGCTGGGTCACTTGTTGCATACATGTTATTTCACTCAACAATAATGCTCACAGTGTTTTTTCAGGTTAATTGTTTTATTTATCCTAAATTTGTCACAAGACAAGCTACTTTTTTTTTGCAAACATCTTACAATAGTATTTACATCTTTTTGTTAAAAAAATATTTGCACTTTTCTTGCCTTGAAATGGACAGTTGAAAATATGCACCATAAAACTTGGCTAAGTAGTAGTGAATATTCACTCAATCATAAAAGTGATGGGCTTTTAGTTGTCTTCTTTCCTTGAAAGTTCACAATAAATTAATTTGGCCATGCTATGTTTTAAAAACATTTATGGAAACCAACAACAAAAGTTCCAACACTATTTAGTTTGTCTTTTTTTAATAACACTAACTTATTTGATCAGATTATCCACTTTGTACTGAGTTAGTGTTGATTTTATAATTGTGTTCTCTAGAAGTTGGTAGTCTATCTTTATTCAAAATTAGAGACCTATCAAACAACTGGTTCACTCAGTTTTCTTAAACATTTTATGTATGTATAATTTCCAAATATTTGTGAGGAACTGGAAATTTCAGATATGTAGGGCATATCTTCAATATTCTAAAAAAAATCACCATTTTGCATGAGATTTACTTGTAAGCAAATAATTGCAATAGAATATAAGCCCTATAGTAGCATTCAGGGCAAGCTTTTATGATGGTACAGAGAGGTAACGTGGAATCTGTTTTCTAAGAGATGGGACATGATTTTATTTTAGAGGATAGAGAGTAGAAGGTGACCACGCTGACAAGGTGAAGAGGTGTTTTGCTTAGGAAGAAGGCATGTGTGGGAAGTCACAGAAGAACACCATAGCACAAAGAGCAAGGATACATACATAGTAAGATCCTACTATGTTTTGTCATTATTGGCTCATTTAATTGGCTCAGAAATATCATGATTTTTTGTCTACATTTTAGAAATAAGTAGCTGCACTTCAGAGGTATTAAGTAACCTTCCCAAGACTGCATGGCTAGTAAGTTTTGGTTGAATATCCAACCCCCCCCCCGCCTGGCTACAAAACTCTTGCTCTCTTCATCCATGCTGCCTTCTGGGGATAACTAATATTTGTTCTAACCAACAACACATTTACATATTCATTACTTATTTAATACTCTTAGCACAGTTTCAGAAGGTGCTCTTTCATGTTCCCCTTTATTATGGAGCTGCTTTTCTGTTGCATTTGAGAAAAATCTGCCTGATGAGGAAGCCAATGACTGTCGTACACATGGTGCCTCAGTTACGTGATCTGAAATTTCTTCTAGTTATGACACATATTTTCAAATTACTTCTTCCATTTTAGCATATAACTTAAAATGAAAGCCCTTCTTCAGCATACTCTGATAAACGGTGGCTACTCTTGCCTAATCTTCCCTTGCACTGTTTCTCTTTCTCTGTCATTTTGCTGTACTGTGACATCTGGAACCTGTACGATGACCACTTGTATGCCTAATCCTGAATTGTACCCCACATCTTTAAAATATAAAAAATTAAAAAGGAAACTTCAATTCATTGTGAAAATAGCTTTCTTAATACATCCATTATTTTTCACAGTACCATTTCTCTACCTGCTTGTACTCAATGTAACTCTTCCCTGGGATATTTCCCTTCCTTCCTTCGTCCATCCTTCCTTCCTTCCTTCCTTCCTTCCTTCCTTCCTTCCTTCCTTCCTTCTTTCTTTCTTTCTTTCTTTCTTTCTTTCTTTCTTTCTTTTTCTTTCTTTCTTCTTTGCAGTTCAAGAAAGACTAATTATTTTCCTGGAAGCCCCGGTAAGAATGGACCAGTAGGTGATAGCAATTTTTTATTTTATTTAGTTAACATTGCCACTGAAAAGTTTTCTGCAAAGTATGCTTTGTTTATGACATTCAGACCACCTTGTGCTCTTCCTAACTTGATATCATCTACATATTTTGTAATTTCTCTTAAAACATTTAGTAGTTTGATATTCTATTTTCATTGTTCTTTATTAACGATCATCCTTCATCTCCTACCCTATATTTATGCATTCTCTTTTACTTCTAACTTATTTGCTTACTCTGTGTCTCCCAAGAATTGTCTATCTAAGTCATCCATTCTCTGTATGATTTTCTGTATTTATTCTCATAAATATTCTATAACAAATACATTTTTAGAAGACACAGAAAAGTTGATAAGATTCATATTGTGTTTTAAAGAGGACTAAGCAGGAGAGGGAAGAAAAGATTTGTTTGTATTTGGAATTTTACATATTTTATTTCCTAGGAATATACCGGTTCGGGTAAACTTATATAAATAGTTTAGCTTTTATTCTCTTATACCGGTTGAAAATAAAAGAGATAATGTAATGACAATAAGTTTTATGATTTTAGTTTTTTGAAATAATGGACTATGCAGTTTCTTTGTGACTCCCGATACACTGTCTTCTGATGTCTTTCCTTTTTATCTACTGTACTTTAACTGCCACATTACTATGTTTATACTGTGTCTGGTAAATTCTTTAGATATGGAATACATAGTAAATACTTAATGAAAGTATGTCATATTTTAATTAAAATGCATTGAAGCTCAATTATTTTAATTTCACTAATTCTCAAGCACAAAGTCCTTTCTCTCAAAAAGTAAACTGTCTCATTCCTCTTAAAAGACACAGTTTGTGTTACCTGGAAGTCTTGTGTACAGAAAACTGTTGATTTCATGTACTATGCTATAGGGCATTACTTGGTATATTATGAGATATTATTATAAGTAATAAAAATATAGAAAGAAATGAATAAACTACATGATGCAATGTTGTTTTAATTCTTAAATTTATTGCATTTTATATCATTAGTTCTAAGAACTCAGCCTCCCAGATTCTAAAAAAATTATTGAGATCCATGGGATACTTAATTATCTGATTTTAGCTCTTCTTTCTTGCCACTTGCATTCTTAATTTGTTGTTCAATTTTCTAACTCCTTTAGTAGGCCAGATATAGTAATTAAAGTTTTTTTTTACTGTTTATGGGAGTTTTCAAACATGAGAGTTTATAGCCACATATATTTTGTTTTTCTCACCTATATAGAATACCTTCCTATTAGAATTATTTTGAATATAAAATGACCAAATATATACTGAAATAGATGCTTATAACAGAGCTTGCAAAATAGTAGGTTCTAAGCAAGTATTTTTTTATTGTAAATATCAGAAAATTGATTTGCTCAAGGATGAAGCTGAAAGTTGACAGAGAAGATTCAAATTCAACTCTGACTCCTCCAAATCGAGGTACATTTTACAAATTCACAAATATTCCCAATCAATGGTGGGTATAAATGGGTGTCATGCTTAGCTCAACATGTAATTATACTTTTTTCTGTGAGTTATGATTTATTTACTCACAAGTTATGCAAATGAGAACTTAGCAATTACCTGATTGATTTGGTTAATATAGTCCATACCATTCAAGATCCTTATGAATGATTATTCCATAAGTAGTCAAATTGACCCCAAATCTCTGCTTTGCATAATTTATGTTAACATTTTGGAGTTTGATTTTTACTTTTTAGGCACTAGATTTATCCTGTGCAAAGAAGATGATCACATTTCTGGCAATCAATTCAGTTTGTGTGTTCAAAATAATGAAAATGACTACATAGGTAGATGTGATATGGGGATGTTTTAAAACATTCTTCCTGTTTATTTTCCCATTTCCTTCAAGTAAAGAGAATTTCTGCCAGTGTAATCTCCTGACTCTTCATCTGAAAGACACATAGATGTATTACATTTCCAATAAATATATATTCTAGGCCTGTATTCTTTTTTTTTTTTTTTTTGAGTTGGAGTCTCACTCTGTCGCCCAGACTGGAGTGCAATAGCCGCTCCCGGCCACCGCAGTCTCGACCTGCTGGGCTCCGGCGATCCTTCTGCCTCAGCCTTCCAAGTAGCTGGAATTACAGGCATGCGCTACCACGCCCGGCTGAATTTTTGACTTATTGTAGAGGTGAGGTCTCGCTGCCCAGGCGGGTCTCGAAACCGCGGGCTCAGGCAATCCACTCACCTCAGCCTCCCAAAGGCGCAGGATTACAGGCTGAGCCACCGAGCCCGGTCTCACTCTGTCACCCAGGCTGGAGTGCAGTGGCATGATTTTGGCTCAGCACAGCCTCAAACTCCTGGGTTTAGGCAATTCATCTACTTCAACACTTAAGTAGTTGGCTCTACTGGCACCTGCCACCATGCCTGGCTAATTCTTTTTTCTTTGGTAGAGACAAGGTATTTCTGTGTTGCCCAGACTGGTCTCAAACTCCTGAGATCAAGTGATCCTCCCAACTCAGCCTCCCAAAGTATTGGGATTACAGGCATGAGCCACTATGCCTGGCCACTAGAAATCTCAACCAATTTTTATTTATTTAAAGTACATTTATTTCAGTTGTGGATCATCCACTGATGCATAATTTTAATGCAAATATAATGCAGATAGTAATGGAAAAAGACTACAAAGCATATATTATAATTCAATTATTTAAGTGTTCTGAACCCACATTGTCACATTTCTATGTAAAAGGACTTATCACTTATGGGAGATTCAGACTGATTTCACCATACTCACTCACATCAGTGTTAATCTGATCTCTTCTGTCTACACAGTCTCCCTCTCAATTCTCAGGAACAAGTATTTTGTTGCCACCATCAAGTTGTGATGGCTACAAAAATATATTTTTTATTTTTTGTGTTGGAGTCACACTCTGTTGCCCAGACTGGAGTGCAGTGGCCGCTCCCGACCACCACAACCTCAACCTGTTGGGCTCCAGAGATCCTTCCACCTCAACCTTCCAAGTAGCTGGAACTACAGGCGTGCACTACCACACCCGGCTAATTTTTTGATTTATTGTACAGATGAGGTCTCGCCAAGTTGCCTAGGCGGGTCACGAACCCGAGGGTTCAGGCAATCCACTCGCCTCAGCCTCCCAAGGCGCGGGATTACAGGGTGAGACACCGAGCCTGGCTGAAAATATCTTTACTTTCTATAGAATCCTAATTCCTCAGTCCGTGTAGGGCACCAACATACAATTTCCGTTTTCTCCTATCATAAAAACCTATGGTTCTTTTTCATAAACTAGAGCATTACTTTTGAAACTGTTTTGATAATTAAAGGTCTACTATAGTTGGATGATTAGCAGTTGACTTCCCTGATACAATGGCATACCTGTCTGCCTGCCTGGAATCTAAATGACGCACTACTTGGCTTAGCATGGCAATGCTAAATGATAATTTGGATGGTGGTTTTTTGTCAAAAAAATTGTATGGACATTAATTTGCAAGTGATCTAATGTTTTGTTGTTATTGCTTTTGTTTCCAGCACTTTAGAGGCATTAGTTTCTGTAGAATCACTTTTAATCTAGAAATAAATGAATAATTTATGAGTTTTTATACACCAACCTGATATTTAAAATAATAGCAAACATTTACTGAGCACTTCTTGTGTGTCTGACTTCAACTTGGATTGCCTAATTGTCTTTTCCATAATAACCTCATGAGATAAGTATGCCCTTCTTGTCAATTTATAAATTAAACATATGAGAATTAAGGAGGTTAACTAGCTCAACCAATGTCACATAGCTAGAAGTGTTTGGAACTTGGGTTGCTATGCAGATGGTCTTACTTTAGAGTACTCTCTCTTAATCACTTTGCTAAATGGTTGCAAGTAATCAAGTGGAACAAAGCTACATCCCAAGATATCATAGTAATAACATAATAGGTTTAGCAATAAGACTTTGTGTTTTATTTGTGGGTAGTTTTACTATAGTCAATACCATATAATTATTACCAACCATAAACTACATGGATCAAGTAATAACAAAGATTCCATGATGAAGCATTTATAAAAATAAAGTTTCACAAGAAAGCCTAGTGCTTCATAAAATGCTGGTTTTTTTGGTTTTGTTTGTTACCTTTCCCCCGTGGACTCATGTCTTCCTTCTTTTAATATATAGTAATTCATAGAAATATTAATGCCTACTGTTTATGGAGAAGTGTTGGAGAGATATTTTGGAAATGCTTAATGTCACTATATTAACTTACTCCCATTAGACTAGCACTTGCAAAAAAAGAAGGAAAACAATGTTTACTTCGAGTTTATAAGTGGAAGAAAATATGCTACTGAAAATATTGGAAAAGGAAATGCTTATATTTTAAGCTTATTTATGTGACTGTCTAACTTGATTAAAGAATGTTGGTCCAAAAGTAAATTACCATCATCAAAAAATATCTTGAATTCTTGCTAATATCAACTGAGACTCCACCCTGATCATTGAGCAGAAATCATGGAGAATGCCACTCCTGTTTTTTCTGCCTCTAAACATTCCATCCCATCATTTAAGTATTCTGTATTCTGGAATTACAGAAATTTAACACACAGTACAGCTTCCCCCCTTCTGTGTTTTTAACTGTTAAACAAGACATAGAAGACAGGCAAATGGTGCAAAATGGCAGTCATAATTTTCATAATCTCAATGGAGGATATTGCTTACTTTGTGATCAAAGGGCTGACTACCACTATCTGATTCTTACATCTTCCTTCAATACAGACCTTGGAAAAAATCCACCGAAACAAAAGCTTGCATCAACAGAGCTGAAACGTTTAGACAGAATCATTTCCTCATAATAATTCAGATGCTAGGAAAGAAAAAAGTGTCATGAATTTTCTAGAGGCTAGCCCTTTTTTATAGCTTTACTCCATCTCTTTGGATGTCACCTAAAAAAATCACATACTTCCTACTGTAGTTTGAATGTGGCCCCCAAGTTCATTCATTGGAAACTTAATCTCCAACTTAACTCATCAGTGTTGAAAGGTGAGACCTTTAATAGGTGATAAGGTCATGAAGACTCTGCCTTCATAATGAATTTATATTATCACGAGCATGAATTTGTTACAAAGTAGTTCAGCCCTTTTTGCTCTGTCTTTCTTGTGTGTTCTCTTTCTCTTCTGCCTTCCACTATGAGATGGCACAACATGAAGGCCCTCACCACATGCTGGTACTATGCTCTTGAACTTTCCAACCTACAGAACTTTGAGTCAAATAAGTTTTTGTTCATTATAAAGCACCCAGTCTCTGGTATTCTGTTACAGCAGCATAAAATGGACTAAGACACTTTCACATGAAATAAAGAGAGAAAACTAGGAAAAGAATATCTCCTTCCCACATAGTAAAAGGCTTATACTTAAACAGAGTGAGAATGAGTTGATACAATATTATCTCGTGTGGTAGAATTTGCTATGGTTCTAGAAATGAAACAAATTTTGTTGAATTAGTTCTCTAGATAGGGACAGATGTGTAGATAGTAAGTTGAATATTTTTAAGCCTACAATGATTAATGAAAACTAAATTATTTCTTATCTCATTAAGTACTCAGAAAAGAGAAGAGTAGTACCTAACATAAGAATAAATGAGTATCTTTACAGTGGTTTAATTTTTATTATCACACTAAGTTTAAAATATTTGTTTGAACCTTCATTCATATTTTAACACAAAAATTCCTATGTTGAGAATAGGAAAATAGGTTGTAATAATGTAATTTATTATTATAATGATACAAAGTAAATAGTTTTTCTTCATATTAAATTGTATCTCTTATTACTTCCAAAAGATCTTTAAATCATACTGGTTATATTGTGATAAAATATTTTTTATGGAAGTTAGGTGAATTGGCCAAAGTAGGTCATCCAATTTGGTAAGCAATTCTTCATTTGTGAATGTAGCTTGGTATTATGTTATAACTGGGAGCTTCATTTATTATAAAAGTAAAAACTAAAATAATATCAAAAAGGAAGCCTGGAAAAAATACCCTTCAAAAAAATTCTTTGAAAATAAAGAATGCTTTGTAGACCAGTGAAAAGTACCATGGAAAAATGTTACACAATGCACTGGTTATTAAGAGTTTTAGTCATTCAACTCAATTTAGCAGACATTTTTAAGCATTGCTAGGTGTCAGGCACTGGAATTCAAAGAATGAAGTACTTTGTAAAGGAGGAAATATCTGTGTTGAGAGGAATAATGAGAAAGGGAAAAAAATAGAAGTCAGTTAAAACTCCAGGTTTCTGATCTGAGAGTGGTGGCTCCACTATTGACAGTAACAAACATAGTGAAACATACAGAATTGGAAAGGGGAACTAAAATGTGCTCAAATTTGGAAATGGTGAGTCTAAAATGCCTTTAGAAATTTTGCTTAAAATATTCCATAGGCAGTTTTAAAATTCAAAATGGAGATCAATCACAAATATTGGCTCTGAAGTCATTAACATAATAATTAGAAGAGTGGAAGAGAATATGAATATCTAAGACTGAGAGGGAAAGAGAATCTTAGGAGAAAGTATTGTAAAGAAAAAAACACTGAGATAAATGAAAAGAAAATTTTGGAAGAATGGTGTCACGAAAGTCCAAAGAAATAGCTTCAAAAAGGAAAGGTCAAGGAATTTAAGTTGAGAAAGAGGTCAAGTAAGAAAAGAAGGGAGGGAAGAATGATGTCTGTTTTATTTGTCAGTTAGTTAATGATTGACATTTTCAGTTCAAATTTGGAATCATGGAAAGACTCTGTGTTGCAGTTACATTCCCACAAAGATGTTTAATCATGACTGTGCTTTTTGTGCAGAAAAGACTGCCTTATTTCTGTGTCAAAAATGGACAGCAGAATGTTCTATGTTGGAAACAAAACAGAAAACCTTTTCTAAACATTTTGTAAGACAGATGTATTTGCATGTAGGATAGTGTAAAAGTTTTGCTGATGATGGCATTTTACTATAATCTCTGGAATAAAAGTTCAATTTATTTATTTTTTTCTCATTGCTTTTACCTATCAAGTAGTGATGAGTTCTCCTCTTTCTGTTTGCTAAAAGTACTATAAAGATTAGAAAAAAGTATAATACAACTAGAGAATGACTTGTATAGGACAACTAAAATAATGTGAGATCTCAGTAGGTAAAGTCAGGAGTGATCATTAAGGAGAACATACAAGGAAGGATCCATCAACTCTTTGAAAGGTAAAGGCTGACAATATGAGCAAAATACCTAAAAATAGAAAAATACCCAGTAGACAAAATATTCATTTATACAACAGATAATAGGACTGTAAGATGTATTGCTCTAAGAGGTATTTTGGCAGAAAATTAGAGTGAGAATCACGTACATTTCAGGCACCGTCTATTTATTGCCTGAAGTCAAGCATAATGTCTGGCATATGGTCAATGGTTACCTAATGTTTGTTGAATAAAAGGAATGATGTACTTACTGGCCCAAAAAGGCATAGCAACACCTATCTGTCCTGTAATAATCAGAATTAATCTCATTATGCTTTTTACTTCTAGGTCATTCCTCATTCTCTGTACTCTCACCCCATAACACTACTTGTTTTTTAAATTTTCAACTCAGTCCTCATTAAATTAAATAAGAAATCTGCCATGCCATGTGCAACTTAGGTCATTTTCTCCATGAACCATGGCTCTTCTTTGAGAACATGGCTTCTCATGCAACCCTCTCAAAATCATGGATGTTTTTTTTCACACGTCTTCTTCTACTGGACATCATTTTTCAGTTCTGGAATCTATTACATTATCTCTTCCCTTTATACAATGCCTCAGGTCTGACTTTGGTGTCATCAGTCTGCACTACCCATTACCCACTATAGAGATTAGTCATCTATTCTCATCTTGACCATTCCTCCTCATCGCTAGCTCATTCTCCCTTTGTCTAACATTGCGCTATCCCTCTGCTCTTCCTTAATCTTCCATTCATGATCATCACTGCCCAATTTATTAGTCAATAGTGATATATAGATTTTTTAATTTAATTAAAGTAATCTAGTCCTTTACTTGCATTAGCCACATATGAAGTGTTCAATGTCACATGTGCTAGTAGCTATTGTAGCTATATGAACATTCCCATTAGCACATACTTTTTATTGGATAGACTTCCCTATACCTTCTTATTTCCAGGAAACACATCACCTCATCACCTCCATATCCTCAATCTCAAATGTTCAACTCTCCAATTATTAATTTGTTTCTATCTCTCCTGACTTTTATAATATATAACTCATTGATGAAACCAAATATTTCATGATAACACATGTGATATTCTCAATTCCCTGAAAGCCCGTGGTTCATCATTGTAATCACACCCTTGCAAACACCATCAAAACATTCAGTCTTCTCTAGCATGATCAATCTCAGCTGACAAAATCTCATAGACAGATGCAGGTTCCTTACAGGACTTGTGCAGTTGAACATGGTTCTCTGGAAAGTAGAATTATATTTTTAAAAAATCTTCTCAATATAATCATAACTATTAACTTCAACTGGGTCGTTGAACTTTTTGGCATGTCTACTATATTTTCCTGATTCTCTCAGTCTTACTTCCTGAGATGACAATTATATAACTTTCTCTTTCATGTCTTTTCTTCTCTCTGGTTAATATGAATCACTGGTCATGTTCCCAGATGATGTCACCCCTCTACTTACACACAATTTTCTGTAACCTAATCAAAGAATTTGCACCAGTACTTTGTAACACATATATATTTTTTCCCCATAAGTGTTAAAAAAAACTGCAAAAAATTAGCCATTTTATTTATTTATATATTTTTATTTTTTATTTTTTTGAGTTGGAGTCTCACTCTGTCACCCAGACTGGAGTGCAGTTTTACCCAGCCTCGACCTGCTGGGCTCCGGTGATCCTTCCACCTCAGCCTTCCAAGTAGCTGGAACTACAGACGCGCGCTACCACACCCGGCTAATTTTTGATTTATTGTAGAGATGAGGTCTTTCCAAGTTGCCCAGGTGGGTCACGAACCCACGGACTCAGGCAATCCACTCACCTCAGCCTCCCAAAGCGTGGGATTACAGGCTGAGCCACCGAGCCCAGCTGCAAAATTAACCGTTTTAAAGCAAACAAAAATCTACTAATTCTCGCTACTTCCATTTCGAATATGAGTCCAGCCACTAAAGTATTCCAACTACATCTTTGTGATAAGCTCTTAATAGTCTCCATTCTCACATCTGCGCTTTACGCCATAACCCCAAGCCCCACTAATCTGTAGACAACACAAGAGTCAGAATAATTCTGCTGAATATAGGTTAGGGTATGTTACTCTGCTCCCTCTTTGCACATACTCTCCTAAAGACATTTAAGGCTCTCAAGTTCTTGCTGCTGTTGACTTTTTAATTCCATCTTCTACTACTAGCTCCCTCTTATTCACTTTTCTCCAGTAATGTCAACCAACTTGCTGTTACTTGAACGTATCAGGAACATTTTGAACCTGCTCTGTCCCTGCTTAGAATACACCATCCCCCTAGGTAGTTACATAGATTGATGACTGGACTTTGCTCAAATGCTATCTTCTCATGAAGTATCCCCCAAATACCACATTTAAAATGTAAACTCTCCTCTAATTTCAGTCCCATCTCCACAATTCATTCTTTATTTTTTTCCATATTACTTTTTTCATTAGATACATTATGTGTTTCATTCGTTTGTATATATCTTCTTCAACCTCAGAATCTAAGACTCATGGGAGAAAATTTATTTTATTTTATTTTTTCCCTTCATCTAAAATTGTACCTGGGGCTTACTATATAATGAGCTCTCAATGTATTTTTCTTTTTAAAAAAAAAAAACGCATTTATAAATAACAGTGATATCCATACATGGTAAGAGAAGCAGAAATCTGTGTAACATTTCAAACTGAATGAAGACATCGCGGGAAAACCCATGTCTCAGTTTTTTCACTTGATTCCTTGCCCTTGAAAAAAAGAATTCGCTGCTGAAGCTCCATTGTCCTAACCTATGCCAATGTAAAAATCAAGATTTCTTTTAAAAACATGACTTATAATGAGTGAATTTCCGTATGATACATATGTAACTCACATGTATGTTCCTATCAGATTAGCTTTAGGTTTCGTGAAAAACAGAGATAAGTGTGTATCAAGAACAATGAGGTGCAAAAGTTAGCTGTAAGAAATTTTTCTTTCTTTACCTTTTAAACTTCTAATATTACATAAGTCCATAAATCAATATGGTAGTCAAGGATTTATTGGGCACTCTTTTCAAAGATGTTTTGACAAATAAAGATGGCATATAATGCATGTTAATATAATATTTACTATATTTACTACATTGATATCTTAGTTCTTTGTTCAACTTTATGAAGGGTAGGCTTGAAAAAGAAATACTATATATATTTGAAATGTAAACATGATGTTTTTATATACATATATACTATGAAATTATTCTCCTAGTCACGCTAATGAATCTGTCCATCACACCACATACCTTTTTTTTATTGGTGGGAACAATTAAGATCTACTTTATTTTCAAATTTCAAGTATAGAATGCATTATTACTAATTATAGTTAGTTCTTTATAATTATATTAACTATATTACAGTGATGTTTATGAATCCAAACAGTAGACATATATATATACATATATACATATATATACATATATATGTGTGTGTGTGTGTTTTATATATATATCTTAATTAAGTTTTATGTAAAACTTTGACAGCTTTCTTTTTTTTTCCCTCTCTCTCTCCTTTAGAATATATAGGCTAGGCTGGGCTTGATGGCTCAGCCTGTAATCACAGCACTTTGGGAGGCTGAGGTGAGTGGATTTTCTGAGCCAGTGGGTTCAAGACCAGCCCAGACAACTTAGTGAGACCTTGCCTCTACAATAAATAAAAACGTTAGCTGGGCATGGTAGCTTGTATCTATAGTTCTAGCTACTTGGAAGGCTGAGGCAGAAGGATCTCCAGAGCCCAGGAGGTCGAAGATGGGTTGGCCATGGGTGTGCCACTGAACTCCAGCCTGGGCGACGGAGTGAGACTCTGACTCAAAAAAAAAAGTACATACAGGCTAAATTTTTTTTACTTATATGATACCCTCTTCTATTTCATATGTACGTATCCCAAATCTTTGCAAATCTTTTGTTTTCTAATGGTTTTATTGTTATTGCTACTTTTCTAATTAAAATAAATTGAACATCTCCAATTACTTCGAAATGTTCCTAATGATTTCATAGCTTTATACCTTCATATATTTTTTAACCTTTTAACTTGTCTCTTTGAACTTCACTCATGACAAGAAATAAGAATCAAATTTTATTTAAATATATGTCTCTATGTATGAATCCATAATTTTACACATAATTTATGTGTCACATGTCACTACCAGATACATACTTTTTGAACTAAGATGACAATTGCATGATCTTCCAAGAAGAAATATCATATTTGATAAAGGGCATTACCATTAGTCATTTTATCAGTCACAAGTCTCTGATATTAAGATCTAACAGTACTAATTCAAAAAATTCATTAATATTTAAAAGTTATG
The DNA here is from genome assembly GCA_027257055.1 of Cephalopachus bancanus. Classification (NCBI taxonomy): domain Eukaryota; kingdom Metazoa; phylum Chordata; class Mammalia; order Primates; family Tarsiidae; genus Cephalopachus; species Cephalopachus bancanus. The sequence goes on from JAPVLO010000131.1 coordinate 7,379,069, forward strand.
AATATAAATTTTTCTGTCATAAAATTTACTTATAATCAATATCCTGAGGTTATTTCATAATAAATGGCAAGCTTTCTAAAGATCAATAGATGTAAATAATTATCTACATTTATATCCAGGAAGAGAATATATAGGAAGAAGGAAAAAAGAATAAGACCAAAGCAGTGAGTAATACCCACCAAGATATTTTAGGAAGAAGTCAGTTGAAAGTGTTCGAAATACATGAAAGAGGATAATATAGAGGAAATGAATTGTAAATGAGAGACTGTAGGAGACTATAATGGTAGCTAAAATGTTGAAACACTGATTTAAATATATGAGAGTAAAGATGAGGTGGAATTGATTAATTTGAGATTTTTTATTTAATATACTTGAAAGAAAGATGGGCAAGAATGACTTTGTAAGTGCTAACTTTAGAAATTTAGTAATATCAAATAGGGGAAAAGTGAAAGGAAAATAAAAGTTTGGGGACTTTTGTATCAGGTTTGAGGTTTTTGTGCAACACCCTGATGAAAACTGAAATATGATTTGATGCCTTGACTATGGAATTTCAAGGCAAATTCCATCTACTGACGACTCTTGTAGCAATATAGCCAAGCCAGACCTCATTTTTCCACTTAGAAATTTATTTCCCTCTGTTTACTGGCTATGTCCACTTGGATGTCTCATAAACATCTAAAATTTAATTTTTCCTCACTTGAATTGATTCTCATTGCTCCAAATCCATACTCTTCCTAGTATTCCCTAACTGGAAGAAAGTGCAGTCATCTCTCAAGCACTTTAAAATAAAAATGCTATGATCCATCGTACACTATTCTTTCTCAAACCTCCTCACCAGGTTTAATCATGCATTTACTTTACAAAGTATCAATTTATAATCATTTGAACCTTTTAGTTACCCGAGTCTTCGAATTCCATGGTCCTTGTCTAGCTCACTAGATCACTATCCTCTCTGGAATATATTATTTCCATAGTCTATTAATTTATATTCCTGTTTTTATTCTTGTTTAACCCCAATTTACTTTATATTCTGTAGTGAGAATAGTCTTTCTAAAATTGCATGAGAAGTCATGACAATCACCTGCTAATGACTTCCATGGCTCCCTATTTACATTTAGTACAAAGTCTAACATGATAGGATCTTTTACAAACTCTTCTAAAATCTCACAAATGCATACTTGTTCTTTCAGCCTTATCTTCCAAACCACAGCCACTTAAAATTGAAGTGCCAACCATTTTTTGAACATATCATGTCTTCTTTTCTCTTCTGATTTCAAGCATAAGAAATCAATACCTTTCCTTATCAACATCAACTTTTTAAATGCATGGATACTTTCTATTGTTCTTGCATGATTAGTTAAAATATTGCTTCCTCTGGCAATTCTTCTTGTTTTAATAGCAAGCGTTATAAACTCATGACGGAAGCCACCACAGAGTTGCAAGCATATAACACACAGCTGAGCACATGTTAAATGCTCAATAATTACTGGATTGATATAAAAAAGCTAGTTTATAAGTGGGGGAGTTAGTGTTATAATCTGTAGAGTTATTTGTATAGGTAGTAGTTTTAAGCATGATGACTGATTATCTTTTCAGTTCATAAATTTAAAAAATGTGCTCTGAGAAATGTCAAAGAATGAAAACTTCAAAAACATCAATATATTAAGAGAACTTAGAGAAAACAAAAACATAAAAACCATGGATTAGAAATGAAGAGGCAGAACAAAAGTCATGATAGACTAATAATTTTACAGAAGTCATGACAAGATAAAAAGCTGGGTACACAATTATTATATATCTATAAAATAGCAATAAAAAAGAAGAAAAAGAATCGTCAAATTTTTCAAAAGCATGGAAATACTTAAAATTCCATGTTCTCGGTAATTTTAGTAAAAGTAATCAGACTCTAACTGTGTAGAAAGTTTTCAGCATATGAGTTACATGAAGATGAAAAATTAAAAGCTATTTATTCAAGAAACAAGACAAAAAGTATAAAGGAGAACAGAAAATTGCGACAAGATTAAAGCAAATATTGACACAATTATAAGTTGATTAAAGAAATTGTGGAGATCATTACTGACAGCCTCTGTTTTTATCTCAAGTAACGTAGACTTTTGCTGAGAATGATGGAAATAATTGTAGAATGGAAATTTATAGAGAGCAGTTTAAGTTTTAAAAAAGCCTTGAACTGTTATCAAAGGCCATTGTATACCAGTTTTAGAATAGTAATTCATACAATTGTAGTCTACTTAACAACAAACACTATATAAACATTTATTCTAATCTTTTCAAATTTTAAGTATGTGGGACACAATTCAGGGTTAGGTACATAAGTGGTCACTGTATGGGTAAAGTTTTGGCCTCTCCTTGGTGCTCACTTCACCTGTTTCTAATCTTACACATTTCTATTTCAAGCCGAACATGGTGGCTCATGCCTGTAGTCCCAGCACTTTGGGAGATGGAGGCAAGAGGATTGCCTGAGCCCAAGGGTTCAAGACCAGCCTGGGCAACTTGGCAAGACCTCATCTCTACAATAAGTCAAAACTACTTGGAAAGCTGAGGTGAAAGGATCGCCTGAGCCCACCAGGTCAAGGCTGTGGTGGCCGTGTGCATGCCACTGCACTCCAGCCTGGCAACAGAGTGAGACTCTGATTCAAAAACAAACAAACAAACAAACAAATAAATAAACAAAATATATCTTTCAGTGTATCTAGTATGTTTCTTTTAGGACAGGTGTATTGTCTCAGTTATTCACTGCTGAATACCTTGTGCCTAGCATCAGGTGCCAAATAATTTCTTGCGAAGTAAAATAATAATAATAATAACATGAATAATTCCCCTCAGTGTGTCTTACCAACATACTTGATTTTATGTTATTTTCTTGTTAAAAATGTTTAGTGTTTTCCCAGTGCCTTCACATTTCAAATGTTCAGGTTCTATTATAGTTATGAAATATTACTCCTTGGTCTTCTCCTTAGTTAAAATAATTCTTTTAGTTAAACAATCTATTTCCTCTTTTATCATATTTTCACTTGCCTCTTTAATATACATATTCATTTTGTCTGCAACATGAATTTACATCTACAACATCTCAGTATATCTACTCCTCTTGAACTGAATTTCTGTGACTATTTGCACTCATTTGGACATCTAGTAACTTTAATGATGCCTTGCTTTGCTACATATTTCATCAGTTTATGTTCTGATCACCTTATAGATGTAAGTTCTGATTCAACTAAAATTTTTCAATATCTACTGTTTGTTGAATACAGTCCTCTGACAGCTAGTCATTAAAAACTGTAAGATACTGAGTCACAAGTGCTGTAGGTCTGTTTTCTGTTATTGACATTTAGCTCAACACTTAAAAAGAGACTATTAGACCCTTTAAGGTTGCAGAACATTTTGCAGACATGGAATTTCAGGGCAACAGAGACCAAAGACAGAAGGGGCAGCAGTGAATGCAATAGATAAAGATGGTCTGTGTGGGATCATAGTGACCCTAGGTACACTCAAAGTATGGCAGCTGCACTCAAAGAGATTAAGACACACCTGTCAGAGGATATATAGTTGTTGACTTTAGATAATCCCAAGTATTTATAAGATTGTACTGCATAGATTCTTATAACTTTTCAAGTTTTCAAAGGCAACTGGTTAGGGTAAAAGCTAGTGAATCACATTTATTATCACTAGTGACTCTCATAATGAGGCACTCAATGAAAATGAGTTACATTTACACCAATCGTGCTTGAAAAAGATAGGTGGAAACCCCTGGTTTTCTTAAACATTAAAAATTGTAGAGAGATATATCTAAGTACAAGCTTAAGAGGTTATATAGGCTGGGCCCGCAGGTTCAAGACCAGCCCAGGAAATTTGATGGAAATTCGTCTCCACAATAACTCGATAAAAATTAGCCGGGTATGGTGACAAATGCCTGTAGTTCTGGCTACTTGGAAGGCTAAGGCGGAAGGATCGCCGGAGTCCAGCAGGTCGACAATGGAGTGACTGTGAGCGTACCACCGCACTCCAGCCTGGGCAACAGAGTGAGACTCCAACTCAAAAAAAAAAAAAAAAAAAGAGGTTATATGTGCTAGACTAGAATTTGAACCGAGATATTATATCCAGTGGAGTTTTTGAGTTTATTAAGTAATTCAGGAAAAAAATATGATTTATAATTATTTTATGTATCCCCTCTCAATATAGAGTACAATGTGAAGTATAAAAGATAGACGAAAGGCAATACACAGCTGCTACACTGAATAGATATTGACATGTAAGATTTAGTAGTAATATTCAAAGTGCAATAGACATTATGTCAAAGAAAATAAGGAAAAGACAATTTTCTTAAGAGCATAACAAAAATATTCACACAAAGCATAAAGTTTATTATTATACTATTGAGAGTCACTTTGTACTCTCCATTAGTATTCACTTAGATTATTTATGCTTCCAGTTATCTTTTATTGAATTAATCCTTATACGGATTTACAATTAATGTTTATTCTGAAATTATCTGAAAGTTGTAGAAAAATAGTCGATGATGAGATGCTTCTATTGAAATCTCTGTCTTCAAAGCAATGGGGGAAAAATGAGGAAGAGATCAATATACTAATCAAGATATGAAAAGACTATTTAATAAAGTTAATACACATCATTGCATAGTAATAATTCTGTGACCTTTGTAAAAATTATAACTTTTTCTCTCCAAATATTAATATTTTTTGCATCTAAATTATTAATTATATTTTACTTTTTCTCTTTCCAGATTTACTTAAACCTTTTTTTTACTATTAACTAGAAAAAATAAGTATAAACAGATCTGATATTATAATAGTTATAGTCAATTATTTCTGTGAGAGGATGAATATTAAGATAGCTGAAATAAAATAAAATGACCCAGTTGTGTTTATGCCATATCTTTATAAAAATGCATAATGACTACTCCTCCAATGAAATATGCATCATTGTGTATAGAGTTATATATGCATATCAATATATACATATATGTGTGCATGTATTATAGTCTTTCCATTTCATTTAGTATATTTTTAAAAATTTACAATGACAAACATTTCCTTCTATTTGACAATATTTGGTAATGCATCCACATGTATGGTCACCAAAATATCATTCTTATATGTTATGCTGAACCTTGGCTTAAAACATCAGCAAAAGCAACTTTAGAATAAAATGCTTAGATGTACTAAGAAACAGAACTAAAGTTAGAAAATTTATACTTTAAAAACCCTTACAAGTGTATGATTCTGAGGCATGATAAAGTTTGAGAACTAATACTATATAAAACAAAGGAAAATCTTTCCATTTGAAACTTGTTACAACTGTTTTCTGAACATTCAGCCCTGATTCTCCATGTTAGCTTTTATTTTTTCACAAATATACCACTCCAAAAAATTATTTTTGTCTTTTGTCTTTTTTATTCTTATTTGTAAATTTTTAATTATTATGGATACATAAGTTTATGTTTATTTGTGAGATAAATAGACACAATACCTAGTTATTAAATCAGGATAATTAGAGTATCCATCATCTAAGCATTTGACATTTCTTTGTGTTAGGAACATTCCAATTCCACTCTTTTAGTCATTTTGAAATGTACAATAAATTATTGTTAACTATAGTCATACTACTGTCATACCAAATACTAGCTATTAGTCATCCTATCTAACTGTATTTTTACATCTATTAACTATGTTCACTCAACCAGCCCCTCCACAATACTCTTGTCAGTCTTTCTTTTTTCTTTTTTTTTCTTAATTCATACCTTTTATCTGGGAGATTTTTTTTTTTTTTTTTTTTTGAATTGGAGTCTCACTCTGTCGCCCAGACTGGAGTGCAGTGGCCACTCCCGGCCACTGCAGCCTCGCCTGCTGGGCTCCAGCGATCCTTCCACCTCAGCCTTCCAAGTAGCCAGAATTACAGGCATGCGCTAACACGCCTGACTGATTTTTTGATTTATTGTAGAGATGAGGTCTCACTGCCCAGGCGGGTCTCGAACCCGCGGGCTCAGGCAATCCACTCACCTCAGCCTCCCAAAGGCGCGGGATTACAGGCTGAGCCACCGAGCCCAGCTATCTGGGAGATTTTATCCACTCCCTTGGATTCAATATTTATAAATATGTGTTTCCCTGAGACATTTTTCCTATCTCTTTTTCTCTTCTCTCACTTCTGAAAATAGCACTTACATTTTTCCGTTGATCAAGCCCAAAATCAGATAGAGATTTTTGACTCTTCCATCTCCTCCCATTTCTCTTTTGCCCATATCTGATAAGAACAGACATTTTAATAATTTTTGACTATTAATCTTTGTGCATTTTTTTTATTTGCTCAGACTTAGGATATACTGAAGGTCTAGGGTACACTAGAATATTACAAAAGATCTAATCACCACTGATAAAATACAAAAACCACTAATTAGAGGTGAAATGCAAAATTTTAATTGTAAAATGTAACTAGCTCTAACAAAACACTCTCTAATCAAATATAGTGCTTTCCACTCACCACCAGAAACAATGAGCCACAATCCTAAAGGCTAATGCTCTTCTTATATTTTGTTTTTCACATAAAATTAATGTTATCCCTCTTAGAACTTTATATAACTAGTATCATACAGTACATGCTCTTTTGCTTTTGAGATTTATAACTACTTTTGCTTGTATCAGCAATTTGCTCCTGTTTACCTCCAACAAGCATCCATTGTATGAATATACCACACTCCCTGGCTTTCACATCACAACTACAACCACAAGCAACCTCAAACTTTCACTTTAACTGTTTGTCCTACAAATATCTGTGTTGTTTGGTAATTACTTTATCTGAGTACTTTCAATGCATGGTGAAAGTGTGACAAAACGATTAAGTACATTAATCTGAATAAAGAATATCTGAATTGGAACTCTGATTCTCCAATTCAATTACCTCTATATCTTAGACAAGTAAAATAAGCTATCTGTGCCTCAGATTTCTTGGCCTTAAAATAGATATAATAATGAGTAACTCAATTAATTTGTACAAAGCTTACAAAATTAAAGACACATAAAGTAATTAGATAGCATGCCATACATATATTGACTCAAAGTATTGTTTGAGGGACCATTGTTTTTATACAAGTTGCTATGGTAAGATGCCAATATGCTTGTTTAAGAAATGAATAAGTTATATTAATATAGAGATTACTCTAGAAATTATGGCAACCCAGTAAGTAATGCTCATGGTTCCATGTTGCTGATAGATTTTGCTGTACTTATTGTGACAAATATTACAATTGTCCCTCAATACCCACTGTCTTATTTTTTGTTGGGATCATATGATTTCTTGAGGTTTATGGCACAGCGCATAGTTCCTATCGAACACTATATTTCCTAATGTGTGTTTGAGAAGTTGAGACTTAGTGACTGGGAAACTAACAATGGAATCTCATAGAATTGGGAATGACAACTTTTGTATGCCCTCTTTCTAAGAAGATTGCTTGACCTCTACTTTTGCTTTCCCTAGCTCACAGGTTGAAATGTGGATGAAGTCCTTGTGAACTGTTTTAGCCTTGAAGGAGATGTTAGCACATTAGGGGAGGTCAGAACAACGGGAAAGAAAGTAACTGGGTCTCTGCATGACCATGTAGAATAGATTTTTTTCTGGACAACCTGTTTATAAAACTTTGGACTGGTGTACGAGAGGAAAAAAAATCGTTGTTGAACCATCCTAATTTTTAATTTTATTTTTTAAAACAGTTTAGTCTGTACCTTTAAAAGTACACCAATTAAAGAAAAAAGGAATATGAATGACTGAAAGCATCACCAAGAACTCTGAATAAGTACACTATAGATTGAGTTACCAGGGCTGATTTTGAGAATGGTGTTGCAGAATTGGGCCATCAGAGTTTTATTGACTTTTCTACATTCAGAAAATTACCTGCAGCATTGACAATTGTTATCATAATTTCTAGCTTCAGATCCATGAGCAAATAAAACTTTTATCGGGAACATTCATGATCAGGAGATTCTTACTCCCAAGAAACTGACTGCCGGGCTCGGTGGCTCAACCTGTAATCCCGCGCCTTGGGAGGCTGAGGTGAGTGAATTGCTTGAGCCTGCAGGTTGGAGACCCACCTGGGCAACTTGGTGAGACTTCATCTCTACGATAAATAAAAAATCAGCCGGGCATGGCAGCGCGTGGCTGTAGTTCCAGCTACTTGGAAGGCTGAGGCTGAAAGATCGCGGAGCCAGCAGGTGGAGGCTGTGGTGGCTGGGAGCGGCCACTGCACTCCAGACTGGGGGACAGAGTGAGACTCCAACTCAAAAAATAAAAAAAAAAGAAAGAAAGAAAAGAAAAGAAACTGATTGATTTCCTAATGTTGGAATTGGTAGAAGAAACTGAATAATTAGCAGAAGAGTGGCCTCTGCATCAATCTGTACTCTAAACCTCAGTTGAATGTCCCTGAAGATGAACACTTAATTATCCATAGCTGCTGCTACAAAGATGTCTGCAGAATTTAATGTTTGCAGTTTCAGCCTCTGCAAAACAGGAATATCCTTGATACTGACTGGAGTCTGAAAAGAATGTTGAGCACCAATGTGTTTGATTCTGTGCATAGGGTCTGAGTCTTGATTTTATAATTTTTGAACTGTGTTACCATGGGAAAGGCTACTGAATTCTCTGTGTTTAAAAGGTAACTGCTTAGTTTCGTAATAGTCCCAATGCAATGAGTGATTATTGCATATGCATGAGTTAAATGAATGACAGAAATGACATGATGGACAGGAGGGAGAAATTGTGGGTATCATTTTAGAAATTATATGCACAACACTTGAAACACTATATGTTATTTGAACGTGGAATTAGATTGGTTAAAAGTATATACTAGACGGCAACCCTCTCGAGTCCCCTCCACTGCGGGAGCTTTTCTGTCCTCGCAATAAATCCCTCTTAATATTATACACACACACACACACACACACACACACACACATATATATACATACATACATACACTAGAAATTCATAACATCTAAAAAAATTAAATAACAAATAACCACTTCCATTAACATGAAAGGACATATTCTGTGTGATTTGTGTTCCTCTAAATTTATGAAGACTTGTTTTATGACCCAGTTTATAGTTTATTTTGTTGACTACTCCGTTACACCGGAAAAGAATTTTATTCTATAATTATTGCTTATAGTGGTTTATAAATATTAATTAGTTTGAGTTAGTTGTTGGTCTTCTTCAAGTGTTCTATATTCTTATTCATTATGTATTTGTTCTGTGAAATATTAAACTGTCCTATAATGACTTATCTGTACCTTTATTCTTTCAGTTATGTTTATATTTCATGTATTTTTTTAAGTTCTGATGCTAGGTTCATATACCTTTAGATCTATAATGTCTTATTTGTTGTTTATTTAATAATTTTACTATAATGATTACTATGAAGTGCCTTTTTAAAAACTCTCTGGTAATGACATATGCTCTTAATATTAATACTTTGGTATTAATATAACTGTTCAGGTTTCCAATGATTAGTTTCCAATGATTAGTACTTTTAGGGCAATCTTTTTCAAGAGTTTAACTTCTAAATATATTTTAAAATTCATATCTTCTCTTATTGGGCATCGTTCTTTGTGGACTTTGCTCTTTATCCATTTTTCACTTTCAATTGAACTGCTTATATTAATGGGATTAACTCTACCATCTTGCTATATGCTTTCTATCAGTTTTATTTGTCTTTTATTCACTTTTATGAATTAACTTGACTGGGACATGGGGTGCCCAAATATTTGTACAAGCATTGTTCTGGACGTTTCTGTGAGGACGTTTTTGGAAAAAGATTAATACTTAAATTGATAGAAGGAATAGATTGCCCTCCCTAATTCAATCAGGTAAAGATCTCACTAGAACAAAAAAGCTGACCCTATCCCTAGTAAAAAAGAGCTTCTTCTGCTTGACTACCTTTTAAATGGGACATTAGCTTTTTCCAACCTTCTAACTGGGACAGAAACATCTGTTCCTCTTGGGTCTCAAGCCTGTCAGATTTTGGACTGAAACAAAACCTCATTGGCTTTCCTGGGTCTCCAACTTGCTGACATGCTCTTCAGACCTTGGGACATGTCAACTCCACAACTGTATGAGCACTTCTTTAGAATGAGTCTCTCTCAGTTAGAAGGAGATTCTCTAGGGTCAGGAGAGACTCTTTGGAGAATGCTCATATACCACCTATTCTATCTGTATTTAATTTATTTGAGAAATGTTTTAGAATTCATGAGTATTTTTTTAATAGTCTTTACTTATATACTACATCTATTTCTCTGTGTATGTATTATTTTAGTGCTGCCCTAGGCTTCACAATATACATCTGGTAGATTCTATTTATGTTACTAAAACTTTTAGATTATTCTCAATTTCTACTTCCTCTTTCCTGAGTTTTAGTTAAACCTCCCTAAAAATCACATTTTCTTCTCCTTACATTTCTGAATGACATAGAATATTAGTAAGTCTAGGCTCTCATTCTTTAGGGAGCTGAGCCTACCATTCCAGGTACCCTATACATGTAGGATTATTATACCAATTGAATAAATATCTCCTCCATCTTCATTCATGAGAAATTCATTCTCATGATAATTTCCCAAATGTCAGCAAGTCATTAGAAATTTTGTCTATTCTATCTCTCTTTTGGTTTTTATATGCGCCCACACTTTTTGAATCCCATTATCATTGCTTTAGTTTAACTCTAGTTTTGACATAGACTTCTGTACCATAGACACTTTCTAAGTGTATTTACCATCATATTGAGAAAGTTATAATTTCAATTAAAACATGGACTCTTCCCAATATATTTTTTTATATTATGTGTAATATTCCTCAAGCAAATTTCCAACAGAAATTCTGACAGGATGGTGTCATTTCAAATGACATTCCAAACTAAATTACAGTTTGCCATGGTACTTTTACATATAAAGTTTAGTTATACATTGCACATAGTATTTTTTTACTGTGGCCAAACTGATAATGATCACGTTATCATCTCTATTAAATGTGAGATGTCTCAGATGACTTTTGTCTCTATTAATAACTGATCACAGAAACTCTAAGTAAATTCTTCATGTCATGCTTTTACATATCAGTTTCTATTGATATACATACTGTCATTATCTTAATATGATTGCAGTCACACTAAATAAAAGGGAATGGCAAGATCACGCTTTAGGGAAAGACCTGAGCCAAACAGAAGACTTTTTCATTCACTTTGATTTTATCTCCTTTAAGTACAGCTCATTCCCAAGAATGGTTTACTCCTCATTGTCAGCCACATGACCCTGCAACACTTTCTCTAGAAATTCCTCTTATCAAACTATCTTGTGCAATGCTGTCAGCATAATTTTTCAGAGTTTCAGAGCTGATCATGTAATTCTCTTCGTCTATATAAAATAGTCTATGACACATTTTTGCCTGTAGAATAAAATTTAAACTTTTAGTGCTGACATTGAAGAATGTGCACAATATTACCCCCTACCTTCTTTGTGAAGTATATTTTCCATTAGAATATCCCTCTTTCTCTATGCTATATTCAGGATAAACCCCACCTAAAGTGATTTCCCTGGATCACCTCCTTTGTTTTTATTTTTCTCTCTGGCTGGAATATTGTTAAAATTTCTCTGAATGTGGAAAGCTCATTTTACTTCCTTTCTGATGAAGTATTAGACACAAAACTAGTTTAGCTAAAATTTAAAAAATAAAAAATGGGAAGATCAAACAATGAAAAGGAACGATTTATTATTTCATCCAACTGAAAAATAAAAGCAAAGTTTTCTTTAGCAGCATCTACCTCCAGACACCCAAACAATATTAGCAGACTAACCTCTCTTTGCCCCAATCTATTTGTTCTTCTTTTTTTATAAATTGGTTTTACTCTCAGAAGAGCTCTGTCAATGTGATGGATCTTGGAAGTTACTGGCTAATGGCCTCAATAGTGGCAGGGTGCTTGTTTTTCCAAGAGCCAGAACTGAATCTCATTGATAAGACTTGGGTCATGTGCTAATCTTAAAACAATGAATGTACTCCAGAAGATATATACTATTGATTGGTTTGGCCTTGACCACAGCTTTGCTCCCAGAGTCAGAAAGTGGAATAAGAAAGGGAAGAATGAATCTTACTAAGATCACATGGACTGAAAGTAGATTATAGATGATTTCTCAAAAGAGAATCAGAGTGTTATTACCTAGAAAGGAGAACAGACCAAGGCAGGAGGCAGAGTTTATTACAGATAATTTTTTGTATCACTCAGAAGAAATAATTCCTTCATATCCCTTAGGGTTGCATTCACTCAGGTAATAAATCTTATTCTACTGCTATGACATATAATAAACATTTACATTTTCTTCAAGGATGGAAGCTCTTTTTGAAACTATGTCTTTTCTTTAAACTGTTCCTAGCACTTACTGTAATATTTTATTCAGGCATCCAGCACATAGTTATTGTATAGTATTTTATTAATTTAAAGTCATTCCAATATTTTTGTTTATTAACAATGAAGAATCTTAACTGATAATTATGGCACAAATGTATTGAAATTCCTATTATGAAGATGGAGCACAGTAGCGTGTTGACCTTCATATATTTTGTGCAGAGAAGCTTAAGAGATCCTTGATCTTCTTCTTTTCCAGCAAATGCTAGTTTCTCCCAAACTTTAAGAAAAAGCCTGCAGCAACTGCATATTGAATAAATGAGGGATGAATTATTCATTTTACCATGAATGGTATGTGTTTCATGTGGGATTTTATTTACTAATAGTGCTAGTTAGAAGAGTAATGACTTGTGAAAATGTGCAGCATCCAGGGAATATTATGTTGAAATAGTAGCTAGTATGAGACATAGTAAAAAAAAAAAAAAGAACAATAATAGGTGACTAGTTTGCAGGCAAAAGTATAGGTTAATGGTAGAATATATACCTAGAGTATTCTTGTTTGGTTTGGTATAATTATTGACAGTGTTTCTTTTTTCTCTCAAAAATACCTTTTTGTGATAATTTATGATCAGTCTATCTAAGCAGCATCCTTGAATTCACAAGTCACAATGGCACACTTTGTACTGGAAGGCACTGACTTTTTTTTTTTTTTTTTTGAGTTGGAGTTTCACTCTGTTGCCCAGACTGGAGTGCAGTGGCCGCTCCCCGTCACTGCAGCCTCAACCTGCTGGGCTCCGGAGATCCTTCAGCCTCAGCCTTCTGCGTAGCTGGAATTACAGACATGCGCTACCATGCCCGGCTGATTGGTTTTTTTAATTTATTTGTTGTAGAGATGAGGTCTCGTCAAGTTGCCCAGGCGGGCAATCTCCCAAAGCACGGGATTACAGGCTGAGCCACCGAGCCTGGCTTGCACTGACTCTTAAAAGGATGAGACAATACTTTTATCCTGTCATGACCAGCATTTGACGTATATGAACCAAAATGAGCAGCTCTCTAAGTCATGTGTGAAAATCTTGAGAATTTTGATAAAATGGTAAGTTTCACTTACTTATTGCAGATCATTATTTAATGAGCCATTTAATTGCTGTTATCAAATACTGAAATATTTTTAAAAATCATTCTCTATATTTGCTAATATAACTTAATTTGCTAATATAATATAAATATATTTCCCCTCAAATAATTGCTTTCATATATATACATATATGTATATAATTTATAATTTGGAAGTCTTCTTTCTCTATTTTTCAAGTGGAATACTGGGTTTATAAATTGCTCTTTTTAAATGAGAATGCCAATATTGTATTCTTAAAGTTTATTTGCAAGTTTTTTTCCTATCATTATTGCAATTTCCTATCATTATTGAAATACAATGGACAAGTAAAATTGTGTATATAGAAATAGAAGTTGTGCAATGGGGTGATTTGATATAAGTATATACTGATAAATGATTGCCACATCAAGTTAATTAACATATTCATTACCACGCATAGTTACTTTCTTTGGTGTTTGTGATGAGGACACATAAGATCTACTGTCTTAAAAACTTTCAAGTATAAAATGCAATATCATCGCTTCTTGGTCTTTTGGCTAAGATCAAGCGTAAAATGCAGTATCATTATGCTGTAGTATATTTTGGCAGTTATTATACTGTATATTAGATCACCAGAACCTATTCATGTTATAATTGAAAATTGTATTTTTTACCAAAATCTCTCAATTTTCCTCATCCCCCAACCCCTGACAATCACTATTCTATTCTCTGCTTCTATGAGTTTGTTGGATTTCATGTATAAGTTTACAAGTTTTAAAGGAAACATATTAAATATATTACTTTTTCTATGTGACATGTTGATCTAAATTTTTAATGTAAAGCTCATGTAGACATTTAAAATGTGTTTTAAATAATTACTCTATCCAACTCTGTTTTCAAGAAGACTGAGAAAAAAGACTCATTGATCCAGCATTCTACAAGTTGTTCTTATCTATTCACGTGGCCACCTGAAGAAAAAAATATTCTATTTTAAAGGCACTCAGAATAAAAGCAAAGTATGTTTTGTAGTATTTACTTAAACATCCTACCATAGGCCTGTAAAATATGAATGTGTACTGTGCTTGACTGAAAAGTAAATTTCTAAGTGAAAATTGTTTACAAAATCTTAGTGAAAGCATATGGATCATTAAAGTCTAAGAATTACTCAAACCATTTCATATTCAATATTTCCAACTTGTTGAAAGTTTTATTTATCACATCATTAATTATTAATAAGTACAAAATAGAATGATCTGTCAAAATGTGTTATATTAAAAATAATCAAGTCATGCTAACCCCAAGATTATTAGTAATCTTAATGAATAGAGACTGTAAAAAAAACTGGACTGAGCTTGATGCAGCTGCAGTTCAACTGGGCTGCTGCAATCCAATAAGTAGTTTTATTTAAACTTGGAATACTCAGACTTTGAGAAAAGAACTAATATTGTACTCTATACATCTGAAGCCACACTCCCAAAGAATAGTCATTGAATATGGAAGCACAGGTTTTCTGGAAGGAAAAATACTCTTCTATGCTTAATTACTCTGTAAAGTCACCAATCATGGCACAAGACAACAGGCCTTAAACTGAATGTAAGAAAACATTCTCCTTGCTTTGAATTTGGAGGCAAAGTGACCTACACTGGAAAGCAAAGATCGAAGTTATGGTGTTGGTTGAAGAGTCCATGATGGGATGGAGTGAAGCATCAAGCTTGAGGATGATCCTAAAAGGGTGACTGCCCATGAGGTGGCTTTAAGTAATTTTCCAGGAGATAGCCTTTTGTTATGCCTTAACATTCAGAACAATTCCTTTAGTTACTACGGCATCTCTGCTGCGCTATGGGGTGGGGGGTGGGAGGGGAGAGAACCTATCTCAAACCAAGTTTGAAGACTAGGAAAGATCCTCTCCACCTCTCCCGAATAGTAATGTAAGCAATATCTTCAGGGTAGTCACTGAGGGCTGCCTTGATCTCATGAGGACAAGATGGCAATGTGGCGAGGAGGCCAAGCAGTGGTAGTAGAAGGAGCCTGTTACTGACTTTCTGCAGAAGACACTGTGTGATCATCTTAGAAATGACTAAGAAACCCTGGGGAAGGTTATTCCTGAAAAAAATAAAACAAAATAAAAGGAATAGAAACTTGTATTTGAAGTCAAAAAGTGTAAGCCTTTTCTAATCATAAATAATAAAATACAGACGTTAAATAATTTAAGTTTTAACAGCAAGGCTAGTGTACATTTTGGTTTTAGAGTTTCATTCTTATCCTGATATGTCCGGAAATATACTCTCTAATGTAGTGTCCCATAGCATTAAAAACTAGCTAAAAATGTGAATGCATAATAGAAATGAAGCTCTTTCATCTCATTCAGGAGATCAGTGCAAAGCCAGTGTATGGTCCTTTACCATTGGAAGGATAAAGGGTGAGCTCCCCCTGCCGAACTTCAAGTCTCTGGCTCTGAATAACAGAAAGAAACTTCCCATCACCACTGGGCTATTAGAAGTAGTTCTCCATAGAAAGTTTTAGAAGGACACCATTCAGCCCAGCCTGTGGAACAGCTTTATGCATTGTTAAAGAAACACAGGTATTAAAAGACTGAAGTAGCATTGAAAAAGCAAATTTAATGACATGGAAATTTTTAGGAGATTACAGGGATTCTGTTTCCTCTATACATGAATTTTTTGGAGTCGTGTGTGTGTGTATGTGTGTGTGTGTGTGTGTGTGTGTGTGTGTGTGTTGTGTGTGTTTTGCTTACATTTTTGTGTAGGCCCTTTGGTACTTGGGTACAAAGTGCTAAAACTTTCTCCCCTGTACTATTTGACACGGAACATTCTAGCATTCTATGCTGTGAACACCTGCAGGAGACCACTGGTGATGAAGTAAGATAATAAAATACCGTCACTATAAAAATGTATTCTGAAAGTTTAACTTTGTGATAACTTAATTTTTATAATTGTAAGAGATATGACTATAAAAATATTTTAAGTCCTTTAATAATATGAATATAATTAAGGAACATGACATGCGGTGAAGACGGATTAATTCTACAAAGTACCCACCACCCTTTGAGTAATTTTGTTATATCTGACTCTGACTTACCTCTCCAATCTGACTTTTATCATTCCCTCTTTTGTAACCTATTAACACGGCTCTGAATAGACATCTTTCCAAAGAATCCATACAAGTAGTCAATAGGCTTATAAAAAGGTGTTCATCATCACACATTGTCAGAGAAGTGCAAATCAAACCATCATGAGATATCATTTCACATCTGTGAGGATGGCTGCTATCAAAAAGTCAAAAGATAACAATTGTTGGAGAGAATTTGGAGAAAAGGGAACCCTTGCATACTGTTGGTGGGGAGGTAAATTGATAAAGTTATTAGGAAAAACAGCATGGAATTTGCTCAAAAATGTAAAAAGAACTACCACTTAAAAAGCAATACCACTTTGGGGTATATATCCAAAGGAAGTAAAATCAGTGTCTAGAAGAGGTATCCACACTCCCATATTCATTGTAGCATTATTCATGGTAGCAAAGATATGAAAACAACCTACTTGTCTGTGGTAGCCATGAGCATGTAACTGCACTCCAGCCTGGACAACAGATTGAGACTATGACTAAAAAGATTTAATGTCCAGCATAATTGTAGTTTTAAATGAGGGTATTAATACAATCGATGCTTCTGAAAACACTAATTACAGATAGTAGCTATTGTTTCTGAAAAAATGGCAATTAGTATAATTTAGTTGGTGTGGTCAAAGGAAAACATTTCTAAAGAACTGAAAATTGAGTGAGGAGAACGACCTAATCATGAGATAATATGAAAGAAGGCATTTTGCAATGGTACAAAGCAAGCAACAACGTGTAAGAAGACATTTTCCAGTGGAAACTATAGCAAGCAACAACATGGAAAGATTTTAAGTTAAAAAAGAAAAAAACTTTGGTAAAGAAATAGAAAGTTGGTAATGAGTAAAGAGGTCAGTGGTAGCAGATGAGGATAGAGGATAAGGTTGAGTCAGAATATACTTATAAAGACTTCTAGGTCATGGTTAGAAGTTTATGATAGAGACAAACCATTCTCTTAGTATTCTCCCCCACCTTCCTCTCTCTCTCTCTCTAAACATGGTAGCAAAAACTTTATGTATTAGTTGCATATATGATTACTGAGATCTCACAACTTCGCTTATAGGTGGGTTTGTACATGGAAGTTTGTTTTATTAGTCTGTAAGCAGAAGTTAATCATAGGAACGGGGATTTACTCTGAACTCTCATTTTTGTCCTGTTGTTTCATATGTCTATCCATGTGCTGGCACCATACTATCTTTATTACCACTGTTTCCTATTAAGTTTTGAAACAGGAAAATAGATCTTTCTTCTGTGTTCTTCCTATTCAAGATTGCTTTATCTATTCTGGGTCACTTGTAATTCCATACATTTATTTTATTTTTTTTATTTTTTTTATTTTTTTAGTTGGAGTCTCACTCTTCTTCACCCCGACTGGAGTGCAGTGGCACGTTCACGGCCACTGCAGCCTTGACCTGCTGGGTTCAGGTGATCCTTTTACCTCAGCCATACAATTTTTGATTCAACATTTCAATTTCTACACAGAACCCAGCTGGTATCCTCAAAGGAAATGCATTGAACCTATAGATCAATTTGGAGAGTTTTGTCATTTTAACAATGTTGTGTTCCAATTTATAAACATGAAACATTTTTCCATATTTGATTTTCTTTAATTTCTTTTGATATTATTGTATACATTTTAGAGTATAAGTTTTGCATTTCTTTTTAAAACTGTATCCCTATGCATTTTATTCTTTTTGATACTATTGTAAATGGAATTGCCTTCTTAATTTCATTTTTGAATTGTTCATTGCAAGTGTTTAGAAATACAATTGGTTTTATATAGTAATCTTGTATTCTGAAATCTTGCTGAATTTATGTATTAGTTCTAATTTTTTTGTTGAATTCTTAAACTTTTTATATATACCATCATAAAATCTGCAAATAAGTATAGTTTTATTTTTTTTCTTTCCAATCTGCATCCTTCTTATTTATTTTTTCTTGTCTAACTTCCCTAGCTAGACGCTTCAATAAAATGTTTAAGTGGTGAGAAAAAATGTCATCATCTTACTCCTAATATTTATGAGAAAAGCCTGAAAATTAAATATAATGTTAGTGTGGGTATTTTGTAATTATCCTCTACCTGTTTAAAGAGTCACTTCTATGCTTATCTTATTGAATGTTTTTATTATTAAAAAAATAAGGAGCCGGGCTCGGTGGCTCAGCCTGTAATCCCGCGCCTTTGGGAGGCTGAGGTGAGTGGATTGCCTGAACCCGAGGGTTCGAGACCTGCCTGGGCAGCAAGACCTCATCTCTACAATAAATCAAAAAAATCAGCCGTGCGTGGTAGCGCATGCCTGTAATTCCGGCTACTTGGAAGGCTGAGGTGAAAGGATCGCCAGAGCCCAGCAGGTCGAGGCTGCGGTGGCCGGGAGCGGCCACTGCACTCCAGTCTGGGCGACAGAGTGAGACTCCAACTCAAAAAAAAAAAGGAATATTTTACAAATTTACTTGTCATCCTTGTTGAGGGTTTATGCTTATCTTCGTTGTATTGTTCTTATTTTAGTATATGTGTTGTTGAAATAGGTACAACGTAATATGGTTTGAATTCCTTTATATTTTTGAGAGCTAATTTCATTTTATTTATGATTGACTTTTTCTTATCCATTTCCTCCATTAGATAGTAAATTCATTTCCAGTAGACTCAAGTCATTCAGGTCTTCATTATATAACCAATAGCCAACTTTAGGACTTCACATTTTAGGTATTTGATAAATATATTTATTGATATTGATGAATGGATATTCAGAAGCAAGTAGAATAAGTTTTAGTTGATGGAATCACTGAAGACTATGTTGTAATTTTATTTTTGCCATTAATATATGATATGGCCCTATAACAATTTTGATTCATCTTCTAGGCCTAGCTACGTATCCTATAACTTGTGTTTCAGGCTAGATCATCTTTAAGTTGCTTTAGTACTCTGATGACATTTTATGACTTATAAAAGGGTACAGCTTTTGTTTTATTGGTGAATAAAAATACTTTATTTTTTATCTACTTTTGACTTTCATCATACCATATATTTACAAAAGTTTAATATCACTTCTGCGCAGGGTTAATTTTCCTATGAGTATTGGTGAAGTAATGGAGGATCAGATATAGCCTGTTTTCTATAATACCGAATTAAGGATACGTTCAAGATAATGCTTTCTCTACCACATTATCATGCCTCTCACTGATAACAAGGGGAAAAGATTCCAGGAGATAATACATTTGGAGATAAAGAATATGGTTAGAGAAAGATGAATTTCAATGTAAATATCCTTGACTTTTCAAAATATCTAGCTTAAGAACATGTAGTTTTCTTAAGCATGAATTAAATTTTAAAAAGCAAAGATTTTCCTAACAGTAAAGTTAAAATACATGTTTTAAAAATTATTGCTTTTTGCTTTTTTCTAAAATTACTCATTTTTAAGCATCAGCTTCCCCTAATCATAATTTTTAAACAAATTTTAAAGTAAGTGTTTAAACATGGCAGGGATTCCCTGTGTGAGACTATTCATTGTATTCAATTTTTAGGAAATGATAAATTCTTTCTTTCCTTATTCTTGAATTATATACTAATCTTTAAAATTGTCGAAAGAGACAGCATGGCCTAAAATAAGACATTGACCAAACAAATTCCCAAAGGTTAGTAGATTTTTAGGTTTTAAGAAGAAGCTCAATTTAGAGACTTCTGTCTAAGAGGACTTGCAAGTGTTTCATGCTTTTTAAAATCATTATCACTTTTATTTAACACAATAAAATAATAATCTAAACATCTTAGTTATACTCCCTACAATTACCATCTGTATACCTAACACTGAATCGTGCCCCACATCTTTAAAATAAAAATTTTAAAAAACGAAGTGTTTTCCTCAGACATTTCATAATCTTATTGGTAAAAACTCTATATTGTAAATGTCAAGAAAATGATTAAGCATTGCTAGGAAAGCATAGAAAATATAGTATTGAAAGTTCTTAACTTTAAAAAGTCATACAAAAATCTTTCAGTTTCCTGGTAGCACACCTATTATCTGATAAGACAAACTTTAAAACCACCCCATTAAAAAAAAGTTTTCCAATTTTTGCTGCTGTTAGAAAGTTTAAAATTCTCTGTTATTAAAAAATGAATGGGAAAAATAAAAAATCTCCTGTTTTAAAATAATCCTTTGCCCTGACTGACTTTTCTTTCTTATTGCATCTGGAGATCATCCCCTTGCTGATATTCTCTGTTGTTACTGTTCATCACATTTGGGACTTTGGCAGAACAGAAGTTTTCCTTTCACACATCTTAGATATCACTTATGTTTTATTTTCTTCACTATTGGTTTCATGTCTTTCACAGCAAAACAAACAGCTCATCTTTCTGCTTCCTTCGGCACGATCTTGTAAGATTTTTCTCACCTCTTGGTTAGCTGTAACAGCCTTTGTTTTTGCTGGAAGTTCCTCAGTTTCCCTGTCTCAGTAGAAACCACTAAGGACCTAATTTACTGATTTCTATCATTGCTAGAGAAGCCGCTATTATTGTTGAAAACGTGTCCCTTTTGTCACTGACTCTACCACTGCTGAAATTTTAGTAAAAGGGTCATCTCCATTTGTTCACTATTGAACAATTGTAATCCAGGCAGGAAGCAGCAGCCACTTTTGGAGGAACACCAGCCTCCTCCACGCTAAGAAGATTTGAAGCCACCAGTATTGTTTCTCCTGACCTAGAGTAATAATTCATTCCAGTCATAAGAACATCAGTTATTTATTTTAAATACATAAAATCATAGAGCATTAGAACAGTCATTAACTGAAAGAGAGAGAGAGTCCAATGCTCTGTTTTTATAGATAAGAAAATGGAGACAAGTTTTATCTTGTTCATCTTGATAGTACGTTTTGTTCCTCTACTGTATATTGACTTTTCTTTGCAAAATGGGCCTTTAAGGATGTTTAATGATGAGAATTAACATAAGCCTGGTTGATATCTCCACAAAATATTTAAAAATAAGCACATGATTATCTCATGGTAGAAAGAAAATGAGTATGGAGAGTTGAAAAATAATTATATATCTTTTTTCCCTCTTTTTTTTTGTAATTTGTGAACCTAAAATGTGTGGAAAGAAGTATAATAAGTAATATTTCATTTATTTGCTTTGATTAGAACTCACTTAAAATTAAAACTTCAATTGATGAGATTTGGTCCTGTCTCCTACCTTGGGAAGGTGAATCTCTCTCTCTCTTTCTCTCTCTCTCTCTCTCTCTCTCTCGCTCTATTTGCTTTTTTTTTTTTTTTTTTTGAGTCGGAGTCTTGCTCTGTCACCCAGACTGCAGTTCAGTGGCACGCTCACGGCCACTGCAGCCTCGACCTGCTGAGCTCAGATGATCCTTCCACTTCAGCCTCCCAAGTAGCTGGGAATATAGACATGTGTTAACACACCCAGCTAATTTTTTGATTTATTGTAGAGACAGGTCTCACCAAATTGCCCAGGCTGGTCTCGAACCCCTAAACTCAGGCAATCCTCTCACCTCAGCTTCCCAAAGTGCTGGTATTACAGGCTTGAGCCACCGTGCCCGGCCTTCATTTGCTTTCTAAATAAACTGTATTTTCCAATCTAAAAAATAAAGAAAAAAGAAAATATTCCAATTGACATAAATTCAACTAATGTTTATTGAGCAATTTCTAAAAAGCATACTTGTTCCAGAGTATCCTAGAATATGAAGGACAAACATATACACATAAACACACACACATGCACATACACGCACAGGCTTTTAAAAGTAAGCATATAACAATCCTAACCTATTAAATATTCTTTGTTTTAAGATTTAACAATTTGGGGCTGAAACTTTTTTTTTTTTTGAGTTGTAGTCTCACTCTGTCACCCAGACTGGAGTGCAGTGGCCGCTCTGGGCCACCGCGGCCTCGATCTGCTGGACTCTGGCGATCCTTCCGCCTCAGGCTTCCGAGTAGCCGGAATTACAGGCGTGTGCTACCACACCCAGCTAATTTTTTGATTTATTGTAGAGATGAGGTCTCGCCTACCCAGCGGGTCTGGAACCCGCGGGCTCAGGCAATCCACTCACCTCAGCCTCCCAAAGGTGCGGGATTACAGGCTGAGCCACCGAGCCCTGCTGGGCTGAAACTTTTAAAAATTATTTTATACAAGTTGTGTAGGAAGGAAGATTTCAAAAGTTTTTTGCATGATTAATTTAAACCTAAACTGATCAGAAAATCACTACATTTGATTTACTTTTATTCTTTCAGTGTATTTTAGAATGAAATAAACCATATATTCATTGAAATAAATCAATCCTATATTATTCAATGTGTTATAGTTTGCAATTATATTTTCTGAAACTTGAAAAAAAGATCTAAATTATCAATAAATGTAACATATATGCAATATTAATATACCAAAATGAAATTAATTTATATAAATTGGTTTTTAAAATGCGTGAGTAGAAAACAAGTAAACAATAACAAACGTATAAACAAATAAGTATAAAACAAATATTTAAATGAGATACTTTCAGAGATTGACAAATGCATTAGTCAAATAGAATGAGAAGATGTAACAGAAAGTGAATGGGTTAGATAAAATAAGTTGGGACATTTTTGATTTGATGATTCATGGTATATATGAAATGGAAATGTAATATGAGACTTAATTGATGGATAAGATGTAGCAGAACACAAATCTAGGAATTAGCATTCCAGGTAAAATATAGATTTTAATACTGAAATGAAAAAAAGATTACTTGAAAGAAAAAAAAAACTAGTGTGGTATAGCATTGATAGCTTTGATGATTTGAATGCTTATTCCCTCCCAAACTCATGTTGAAATTTAATTGCCACTGTAGCAGTACTAAAAGGTAGTACCTTTAATAGGTGATTCGATCACGGGGTATCTACTTTCAAGAATGAATTAATGCTATTATCTCAGGATTAAGTTCATTATCTGTGAGAGTGAACTCTTATTAAATATAATAAGTTTGACCCCCTTTATTTTCTGTCTTGCCCTTTCTTTGTCCTTCTGCCTTCCTCCTTCTGCCTTGACATGTTGTGGCAAGAAGGTTCTCACAAGATACCTGCCCCTTACCCCTGGACTTCCTGCCTCCAGAACTGTGAGAAAATAAATTTGTATTTATTATAAATCACCCCAACTCAGGTATTCTGTTACAATAGGACAAAGAAGACTAAGACATGAGACACAGCAAGGTAGTTTGAAATAAGTTTTGAGAGTTTGTCAAAACCACAATATGTAGAAGCCAAAAGGTCATTATAAACTATTGGGCCACTAAGTGCATTGGAAACCACAGGGGTATTCAACTAAGAGATTACAATTATCTGATGCATGCTTTGAAAAGGTCACTCTGGCTGAAGTGTGGACAACAGATTCTTACTTTTTCTCATATGGTCAACATAAACTGGCAAGTATTTTTCTATGAAAGCAGTAGGTTTTCCTTTTCTTTTGCTTTTTCTCTCTCATTCTGTGCATATATGTGCATTGTTTTTTGAGGTATCTTTGGGTATACCACTATACTAGTTACAAGGCTCTTGTAGACCTCAAGAAGTTGTAAGTTACCATCTTACATTATTTTCCATGGCACAGGATAAGCAACAGAATAATGGAACATTGTAGAAAGCTCAATTCAGTTTGACATACCCAAAGATGCCAATTAAGTTCAGTGAAGAAAAAAATTTATCTAAAATAAATGCTTCAGAAACAATTTGACTTCTGTTTTAAAAAGCATTAACATTATCTCTTTTCTTGAAACCATACACCAAAAATATTTAGAGAAGAATCAAACTTAAATGCTAAATGTAAAACAATAAAGTTTTAGATTACATTATAGGAAAAATATCTACATGGTTTTAATGTAGGCAATTATTTTTTAAACTGAATTTTAAAAGGATACATGTAAAATAAGCTTCACTGAACTTCATAAAATTTATGACCTCCATATATGAATAGATAAATAAATAGATAAATGATAGAGTCAACAAAGAACTCAAATAATTATTTTCTAGAAATCAGAGAAAATTAAAACACTTGATTTATATAAATGAGCAAAAAACATA
Organism: Cephalopachus bancanus; assembly: GCA_027257055.1. Lineage (NCBI taxonomy): Eukaryota > Metazoa > Chordata > Mammalia > Primates > Tarsiidae > Cephalopachus > Cephalopachus bancanus. Next base: position 7,403,750 of record JAPVLO010000131.1, read on the forward strand.
ATGACATGCATTAATACCATTACTCCTCAGCAAAATGCAAATTAAAGTTACAATGAGACGTCTCTACTCACCAATGGTTAAAAGTGAAAAGACTGATGATACCAAGTGTTGGTGAATATGTGAAGAAGCAATTGAACTCTCACACAAATTGCTATTAAAGTGTTAATTGTATTAAAACTTTGGAGAACAGGCTTGTATTATTTACTAAGTTTAATTCAATGGTCACCCTTTGACTAACAATTTCACTTTTAAGTTTATAATCAAGTAAAATCGGCATATGTTCAGTAAAATACATGAATACAGAAATTTTATTACTGATTTACACTTGAGACAAAACTAGAAACAGCTCAAATTTCCAACAGAAGTCAAATTGTTTCTGAAGCGTTTATTTTAGATAAATTTTTTTCTTCACTGAACTTAATTGGCATCTTTGGGTATGTCAAACTGAATTGAGCTTTCTACAATGTTCCATTATTCTGTTGCTTATCCTGTGCCATGGAAAATAATGTAAGATGGTAGCTTACAAGGACAGTAAATAAATAAAATATGGTACTTTGCAAAGGGAATTTTAATTGAAATAAGATTCTAAATAAAATAAGGTTAACGAACTGTTAGATGCCACAGCATTGATGACTCTCACAGACATTATTTGTAGCAAAATAAGCCAGACAATAATCAGTATAATTTTATGTATTTGAAGTCAAAGAACAGAACACTAATTGATGATAGTAGAATTCAGAGTAGTGGTTGCCTTTGAGGAAATACTGATTATCAAAGGGTAAAGAGACTCCATGAGAACTGCAGTGTGTTTCATAATGATTCGGCTAGAGGATACATAGTGCAATATGTGTAAAAGTTCACTAAGCCTAAGGAATTATAATTAGTACACTTTTTTGTATGTATCTAATACATCAATACAAATGTAAACAAACACGTTTATTTAAAATTTGATCTTCTCAAATTGCAAATTAACAGATTTTTTTTTTTTTTTTTGAATTGGAGTCTCACTCTGTCGCCCAGACTGGAGTGCAGTGGCCACTCTCCGCCAACACAGCATCAACCTGCTGGGCTCTGGCAATCCTTCCACCTCAGCCTTCCAAGTAGCCGGAATTACAGGCATGCGCTACCACGCCCGGCTAATTTTTGGATTTGTTGTAGAGATGAGGTCTCACCAAGTTGCCCAGGTGGGCCTTGAACCGGTGGGCTCAGGCAATCCACTCACCTCAGACTCCCAAAGCGTGGGATTACAGGCTGAGCCACCGAGCCCGGCTTAATTAACAGATTTTTGAAGAACCCTTCTTGGATGCCAACAGAATAAGTTGAAGGCTAAAAAATCAAAATAGAGCACAATCATTTCTATTTGAAATCTAGTATATTCAATTTATCTCAAACAAACAAGCAAACAAAAAAGAACAAACAAGCCAACAAAAAAGAACAAAACAACAAGACAAACAACCCAAAGAGAGAGAAAAAAATAAACATTACAAAGTTTTTGAAAAGGGATCAGCATGATAACGGAACTAGTTAACCTGCTTTTGCTTGTACAAGTGAAAATGAATGTCAATATACACGGGTGTCAGCTATAGGCTTATTAAGTAGTGTGTTGTTGGAAAATAGTCAAGATCAAGAAGAGAGGTGGAAGAATAACTTTATCATAAAAGAAATTCAGCAAAGATAAAGTGGAAGGAATTGTAATTGTATAGAAATATCCATGAAAACTCAACATCACATGTTAATACAGGCAGAGAACATTAAATTTTTTATTTGACCCTCTTCTATTCTTTTTCCCTTTTTAATATACCATGTATCAAATTAGCAATCTTCCAATCTTTAAAAGCAGATGCTATCATTAAGGCTATATTTCACGCTGCTTTTTTTTCCCCCTTGTATCTATGAAAGTTCACACTATTTCCTTCAGAAATCTTGGGTATATACCATATGGTCCTAGTGATTTATTGGACTTGAATTACTCTATTTGTTCTACAACTTTCTCATTTGAGATGTCAGTCTTTGTCAAGGGCACCATCTGATGCTCTATGAAAACTGCCTTAGGAATAGAAATTTTCCCAAAGTTCTCGCAAGTATTCTAATATGAAAGCCACTTTCTTTTTTCTCTTTCTATTAGCTAATTTTAAAATTCTCCTGAAGGACTTAGGTGTGTTATATTTCCTCTTTTTTTTTTCTTAATGTACATAGTTCACACATTTTCTTGAACTTTTATGTTTTTTATCATATTTTATTTAATTTGGTGGCCCTTCTATTGAACTTTTATTTTATTTATTTATTTATTTACTTACTTATTTATTTATTTTGAGTTGGATTCTCACTCTGTCGCCCAGACTGGAGTGCAGTGGCCGCTCCCAGCCACCACAGCCTCGACCTGCTGGGCTCCGGTGATCCTTCCGCCTCAGCCTTCCAAGGAGCCGGAATTACAGGCATGCGCTACCACGCCCGGCTGATTTTTTAATTTAATTTTATTTTATTGTAGAGATGAGGTCTCGCTGCCCAGGCAGGTCTCGAACCTGCAAGCTCAGGCAATCCACTCACCTCAGCCTCCCAAAGGCACGGAACTACAGACTGAGCCACCGAACCCGGCTGTTGAACTTTTATACTGTTTGATTTAAAAGGATTGGGTGAATACTGCGTCTTATCCTTACAAAATGTGAAATAAAAAATAAATTAAGTAATAATAACTAGAATAGTTTACATTCTCTAATTTGAATTGATTTTTATATTGAGAAAAATACTCTAAGGCTTTAAATATTTGCAAGTTGTGTCTTAAAAGCTAGGACAAATCATTAATTACTATAAAAGCCAATTGAATAAAAATAGAACTCATTTTTTCTTGGTAAGATTATCCATATATTTATTTCATAAGCATTTTATATGAAATGTGTCCTGAAATGTGAATATAAATATTTAATAAGAAGTTTCTTTTTATACAAAAAACTATATATTCATCAGTCATGTATATATATATATATATATATATATACATATTTCATAATTAGTGACCATCTGCAAAAATTAGATATACTACTTTCTTTGAAGTGATTTATCTAGATTTCTTGTACTTTTTAAAACTAAAAATTCATACACACATTTATTTTATGTTTAGCTTGTCCTGTAAGCGTGTGAATGTTTATGGAGGGTTAGGTGCGAGATTTTTAATTCTGATTTGATTTCCATCCCCTCTTGATAGCTTACTAAATTACTTCCTGCCAGTTTTTTCTCTTTCTATTAAAAAAAACGTGGCCACTTATATTTAGTTGAGGCCTGCCAATAAGTTCAGAATAAAATTAGGTTGGATATTATACTGTTATATATTATATATAATTTATATTATATAACTATGGCATGAAGGGAGGGACTAGGAAAGAGGAAAGATATTCCCAGTCTAGTGGAAAAAATGTTGTTCTGTTGTAGGTGGGGCCTTGGTGAACAGATGGGAATAAGATAGAGTAAAACTGGGAAAAAGAGAGACAGGCAGGAGTGGGAGTGACTTGGATATAAAACTGAAAAAAAAAAACAAAACATGTAGGGCTTTGTAAATACCACGCATATATTTATTTTTCTTTATGTGAAGAAGAATGGAGAATCACTGAGAATTTTAAGGTAGAAAGATGATACACATATTTACTTACGAAAATATTGCTTTGGCTATTGTTAGTGTGAAGTTTTATTCAGAACAAGACCGAAGTGGATATAGTGAATTTTTTATTTTTATTTTTATTTTATTTATTTATTTATTTGTTTGTTTGTTTATTTATTTGTTTATTTATTTTGGGTTGTAGTCTCACTCTGTCGCCCAGACTGGAGTGCAGTGGCCGCTCCCGGCCACCGCAGCCCCGACCCACTGGGCTCCGGCGATCCTTCCGCCTCAGCTTTCCAAGTAGCTGGAATTACAGGCATGCGCTGCCACACCTGGCTGATTTTTTGACTTATTGTAGAGATGAGGTCTCACTGCCCAGGCGGGTCTCGAACCCACGGGCTCAGGCAATCCACTCACTTCAGCCTCCCAAAGGCGCAGGATTACAGGCTGAGCCACTGAATCCAGCTATACAGTGAATTTTTTAAAAGTGTAGATGGATTTCTAAATTGGCAGTACAATGGTAGCATGGATTAAAATTTAATAAAATAAGTATTGGAAGATAATAGAAAGTCAAATCTAGGACTTGGTGATACACTAGGCATGTTATTTGAAAGAGGGTGAGGTGATAGTCATGACACCATAGGTTCTAGTTATATGATCAAGTTAATAATAAAGCCATTTCCTAGGATAGGTAAAGTAAGAGGAGGGACCCATTTGAGTATGTGATAGGAGAGAGATCAAGATCAATTATTTGTCCTTTTTGACGTTTAAAGAGATATAACTGGCATAGGCCATGTTACTTACATGGTCCCAATAAATGAGAGCCAAACTTGCTTTCCTGACAAATTATATCCTATCCTATTAAATCTATATTAACGCCTTATTTGTTTGTTGATTACATTTACTTGGCCTTACTTGTCTATATATTTGTTTCTATCATTTTATTTCTCCTCAAATAGAATGTATTTATTAAAAGAATTAAATTACTCCCCCAAATCCAACTCTCCGTCTTCCCTTTCTCATTCCTTTAGATATTTTTAAAGCAATTACTATGTGTCAAGAATGATGCAAGGAACCCAGAAGTGTATTGGGTGGAATTCTGGCAACAATTGAGTTTTAGGGGGGAAGTGCTATGACTAGAAACCAGGTATTTTTTTTTACATCTAGTTCATATTTTTCTAAACACCATGCTAATTTCTAACACTGACATAGATTTCCCTTTTAACCAAAAAAAAAAAGGGAAAATAAATAAATTTGGCAGAAGCAATGGTGAAATCATAAAAATAACCAGTAGAAGCAGAGACAAAAGTAAGAAATCAATAAAAGAAGATTTGACTCTAATTCAAAATGTATATAATTGATAAAGGGAAAGTAGAACATTTATTTTGCACCCTTTTTGAAAAAGAGTGTAGATCTTTGGAGCTGTGCATTCTTTGACATACCAGAAGTCATGTGAGTTAATTTCAGGTTCAATGGTGTCATTAAACTTGAAACTGCTATAATCTATAAATTTTTAGTAAAATTTAATATGCTTTTTATATTGTGTGATCTCCAGGAATAAGTATTTAGTTATTGTTTTTAGATGCTAACAACGCAAGAAAAAGTGAGGAAAAGTGGGTCATTCACTCATTAAATTGAAAGAAAATAAATCAAGAACAGCACACAATATAGTTTTGAGTGCATGTTAATTCTGTTCTCTTAATTTGTATACTCTCAGTTGAATCATAAACTACAGTCTGTTTTAATTTTTTTTTGTCTTATTTATTTTGTTTTTCTTTTCTGCATTGGCTTTGTCTCCTATGCTAGCATACTCTTTGAAATAGGAGCGTTTTTAAAAGATGCATGTTATTTTTAGTCTTTTTTTTAAATATAGAAGACAATTTGGAATCACAAGGCACTACCTAGGACAGGGGTCCCCAACCCCCCAGGCCATGGTCTGTTAGGAACTGGCCACATAGCAGGAGGTGAGCAGTGGGAGAAGGAGCGAGCTTCATTTGAATCTATGGCTGCTCCCCATCACTGGCATTACCTCCTGAGCTCCATCTCTGTTACATCAACAGTGGCATTAATTTCTCATAAAAGCGTGATCTCTTTTGTGAATGGTACATGTGAGGGATCGAGGTTGTGTACTCCTTATAAGAATCCAATGCCTGATGACCTGAAGTGAAGCTGAGATGGGGATGTGAGCACCGGGGAGTGTCTGCAAATAAATCATTAGCAGTGAGGTTTGACTGCATATCCTACACCCCATACCCCCCATTCACAGAAAAATTGTCTGCCACGAATCTGGTCCCTGATACCTAAAAGGTTAGGGACCATTGACCTAAGATATTTGAAATATTTTGTTCACTTGGAACGAAACAGATATTGCAATCAAAGAGTATATCTGCACTGTCCATCTCTCCCTCATCCCTACCAGCTCCATTGCTCAAGCTAATCAACATTGGATTGGAATCCTAAAAACTTCCACCTGTCAATTTCTCTTATTCACATTAACTTGATTATTATTGTTGAATCCATGATATTTATTGTATTGTGCAGATGAGTTTGATAGAATATGTTCTCTGTATTTTTTTAATTTGTTATGTTTTAATTTGTCATAACTATTTCAAATAAAATAAAAATGCATCGAATGGAAGTATTGCACTAGGAAAGGGCATAGTGTTCAGCTGAAGGGAGGGAGAGAGTAAATTTCTTCTATATTTTTAGACAGTGGAGTAGGCAGATGCTGAGTCTAACGTGGAAGAGAGTTTCACATGGATGCAAACTGGTTTATTCATCAATCTAAAGTTTTTGATGAGGGCAATAAATAAATCATCCCTCATCTTTAGAGGATACCTGTGGTGCTCTGGGAAATTACTTCAATAATTGTATCCAGACTTTCTTGCTTCGACTAGCACACTGAATATTAGTCTCCGTGGAACTTCTGCAATTACTAACTCTCATGTGAAAATCTCCACCATTTTTCATAAGAAGGAAAGAAAAAAATATATGTAGAGCTGACTTGCTTAAATTGACAATTGACAAGCAGGTGAATGTGAAAAGAGCAAGATTTGGGCTTAGATTGTGGTATCATTTAGTAGGGTGTTAGGATCAGGAGGTTGCATATACTTTATAAATACTGCCTCCTTTTCTCTTTTTAAAACCATATTTATTATTTAGAAATAGGACCAATCCCTTAGCCAGTTCGTGTTTACCGTAATATTTAGGCCAAGGGGAATAATTGCAAAGAACAAAATCCTTAAACTGGTATCTTTTTTATTTTTATTTTTCCTGAGAGGGAAAAAAACTCTGGAAGACTTTTTTTTTAAAGGCATGGGAGCAAGAATTTCTTCTCAGAGTCTGTAGTGAGCTACAGTGTAATTGTATCAGGAGACCAAAATTATATTAAGTTGGCAATTTAGAACTTTGATAAAGTAAACCACACTTCATATCCTGTCAAATATGCAAAAGAAACACCATTTTTGCTAACTGCTCCAGTTTCCCGGTTTCTTTTGCCCTTGCCAGCTCTGGCATGTACCCTTCCCCCTTTTTTTCTCCCTTCTCTCTCTTGTAAAGTTTGTTTAAAAACTTTTAAAAACCCCAAAATGTAAAACAAACAAACACACGAAAAACAGCTCCATTTTCAATTGACATGTAAGGATGACTTGAATCCAAGATTTTCTGGGCACCTTGTCAGGTATTCCCAAAAAGTTGATCTGTTTCTGCTGTTGCTAAATGCACAGAATCATTTTGATGTCTATTTTTTTTTCTGAAAACTTTTCACCTTTCATTTCTTAAAGAATGTGGTAAATTAAGTTAAATTATTTTGAAAAAATATTCATTAGTTTGTATGAAAACCCTTATAAAAAAGTATCTATATGTCTTCTTTGTAAAACTGAAACCAGTATTAGTTGACCATGGAAAGGCATATGTGTACACATAATGGGTATTCAGAATTACTTATTTTTTGCTCCAAATAAGTCACTTCTTTACTTTACGGAGTTTGGTGAGTTGATTTCTCTCGATCACATTGTTTTACTTGCAAAAAGTAGGACAATATAGCACCGCAGCCATGAACACAGATCCAGGAACTTGCTTGTTTTTCAAATCCGCCCCACCCCTTAATAGTTGTTTAGCCAAGAAGAAATTACTTAATAATCTTCTCTGCACTCATTATCTGTAAACTGAGAATATAATACTAATTCTATTAAAAAAATAAGCTTTGTCTTTCTTGGGAATCAAAAATCAAGTAGGTTTGATATTTCCCGATATGCCTTTTACTTAAGTTATAAAATCAGAAGTATTTTCAATGTTTTCTTTTAAAAATCTTTGAAAGTTCCACACAAAAACCATGTTTATCTTACCCAGCTTTATTATGGAAAAATAACCTTAGATATGAAAAACAAAAATTGTGTTGAAACATCTCAAGAATTAAATCTAGGTTTAAAATATTAAGCCAATTACAGAGTTACTCTAGAATCAAGTTGAAAAAAGTCTAACTGCTTGTACATTTTCATAATTAAAACATAATTAAAAGAAATAATTCAACTTACTATTGTTTATAATGAGCTAATTATTATTGTTGTTTAATATGTCAGATGTTTTTCATGTTTACTAGTCTTTAACAAAAATATGAAAAAAAGTGAAAAATCTATTTTTTAATCAAAATTATTCTGTGTGTGTGTGTGTGTGTGTGTGTGTGTGTGTGTCTGCCTGGTTCTTTCCTTTCACTTTGGGGATTTTTAAAATTTAACACCAAATTGCAAACTATTTATTGGTAATATATAAAAATAATCAGTCAAATACATTTTGGGGAGTGTTAGTTACAGCACATAAATACCATCATATGATTTCTACAAAGACATTTGGAAAATGTTTCCATTTGATTGGAAGCAACAATATAGAAAATAAAAATTGTAACAATTTATTTCTTACAGAAGTTTCATTCAGTTACCATGGTTGAAAGCATTGACCTTATAAGGAAGAACCTGTTACCTATCTCTGCTGCTGAAGCTTCCCTAGTATTGTCTGCTGAGTGGCAGGTGAACTTACCAAGAAACACATAATTTGCTTTGACCATCCAAGGAAGAATATCATCAGATTGAATTATAAGAAGTAAATCACACTTTAAATATCTGGGACTACATTATGTCCTCCTGTTCTCATCTTGTACTTAATTGGCCGAAAATAGCATGAAAATAAATTGCCCTTCATCCAGCATCCACTCTGCTGGCATCAAGCCAGCTACTAATTGTAGACAATAAAACTGACACAGGAAGGCAAATTTGGTCTTTTCTATAACTTTGTTCAAAATTTTAATGGTTATTTTAATAAATCATTGTCTTAACCTTTAAAGGCTGATAGGTCTTCACTTATAAAATTTTAGTTTGCATAAATTTTAGTGATAGATGTGTATGAATTTTGAAGTGGTATAATAATATGTGCATTGGCATAGTTATTTTAATTATTTAAAACACCATTGCTATTTTAGAGACATGTTTTTAAACCAATTTAAGCATATTGTTTTAAACCATTTTGTAGTAAACAATGATATAAAAAAGGTCATATTTAAATTCAACAGAATATCCTTCCCCTAGGACCATATAAAGCAAAAGAGATTTTGCATGTGCATCAGACAATTTTCAAGTTAATGCAAAAATTTATATTACTTGAAGAGCTTGTCATACTTCTCAATTTTTTCTCATTTTCTCACATAATTATTATTTAAAATATGCCTTTCTATAGAAGTATGTACATTAAAAATAGGAAAAATTTCAGATTAAATAAAAAAGATAACAGTGATTTTTTCACACCTATAACTATGAAAGTATTTAAGTCTTTTACATGTTTTATTTCATTTTGTATTTTTAAAATCTTTCAATTTGAAAAAAATGGTTGCAGTGGCAATAAATATATAAATATTCAGTGGATGACTAACACAGATATAAAATTTTATGGTTAAATATTGGAGTTGAAATAACATGAAATAAGAACTAAAGTAATTTGGAAACACCAAAATGAAGCTTTCAATTTCATGCTCTTTTACATGCACTGTTAGATGTCTACCTCTAATTCAGCTTTCTATTCTAATTGTATTCGATCTATTTTTTTTATTAAATAGGATTTTTTGATAGTAAATGTCGTTCCAAAATAACTTACATGAAAAGGAAAAAGCATCCCACAACCGTTATTTTTAAAATATCTCTAAAGCTCAGTAGAGTTCCTGCCATATAAGCCAATCAACATATGTTGATTATAGACTTGCAAACATTTTTAGACTAAATGAAAATAAATATAACTTTTTTTGACAGCATTTAGTAAAAGCTGCCCCTTTACTAATATTTTATAATTAAAAACCAATAAGAGAAAATAAAGGAGTGGAGAGGAGTTCATACTTTGCTTAATTTCTTAGATTGTTTTTATTCATTCAGTCATTTGACAATTTTAATTCTCCAAAGTTGGCTTCCATCAGAGTAGTGACTTTGCAGAATTTTTATAAAGATTATTATAAAATTTTATTAAAAATATTAAAAATGCCTTGCATTCAAGTTACTCTGTATATATTAATTGCTATTATAGTTATTGAATTATTCAGTTTTCCCATCTATGAAAATAATTTCTCTCTTTGTTTTGAAAACTTGGTTTCACTTATTACTCAGTAGTTTTATTGTTTATTTTCTTTAGGGACAAATACATTTGTTTTTAACATTGTTTCTGGTTAGCTTATATTGTGTTTGTTATGATGAATATATATTTTTTATTGTGTATTTATATTGGGTAATGTAAATATAAAGAAAATGTGTCAACTACTTTTCTAAACTTGATATTTAAGTCTGTTCTTTTTGTATAGTTATTTCAATTTTCTTATTTATTCTTATTTTAGCTTTATGTCTTACTTCAGTGTTAAGAGTTTTATGGGCAATGTTAAATAGACTATAAACAGTGAAGTATCTTTATTCTCCTTAATGAATCATAATGACTCTACTATTTCAAAGCAAATTAGGTATTTGCTATTGACTCAAGATACATTTATTTACACGCTGTGCAAACATTTCTATTTCTCATAGGTAGATTTTTTTAAAAGTGGAAATATGCATTTAAAACATGGAATTTTAATTTTTTTTTTTTTTTTGAGTTGGAGTCTCACTCTGTCACCCAGACTGGAGTACAGTGGCCGCTCCCGGCCACCGCAGCCTTGACCTGCTGCGCTCCAGCGATCCTTCCACCTCAGCCTTCCGAGTAGCTGGAACTACAGGCGCGTGCTACCATGCCTGGCTAATTTTTGATTTATTGAGATGAGGTCTCACCAAGTTGCTCAGGCGGGTCTCGAACCCACGGACTCAGGCAATCCACAAACCTCAGTCTCCCAAAGCACTGGGATTACAGGCTGAGCCATCGAGCCCGGTGGAATTTTAGTATTTCATGGAAAAAATTGTGCCATTTCCTATTGTGTATCTATATGCCTCACAAAAGAATGAAAAAAAAATGGTTAATATCATTGACCATCTCTAAGATCAGTATTGATTACTGCATATTTTATTTAAATGTAGAAGTTTTATTGATTGTTGAATCAATAGTTCAACATCATTAACTAGATGCCTTTTTGCTATATTATTATCAACATTATTGATTATATTTTGTGGTGCTATTCTGAAATTATGAAACTATGACATTTCTGTTACATTTTAGGCAATAAATCTTCAGATCGTTTTCTTTATAAAACTGGCAAATCCTTAATTACTTATAATTCATATCTTAGTCTATAGGCACATCCCTGGATTATGTCAGAACAATTTTTTTTAATTTTTAATTTTGAAGATATGGGGTATGGGGTACCATTCAGGGTTAGGTATACAAATGTTCATTATGTGGGTACCCTTGTTGATGAAGTGTGCCCCCCTGCTGACAGTTTCCCACTACTGCCAGTTCCTTTCTTATAGTATGATAATGATTCAAGGTCCGCTTATGAGTGAGAACAAGTGGTACTCAGTTATTTGTTTCTGTGATAGATCATTCAGTATTATAGATTCTAAGTCCATTCAAGTTGCTGTGAAATTCATAATTTTGTCCTTCTTTATGACTGTGTAATATTCCATCATGTATATGTAGCACATTTTAAAAAATCTAGTCCTCTTTCAATGAGCAGCACAGTTTTTTCCATGTTTTTGTTATTGTAAATAATGCTTCAGTAAACATGTGTGTGCAAGTATTTTTTTCATAGAGTGATTTGAATTCCTCTGAGTGTATATTCTCAGTAGTGGGATCAATGGGGTCTTATGAGAGGTCGATTTTTAGATCTTTTAGGAATTGCCACACTGTTTTCTACAGAAGCTGTATTAGTTCACTCTTCCACCAACTGTGTGGAAGTGTTCTCTTTTCGCTATATCCTCTCCAGCATCTGTTCTTTTCTGAGTTATTGATCATGGTCATCCTGAGTGGAGTTAGGTGGTATCTCAGTGTGGTTTTACTTTGCATTTCTTTGATGACTAGTGAGGCCGAGCATTTTTTCACGTATCTGTTGACTGCGCGTATGTCTTCTTTTGAGAAGTGTCTACTCATATCTTTTGCCTACTTTGTAATGGGACTGTTTGTTTTGTTTTTCTTTTTGGTGTGTTTGAGTTCCTTGTAGATCTTAGATTTTAGGCCTTTGTCAGATATCCAGTTAACAATTTTTTTTTCCCCACGCTGTAGGCTGTCTCCCCACTCTCTTGATAGTTTCTATGGCTTTGCAACTTTATTACATCCTAGTTGTTCTCCAGGGTGGAGCACTTTGATTCAGGTCACATTTGTCCTGGAGGCAGTTTTGTTTGTCACCACTAGATGCGGAAGTGTACTACTGGCATGAAGTGAGTCATAGAAGCCAGGCTGGTGGTAAACATCTACAATATAAAGGACAGTCCCTACAACAGAGAAGAATCTCATTTATGTGTCAATAGTGCTACTTTTTAAGAAACCTTTGACATAAATAAAAATAAGCTATAATTTGATGTGGCGTTTTGTCTATTTTATTGGAAGATTATATAAAAAAATTTGAGATTGATTATAACCAAACAGCAATTTATTTTCTTTCTTTGTTATTGTAAATACAAGAAAGACTCAAACAAATTTTTTCTTTCACTTTTTAAATCTGGTGACTGGTTAAACTAAACATTCCCAACAAAACAACTATGCTCCCTGTAGAATGTAGTGATCTTCAGGCACACTTCGCTTCCTGGCCATGAGCTTTGTATAACCTATCTCTGAAGGAGGCACCACACAAACCTTTCACCTTCATCTGCTTTTTATTCTGCTATCATTTGCAGGAAATATTTTATAGAGTTTCACATATAAGTTACATCTGTGTCTTGCTATGGTTGAAAAGTATTTACAGCTAACATTGGATTTTGTTTAAAAGGAAGCTGTGAAAACACACGAGAGATGGGGAGAAATCTTCAAGTGCAATAAATAGGTTCACAGAAAGAGCTGACTATTTGAATTATGTTTTACAAACACAGTGTTAAATGCTCGAATGATAGATTCTCAGATTCTGCATTTGTCTCATCAAGGATGCTAGCTTTGTCTACTTAAATAGACTAATTGCATATTCTGGTAAGGAATACATAGAAGAAAAATGTAAGCTCCAGAAGTGACAGCATAAAGTCAATCATATAGTTTCTTCTATCATATTTTGGCTGTCAAAATTAACTTCAGATATTACTTACAACTGGGAGTATCCTCATAACAAGAGCTTACTATTCTTTGATAACTGAGTTGTGTTTAATTCAAAAGTTGAGCAAAAAACTATTAAGATCATTTTTATCCCTTTTAGAAAATATTTAAAACAAGAGAATCTTACAAGTTACTAAATACGGCTGCCATATATCTTGGGTACTATACAGGTAAATTTTAAAATATTTTATTAGATTATCAACTAATTTGTAATCAATATGATATATGATTTAGTGGCCAAAGCAACTCCATCTTGGGTTGCTTTATCCACCATATTGACTTCTGACTCCTGTTCTGGGAATGGTTGTAAGATTTCTACTTTATTGACTCTTATTATTAATCTTGTTCTTAAGTCAAAACAACCTTGACCATAAATGTTGACTTTAAGCAGATCCACATAGCATACTTGCTGTTTCCTAAGGAGTCGACTTTAACTGCCCTACATTTTCTTTCTGTATAGCATGTAAGTCCTGAGACTGAGGAATAATGACGTGGAGATACACAATCTCATCTTGTGGCCACCCACCCATCATAGTTTCTGTTCATAAGTTCCTGTTAAATGTTTCTTTCTGAGAAACTGAATATATCAGCTTCTTTTTTGGCCTCTAAGCTTTCATTACTTTGGAAGTAGGTTGGTATAGATCCACCCACTGCAAAACTTAGCCATTTGTAATATATGAGAAAGCATACTCTAAATAATTTGAAACATTCATTTTTTCCATATATTAAATTATTTTTCTGAAATATATCTTTAGAAAACTCAGTTTCTGTGAACTTCAGATTACAAGAAACCTACTGTCTGATTATTTAATTAGTCTAAATCCTTTTTCAGTGGGATCAAGAAACACAGTGAATTGCAAATACCTTAGGGTGTTTTTTCTACCTGTAATGTCAATATAATGATGTGTGTGTGTGTGTGTGTGTGTGTGTGTGTGTGTGTGTATTTGTGTGTTTGTAGAAATGAGAGGAATAGTAAAAAGGGAAGACTGATTTAGAAACTTTGCCCTAATTCGCATCAAGCCTAGATTCTTACCTACAAGTAAACTAGCAATCAGAATGATTAAATGGCAGTGGGAATCTCCAATGTGGACATATCTATATTTTTCTTATCCTCAGTTTCTCATTTTACTGGGACCTTTGGTCATTTATTTCACTCTATTCATCACTACAGATACCAACTGTACAAAGATGTTCACTAATTTCATGCTGGAAGTGACTTGTCTCATGACTATGACTTTCTCTTCTCCCCTCCTGCACATCCTAGGCCTCTTACCAGAGCTCAATATAACCAAGGCATGTGATACTGGAAGATCCATTTGCCATATATGATTGTACATTCTGGATATACCAGAAAGTTAACATCTCGTAAGGTAAATCTCTGACGATAAGAAATGGGAGCATGCAGAAAAATACTTTTTTTTTCTCCACCCAGACAAACTTTTGTGAGGTACAGAAGATTATAACCTCCCAAGAGATGATTATGTAAAATTGAGAGTTTGATTACAAATTTTGTTGACTCCTTTTGTATTTGTTCTTTCTTCTTTCCTGACTCATTCACCTTTTCTATCACTCTATCTTACTTGGAATTGCACTCACTAAAACAATGGAAACATTAACTTTGACTTTAGGCACTCTGCTTTCTAGGGAATCCAAGTCAAGTTGATGCAAGTAAAGAGATTCCATGTGTATACAGTCATGCATCCTTAATGAAAGGAATATCGTCTGAGAAATGTATTATTAGGTAATTTTGTTGTTGTACAAACATCTCAGAGTATACTTACACAAACCTAGATAATATAGCCTACTACACATTTAGTCTACATGGTATATACTCTTATTGCTCCTAGGCAATTGACCTGTGAAACATGTTACTGCATTGAATATGCTAGGCAATTGTAACATAATGGTAAATATTTCTGTATCTGAATATATCTAAACATAGAAAAGATACGGTAAAAATATATGTTATAGTCTTATGGGACCATGTGAGAACAGGACAAATGTCCGTATGAAGAAGATAAAAGATCTCAAACAACCTAACATCACACCTAAAAGAAGTAGTAAAATAAGAACTAACTAAACTCAAAGCTACTAAAATTTAAAAAACCAAAATTAGAGCAAAACTAAATAAAATTGAGATCATAAAAACCATACAAAGAATCAACAAAACAAAAAAAATTGGTTAATAGAAATAATCAACAAGATTGATAGACTGCTATCTACATTAACAAATAAAAAGAGAGAGAGGATCCAAATCAATGCAATCAGAAATAACAAAGGTAACATTGTAACTGATTCACAGAAATAATAAATGATTTTCAGAGACTACTAGCAACATCTTTATGCATATAAACTAAAATATTTTGAGGAAATATATAAAGTACTGGAACCACAAACCTCCCAAGATTGAAATAGGAAGAAATTGAAAACTAAAGAAACCAATAGCTAGTCACAAATTGAATGACTAACAAAAATATACCACACAAAAAAAGACTTGGGCCAGATAATTTCACAGCTTAATTCTACCAAACTTACAAGGAAGAGTCAATACTAATCCTACTGAAACTATTCCAAAAAAATCAAGGAGGTGGGATTCCTTCCTGGGTCATTCTATGAAACCAATATTATCCTGATAACAAAATCTGGCAAAGACAAACTGAAAAACTATAAACCAATATCCATGATGAACATAGATGCAAAAACCCTCAACCAAATACTAGCAAACTGCATCCAGCAGCACATCTAAAAGATAATTCAACATGATCAAGAGGGCTTTATTGCTGAGGTAAAATGGTGATTCAACATGTGCAGATTGATACATGTGATATGCCACATATAATTAAAAAGAAGAAACTTATGAACATCTCAATTAATTGCAAAAAAAGCATTATATAATATCCAATATGCTTTCACTATAAAACACAAAAGCAACTGTGCTTCAAAGGAATATATCTCAAAGTAATAAAAGCTATCTATGACAAACCCACAGACAACATCATACAGAATGGGCAAAAATTGGAAGCATCTCCTGTAAGATCTGAAACAAGAGAAGACTATCCATTCTTTCTACTGCTATTCAGCACAGCAGTGGAACATAGTCTTAGCGAGAACAATTTGGCAAGAAAAATAAATAAACGCATCCACATAGGAAAAGAGGAAGTCAAATTATCTCTCTTCACAGTCTCTATGATTCTGATAGGATAGGTAGGTTAGACTAGGAAAATTTTAGGGCTGTAGGAAAGTCTCAAACCTGTTGACATTTATACCAGCTGCTGAAAAACCATGCATGCAAGCAAGATGGCCTAGCTACAGGAAATCACACATATATAACTGTTAGACTCTTAATAGATGCACTGGCAATACAGTAGTCCATCTATTTGGGGTGCTTGCAGTCAGGAGATGACCACCAAGGCAAGAATCAGCTTAGGAACCCCTGAAGCATGCCCATCAATAACCAAGGTTGACCTAAGATAATCATGACCTACTTTACCTTCATTTTAAAATTATTAGCTTAAAATAACCCTAGGGCAGCCTCATATTCCCATCAAACACCTGATGCCATGGCAGTGCTGATATGACCCTATAAGGCCTAAAACTTTCCTGACTAATGAGAGGGAGGAGTAACAATAACTCAGCCTTAAGACCATCCATTTCTAAAAAAAGACCACCCCCAAACCTACCTCTTGGTACCCCTAGGAATAAAAGTTACAGCTCAACAAAAGTTGGGGGTAGAAGAGTAGCTTTCTGTAGGCTGTTTCTGCCCTCTCTCCCTTCTTGAGAGTGTACTGTTCTTTGCTTAATAACGCTACTTGCTTGTTTTGCTACTTTGTGTGTCTTTGTGAATTCTTTCAACTATGAGCACAAGAACCCAGTTACCAACTTCAGCCTGTCTCCCAAGCTGGGAGAAGCAATCCTTTTCCCAGTAACAGATTTTGGTGACTTCACAGGGACATCGATGAGTGAGATTTCTCCAGCCACCGGTGAGTGTAAGTGCTAGCCTGCAAGGCTTGAGCATTTTGCTTTGTCTTGTCACCATCAAGCTGTTGATTTCTCTCCCTGCTTG
Organism: Cephalopachus bancanus; assembly: GCA_027257055.1. NCBI lineage: Eukaryota > Metazoa > Chordata > Mammalia > Primates > Tarsiidae > Cephalopachus > Cephalopachus bancanus. The sequence goes on from JAPVLO010000131.1 coordinate 7,421,095, forward strand.
TTCACCACTTCTCAACTGCTCCTGACCTTATACTTCCTTTCCTCTAATGAAGAGGCTGCTGCTGGGGAGGCGTGAGGAACTTTTGCAGGTGTGACTGGTAGGGGAAGAGGTTCTTCTGTCTTTGTCTGTTTCTCCTCACAAACTCCCTGAGACACCTACAGCTAAACTCCTTTCAGCTTCAGACTCTGCTTCCTTCAGTTGAAATTATGTTTCAAGCCAGGCTCGGTGGCTCAGCCTGTAATCCGTGCCTTTGGGAGGCTGAGGTAAGTGGATTGCCTGAGCCTGTGGGTTCGAGACCCGCCTGGGCAGCAAGACCTCATCTCTACAATAAATCAAAAAATCAGCCAGGCGTGGTAGCGCATGTCTGTAATTCTGGCTACTTGGAAGGCTGAGGCGGAAGGATTGCTGGAGCCCAGCAGGTCGAGGCTGCGGTGGCCGGGAGCGGCCACTGCCCTCCAGTCTGAGTGACAGTGAGACTACAACTCAAAAAAAACCAAAAAGAAATTATGTTTCAGTTTACCTTCATGGATTGCTTGCAGAGGTGCTTTTTTTTTTAATAATCATTAATTTTTATTATGATATTGTGGGGTACAGTTAAGGGTTAGGTATACAAATATGCTTTGTTCAGGCACCCTTATTGATAAGAGGTGTCTCCCCGTCACTAGACAGATATTTACTACCGTTAATCCCATCTCCCTTCCCCTCCCCACCCCATAGTTTCCCACCACTGTCAGTCATTTTCTTATAGTATTACGTTGGATGTTCAAGGTCCACTATGTGAGTGAGAACATGTGATAATCAGATCTTTGTTTCTGTGAGAGGTCACCCAGTATTATAGACTCTAGTTCCATCCAGGTTGCTGCGAAACTCATGATTTTGTTCTTTTTTATGGCTGCGTAGTATTCCATCGTGTATATGTACCACATTTTTTAATCCAGTCCTCTTTTGATGGACAGCATGGTGGTGGGGTTTTTAACCCACACCAAGTAGAACTAGGGTCTTGGAGTTCTCCTTGACAGGGGACTTGTGAGAGCAGCAAGGGCTTCTTGAAAGACTCCAGTGCTTGAAAGCATCCAGAGGATGGGAGATTTTCCTCTGAATGTATCTAATCTGATCATCTCTAACCTTTTGTCAACTCTCCCTCCTGACTTTCTCAAGGTCTTTCAACATCTCTATCCCCTAATGCTATGACTGTCACGCTGGTCATTGCCACTTCTGCGTCCAATTGCTGCTACCCTGAGGGGCATTACTATTATCTCTGCTGAGAGGATAAGCAGTAGGAACCATTCTGAGTCCCCCTGCTTCCTGATCCCTAACTTTATTCTGACTCTTACCATCTTCTATGTGTCCTTTAAACATCTATTTTATGCACTGCCAAAAGACTGAGTTATAACATTTTAAGGTTAAAAACTGCAATCTTTCTACCTTCCTCCTACCATCTCTGCTGTAGCAGACTTGGCCGGCCAGCTCTCTCCCAGGACAATTTCTCAACCTTCCTCCAGGCCAGATCCCTTTCCAGTTTCACTTTGCTGGTTTTGTTCTTGTAATTCTTGTAAGTTGGTTACAACATCTAGGTAATAAAGTTTATGGCTGATGGAGTAAAATGATGGCAGTCAAGGACTTAGAAATCAATGGTGCTCTCTCAGTTAGGATCTGTCAGCCTGAGAGGACATGAGCTGTGCATGACAACTTCCAGTGAACATAGGAATTTACCCTAAGGTCCTCCATAGACACAGGAAGTTTCAGTCCTTGGGTCCTGAGATGCCAAGACCAAAAACTAGCTAGGGTTAAGGAAGCCTGGTCCATCAGGTTGGACAAGAAGTCAGGGCTGGGGATGACCCCGGTGACTTTTGCTCTTTTGTGCCCCTTGTACACACAAGGAGAGCCCTGTTTCTCTCCTTCTCTCTCTCTCCCATAGAAGAATTGGTTGCACTCAGTTGCCTCTTGCAGGCATGACGTCAGTCTGAAGCTCGGTGCCTTCTTTTCTTTTCTAGAAATGGGAACCAGTTGTACTCTCATGCAGACTGGGTCTATAACGCCACTCCCTTCCTTCTTCCTTTCTAGATATGGGAGCTGGCTCATTTGTATATATTAAAGCATTGGGACACTCTAATGCATGACCTCCTTAAAAAGAAAACACATTGTTTTCCTTTGCAATATAGTCTGACCTCAATATGAACTAGGGCATGGGGAAATTTGAGGAATTAGTGGAAGTTTAAACTATAATACTATCCTCCAATTAGCTTTCTTTTGCAAAAGACAGGAAAAATGGAGCGAGGTTCCCTGTGTCTGAGACTTCCTGGCCTTGTACTGAAACCCAGACATAGGAGTCCATCTGCCCTGCCACCTATGTGTAGCCAAGACTAGGGATAAGGCTGAGCTTGATGTTTTGAATGACCTGTTCTTTATGCCTTTGTCCAGGTGCCAGGCAGGGGCAACAGCCACAGTGATGCAGAGCCCAAGGGACTCGGACCCTGCAGAAGATACCGTTGCAGATTCAGATGTCTCAGGAAGCACTTCACAGGCCTCCCCTGTTCCAAGTGCTCTCCCTATTCCCCCTCCTGTTTATCAGACACCTAAGCTTCCAACTCCGAGTTTTCACTTACCAGCCCCCTACGGGACATCTGCTTTCTCTCTGTGAAGTGCCAAATGGTTAGGTTAGGGAGGAACTCTCAGAGTGCATGTCCCCTTTTCCATGAGTGATCTGGGACTAGGCAAGGAAAAATTTGGCAAATTTTCTAAAAACCCTAGCGAGTATGTTGATGAGTTCACAAAACTGACTTTGTCATTTAACCTTCCTTAGGGGGATATCCAAGTATCATTCTCTACCCGTTGTACCCCTGAAGAATAAAACAGGATTGTAAACACTGCCCAAGCCTATGTAGATGAGGTGGCAGCCCAGAATCAGAGTGATATCATTTTACTGGTGGTGGGGGGGCTGTGGGGGGGTGATGTGACCTCTGAATGGGATCCACTATGGGACTACCAAATGGGCAGTTTCAACTTAGACAAAATAAATTATATGATAACTCAAGGTCAGGAAAATTACACAGAAAAAAGAAAAAGACCTGACTCTTATCCAGGCCACAGTAGTGGGGAGATTGTATACACACACACACACACACACACACACACACACACACACACACACACATTTTTGCAAATGTGAGCCCCACACCTATCCTGGATGGGCAGATCGTTCTAAATACCCAGTTCATTAGCCAGCCTGCCCAGACATTGGGAGAAAATTACAAAAACTAGACACACAGTAGCACAAACTGCCTCACCTCAGTTACTACGCACAACCTTCTATGTTTTCAATAACTTAAATCAGGCTAGGGAGAAAGAACAAATAGAAAGGTTTTAAAAAAACAGACTTTTGACTACAATAATGAGAGGGCCGCCATCTCGAAAGAGACGCATCAGTGACCCAGGTCAACAAGAGCTTGCTTTAATTGTGAAAAACTGGACTACAGCAAGAACAGGTGCCCAGAGAGGCCTCGCTGAATGAACAATGCCTCAGATGTGGTCAAAGAGGCCACTGGAAAAAGAATTACCCCCAACTCTGAAAGGAGGATGAGTGAAGCCCTAAAGTCATGGCCACATTCAAATGATGGTGCTGGAGATTGTTGGCAGCTCCTCAGTGAACCATCGCTATATTCCAGGGAGAAACTGTTGTCCTGGAAATGACACAGAAGGTTCTCTGCCCTCTTACTTGTTGCCTTCTCAGTTTTGCTTTCCTGCCCTAGACCTTTATCTAACAAAACCTTCTTGGTAACTGAAGTCGATTGAAGCCTCAGATGTGCCACCTCTCAGCCTCTGATTTGTACTTGGGAAAATTATCTTATAAGTCATAGATTCTGAATAATGCTGGAATGCCTTCCCCCACATGGGAAAGGGACTTTCTTTAGGTGCTGGGTACCATCCTAGTCTTGGCGGAACAAAAGAGAATCTTTTTGGTAATGACTACAGGCCCATATAGTCATGTGGGAGAAAAAAAAAAAAAAACGCGGGGCGGACTTTTTTATGTCACAAGTATTGCCCCATAAAACACCAAGCAGAAATCCTGCATCTCTTAGAGGCTGTGCAACAACCCCAAGCTGTCACTGTCATGCACTGCGAGGAACACCAAAGGAATCACAAAAGTCAGAAAAGATAACCATCTGGCTGACACTGTTGCCAGGCAAGCAGCACTAAACATGATGTCAATAACTGTCTTATCCTTGTTACATTTATTTCCTTCCAAAACCCTCCAATGTTCCACCTGCTCCCCAAACGGAACCTGAGGACCAAGTCCTTCTCAAGACCTGAAAGGAGAGAACTCTTCAAAAGCAGTTACTTCCCAAATGACAAGGGCCCTAGATAGTACTTTTGAGTACTCTCATGGCAGTGATGCTCCAGGGAGTAAATGCTTGGGTATATATATCCAGAATAAAACCATTTTCTGAGTCTTTACAGGATGACAAGGGAGGTAACTCTCAAAACCCCAGTCTACAACCACAGACCAGGGATACACCTGTGAGCCTCTCGAATACCTGAAGTTCCTCTTCAAAAGAAAAACTTCCCAAGACTGCTAAAGGGAAGTAAATACCAGTAATTGCTTTACTGACAAAAATAAAGTCAACACTTCTTTGCCTTCTGTGGTTAACAAGGTGGACAATTTCTTGCTCCCAGGGAGACTGGAATAGTAAGACCTATTTCCAGTTTTTGCAATGGATTGCCCTGGGATCCAATTGGACAAAATATGGGATCAGCCATCCCAACTCCCAAACTGCTAACAAACAATTAACCACATAGCCTTCTGGAGTTCCTATCTCTACCATTCACCTTACCCAAACACCCTGAGGACACCCTAATGCCCCTCTCTGAGTGAGTTTATTCAGCACCATTATTCCAGATTCCTAAATCTATGAGGCTACTTACCTTAGACTGTGGGACTCCCAATCCAACAAAGACACATAAATGACAGCCTTGTACTGGAATTGCCCTTTGGGAACCTACTTGCCTAAAGAAAATTCCCATTTTTGGTAGAGGAAGGAACAGAAGGCATGCTGAGAGTACCGTCAATGAAAACAATTTGCATTCTGATACTCCAATCTGATGTACCTCAGGAAGCCTCAGAACACCAGAGATGCACCCAATAGGTGGAAAAAATGCCCACCCTTGATTGGCCTCTTCAAACCAATGGACTTTTATTTAATCCTCCATACTTATTTTGGGCAAACTGGATTCACCTTGCAAATGGAAAGCTGAGAGTTGGGTCAACACCTAATAACTCTGACTCTCAATTTTCTAAAATTATTAACACAAACAAAATCAACCTACCTATGTCTGTGCACCTGCTGGCTATGTTTTTATTTGTGACCATCCTAAAAGGCCCCAAACTAGAAGGGGGCTACCCTAACCCGGCCTCAAAAACACATGTCATTCAGGACAATGCATTGTCGGCCACTTGCTTTCCCCCATATACAAATAATCACCCCTGCTAATAAGCTTCTCATTTCTCCAAATTCATTGGTTAATGTAATCATGCGAAATAAGCTGGCCTTGGATTACATTCTGGCTTCTAAAAGATGTGTTTGTACAGTGGTCACTACCACATGTGCCTTTTGGATAAAGGGGAGTAGAAACTAGCCTACAAAAAGTATACAATCAGGTCTCCTGGCTACACAAGTATAATAAAAAGCCAACCCAAGAAAATTCTGGGATTCAATTAAGAATATGATGCCTTCCATCTCCTGGTTCCTTTCTCTGCTAGGACCCCTAATAGCTATTCTACTGCTTTTAATTTTTGAACCTTGTCTTTTTAAACGTTTGGTCAGTTATATTATCTTCTAAACTCCGAAAATTCCATTTCTAGATGATGTTATGGCAAAGATTTCACCCTATCTTCTCAGAGGAGTCAGACCTCTCTTGCCCACTTGACCTAATGGCCATCAATTCCACACCTGCAAACCTGACCCAACAACTTTGGAACTTCATGTCTAAAACATCTAATAAGCAACAGCAAGAAGATTTGACCCCATGGATAGGATCCACAGCCACCTTCAACATGAAGCAGCTACAGAAGATTTGACCTCCATCCCTCAACCCCTAAAAGATATTAGGGTCCAAACTTCTTGAGAAGGGATTGATAGAATAGGCAGGTTAGACTAGGAACATTTTAAGACTTTAGGAAAGTTTCATGTCTATTGATGTCTACAACAACTGGTACCAAACCATTCATGCAAGCAGGATGGCGTAGCTACAGGAAACTTCACAACTACATAATTGTTAGACTCTTATCAGGTATACTTGCAACACAGTATTCCATCTATCCAGGATACTTGCACTTAGGAGCCAACCACCAAGAAAGGAACTCACTTTGGGACCTCTGGAGCATGCACAGCAATAGTCGATTGACCTAAGATAATCATGACTTAGTTTTACCTTCTTTATAAAACTATTAGCATAAAATTACCCTAGGACAGTCTCATACTTCCATCATAAAACTGATGCCATGACAGTACTGGTATGACAATCTATGGCCTAAAACTTTCTCTCCCAAGGAGGAAAGGAGTAACAGTAACCAGCCCTAAGACTACCCAATTCTAAAAATGATCACCCCCAAACCTACCTCTCCATACCCCTAAGGATAAAAGTTATAGCTCAACAATAGTTGGAGATAAAAGAGCAGCTTTCTGTAGACTGTTTCTACCTGCTCTTGAGAGTGTACTGTTCTTTGCATAATTAAGCCACTTGCTAGTTTTGCTACTCTGTGTCTGTTTGTGAATTATTTCCAAATGTGAACACAAAACCTAGTCATCGATATGGACCTGTCCCCCAAATCAGGAGGAATGCCCCTTCTCCTGGTAACAATTTTATATCCAGAAAACACTAAAATTTCCATTAAAAAAATTCTGACAAAAGATTGCAAGACACGATACGCAACTTTTGTAAAGTTTCAGGATACAAATTCAAACTTCAAAAATCAGTAACATTTTTATACAACAACATTCAAGCTGAGAAACAAATCAGGAATGCAATCTCATTTATAATAGCCACATACACAAAAATAAAACACTTCGAAATTCACCTAGTCAATGAGGTGAAAAATCTCTACAATGAGAACTACAAACACAGCTGAAAAAAAATGATAGATGACACAAACAAGTGGAAAAGCATTCAATTCTCATGGATTGGAGAAATCAATATTATTAAATTGTCCATATTGCCCAAAGCAATCCACAGATTCGGTGCAATTCCTATCAAATTACCTGTGTCATTTTTTCACAGAATTAAAAAAAAAAATCCCTGAAAATTCATAAGGAACAATAACAAAAAGCCTGAATTGTTGAAGCAATCTTAAAAAATCAAAAAAAGGACAAAGCTGAAGGTGTCATGTTACCTGACTTCAAACTTTACAACAAGGATACAATAACCAAAACAACTTGGTATTGATATAAAAGTAGACACATAGATCAATAGAACAGAATAGAGGACTCAGAAGTAAAGCTATGCACCTATAACCAAGTGATTTTCGACAAAGCTGACAAAAATAAACAATAGGAAAAGGATGCCCTTTTCAATGAATGATGCTGAGAAAACTGACTAACCATATGCAGAAGAATGAAACTGAAACTTTCCCTTTACCATATACAAAAATTGATTCATGTGGGTTAAAGCCTTGAATAAATGGTCTTAAAGTATAGAAATCCTAGGACATAGTCCCCTGAAGATTAAGGTAGACAAATAAATAAATAAATAAATAATCAAATAAATAAATAAAAAGACATAGTCCTCAAAAGCAAATACAGCAAAAACAACAATTGACAATTGGTACCTAATTAAACCAAAGAGCCTCTGCACCACCACCACCACCATCACAACAGCTGTCAACAGAACAAATAATAACCTACAGAATGGGAAAAAATATTTGCAACCTGCACATCCAACAAAAAACCAGTATCCAGAATCTATGAGAAACAAATTAACAAGTAACTTTGCTAAAAGCAAGTAACTTAGCCGGGCTTGGTGACTCAGCCTGTAATCCCGCACCTTTGGGAGGCTGAGGTGAGTGGATTGCCTGAGCCTGTGGGTTCGAACCCGCCTGGGCAGCAAGACCTCATCTCTACAATAAATCAAAAAATCAGTCGGGCATGGTAGCACATGCCTGTAATTCCGGCTACTTGGAAGGCTGAGGCGGAAGGATCTCCAGAGCCCAGCAGGTGGAGGCTGCGGTGGCTGAGAGCGGCCACTGCACTCCAGTCTGGGCGACAGAGTGAAACTCCAACTCAAAAAAAAAAAAAAAAAAAAAGCAAGTAACTTTGTTAAAAAGTGGGCAAAGAACATGACCAGACACTTGTCAAAAGAAGACATGTTAGCGGCCAACAAGCATATGAATAAATGTTCAACTATCACTAATCATCAATGACCACAATGAAATAAAATTTCACACCAGTCAGAATGGCTATTATTAAAAAGTCAGAAACAACAGATGTTGATAAATTGTGGAGGAAACAGGATGCTCATACACCATTGTTGGGAATGTAATCTAGTTCAACCCCTGTGGAAAGCAGTTTTGAGACTTCTCAAAGAACATTCAACTCAGCAATGCTATTATTAGTTATTTTTCCAAAGGAGCATACATCATTCTACCAATAAGACACCTGAACTTGTTACTTGCTTATCACAGTAACATTTACAATAGCACAGACATGAAACCAACTTTGATGTCCATCAACAGTGGGAAGGGTAAAGAAAATGTGGTACATATATACTGTAGAATACTATGTAGCCATAAAAATAACAAAATTCTTTGTAGCAGCATGCATGGAGCTGCAAGTCATTATTTTAAGAGAACGAATGAAAAAAGGGCAAACCGTACCACAAGTTCTCAATTATAATTGGGAGCTAAACACTAGGATTCATCAGGACATAAAATGGGAAGATCAGACACTGGAGACTTCTAAAAAAGGGAGAGAGTGAGAGAAAGAAAAGGACTGAGAAACTACCATTTGGCTTGAAAAACTATATACAATGGGGGATTGCTGGGTCATATGGAAGGTCAATTTCTAGTTCTTTCAGAAATCGTCACAGTCTTCCAAAGAGTTTACACTAGTTTGCATTCCCACAAGCAGGGTAGAAGCGTTCCTTTTTCTCTGCATACTTGCCAGCATCTGTTGTTGTTTGTTTTATCAATGATGGTCATTCTTACTGGGGTTAGGTAGTATCTCATTGTGGTTTTGATTTGCATTTCTCTGATGATTAGTGAGGCTGAGCACTTTTTCATGTGTCTATTGAGGAACTCAAATCAGTCTACAAAAAAGATACCTGCACACTCATGTTTGTTGCAAATTTATTCACAATAGCAAAAACATGGAACCAATCATGCTACCCATGGAAGCTACACTGGATAAAAAAAGTGGTACATATACACAATGGAATATTATGCAGCCTAAAGAAAGACAAACAAATGGACTTCACAGCAACTTGGATGGATTTAGAGTTGATTATACTCAGTGATCTATCACAGAAACAAAGAACGGAGTACCATATGTTCTCACTCATAAGCCGACCTTGAGCAATTATCATAATACTATAAGAAATGGATTGGCAGTAGTGGGAAACTGCCAGGGGAAGGAGGGGCACACCTCATCAACAAGGATACCTGCATAATGAACACCCTGAATTGTGCCCCACATCTTTAAAATAAAAATAATTTTAAAAAAAGAAAAACCACATGCAGTATTTGGGTGAGAAATTCAGTAGACATCCAAGTTTCATTGTCATGTAATATACCCATGTAACAAAGTTGCACGTGTATCCTCTAAATCTAAAAGTTTTTAAGAAATGAAAAAATATGCCACAAAGAATGAGGAGGAGACAATAGAATGTGAAAAAGCTAGGTGGAGTGGGCTGTCATATACCTTGAGACAGATTTTTTTTTCTATTCAGAGGAGTAGGAATATTTGTATTCTGAGTATTTTTTTTTAGATTGGAAAATATGGTTTATTTAAAAGGTAACTTGGGTGGGGGGAGAGGGAGAGAGGAGATTCACCTCCCCAAGGTAGGGAAGGGGGCCAAAGCCAGGAAACATGGTGATGGCCACGGCTCAAAGAGCACATGCCCACAACAGAGTCTAGTAAGGCAATGGCGGCTGACTGCTCGTGGTGGAATCCTTTCAATCCTTCGCTTTAAGGAGGGAAGGTTGTTAAGGTGATTGGGTGTTGGTGTGCTCCACATCATCAAGAAGAGGCAGGAAAGCGCAATTACAGGCATCAGGTGATAGCGGACAGTGATGGGTTTATTTTATTGTGTTTGTCCGGAAAAAAAGAAAAGTAGCCAGCAGCAGTATAAGCCTTTGGATAAAACAGAATAATTTTGAGAGACAGAGAGAGCTAGAGTACAAAGAATCTTTTTAATAAAAGACTCTAATGACCTCAGTGCTCCAGACTTTACAACCATTATATTTTTATTATAATCACTCTCTCAGTAGCACTAGACATTATAGACCATTCTGCCATTCCTAAAACACTTTTTACGCAGAATCTATTCTGTCTGCTTTCATAGTTTTTCTTTTATTGCACTTTGTAGTACTGCCTATGGTCTTAGGGTTTTTTTTTTGTTTTTTGTTTTTTTTGAGTCGGAGTCTCACTCTGTCACCCAGACTGGAGTGCAGTGGCCACTCCCGGCCACCGCAGCCTCGACCTGCTGGGCTCCGGAGATCCTTCTGCCTCAGCCTTCCAAGTAGCCGGAATTACAGGCATGCACTACCATGCCCAGCTAATTTTTTGATTTATTGTAGAGATGAGGTCTCACTGCCCAGGTGGGTCTCGAACCTGCAGGCTCGGGCAATCCACTAACCTCAGCCTCCTAAAGGCGCGGGATTACAGGCTGAGCCACCGAGCCCGACTGGGTCTTAGGTTTTTACTGGACATTTAACTGTTGAAGTGTGCCAAATTTTGGTCATAAGGCTCTTATTCCTTTGTTTATTTAAAATATATAGAATAATACTGCATTTCCTATAAGGTATACATAATATATATGTATATAGAGTATATTTAAACGCGAAACACATTTCCACCAGACAGCCCAAGAAACAGAAAATTACCAGTGTCTAGCAAATCTGATTTGTGCTGTGTTTATTATCTACCTTTCCCATGCAGGTAGTAACCTTATCTGAAATTTTGAATGAATAAATTTTTTGTGTTAATTATTCCTTCATTTGTAATATATATCTTTATCATTAATATATTATTTAATTTTGCCTTATGTCACTTTAACAGAAATTAGACATTAAATATTCCTTTGCCATTTTTTTCACTCAATTTTTTTTCTTTAAACAATTCTATTTGAAAAAGTGTAGGTCTGCCGGGCTTGGCTCAGCCTGTAATCCCGCGCCTTTGGGAGGCTGAGGTGAGTGGATTGCCTGAGCCCGCGGGTTCGAGACCCGCCTGGGCAACAAGACCTCCTCTCTACAATAAATCAAAAAATCAGCCGAGCGTGGTAGTGCATGCCTGTAATTCCGGCTACTTGGAAGGCTGAGGCGTAAGGATCACCGGAGCCCAGCAGGTCAAGGCTGCGGTGGCCGGGAACGGCCACTGGACTCCAGTCTGGGCGACAGAGTGAGACTCCAACTCAAAAAAAAAAAAAAAAAAAGTGTAGGTCATTTCTTTTTTGACTACCAAAAACTGTATTTGTGATATTCTGTAGTATGAGCATACTAATGATCATCTTTTCATTTTGCTATTATTAAATATTTGGTCTGTTGATATTGTTATGTTAACAATAATGTTTTGAACATTCCTAAGTATGTCCTTTGAGTACTGGTGACAAAATTCCCCTGGGTAAATTCCTAACGGTGGAATGAATAAATTTAGGATATATGAATGTTATTAATATAAAACTTCTTCAGAGTGATTCAATCTTAATTTATATTTCAACCAACAACAGTTAGAAAGTTTTTGTTATTTTACATTCTTACCAATATTTGGTACATGAGTATATTCTATTTGGTTTCCTTCCTTCCTTCCTTCCTAATATGGTGAATCTGAATCTTTTCACATTTATTTATCTTGAATGTTTTCATCTCTGTGACATACTTATTCATATGCTTTTCTATAGTGGTTTATAGGAATTTTTTATTTATATTTTGGTCATTAATATTTAATTATTCACATGTGTTGCAGTATAATCTGCTGTCGTGTGACATGTCTATTTTATCCTATTTATGAATTCCTCTATGAATAAAAGTTCTTTCTTTGTCTTAAGTCAAATTAACTAAATGGTTTCATTGTGGTTTGTTCCTGCTCCTATTTTTTTTAATTTTTGCCTAACATAGTGATCCGTTTATTTACTAATATGAAAAGATATTTTTTTTTGCTCTTCTAAAATATTATAGTTTGAGTTTATTGTGTGAGTTTGGTAGACACGATGAGTCACAATTGCATTTGTTTTTTAACATGACCACTGTTTTCTTAGCAACAGTTAGTTAATAGTTTATTTTTGTTCTGCTGATCTGTCATATCATTCAATAATAGGTCAAGTTTATATGTATCCATGTATACATATAAAGGAAGAGTTTTGAACTTGTTATTCTGCCTCATTTTGTTCCCAAGCAAATTTCTCCTTGTCTTAAAGCTTGTATACATGAACAAATACTTTAACACTTCATAAGAAATTATTTGAAATTACATGATTTGAAATCTCATAGTGTATGTGTCATCTTCATTTATGTTTTTATTAATGAGGATTATATTTCTTGTTCTTTGTTATTTAACATGCATTTTTGAGTAAGTGTATTAATTTTCATGAGAATATCTGTTGAAATTTGACGTCAACTTGTATGGACTTTATATATTTGTATGAAAAGAATTTCTATTTGTCTTCATATCTATTATTCTCAATTTATCTTAAAACTCTTTAATACTTTTCACTGCATTTTAATACATTTTTCCATGAAATCATTGTTTCTCTTTTTTTCAAGTGTGTTCCCATTTGTAAACTTGATTGGTTTCCATTTGTAAACGTATTTAATTGAAATCTTGTACTGATTGTTGGTGGCATATAGATATATAATTGTGTATTATATAATGATTTGTGTCTGATAATCTTGCTAATATTTCTTACTAATACTCATAACTAATGTGTAATTTATTGGGGGTTTCATATAAGGGTTAGTTATAAAAACATCGCTGACATTCAAACATTTTTAAGAAATTACTTCCTTTTTAATATTGAAAGTTTCTTGGTGATTAAAAAAATGCTTTTATTTTTCTTATTTTCAAGCTTAGTTATTATATTATAAAGCATAGGATGTCATATTTTGTTTTATGTAAAATATGAGGTTAATATTTTAAGTATTCAGTTGTTTTTGCTGTCTCTGATTTGTGGTATTTTAATGAGGTATTATGTATTATTTTATTTAAATTGCATGCATATTATCTAGAGTTTTATTTAAAGGTTAAAGTTGTATTTTGTATTTTCCTCTGCCTTTTGTCTGAGAGTTCTTCCAATGAACGCCATAATAATTTAATTACTTTAGACAAGAATGTTCAGATCACATGTGTAGCATATCAGATATCAACTTACATAATGACAGACTTCAAATTATTAATTTCCATGTTAGATACCTCTTTCCATACTTATGTCAAGGACTACAAGCAAGTTTTTCTTTCTTTTCTTTTCTTTTTCTTTTCTTTTTTTTTTTTTTGCAGCAGACTAATATCTAGAGGAAAGTGTTTGCATTTAATGATGTTTTGTATTTTGAGACAGACTTCCTACTTGCTAATTTGAATGTAATACAAAACATAGTTCTATCATTTTGTTTCATAACCTATGCAACTCTAAATAAAAGAACTCAAGAGTCATCAGGATCTAGCAAATACTAAAGGTGAATTTTTAAAGTTTATTTTAAAAGGTGATTTTAAATTTTAATTTTTGCCAGTGGTCCCACATTTTATTTGTTTTGGACTCTGAAGCTACTTTCGTTCCAATTTTATAATTTTTTCAAAACATTATTTTCTTTTGTTTGCTTTAATTGTTTGATTATGTAAGTCAATTAATATATGCCTCGTATCATATGAAATATGGTATCTCTTTTCATTTTCCTTCTTTTGGTCCCTAGATAAGCTAACACAATCCTATGGAATTGTAGTTTCATTCAAACTTCTGTATCTCAATCTAATCTCCAGCCTCACTTTAAGATAATTTAGTTAACTGGATGTTTAATAATTACCTCAGTACTAGTATGGTTATGTTCTGCTTCTGTTGAAATAATCATTAACACATTATCTGGCTCTTGGAATATAACAACAAATTCATAATTACATTTAATATATGTTGTGTGTAAAACAATTATTAAAAATTATAGAAGAACTTAAAATTAACATTTCAATATACAAATGTGGTAATAAAAGTATAACTGGAAGAAATAAATTGACTGTATCAACCAAGAAATGATATTTACTTATTTACTTACTTATTTTATTTATTTATTTATTTTTTAAAAGCAGGATTTATTAAGAGCACAGAAAAGCTCTCACAGTGGGAGGAGATCCAAGGAGATTGCTACAAGAAATGATATTTAAAATCATATAGTGCCGGGCGTGGTAGCTCAAGATGGTAATCCCAGCACTTTGGGAGGCCAAGGTCAGAGGATTGCTTGAGTCTGTGAGTTCGAGACTAGCCTGGGCAACTTGGTGAGACCTGTCTCTACAATAAGTAAACAAATTAACCAGGCATGGTGGCACGCACCAGTAATCCCAACACTTGAGAGGTGGAGGCGGGAGGATTGCCTGAGTCCACGGTTTCGAGACCAGCCTGGGAAACATGGCAAGACCTTGTTTCTATAATAAATCAAAAAATTAGTCGCATGTGATGGCATCCATCTGTAGCTCAAGTTACTTGGAAGACTGAGGCAGAAGGATCGTCTGAGCCCAGCAAGTCGAGGCTGCGGTGGCCGTAAGCATATCATTGCACTCCAGTCTGGGTGACAGAATGAGACTCTGACTCAAAAAATAAAATAAAATCATATAGTTAGATAAAATGATCCAAATGGAGAGTGTGGATAAAGATAAAAGAAGGTACAAGATTGGACCTTGAAGCACTTGTATTTAGGAGTTAGTAAAGAAGGAGTTTCAAAAGTTCCGTCTGTAGTATAGTGGGCAATCGTGTTGATTTTGATTTAAGTAGCATGAACCTAAACATAATGGTACTTACATTTTAGAGATTTTCAGAACTCAGAAACATTTAAAAACTGGGCCAAGTTGCCTTTAGTTGATTCACATGGCTGGAGAAATTAACCTTGCTATTTTTATATGTGTGCAAGTAACAAATTCAAATGCTATTAATGATATCTCACAATGACATTAAATAGACTGTGATTATTCTGTCAGAAATCATGATATTAATGTAGGTAACAAACCATTTTTATGTCATCATCTAAACTTAATTAAGAATGCTTCTCAACTGTCAGTTGATTAGAGCAAAGGACATCAAGAAACTGGGTTTCAAGCTTCCTCCTTAACTCAGGAGAAGCCTGAAACTGTAGACGCCACTTAACCTTTCTGTGCCTCGTTTGACCTACTGGTCTAATGAATATAAAATGATCTTAATCTCAGAAAGGTACTGAAAGACTGAGTAATTCATTATCTCGAAGAAGGGAGTGGTACAAAAAATGAACAACAAAAGATCTAGACAAAATTATTCAAGAGGTAACTTTTGGTTTGGATAATAGTTTTCAATACCAAGTTGTACTGATATCCTTAACGAAAGACCTGAAACTTATGACATAACTTGTAACACATAACTTATAAAGACAGTAAAGGTTGGGGGAAAACCCAGGCTGCTGTTATTACTGAAAGTTACTGTAAACTGCCTCATTATAAGGAATTTTTGTTTTTATGATTTGTGAGTAGTGGCTTTATTTGATGTAAGTTGATATTGTTATTTCTAGATTCCTCCATTTGCTTTTTCTTAAGGTTGACTTAACAGATCTCTGGTATTTCAGCAATATTATTCCAAAGAACTTATATTTTGAACAAGTCACTGCTTGTTCAATGTGCCGTATCTTTTCACTGTGACTTAGTCTTTACAAGGTAAATCTTCTTGCTGCATTGCCTATGTATTACTAGGATTTATTCATCCAGCGAAACTGGAAATTTGATATTTTTAGCAATGAAGAAAGGAGAACCTTGGGAGTTTTAATCCTTTTTAATCCTTATCTGTATTTTTCCTCAGAGACAATTATGCTGGACATCAGAAAGTCACATTAGGAGGCAACTCTCTCTGAGGAATTCAAATCCTTATCCTTAGCATTGCAGGATCAGTTCAAAGCAATAAAGTCCTTTTTTGTGTGTTTTGTTTTGTTTTCCAGTTTTGCTGTAGGGGAGTTATCTGTGGGCCAAAGTAAAAATAAAATCATTAGTCAAGCTAGTAAACAGGCACTGATGTCAACTGTAGATGGTGTAAAGTACAACTGTGCCATTTTGGTATATTTAGTTAGTTAATATAGAAAACAAAAAAATTAGCTGTATTTAAAGGTTAGAAAGAATAGTCCTGGTATTTTTAAAGTCTGATTTTATATGCAATGTTTCTCTATGCATGTTCTGGTATACATACATATTTATTTTATAATAGACATATTATATTGCAATCTTTCTATTTATATTCTAAAAGGCTGTATATTTGTGAATTTGATGTATTCTAGTTTATTTCTTTGTGGATTGTTGTTTATACTTTTAAAAAGTATTTTAAATAAAATCATAATAAACATTTATGTTTTGATCCTCATTTTAGGTTTTGTCTTTGCATGAATTCCTAGACATATGAGGACATTTTTTGTCCTTTTATACTTGTGCTAATATATTGATTCTATAAAGATTATGTCAATTGATTCATTTTTAAGCAGCTTTATTGTAATAAATTTATGTACCATACAATTCATCCATTTAAAGCGTATGTCAATGCTTACACTATTAATTTTTTAAATAATGGCAATAAATATGTAAAATTTGCCATTTTAGTACTTTTACTGTACAATTCAGTGGCATTAACTACATTAAATTTTTGGACAACTATCACACTGTTTTCAAAAATATTTTGTCTCCAATGATGCAGCATTTATCAACACAATTAATTTTTATAACTGACTAATATACATATATGTGTTGTTTATCTAGATTGTGTTCACCATCCATCTGTTGATGTTCAAAGGTTGTTTCTCTCTTCTGGCTATTATGTAATGCTGCAATAAATATTGATATAAAATATCTCTTCAAATTCTCATTGCTGTCTGCTAAGGTATTTACCTTCTAAATTCACATGTTTAAGACTTAACCCCCAGTTACCTCAGAATGTGCTTTTATTTGGAGAAAGTGTCTTTAAAGAGATAATTAAATGAGGTCATTGGGTAGACCTTAGTTCATTATGACCAGTGCCCTTATAAATGGAGATGATCAGGACAGAGATATATACTCAGGGTAGGCTTCATGAAGACCTTAGAGTGAGAAGATGACCATCTGCAAGCCTAGCAGAGAGACCTCCAAATAAATCAACTTGAAGGCACTTTGATTTCCATGTGTAGTCTCTAGAAATGTGAAAAAATAGATTTCTGTTATTTAAGTTTTGCAGTCGGTGGTACTTCCTTATGGCAGTTCTAGCAATCTAACACACTTACTTTCAATTTATTTGACTAGATATCTAGGAGTGGAAATTCTGAGTCTTATAGTAATTTTGTTAAGTTTTTTTAGGAATGATTCATTTATTTTAAACACTTGAGTACTTGCCACATGCTGGATTTTGAACTATGTATTTAGAAGGCACAATGAATATAACATAATCCCTTTTTTTCTGAGAATCCCTTTTCTAAAAATTGAGAGAATTATAAAAATTTAGATGCATTGATAGACATGTTTGAAAGATACTGAAGATTAATTCATTATACCCTTGACAATATTGAATATTTTTACTTCTTTATGTCTTAATAAGTAAAAGAGAAATATGTTCTCAATTTAGAATCTTTGTAAAGTAGATTTTTTTTTTTAGGTCACGAATTCCCCTTCCTTTTAGGCTTACTCCTGTAAGGTGAAGGTGCATATTCCATCAAGGAGTATAATCCATTTCTTTATACCTTAAATCTATCTTGATCATGCTACTTACTTTGGCTAATGCAATAATAGACAAAATGATGCACACAGTCTTGAAAAGTATGTGTACATTGATGGGCAATTTTTTGATGTACAGAATCCCTAAGGTTACCATAGGAAAGAACATAAATTAACCTGCTGGAGAATGAGAGGCCATGTGAAGAGAAACTGAGGCAACCCAGCGGATACCTAGCCAGTTGCCCGATGTGTGTATAAGGACATGCAGAATCATCCAGCCACCAGCCATTCTCTTAACTGGCAACCACAGATGCATGGATGAGCTCCCGAGATCGCCCAAACCAACCGAGATCAGAATCATTCAGCAGATCCACAGAATCACAAGCTAAATTTTAAGTTGTTGGAATCTCAGGAGGCAGAAGCAAACACTTTGATTGTCTGCTATTTTGACAATACTTTATATAATTGTATTTATTTTGTCATTATTAATTGTTATTTGCACCTTTGTCTATTAATGTCTTAATTTATTCATATCAATACTTATGTTATCTGTGTACAGATCTCTTCTCATGGCATGTGCCATTATCTAAAGCATTCTTTTTCCAGCCTCTATTGTCTAGGAAAGCTTTAGAACCAAAATGATAGTCAATTGAATAACAGATTGTTTTAAGATCAATAGATCTTAACACTTTGCTATCTGTAATTTGATTTCAAGTAATTTAATACATTTTCAAAATTTTCTTTGTACATAAAAATTTAATATCTCTGCAATGTACTATATCCATTTGCTTGCCTTTGTGAATATACTTCTATTGATCCAACCTCAAAAACTTAGCCTGTGGTCAGAAAAGACAAAAAGATGAAAATGTTATAGGTCTCATACCCTTTGCTTCCCTCATGTCAAAGTTCACTGTCTTATACTACTTATTGTACATTGTACATGGTCTGAAGACCATTGATATGTATATCTTATCTGTTGTGTTTTTTTTAAGTTTTTAAGGCTGGAGTACAAACTTAGTCCCTATTACTCATCTGTTTAGAAGAACAGATTTCAAAGTTATAAAAATTAAGAAATCTGATGTAAATTTTAGACAAGGAAGACTTCAGAGGAAAAATTACTATTAAAAAATTGGGGGATATTTTATATTGACAAAATAATCCATTTAGCTGGAAGACAAAACAATCTTAAATGTGTATACTCTTAAATAATATACCTTCAAAATAAATAAAGTAAAATTTTACATAACTATAGAGAGAACAGCCAAATCTATAATCTAAAGATAGCTTAACACTCTTTTATCACTACTTGAACAAATGAATACCCAAAAATACTAGTTAGTATATGGAAAAATTTTAAAAATTAAATAAATGTTTAATATTTATAATCAAATACCTTCAAAATACATATTTTCAAGTGGTGAAGGTGAATATTATCAAATGATTCTAGGTCGAGGGGACTTTATTAAAGAAAATTATTCTAGAGTTTCTCATATGTTATCAAAACTGTATCTCAGTATATTTAAATTTTAAAATCACAGAGAGTACATTAACTGATCACAAACATAGAAATCAATAAAAATAAGATATCTGGAAAAACACAAGCTATTTGGAAAAAAGCATATATTTCTGTGCATTCTGTAGTAATGCAATTTAAACATTTTTAAATTCCTAATATTGATATTTTGTTCTCATTTGTTTTTGTAATTGATCTTACTATGATTCAAACAAATATATTAATCTTTTCAAAAAACAAATTTTATCTTGTCTTTTTCCTTGTCTTTAATTTATACTTTTACCTTTATTTTATCTTCATTGTTCCCATTCTTCTTCTCTTAGTTTTAACGTAATGCTATATTTGTAGCTTCTTATTGTGTATTTTTATGCCATTGATTTTGCACACTGATTTTAATATCAGTATGCAAAACTATAATCATTGAAAGCAGTCCTGTGCTTGCATCCCATAAGTTTTGATATATTATAGCAACTTTCAGCACAAAATATTTTCAAATTTCTCATTTATTTATTTATTCTTTTGTTCTTTGATTCAGGTACTAGTGTAAGAGAATTTCTTTTTGGGAAACACACATGAAAGCATATGGAGATGAAAGGAAATTTTGTTTGCATCTTTTAAGGAGAGAGACAATAATAAAGCAATTATAGTATCGTGTGCATACTTCAGCATATATTAATTATTGGTACTAATATGTCAACTTTTCTGTAAGTCTGCAATTACACGAGTGAATATTTTAAATTAAATAAGGCTTTTACTTGATTGCAAAAATATTTCAGGAACACAAAGAAGGTCCAATATTAAGAAACTTATAAATGCATTTCAATATATTAAAGATTAGAGGAAGATAGTGATATAATTGACTCTCTATTTTTAAAAAGCTCAAATTAAATATATAATTTCAAATTAAAATGTTAATAACTCTTAACAACCATCAACTTGAAATAAAGTCCTTGTTTAGATAAACATATCAATGAGAAAACATGTTGTATATCATGTTTACAACAAAACATTAGGTTACCTTTTGATTTGGAAACTATATTAACATGCAAGTTATAACTAGTGTTGTAGTGTTGAATGCAAAATTTGAGATAATTTTCAATAAAATAATAATAAGAAAATTAGAAATAAATAAATAGCTGAATTGTAAACAGAAAGGATACAGATTCTTATCTCAGGTTTTGCAGATGTTATAAAAATCTATTTAAGCTAATAGGAACTAACAGGAAAGTATATAACTTAGTTAATTATAAGGCCAGTATACAATTAATAACATCTTTCTTACACATTATCAAAAATAGAATAAAAGTTATGTAAGATATTTATTTTACAGTAGGAAATTTATGTCTACATACATTTTACTCGAGAATAAATTAACAGCAGATACATTTGAATAATCTATTACTACTTACCAAACTATATTAAAAAACACAATGTAAATTATTACTTTTAATGCATGGCAAAACTCAGTATTTATTTACCTTAGTTACTCCCAGTCTATGATATTAGTTCAAAGCAATATTAGTCAGTTTCCTCTAGGATATTTTTTGGAATCTGGTAACCTATTTCTAGAGTTTATCTGGAAGACTAAATGGGGAGGAGTAGGAATTGCAAAGAGACATATAAAAAAGCTAAAAATGTTTTACCAATCTAAGAAGCTATGTTTATATTTTCTAAACACATGATATTTATCTAAACTTATAATAACAATGTTCATTCAAGCCAAAATATTAATTGTGGACTAGAAAAAAATAAAGTAATTGAAGAGTAGCACTAAATATATATATATATATATAATTATATATATACATTTAAAATATAGATTTTATATATATTATGTATAATAGTTCAGATTTTGTTACACTTAGTTTTTCAAATCAATGATACTATCTGATACCAATTATACCACTTAACATGTGAATGCTGATTTATAGTAAGAGATATAATCAGTTATTCTTGTGGTCTCAGCACTATAATAACAGATTTCTCATCATTATCGTTTGCTTTTCCTTAATGGACTGCTTTACATAATATGTGCATGTTTTTCTGATAGTGAAAATATTATGTCCCTGAAATAATCACTTGATGATTTTCATTTCTGCTGGTTTTCATTATGTTTTCTGTATTTATATTCTAAAATGAGATTAGTCTGGTGTGTGGGCACACACATGCACATGAGCACACACACATGCGCATGTATCTTTTATATGTGCATACATATACTAAGGTACAATTATTTTTTCAAAAGTTTTCTGCTAGACTTATAAAAATAATTTCCAGGATTTCCATTTTTCTTTGTTTTGGACCAGTTTATATATTAAGGGAATTATGTGATTTTTTTTCTTCTTTTATAAAATATAAATTCTGAACCCAGGGACTGTTATTAGAGGAAATCTTTGAGACAATTCTCATTTTTATTTATTTATTTGTATCATGAGCGTTTTAGTATTGATTTCTTCTAGAGTCAGTTTTGATGATTTTAGACTAATAATTTAAAACATATTTGAAAATGCATTTCATTTTTGGTTTGTATTGAATATTTTATCAATTATAATTTTATCCTATTCTTTTACCCAAGTTTTCCATATTCTGTTTATATCATTGCATCTTTAGTGTAGCTGGATGTTTAAATATTCTTATAATATAGAAGATCGATACTTAAATACCTTTTGTGTGATCCATATGATTTGTTAGATTAAAAATCAAATGAAGAAATATTTGAAATACTATTAATGTATGATCAAATATATTTCTTCACAGCAAAATAGAAAGTGAGTGATGTGAAGTGTAAAGCCACCATCTGCTATGCTTCATGTTTTTGCAACACATTTGCTTCCTTCATCTTCAGTAGCAAAGATTGTGTGTACAGCCATCACATAATTTTTCTGGACAGGGTTTTCTTCCAGATGTAATTTTATGATCATCCTTTTTTTTTGTTTCCTTTGCAGCTTACTCATTTGGTAAAATATGGTGAATGTCTTCTATGAAAATTGCTTTGTACTGAAATTGGTAATTTGAAAAGAAATTAATCTATATCCTTTGCTTTTGAAGAACATTCATTGTGCATGGACATCACAGATATGCACACAGAAATAAACTGCAATAATTTAAAATTACATATAACATGAAGTACACAAACATGTAATACAGAAAATGTGTCATAAATAACAGAACAGACTTACAGAAACTAAATTAGAAAAATAATTAGAATCTGCTCTTGAACTGGACACTGGATAAGTACATTTTATAAGTTAAGTAGAAAGACAGTTAGAAAGTTAGGTGTTTGAAAATGATTTAAAAATTGCGTCTTTTTGTTGTTTTGTGTTTTTTTTTTTTTTTTTGAGTTGGAGTCTCACTCCGTTGTCCAGGATGGAGTGCAGAGGCATGCTCACAGTCACCCCAGCATTGACCTGCTGGGCTGCAGTGATCCTTCGGCCTCAACCTTCCAAGTAGCAATAACTATAGGCTTGCGCTACCATGCTTAGCTAATTTTTCATTTATTGTAGAGACAAGGACTCACCAAATTGCCTGGGCTGGTCTCAAATCCGCGGGCTCAGGTAATCCACTCGCCCCGGCTTCCCAGAGTGCTGGGATTACAGACTGAGCTGGCCTGTATTGTTTTTATTTCAATTAAAGTTTGGTAGGTTGGCTCTAGATATATTACCAAACAATAGTTAGTATGTATTTATAAACCTTAATGGTTTTATAAATGTGAATGCTATATTTTTGAAGTCTTTATTTACTCAGGAAAAAATGCATTATTTTTATGATTAATTTCCCTGATTAATAATTTGGTCTTTTTTTTTCCAGAAAAATATATTGAACATTCACTTTATATCAGGCACATACAAAGACAATTGAACAAGGCCATTAACAATAAAATTGTCCTACCTCTAAAAGAAGTGTATTCTAGAAATGAGTGCAATTTAATATATAAATTAAATAATATGTGCTTTATGACACGAGATACCATGTCTGAGTCACAGAAGATCGCCAAAATATGACCTTGACATGCCAATTTATGTAACGTAGAAATATCATAAAACTTTCAGTGTGGAAAATAATTGCGAAGAGCAATCTTGAACTCAGAGAAACATGAAAAAGTTTTTATAAAACTTTAGGCAGATAATGATGGTAATTAGGAATTACAAGTTAGGGTAAGAATGGAAAGAGCAAATAGACTAAGAAAACATTTGGAAGAGACACGTTCTATGGTGTTTTATTTATTGATGAGAAGAACCAAGGAAAAGGTACAAATGATGATTTTTCAAGTTCTTGTCTTAAAATCCTGTTAATCCATTGTCTGATACATGAAAAATTAGTTAAAGCTAACTACTTTGATTGCCAGCTAAAGAAACTGTGTTGGGATAAGGCAGGAGTTGAGAAACTATGCTCTACAGGCCTAATTTATCTTGCCACCTGTTTTTGCAAATCAAGTTTAATTGCAATGCAGCCATAGCCATCATAGGAGTTGAATAGCTGCACCTGGACCATATGTTCCACAAAGCCTAAAATATTTACAATCTACCCCTTTACAGAAAATACTTGCTGACCTTGAGGTAAAACAGAACAGTGGAATTCATCAGCATTCATTTGACTTTAGGTATTCAAACAGTGTTATTGGAAATCTACCTCTGCATCTTTAAGTTTTTCCTCTTTACTGGCTGTACTTCAGCAGGCTGAGAAACTTGCTGCACTAAGAGAAAGGATTACCCTACCAATTTAAAAGCAGAGCTCAGAGAGCAATTCTTTCTTAAATATTTTAGCAAAAGTCACCCTCTGCGCCCAGTTCTGAATCCCATGCCATTTATGGAGTTATGGGTGAAATAAACATAATCGAGGTGAGGATTTTGAGTCCCCAAAGGAAAATCATGGCATTATTAAAATCCATACCAGTAAATAAAGTTAACAGATGTCAAGCATCCTGGGAACACAGGAGAAAGATAAGATTTTGGAGAGAGAGAGAAAACAAAATCAGTTTTAGTCACAATGAGATTTTTTTAAAGGTACAAAAGTTTTTAAAACAATGTGCATAAAGAGCATATTAAGAGCTAGACAAAATTTTGATTTTTGGAGAATTTTGCCTACAATGATTTTATTATATCTCATAATGCTGCTATAAAGTAGATATTATTATCGTCCCCCTTTTACAGATGAGAAAATGGAAGCAAATTGAAGGTATTCAGAAATAATGACAGGCAGCTAATACTATGTATATATTTAATATTTGCTAGATACTTTCTAAACAAAAAATATTGTTTCTTAAAATTATCTTTCCTGACAATGTAAAATTATTAAGAAGTTACTCTTCTAAAAATGACTTGCTACACACAAAAAGACAAAGTTTCTGCCATAGTAGCATAAAATTATTACAGAAAATATTTGCTGACCTTAAGGTAAAACAGAACAATGAAATTCATTGGCATTCATTTAGCATTAGGTATTCACACAGCGTTATCAGAAATCTACCTCTGCATCTTTAAGTTTTCCTTCCTTAATATAGTAGTATAATTTTATGCTACTGCAACATAACAGTAAATGGGTAGAAAAAGTTGCCTTTCAATATTCATACAGCATCAGCAAAATATGATGGAATGCCTTCCTTTTAAATAAATGTTGCATGTTTAGTTCACCTCTCTTTATTTATAATTGATCTTTGGATTAATAACATACTGTATATTTTTATTTCTGAATGTCAGCATAGTTTTGAGGAAAGAGTAGGAAAAATACGTACACCTTTATCTACTGGGAGATGTCCCCTCTGTATATATAAAGAATATTGGAAGCCGGGCTCGGTGGCTCAGCCTGTAATCCCGTGCTTTGGGAGGCTGAGGTGAGTGGATTGCCTGAGCCCGCGGGTTCGAGACCCGTCTGGACAACTTGGCAAGACCTCATCTCTACAGTAAATCAAAAAATTAGCCGGGCATGGTAGTGCGCGTAGTTCCGGCTACTTGGAAGGCTGAGGCGGAAGGATCCTGGAGCCCAGCCCGTCAAGGATGAGGTAGCTGGGAGCGGCCACTGCACTACAGTCTGGGTGACAGAGTGAGACTCCAACTCAAAAACAAATATATACATATATATATTTTATATATATATATATATTTATATATATATATTATTGAGTCCTTGCTGAATATTAAATACTTTTCAGTTAAATAATCTTTAAATAAACTGGCATTATTATGAACATCCATTACCAGTGAAGAAATTCTTGCGGTCACCCAGCTCCTAATATATTATGTGCTTTCAATTTGTGATTTACAACCAGTGAGATACAACTAGAGCAGCATGCTTCTGCTTACTACCCCATGATGTTTCCACAAAACCCCACTCTTTGCATAGGTGCAGACTGTTCTCTTGTTTGAGCTGTGAGAAGATCTGAGAACTTGCAGTTGACTTGGAGAAGTAGAACGGAAATTGAAGTCTGTTTCCTGATATTACCAGGGATGGGAGAGTGGCTACAAACATTGTACACAATTGAAAGGATAAAATATTCTTGAACTCATGTTTCCTAAATCCTACAGTGTTGAATATAAATTCAGGTCGTAAACAGCTTTGTCTTCCAACTGTAAACTCCAGGCTGTAGAAGCCAGGAGAGGATCTGAAATGAGTTTTTTTTCTACCCTTGACACCTGATGCATAGTTGCTGTGCTCCTCTTTAACTCTAAACAGATTATGGGGCAAATTGAAAAATAGTTCATTATGTAGGAATCATTTATGAAGAAAAAGCATCATTGTGAAAGGGAAAAAATCAATTGTATTAATGTCTATACTTATAAGGAAAATACTCTCCCTTATATTTCTAAGAGTTATAGAAATGACAGGTACAGAAATAAGACTCTTCAAGTATTCTCATATACATATATTTTGTATCATATTTACATTATTTTCCAAAAGATAAGAATGTTCTGAATGTTACAATGAAACTAAATATAGGAAGACACAATAGTTTTGTTTCAATAATCAGCTATGCACAAAAATAGTAGAAATCATATGTTGTGATAAATGGGAACAAAATATTTTAGTTTCAAGACATTTAGAGCATGTTCATTAATCTAAATTAATCCATTGTATATTTTCTTTAGATATAAACATTTTTATTTTATAATTTTGTAAGAAAATAAATATTTTACAGATCTTTCAAATTTATATACTACTTTCTGAGTATCTGAAATTAAAATTTAGTTTTAACTGTACTCTCACATTAGTTTTTCTATCCAGTTATATAGTTTGGGTCAGTTTAGTATTTCAAGAAATTGCACATACAAAACTTAGCAGGATCCTTGATCATGGAGAATACTGATCCCATTATTCTTGAAATACCAAATAATTGACACAATGATGTTTTCTTTTGAATTAAATTATCTAAATAATAGTTTCAATCTTCTATTTCATTTTTTAAAATTAGAATCTTAAGACTTTTGTGTTATGTGGTTGTTAGAGGTGCATAGAATGGATGAAATAACAGTCCAGGAAGTTGTTTGGTTAACATACTTATTCCAGTTTTTATTTATAATCAAATTCAAGCAAACTTTTATGGGTATGTATGTTCTGAGCTAAATCTAACATGATTTAATTTTTGGCCTTCTGACCCCAATAAAGATAAACCTCAGTTCTACTTGCGGTATGGTTATCAACATCACTGTCTCATAAGCTTGCTACTTTTTAAAAATGTAGATAGGTGGGGGAAGAGAGAGAAAGAGAGACAGAATGAGAATATAGGCATAGGCATAGATGATAATTGAAATATCTTCTTCAAAAAGGTTTTAGTTCATGGAACCTTAAGCACAAAGTGGAGATGATTGTAATATCCATGTTAATAACATACAGGAAAAATCCTAGTTCACCGAAGTCTACTTAGGGAAGGATAGCATCATATTATACTAAAGACCATAAATTCTAATAATCCTGTGAATAGTTGTGTTTTAGAAAATAATTTAAATGTTTTTCAATAGATGAGAACAATTTAACACTCAACATTTTATTTTTTACTAACTTTCAACGACGTTTTCTATGTTTTTTCTGGGATTTGACTTCTCCACTCGGGGAACTGTCATTTTGACAGGGGTTAACACCAAGATCATCTTCCTGGAGGGTCATTTCACTAGAAAGTTTGAAGACAGCTGTGATGGGATTTGCTTTATATTAAACTCAGTTTAGAGGAGAATGCAAAGTCCCCGGGTATATTGTTGAAGCAAGAAATACTTTGCTTGGTGGCCACTTTAAACTGCTTTATCTTTATATTGTTGAAGTATGTTTCTTTTACTCTACCTCTAAGGGTATTAATTGTAAATGTTTGGGAAACATTTGTTACAAAGTTCTTCTATTATTATTTATTTTAAAAATTTTATCCTTAAGACAAAATAACAATAGTTTTATTTGCATATAGCAATATTTTAAAGTGTATTCTTATGCTGTTCCTAAAATAATATTATAGAATAATCTTCATTGGAGGTTCTTCTGCTCGTTTTAAACATAAAAATTATACATATGGTCTAAATTATTGTTCCACTATGTGAAAGCTTCAGAGTTTTCCTACAATTTTTCTCAATCTAGAATTAAAATATATTTATAACTACAAGACAGAACATGGACACACAAATTTTTCTTCCTAAATTGAGAAGGTTAAAACTCTATGTAGCTTAAGTAGCCCAGACTCTCTGTACCCAAGTATGGATGAATTAATCATCGATGACTAATTTATATTTTGTATAGTTTGAATTTTATTAATTTGCATAATGAAGGGAACTTGAGCCTGTTGTAATCCATGGAAATCAATCATCCTATGTACAGTGTTCACTTCCCAGCTTTGGAACTATAGTGCCTGGAAATGATAAAGTAGTTCCCAGAATTTCAGTGTTAATTACAGTGTAGTACATCACTGGGGCTCTCTTTGGGAAAAAAAAAATCTTTTAGAGATTTGTATTATATTGCCAACCACTTCAGATGTAGTATCATTGTATAAGAAACAAATATTTTCCAATTTTGATTTTGAATATTTTTCTATTAAGCTATGCCAAAGATATGTATTTAATACCTTTGGTAAACATATTTTTGAATAAATTACTAACCCTAATAAATATATTAAAATTGTTTTGTAATCGATATTGTGAAAACCTCTCCAGATTTCCTATTCAGGGCCTCCATGATACCCATTTACCCAACTTATGGGACTATTAGTGTAGAGACCCTTTACAATTTCATCACTCAACTGGAATTTCCCTCAACCACAAGGAACTGCATAGTTCAAAATTATTCCCATCGCCTGAATGCATCTTGAGGTTGACTGTTGACTGATGGTGGGAAACTGAAGTCAAACTACCATGCCTAAATTTGAGACAATGTTGAAGATCCATCTGATCTCCAGAACTCCTAAAATAATCAGCAGAATCCTATATTGTCACCATATTGTGGACAGATCCTCTCTCTGCCTAATCCTGCATTTCTTACTTTACTGGTGTTATCCCAAGAACACTCCACAATAAAACTTCTGCCTGCAGTAGCCCATTTCATGGTCTGTTCCAAGAGATGGTGTGTAACACAGTTGTGACTGGAGTGGCCTTAGGAAACTGATTCCACAGTGCAGATTTAGAGCTGGATCTTTTGCTGACATATTAAATATTCATAAGAGCTTATGATAAATTCATCTGCCAAAAACATGCCCTTTCAAAAACCCCTCCAAGTTGCCTTGTAGAACATCATTTTACCACTAGAGTCTATAAATATTTCATATCAGTTATTCAGTATTGTTAATATTAGAATCCAAATGAATCTTTCATTCTGGTTGTATATAAATACTATTGCTTATTGTCAGATTCAATAACTTACATTTTCATTTGTACTCAAGTAGGAAATACCAACATAAAAATAAATCCTTTGAAGTAAAGCACACCTTGTTTCATCTTACCATTATGCACATACAGAAAATATTATTATTAATAAAAACAATAAGAGAAATAGAAGCTACAATTTATTAGCTGACTGATGCTTACTGGAAGCAATAGGTCAATTTTCTTATTTAATTTTTAGTCAAATTTTGTAAGGACAATTTTTGTTATTGACAAATAATTTTTATTTATAAAATCCCCACAGCAAGTTACAGTTGCTATTTTAGCAGATTAATAATACATGATTTGTAGAAAGATTAAGTAAATGACAAATGCCATAAAAATAGTAAAGATATCCAACCCAGGATAGGGGACTCCGGGACTTCCCACATGCTACATAGCTTCATAGAATATAAGGAAATTAATCGCTTAGAACACATTAATGGACTCAATGGCATCAGAAAGAAAAATTATATATAGACAATGTAAAATTAGAAGAGGAGAAGAGGAGGAATATCAGAAGGAGGACAAGGAGAAGGAAGAAAAGAAAAGGAAGAAGCAGGCGGACAAGACATTATAACTCAGCATACTTACTCTAGCCTATAAGAAGACCTCAGTTATACCCTTTTGCCACCTAACCCTGAGAGTAGCTCTCATGTTCATGAAGAGCTTTCTCAAATATCCAAGGAAATCTTCAGGGATATAAAATAGTGTGAAATACCAAGCAATAGTGTGTGTGTGTGTGTGTGTGTGTGTGTGTGTGTGTGTGGTGTGTGTGTGAGAGAGAGAGAGAGAGAGAGAGAGAGAGATGAAAAACTTTTTTTCTTTGAGTTATTCTCTCTCTCTCTCTCCTCTCTCTCTCTCACACATACAACACACACACACACACACACACACACACACACACACACACACCATTCAACTTACAGAGTCAATATCATTGGTCTAGGGTAAAGAGGTTGACTAGACTATTTTCTCTAAATCTAAATTTGGAAGGACAAAAGTAAGATTTTAAGCCCCCATTCAATTTGAAAAGTTCTCAAGTTTAGTATTTCATGTAGAGAATGGGTTATGATTGAAAAGCTCCTTGGAAAAAAAATAAAAGTGGCAGAAAAAATTTATTTGAGTGGCACAATATTTTAAACTTTACATTTAATATCTTCATGGAGCATGTATTTCCTGGGTTATCACAGGTCTTTCGCTTCTGAATGTTATGCACCTGGTCTCCTCGCCACCTGCATGGCCTCGGAATGCATCTAATTTTGCCATCCCTGTCACTGTATGATAATGATTAAACTATATCGGTCATAAGAGGTTGCTGATATGTCCTTTATGTATACCCCCCTTGCAAATACGTGACCGTTGTGAAAGTCAAAGATTTAGACACCCTGGTCCAGTAATCTGCTGTTTTGTAGACAGTCATAGCAATTGTAATACACAAGGCTGGCTCAGGGAATTCATTTGTTAACAGATTTCTATTACTGTGTGCATAATTCAAATAATAAACACAAAACAGTAAGAAAGATTTTAAATCAAGATTCACCACCTTTGGTCTCAATGCACAGAAATTTTCTAAAGTAATCCAAATATTCATGAGTAATTATTTAATAGATTGAGAAAATTTTCACAAAACAGTGGACTTCAAACTATGAGGACCAGGGATGTTAAATGAGTTGTCTAATAATGTAATTATGGTAAAGGCAGGACTAAAAGCTAGATATCTTATTAACATTATAGACTTATTAGAATACAACTCAGTATTTCATCATACTAACATTGAAACATCAAAACAATTTGTATATAAATACCTTTCTAGCTTTATAACACATAGTTTGGGTAATCGATCTCTCTTTGTAAAGAAAGAGAGGACTGGTGCAACATTATTGGATATAATATTTAGTATTTATTTTAGTAAACATTTTTGGCCTTTTCCAAAACTAAAATAAATCTGAAAAGGTGAGTGTATGCATTTTCTCCACGTTAGCATCCTCACATTTTTATGAAATCTAATAAACAACTTTATGAAATTAATCTATTTTCTAATTACTTTTAATTGTGAACAGAGATATGGAAATTATACCTCTCTTTTATGAGCAGCAATAAGATGTCATGTACAGATTTTGAAATCACTGAGAATTGGATTAAAACTTTAGTGACCTCTGTGCTACTCAGTTTTCTGACCTAGCATGGTTGCTTGCTTATTAGAGGTAATATATCCAACTCACCTGAAACATACGATGCCCTTAGATGGATAACAGCCTTTTGACATTGGTTCTAAAAAATTTGCTAAGCAGATTATGTAAACACTTTAAAATGTTAAATATAGAATATATACCACCATAAAGCCACATTAAAAAAAGGAAACAGATAATTGAATAGCTGCGTCCTCTAGGAAAAGCCACCCCTGTCTACAGGAACAATAGTCTTTTACTTACATGATGTCCTGTGAGGGACAAATAATGGTAGTTGTTAAATTATTATCGCTTTAGAAGTTACTGGTATTTGCATCACTCAATGAGATCTTTTTTCAACGAGATACAAGTTTCAACTGATTTATTAATTTCTAAACTTATGGATCAAGCTTAGGAAAAAGTTGATTAACCCTTAAATGCTTTTTAGCTCTGTAACATTGAAGTTAAATCCAACAAAAATCATTGCCAGTTAAGAGTACTATGAAAAATCAAGTTTCTGGTTGCGATTTTACAAGAGTACATTATTTATTTTCTTTATTTTTAAAAAGAAAAATAGCAATTTTAGATATGCATCTAAATTTAAGGAAATCTCTAAAACTTTTGAGTTGATGGATACTAGATTAGTGAAATTATGTCAACTAATTATTGTTAAAAATTACAGTGGCTTACGTCTTTAAGTGAAGACAGTTTAAATAAATATTAACTCTAAAAATAAAATATACTACTTAAGCAATGATGGCCTCAAGGTGACCAACAATCGATATTTTCTTCATTAGTAAATAGATTAAGATATACACTCAACTTTTTAATTGACAAGCTATAAAATAAATTTTAAAAGTTACTTAAATTTTTTACAAATTAATTTAAAGTTGTAGTTTTCTTTATAAATAAGATTAATGATTAATTCAAAGTTTTCAGCTCTCAAAATACTTGTGTCAACAGTTCCTTACACTTGTAAGTTTTCTGCTACATCAAGGAATTTTAGGGTGGATATAAAGATACTTATTAGATACTTAGGCTTTATTTCTAAATGCAAAGAATGCACATGTGGTAAATATTTTTTCTAACCTCTAAGTTCTGGTATTGTACTCAATGATCCCTTCTAGAACACATATATCAGTTTCAAGACTGATTTTTCCCATCTAAAACATTTTTCAAATGTTCTACATAAATACTGTTTTTACTAGACTAAGAGCTCCTTTGATAGGAAGTGTATGACTTTATTTCACTATTCAGTGCCAAGTACATATTAGATATTTTCTCATTTGTTCAAAAACCAAATCCACATTTCTGCCAGACTTTTAAAGGCTAAGACAATCAAAACTCTGAAGCCAAATTGTCTTGGCTTATATCTTAAATCTGTTGCATACTGGATATCTGTCTTAGTTTACTTACCTACAAAGTAGGAACAATAATAACAGCCATTTATTAGGGGTCTGTGAGAATTTAAACTATTAATACATGTGAAAAATATTAAAAACAATGTGGGACATCCAGTAAGTATCAAATGAAAGCTGGACAGTGGGGAAAGGGGGTTATGAAAATGGACTCTCAAACTCTGTGTCTGGGTCCAAATCCTATCCGTGTAATTTTGTGCTACCTCATCTCTATTTCACTCAGTAGTCAACATATATCAAATGGAGATTATAATATCTCTACTGATTAGAAAAATATGCAACATTTACCATTTTAGGCATTAGCTATATATCTCAAGGAGTATTCCAGACAAGGTTTTTGTTATAATAACTGAGGTAATTCCTTTCAAACTTCTCCATAATTTGCTACTCCAGTGTACTAGGCTAGGTATATATGAGGTTTGAAGATCAACTCTACCCAGATAAGAAAAGACTTGTTTCTCCTTTGTATCTTGTTCCTGCAAGGCTTTAAAAGCAAGGCTACTTCTTCCACAGCATGAATAGGCCCTACTAACAAGTCACTCCCAAAGTGAATAAGCTGAAAGATAATGTGTTGCAGCAGAAGCCTAAATCTGAATTGTGAGTTTTGCAAGAAGAGGAAGACACAGAGAAGAAGACAAAAATGAAGAAGAAAGAGGAGTAAGAAGAAGAGGAGGAGGAGAAGAAACAAACAGAGGCAGGGAAAGACAAAGAGAGAGTGATAGAATAAAAAGTGTTAGGAACTTTCATATTTACAGTGATTTACTAGCCTCAAATTAGCAATCTACCCATAACATGTTATGATCACTTTATCCTAAGAGTTTGGAAATGTAGATTGGTTATTAGACACTTATTTCATAAAAAACAGTGAAGAAAGACCTTTAACATTATACAAACATACTGTTCCTAAGAAGTCTTGGTTAACATGCAAGTATTCCGTGCCAACCTGGCCGTTCATTTGCTTTACTATACAGTGAAGAGTTTTTAAGGGAAAGAAGAGACCTGTATGAGATGCATTCATTGGGAAGAAAGTGTCACAAAGCTAGTGTTTGTTCTTAATCTAATTAATCTGCATCCTCTCTTGTTTGGCACCTAGATACCTGGTCCAAATGCCCTCATTTTTTCTGCTTTGTATTTAGAACTATATCAATTTTGAATTTGTTTCTCCAAATGTTGATTCCTGATTTGACTTCATTGATGTACTGACTGGTTTGACCCTCTAGCAATTTTATTTTCTCTTTTCTGATCACGTTTTCAACAGAATTGCACTGTAATATTGATTTTGATAACTTGTCGTTGTGCCTTCTCTCAAAGATTATAACTGTTTTCCTTTACGAATTATCAGTTGCTGATATTTCAATAGGTTTAAATGACATCTTTATTCTAGGGGAGTACAACCACTAGCAAGCCAGTCTAATGGGTAACAAATCAATTCCTTGCCAAAGGTATTCATAAGCATATTGGGAAAACACATACACTTGCCAGTCATGTAATGGTTGCACACAATAGTTATACAGAGCAAAGCAAACTGTGATGCCAGTGTTAAAAGAGCATGTGTAAAAATGGATTTTAAATGTTTCATTTAATTGCCAAGCATATACCAGACATTTCTGACCCAACTACAAACTTGAACCTCACCTGAAACTTGAAATTTCATATTGGCATTGAGCATCTGGCCTTATGTAAACCCTATAGTTTCTTTCAGTCTTCACACATTCCTGATTCCTAACCCATCCTCACAACTCATTGCACTTTAAGGCAGTCCGACTAGTCACTGGAGCTAAAAAATGAAACTGAAAGTGTAATGATTGCTTTTGTAGGTTGCATTCAAATGTCCAGGAACAAAATCAGTCGTGTCTCAATGGCCACATCAAACTACTAAATAGTTTCTCAAAATGACCTATCCAATTCTGCAGTAACACCATAGTATTCCTGTTTATTATTAACACGAGAGCTGACCTGTTTCAGAAACAAAGAAAATACATGCTTGATTTTCTTTTTATTTCATCTTTTATTTTACTTGTCCTATCAAAGTTGTTATTCTCATTTACGGGTCATGATAACTGCTGAACTCAGATTTTAAAAACCCAGTTTCAATGCAGTTTATACAATGTGAAATTAAATGGAAAGGATAAGTGAGTATTTCAAAACATTTAGACAAAAATTCTTATGTCTAAATAATGTGAATAATAGAGTAAAATTAAATCTCAGATGGAATTACCTGTGGACAATTCCCTGAACTCTTCGGAACTGGGTGAGATCACTCAATTATTTCAGATAATTTACACATGCATTGTTAGGGAATATCCTGCCTCTGTTTTTTTCGCGGATGACAGAGGAACTAATGATCTTTTCTAAAGTGAATCATTGCCACATAGCAGTACTCTGTGCCAACCCACCTCCAGCTGCTTTCTCAGGTCCACTTTTTATGCTTATGATTTTTCTTTGTTTCTTGCCTCCTTAGCAGCAAAAAGTGAATATTTCTCTTCATCCCATGCCTTTTTTCATGCTCTCTCTTTACCCTTGGAACAAAGTTTAAAAAGTAATATATGAAATAGTGCATTGAATATTAGTAACACTTTTCATTCATCACCTGTAAAGCAGATAGTTGAGGAAAATGTCTGACAGCTGACAAAGCTTTTCTTGTCTTCAGTCCCACGGCACAATTCTAACAGTTGCAGTTTTCCCAGATGTATATGGATGCTGACTGTGCTAGTTCACATGCTGTTCTTAGCAAAATGCAATGTGTTCCATCAAGCTGGTAAAGCCAGCGTCCATAAATTTATCATGCAAATGTTAGTGGCAAGAAAGCCTTCTCAAATGATCCTTGGACACAGGGAGCCATGTTTGGTGTCTCTTTACAAATCTGTGGTTCATTCAGAAACACTGTTGACCTGAACAGCACCGTGGACAAGTTTCTCACAGTCATTTGAAACACTGGTAAAATGTTATTTTTAAAGGATAATTATGATGCTAAGCTCTCCATTTACTAAATGAACACACATACCGACAGGCTTTCTAGACATTACATATGCTGCCACATTGTTAGGAAATATACAAGGACATTACTTCGTGCCTTTCATGTGAAAGTGGGAAAGATGATGAACATATATAGAAATGTTAGAACTCCACCAAGCTACAGCAGGAAAAAACTTGTTTAATAAAACAATGTATTTACTAATAACAATGACCGTGACGTCTGCCAAAGTAAATATGTCTAATACTAGACTGTCTATTTGCCAAATTTTACAAGGGCCAATATCAAATTTACACAATAGAGAGTTTATTGTATTTTGCATCTATACCGCCATATAGATCCTAAGAATAATGACCACCAGAATTCCCGTTTGTCGAAAACCAAATCATAATAAATAAAAAAGTACACAGTAAGTATCATATGTATTATAGTGATAGGTTTTGGAGTCCTTCAGATACTTGTTTATTTTTTAAATTGGTGAAAATTAGGGAAATAATTGATTTTAATATCTTTTGTTAATATTGATATCTTGCATTTGCTACATGTCAATAGAAACCAACATTTTTGGAGATCTTTCCATGTGTCAGATGCTATGGCATCTCAATTGTTTTCTATTTCATTCTTCATTAAAAGCCTCTGATGGGCCAGTCTCGGTGGCTTAGCCTGTAATCCCAGCACTTTGGGAGGCCGAGGCAAGTGGATTGCCTGAGCCCGAGGATTCGAGACCAGCCTGGGCAACTTAGCCAGACTTTGTCTCTACAATACACCAAAAATTAGCCTGGGGCGGTAGCGCACACCTGTAGTTCTGGCTGCTTGGAAGGCTGAGGCAGATGAATCACTGGAGACCAGTGGGTCGACGCTGGGGTGACCGTGAGCGTGCCACTGCACTCCAGCCTGGGAGACAGAGTGAAACTCCAACACAAAAAACAAAAACAAGAACTCCTCTGATGTAAATAATTTTACTCCCAATTTTTCACTTTTTTTTTTCTGACAGCTTCCTCTATCATTTCCATTCTGCTTCTTAAATGATTCAATATGGATTTTCTCCTCTCTCTTAATGTTATGATACAATTCCACTGCTGGTGTTCTGCCTTAGATAAATGAAAATATATGTTCATACATAACATGTTCTTGAATCTTTATAGAGACTGCTCACCATCACCAAACACTAGAAATAATCCAAATTTTCTTCAACAAGTGATGATAAACAATGTCAGTTACATCCAAACAATGAATTCTATCCCCCAAAAGACAATAAACTGTAGATACATGCAATTGCTTGAGTTCACCTTCAAGGATTTATACTGAAAATACAGAGTCAATTTTGTAAGGTCACACAGTGTATCATTATGTGATGTTCTAGAAATCACAGATCTATCAGTATTAGACAGACATGAATGTTAGTTTTAGGGATGGGATGGAGCTGATGAAATTTTATAAGGGATAGCATGAGGAAAGTTTTTTGGGGTAATGGTATTGTTTTGTACCTTATTTTGCAATTTGGTTGTATGAGTCTATACATGTGTTACAATTCAAAGAAATATACATCAAGCAGAAAAATTTAAAATAGGATCATTAAAGAATAAAACTTGAAAGACACAACAGATAATCTGATAAGTTTCACGGCGTCTGTTGAGTTTTTTCTGTAAGTGAAAAGAATTTTAAACACTTAAAAGTCTTTCTTGTGACTTACTCAAAATTACCCTAATTAAAACGTTTAACTTATTTAAAACTATTGCTTGTTTTTAAAAATAATATCACTAACTCATCCTGGTATTTCAAATTTATTTATGACTGTAATTATCCCTATCTTTTCAGCCTGCCCAGTAATCTAATTTTGTTCATTTAAAGACCAACCATCTAGGCGGACTATTGCGATCAATATTCCACTAATTGTAGATTAGATTATTAAAATGATTCTTAATATTCTTGGCCATTTAGGGATGTCACAAGCCAGACGAATATAAGTGGCTAAAAATCCTTTTCTTCTCTCTGGTGTTGCAAGTCTCTTTCTATCTAAGTTTATTTAGTGAGTGAGAGCTGCCAAGATCTTTCATTTTGGAAATTGGACATACTTAATGCTTGAGCACATGGTTCAACACTAACATTTTAAACTTGGCATAAGTTTCAGTCTCAGGGAGAAACAGCTGCTTCGCTAAGCATTAGGGGAAAAGTGATCATTAAAAGTTTAAAATAAGTGGAAAATGCTATTCTGCCTGATCATTAGAAAGTTTTGTGAAATGGTAGAAGTTGAGGCAAATCCTACCCCCACTCCATTAAATGATATTGTGAATATGATATGTGAACTGGGAAAAACACACACCCATATTCTTTTGTGCATTGTATGAAAGCAAACATTTGTAATGCAAGCACAATAACTTTTAGTAGAATTTGTTCCTACTCCTCAGTTTGAATATGGAGATTTACTCTGGGGAGGGGTACTTAAAAAGCAGCCTGCATTCTGTTTTTGATGTAGTCCTATACACTATCACTGGTACCATCACATTTAACGATTACCATCTGGAAACATTTACTTTGAATTATTTATCTACGATTTTTTTCCTCATGTACCAAGCAATAAAGGAAAAAATAATAATTAATCAGTAAAGTAACAATGACATAAATTATTGAGATGTTTTTTCTTTCTCTCTCTTTTGTTTTCTAGCCATCTTTTATTATTCTTTTTTACTTTAATACAGAATGGCATGGAACCTTCAGTCCTATCATAATAATGCAAAAAGAGGGAACAGAATGAAGAAATGAAAGGTAAAAATGAGTAAAGGCACCTCAAGGGCAAGAAATAATGATGATCAGGCACATATTTTTCTTGTACTTGTATACTTGATAACCTCAAGTTGGTTTCACTACCTCTTAAAATTTGGGCATACTTGTCTAATTATATATATATATATTACACATATATATGATACATATATGCATATTGATTTCTCTGTAATTTTTTGTTTTGAATTTTACCTACGATAAGAAATTCTGTTAGGTATAAGTAAATTTAGATTTTCATCACTTAGCTTATTTACTATTTTGGCTTTGAACATCTGACCTCACAGCCCACTTCATTCTGTTTACATTTTTTTAGAATGTCAAGCTTTATTCAGACTCATAAAACTCAGAGAAAAAAGAAAAGCAATTTCTTCTCACAAACCAGTGAAATCACTTCTTCTCAGAAATCACTCTCAGGAAGTATTTGTGACCTGTCAATGCATTATCAAAAATTTAATCAACTGACATTTTAAAAATAGCATATTTGTCTTAAACATAAATATGTAACATTTATATTTGGGATACCTATTTAAAACATACAGTACTGTGTTTAAAATCTTGTTTTCTTTTTTTTGTTTTAGTGGATGATGACAAATAATGAAAAGATAGTGTTTATATATTAGATGAATAGTCAGTATCTTCCAATTTTACATAACAATTAGTTTTGAACATTTGTCACAGTCACAATCACTTTTTAAAGGGATAAATTCTTTCATATATTATCAAATAAGAACATTTTAAGGCTAAAATAAAAAATATATAAGCAAAAGTGTCATATATCATAATATACAGGTTACAAATGGCAAATAATTGTACATATGCATATATTTAGATATAAATATACTTAATTAAGTATAAGTACATTTATTTAAAAATTCTGTTATAATAAAACAATTATTATGTTGCACTTTTATCACTTAAGTTCTCCTTTTCCTTTAGGAATAAAAAATATTTTCAGTACATATATTCACATTTTTTTATGTTGTGTTTGAAACGTCAGCTAAGAAGTAGCACTCTCGTCTACTTTTTTATAACAGAAGCAGTAATTTAGGAAAGCTGCCCTGGAGAACGAATAGAATCTCATTCTCATGTTTCCTCTGACCTATATCCTTTTAGAATTATATTTTAAGAAAGAAAACATTCAGAGAACTTCCAAAAAGAATCCGGTTGGTAGCACTTCTAATTAAAAAAAGTAACTTTTTGGCTTCTCCTTGTATATATAAATTTAGCACATCACATTCAGTACCTATTGTAAGTGTAAGATTTTGGATAGAGAATGCCTCTCACTTCCTAATAAGCATCTGATTCAACTCCACTTGATATTAATGAGGACACTGACTGATGAAGATTCACTTTATTCACTGAGAAACAACCAGAGTATTAATGTAATTTTTCAGCTATAATTTTGAGTTTCAGTTTCATCTGCATTGACAACATGCTCCAATTAAGATAATTCTCTTATGATTTAAGAATGATTAAAGTTTAAGTTTGTAAAAATATTTCTTCAGGTTTCTTTTTAAATTGTACACCGTGGATTAAAAATAATCATAATCTATAGTACTCCCATGAATTCCATAATTTTATGCTATAACTGTTCATAACTTAGAAGTGCACAGAAACAGTAGGTTAACTTCACAAGGTAATAGAAGAGAAGAGAAGAGAAGAGAAGAGAAGAGAAGAGAAGAGAAGAGAAGAGAAAAAGAAGGAACAAAATTCTTTTAGTCATCAGTTTGAAAAAGGATTTGCAGAATAGTCAACTAGGGTCCACAGTCTGATCTAATGAGAATGTTACCACCACCCCCAAAAATACAATTATCTCAAAAATGATCTCATGGGAACTGAGGAACTGCTTAACCAGGCAGAACTTTGAGATGGTAATAAAATAATCATATTATACTTTATTAAGATTGCTGTTAATATTATAGATATAATCTATACCAGCATCTATCTCATTATATAGATATATTCAATGGCCCCCCAAGTCATTTTCTTAGGATGCTTCATATCACTTCTATGAAATAAGAATTTTTATTCCTATTTTACAGAATAAATCAAGGGTGTATTAATTTTTCAAAATACAAATTTGTACTTGAATGAATAATAATGTTGCCAATATTTCAATACTGTGTTTTCAGTTATTAGATTTGCACTAATATAGATGTTATAGCACAAAATCTTGACCTTGTACTTTGACATTAAATAGAAGAAAGTATAATATAATAACATACTATATTATGCTGGCTTTTGTCCATTACAATTAGAAGATTAAAGAGTTTACATTCTGATCAGCATTGTATTATATTGAGTGCTGTGTTATATTATGGATAAAATGTGTATAGTTTACTCCATGTATTTCACAAACTATTATATAATTGTGACAATCTTATTAACTACTTTGTAGTTAAATCTAATCAGTATGTTTAATTGTCTTTCTCCTTAAATAATTCTGAAATATGAATTTGAGATACTTAATTAGAATAATTTGACTATGTGGATTTCAATTTTTCTTATTCAATTGATATGTACAAAGCTATTATTTCAATGGTAATACAGCCATCAATAATCTGAGACATTTCCATTGAAATTAATTTTTTAAATCTGTGGTACTGTTATAATCGTTGTTACAAAACTGACACAGTGAATACTGTCAAAAACTATATTGATTTTAGATTTAGAATTTTATTCAACATGTAAAATAAATGATTTTATTATATAAAACAATTAATTTGTCTTCACAGGTATTTATGTGTGAAATTAAGTATTTCATTCATTCATTAATTTTATAATTTTAGAATCCAGCCACTCTAAGGTGCACTAATCAACTTTTCCATTTATGTGAAAGCTAATTCTTTAATGGGCAGTAATAACTTTCTCTGCC
This sequence comes from Cephalopachus bancanus, assembly GCA_027257055.1. NCBI lineage: Eukaryota > Metazoa > Chordata > Mammalia > Primates > Tarsiidae > Cephalopachus > Cephalopachus bancanus. Next base: position 7,462,740 of record JAPVLO010000131.1, read on the forward strand.
TAATGAGTCATCATACATGCCCTGCATATTGAACACTTAAAATAGTCTTTATATTTTTATCATCATCAACAATATTGGACTGTGCCTTGCAACTTAAAATTTTAATTCTTTGAATTAGATATTTAAGTTCTTATCTTTATTTGGACTATGTAATTAAACATTAACATCATTTTTCCCTTTGAAAGGCCAGCCGTCTCCTAACTAATTAATGTTCCTCTGAAAGTGCCCTTGTTTGTTATTTATTATTCTCGTTAAAAGCCTGCCAAAGTCAAAGAAATGGGATCCAACTTCTTGAGATAGAAATGTAAGATGACACTTTTAATGACATTTGTGTCGGGATGCAGTATAGAAAAATTTGGTCAGTCCAAATATAAAGCATGGAGCATATACCTGTGTACCCACTGGCAGATTTTGTATTTTTATAAACGGGAAGTGAAGCCACTATGATTTTACATGGAAAACAGACCAGACACTGCAAAAGCAAATTTTTTTAACTAACATTTAGCATATTCTCATATTTAATCATTTTACAGAAAACAAGTTCATTATTAATATGATCAAGACAGTTTATCCCCTAGACAAAATAATATTCACAAGGAATCAAATGAAATGAATTTCAAAATTTAATTAATATGAGCATATAGTATACAACCAACACTTTTTTAAATTAACCAATTTTCAACTGCATATTAAAGGATCTAAGATATCATATAATAAATGAACTTTTGATATGACTATTTAACCCTCAGTTAACACTAATTGCACCCATATTGCTGTATATCATGGATGCAATTAATTATCCATATATTTTCTTAATGTAAAATGTTAAGAAGGAAAAAAAAGTGAGGTAAAAAGCCATTTCATTTTTAAAAGTATTCAGAGTTTTAAAGGGAGAACAGCAGAAATGGTATGTCCAGGGCATGTGGTGATTGAATACACATTGTAAGTTGAGAGTAATAGGCAACTAAAAGACAAGGAAATAGCCAGTATCTATGAATGAGTTTAGTTTTCTAGGAGTTGCAGCAACTAACCATTTATAGCCTCACTATTGTCTCCATATGTATGTAATAGTTAAACAAATTCCATTTTCTTCTACCTTAGGTTTTTTTAAATCACTACATGAATTTATTGCACTGTGATCAATCATTATGATTGTTATCAATAATTGTGTGTTTCTTGGAAAAAATTATAGTTTTTGATACTATTCACTATGTCCGTTTAAAATTATCTCAGATTAACAAACAACTATCAAACAATTTGGGAAAAAATCCCAATGTCACTAATATGATAAAGCTACATCACCCGGACTTGTTAGTAGTATCTTATTGATAATGAATACTTCCTATAGATATAAAGTTTCAGGTCTAAAACAAGTTTGGAGTGGGGAGGGAGAGGTTCTCATTCTGTCACCCTGGCTGGAGTGCCCAATCACAGCTCATCACAGCTTCAGACTCCTGGGTTGAAGCAATCCTCCTGCCTCAGCCTCATAAGCAGCTGGAACTACAGGCGTGAACCAATATGCCTAGCTAATTTTTCTATTTTTTTGCAAATAAGAAGTCTTGCTTTGTCACTTGCTGGTCTCCAACTCCTGGCCTCAAGATGTCTATCCACCTTGGCCTCCTAAAATTCTGAGATTACAGGCATAAGACACCATGCTTGTCTCAGATATAACACATTTTTTAAAAAATTAGTTTACTACAACATTATAAGTAAACAATTTTTCTATTGACTATTTTCTCTGTGACCATTTCTCTAAGGTCCATTTTTTTTTTAGAGGAACATGAAACCTATTTTTGCTTTTCAATGACTTTATTGAGCCCAGGAAATATTAGCTCACCACCAGATATGATCATCATATATGTCTGTATTGTTACACACATGTGATGGAAGAATTGCTAACTTTGAATTTTCCACAAGAAATATCTTGACTCAATTCCTCTAACTCCTGTGAGCTCCTGCTATACTCTCTCAGTATGACGTTAGAAGATTTCTTACAAACCATATTCATTAATAGCTCAATGCTGAGTCTTATCCAAAAGATTCTTATAATTTCCACCTCTCAACTGCATACTACTTATTGACCATCTTAGTGTGCAGGAGTTGGGTAGGGAATGTGTTATATCAGCTTTTAAATATCCACATTAATGACTGATTGCTATAGTTCTTGGCATATGTTAATTTTGCAGAAGAGAAATTTTCTTCAATGTGCCTGTCTTTCTTAATTCTGCATTCTCAGTTAAACTCTACAGGTACTTCTTTTTTTTCTCCATATAGGAAAACTTTCCAGCTAAGCACCTATCACAGTTTTAGATGTGCTTCAATACAAAATTAGCTTTTTGAAAAATAGTTTTAAAAAACTAAAATATATTAGTCACTAAATGATGAACAAAGAAAGGCTATTTCTATTACAATTGAAGCGTGATACCAAAAAATCAGAAATTAGTTCTTATAATTGCCTATTTTAGAAAAATTTTTTTGGCAACAAATGAATTAATTTAAAATTTTAATTTTACTCTCAAAATGTGTTTGTTTATATGGTTTAAATATTACTCTCCTTCAATGTGTGCACACCACTAAAGACATGTAACAAATCTCTCAGAATATATATTTTTATTCCCCAGTTCTACAGGATTAGTAAACTAAGTCCAGAAAGCTAATTGCCTATCTTTGAAAATAAAGTTTTATTAAAACAAAGTCACGCCCATTTATTTACCTCTTCTTTGTGGCTGATTTCTTGCTGTCACAACAAAGTAGTTCCAATAGTTCCATAATTACAAAAGTAAAATATTTATTATCTGACCTTTTAAGAAAAAATTTACCAGGGCCAGCATAATGCAATACCCATTAAGTTACCAACATCATTCTTCTCAGACCTGGAAATGATGATACAGAAATTCACATGGAAGCATTAACAAACACAAATAGCCTAAATAATACTTAGCTAAAGAAACAAAGCAGAAGGTATCACATTTTCAGACTTCAAACTTTACTATAAGGCTACAATAATCAAAAAAGCCTGGTATGGTACAAGAACAAGTATATGACCCAATGAAACAGGATAGAGATTGCGGAAGAAAAGTCTCAATTTCTCAACCGACTCATCTTTGGCAAAGCCTCCAACAACAACCACTGGGGAGAGGAGAACCTATTCAGTAAATGGTGCTGGGAAAACTGGTTGATCACAGGCAGAAGATTGAAACAGTTTTCCTACCTATTACCATACACAAAAATTAACTCTAAATGAATCAAAAAGCTAAACATAAAACGTAGAACTATAAGAATCTTACAAAACACAGGAGACACCCTTATGAAACTGGAACTGGCAACCAATTCCTGATCAAATCCCCAAGTGCCCATATCATAAGAGATAAGATAGAAAAGTGGGACCTCATTAAAGTGACATGCTTCAGCAGAGCAAAAGAAACCACCAAGAGAGCAGGGAGACAGTCTACAGAATGGAAAAATAAAAATTGCCAACTGTATATCTGACAAAGCTCTAACATTCAGGATCTACAAGAAATTCAAAGGTGCCAAAAGAAAAAAATAAATAAATAAACAGCCCCATTAAAAAGTGGGCAAATGACATGAATAGACACTATTCAAAAGAAGATATATGGGTACATATACACAATGAAAATTATGCAGCTATAAAGAAGGACAAACATATGGACTTCGCAGCAACTTGGATGGATTTGGAGTCTATCATACTCAGTGATCACAGAAACAAAGAACAGAGTACCATATGTTCTCACTCATAAGCGAACCTTGAACAATTATCATAATACTATATGAAAGGGATTGGCAGTAGTGGGAAACTACCAGGGAAGGGGGGTGGAATTGGCAGTTGAGAAAAACTGCCAGGGGAGAGGGGCACACCTCATCAACAAGGGTACCTACATAATGAACATTTGTATATCTAACCCTGATTTGGACCCCATACCTTTAAAATAAAAAAAATTAAAAGTTAAAATAAATAAATCAAATAAATAAATAAAATTCTTGCTTGATGACAGTTCTGAAATAATTTATGCTACAATATACGTTGGTCTTCTATTCTGCCTGATATTTGAGGAGTAACTTCTGCCGGGATAGCTGCAGCAGGAGGTCTTGGGGTTTTGTTTGGCCTATTTTCTTTTTCAAGAACTCTTCATAATCCATCTGCTATCTGTCTCCCTTCTGAGATTCTTCTTCTAAACGTCCTGCGGAGTATGCAATGTGACACTAACATTCTGCTACTAGTTTTATAGACACGTTCCCTCAAATAGGTCAATATGATTTTCTTCTTCAGAACTTAAAATCAGTTAATTATCCATGAGTTCTTGCCCTGCAAAATGATGTATGAGAGGGGATCCCCAAAAATAGGGAATTATCTTTTGGAGGGCAGCTTCTTATAGTCCACTTGGAATTTGTTCCTCTGGATCAAACAGTCAACCAGAGTTTTTTTTGTGGAAGTTTTGAGAAGGTCACATCACAGTTTGCTAAAACAGTGTCTGGAGTTGTGGCAAACAGGTGAGTCATTTGTTCTTCCACCATGACAATACACCTTGCTGAGTGTTCTGTAGTTTTTGTTTGTTTGTTTGTTTGTTTGTTTGTTTTTTGAGTTGGAGTCTCACTGTGTCGCCCAGACCGGAGTGCAGTGGCCGCCCCCGGCCACCGCAGCCTCGACCTGCTGGGCTCCGGCAATCCTTCTGCCTCAGCCTTCCAAGTGACCGGAATTACAGGCATGCACTACCATGCCCGGCTAATTTTTTGATTTATTGTAGAGATGAGATCTCGCTGCCCAGGCAGGTCTCGAACCCGCGAGCTTAGGCAATCCACTCACCTCAGCCTCCCAAAGGCGCGGGATTACAGGCTGAGCCACCGACGGCATGACCCCCCATTCCTCACCCACCCTATTCACCTGATCTTGCTCACAGGAACTTGTTTTTACTTTTCTGAATGAAAGAACTCCTACAAGGGAAAAATTTTGCCAATGTGGAAGAGGTCAAACACACAAACAAATGGCAAAAGCACTAAAAGCCATCAAAATTGATGAATTCAGAAACTGTTCTGAGCAGTAGAAAAATTATCTCACTAGGTATGTTGCCTCAAACAGAGAGCATTTTGAAGATGAACAAATACACATTTTTATAAATAAATTCTGGCATTTTGGGGTCCCCCTCATATATTGAAAGTTGATACTGTCATATCAAGGATGACATTTTAAACTATATATGATTTCCAACAAATAGAAAATTTTGCAAAAGAAATAAGACTATACCCCCAAAAGAAGCAGAGAATAAAAAGACATGTAGAGTAATAGAAGAAACACTGTGCCTGGATTTTGAAAAATTAATATTTTAAGTTTTTTGTGAGTCCAATCTGTTATATTCAGAAAAACTTGATGGTATTATATCTATAAAAATAAAAAGAACGTGGATTAAAATAAAAACCAAGTGATAAAAATATGCTTTAACATATTATAATTGCAATTGTTGAATTAAAATAATTTTTTAGAAAATTGGGAAGATAGAACCAGAAAAAATTACAGAAAAAGGAGAAAGAGAAAAATTGTCAATAGGACATGTTCTCATGCTGTATAATTAACATAATATTTCTTTGGAAACTTAAGAATATGTTGTAGTTAAATAAAAAATAAACCACGGGGGCAAGGAAATTGAGGAAGGAGTGGAACTAAGGAACTAAGGAAGCAATGAAGGATGCTCCTTGAGATGACTGCTGTGCTAAAATCATCAAAGGAAAGCAACCCAATTTGAGCATAAGGATGGAGGATCTCACAAAGGAGGCATCTGTTGAAAATAAATGCACATATACAATATAAAAATTTACTATAATACTTAGTGTTACAGAATTTGAAAAAAAAAGAAATTGAGGAAATGATGGAAGTGAATAATGCAAGAAAATGCAAAGCCAATATGAAATTCCATGAGAAAAGGTTATAGAAGACAAACATAATCAGAGCAAATAATTTGAACGTTTATGTATTAAATATCATATAAAATCTGAATTTCAAATTTTATAATTAAGTGAAAAGCAAAGCAGAAATGATTAAGTAAAACTCATAGAACAGAATAAAGCTACTTTCAAATTTGATAATATTAAAATATAAATGACAGAGATGTGGAAGTGGTTTTCAGGAAGAGTCTTAGTCAGTTTGGGCTACTATAACAAAATATCATATACCAGGTAGTTTTAACAACAGGTAGTTATTTCTCACAGTCTGGAAGCTGACAAGTCTAAAGTGCCAGCATCTTCAGTGCTGGTGAGGACACTCATCCTTGTTCAAAGATGGCTGTCTTCTCAATGTCTTAATTAGGTGGAGAGAAATGTGCTTGTAGACTCTTCTTCTTTTACCAGGGCATTAATTCCATCATGAAAGCCACATCCTCACAATATAATCTAACCCTAGTTAGTTCGCGTCATATTGGGGATCGGAGTTTCAACATGAATTTGGGATGGGAGGACACAAATATTCAGTGGAGAGCAGGAAGGAAATATGTCCTCAGTTACAGAATGAGGTGTCAGCAGATGTTGTTATGCTTGATAAAATAATTGTATAAGCCACATCAAAACAAAAATACCCCTCAAAGCTATACAAACAATCAAAAGAGAAATTAAAAATCCTAATATTACTGTGTAGAGAGAAAAAGGCTAACAGTATGTGAATGAATATTGTTTTTTTTTTTTGAGTTGAAGTCTCACGGTCGCCCAGACTGGAGTGCAATGGCCGCTCCCGGCCACCGCAGCCTCGACCTGCTGGGCTCCGGTGATCCTTCCGCCTCAGCCTTCCAAGTAGCCGGAATTACAGGCATGCACTACCATGCCCGGCTGATTTTTTGATTTATTGTAGAGATGAGGTCTCGCTGCCCAGGCGGGTCTCGAACCAGCGGGCTCAGGCAATCCACTCACCTCAGCCTCCCAAAGGCGTGGGATTACAGGCTGAGCTATGGAGCCCGGCTAATGAATATTGTTATGTGACCCAAGCGTTATCTTTCAAAGGGAGGTAATACTAGATAATATCCAACGTTGATATAGCCAAAATTAATATAATCACATTAATTTGTAATATTTTTCTTTTTATTGTTTTTTTCAAATTTTTTATTTTAAAGTTGTGGGGTACAGTTAAGGGGTAGGTATACAAATATTCATTGTGAAGGTACCCTTGTGGATGTGGTGGATGTGGTAATCCCAAAGGCGCGGGATTACAGGCTGAGCCACCAAGCCCGGCTGAACTAGTGATTTTTAAAAAGCAGGGCCAGTCACTGTGACTCATGCCTGTAACCCTAGCACTTTGGAAGACTGAGGTGGGAGGATCACTTGAGTCCAGAAGTTTGAGACCAGCTTGGGCAAAATTAGCTGGGTGTTGTGGCAAGCACCTGCGGTGTCAGCACTAGGGATGCTGAGGTGGAAGGATCGCCTGAGTACAAGAGATGGAGGCTGCCATGAGCCATGATTGTTGTGATCATGCCACTGCACCACTGCCTGGGCAACAGAGTGAGACCCTGACTCAAACAAACAAACAGATAAACAAACAAACACCAACAAGCAAAGACAGTGCATTTTCACCTCATACATAATCTTTCAGATAAAATCAACAATTTGATATCTTGACTGGACAAAGCAGAAATGCAGAGATCAGCTATATTTTATTTTCTCTATGCTCCAGGGCCATTTAATCCATCACATTTTACTTACAAAATTATTTTTCACCTGACCTTCTGCACTTAGCCTGGACAAAACAATATCATTCCTCACCTCAATTCCTTTAACTTTCATCTAATCTTTTAAAATCATGACACCTTTTATCTGAAAGCCCTGTACGGTTCGTGGTTCCATTTGGTTCTAATAAAATACAAACATTTTACCTTAACCTATGTTTCCAATGTCTTCTTACCTCTATTGAACTTTAGAATTTTCTCATATCCTGTCATTTGTTCAGTCACATTCTTCTAGTCTAGTGACTCCTATTTCTAGTTCAAATTCACCAATTTTATTTTATTTTATTTTTGCTTGAGCCTTCTGAATTCTGGAAAATTCCAGGAAAATGGATTACTTGGCTCTATGCCTTCCTTGGGTTATCAATTTGAAACTTATCTTTATGGTATGGCCTTACTTTAGTTACAAAGTTTAATTAGATTGATTTATGTCACACACATATTCTCACATCCCTGCCAGTTTACTTTACAGTACCTGACACTCTACAATTTATATTTGTGTTACTGTGTATTTTGTTTTGAATCAATATCTGTTGCCCTCACTCAACTCAACTCCATTAGCTATAGCACTATATAACCATTTTTATTAATCTTTATTTCCACACTTCTCATAAAGCCTAACATATGATATGACATCAATAAACTTTTATTTATCTTTGCATGCACAGAGAAATGTTGACCTGCTATAGAGATAAACATCAGAAATTGCTGAATGAATTTTTAAATAGGAATTTGCTAATAACTGATTACTATTTTATGTGTGTACCTTAAAAGATATTTAAAAGATGAATGGCAGGGTCATTTCTCTTTTGTATCTTATCCTTTTATGATATGAATAATGGGACGTCAAATAATTTAGTTTTGAAATATAAATTTTCAGCCATTAATATTAATAAGCAGGTAAAGAGTTGAAGGATTTTTTTCCCTATCCTTTTTAAAAAAGCATTACTGTTTATAAACAATGGTCCCATTTATCATTCTTGGAGTATCAGAACTTTCTATTACTTGTTGCTTGTGTGCATGTTCTTTCTCCTATTAGAGAAGATAATCTGTACACATTAAAATTGTAATAAGATAATCTGTACACATTAAAATTGTAATGATCTTACAGGTGGAAAAAAAAGAAGCAGGCCAATGCCAATTGCTCAATTTATTTCATTGGAAAATAAATTTAGTAACACGCATTTGTTATAAATGCAGTTGAATATTTGCAAATATCAGTGCTGTCTTATATCAAGTGCATGAATCTATGAACAACAATTGAATTAACATTTAAAAAGATTAACCATGAAGTGTATATGCTACAATATTCAGTTATTAATGGAACTGTTTTGGAGATTAAAAATACAATGAGAAAGATGAAATACAAAAGACTTTCCGGAGCCCATTAGACATAGAAGGAAGTTGTTCAGTGAGATAACAGAGAATGTTACTTTCACAGGTTTTATCTTAAGTGCTGTATGTAGATAGAAAGTAGAACAGGACAGTGTCAATAACAGAGAGGAAAAAGCTACATAAAGTAACAAGGAGCATAGTATGATCAGTAATAATTTAGAAATAGATGCAAAATGTTATTAACAAGCATAAAGGGGAATGTCTTTCTGTAGAGGAATTCTAGAACATTCACAGAGATACTTGCATTCACACTGGGTCTTAATTGATAGATGAGATTTCTGGGGAGAAGAGGGAAGAGAGCAGAGACAGTGACGATGTCAAGGTAATATAGAAACTGTCTCCAAGGTCATTACCCATTATATTAAGTAACTTTACAAATAACTTCTATATTTGTATTTTTTAATAGTTCAAGTATTTTCTATTGTCAAAAGAAGATATTAATTATCTTTAGTAAAACCGTGTATATAAGTAATTTAAACCCAATAGCAAAGTTTATGTATTCACTTAAAAACAATAGATAGCTGGGCGTGGTGACTCAAACCTGTAATTCCAGCACTTTAGAAGGCCAAGAACAGAGGATTGCTTGAGACCAGCAGTTCAAGACCAACCTGGGCAATATAGTAAGATGCTATTTCTATAACAAAATAAAAAAATACACAGGTGTGGTGTCATGTGCCTGTAGTCCCTGATACTTGGGAAGCTGAGGTAGGAGGATTGTTTGAGCCTGAAAGTTCAAGGCTTCAGAGAACTTTGATGGCACCACTGCACTCCAGCCTGGATGACAGAGTGAGATCCTGTCTCTCAATATATATAAATAAATAAGTAAATAAATAGAAAACAATAGAAATTGCATTAAATGACTGTAAATAGACTATAAAATATGTTATTTATTTACATGTATTATTATATGTTACATATATTTTATATTTTTATTTTGATATAACTATTGGTACAATATTCATTTTGTTGTTACTTTTTTGGTGGTATGATTTTCTTCCAAATGTAATATATATATGTATATATATACATATATATATAACATATATATATAGTACCTAATAAAATAAAATATGCACTTCCCCATGACTAACCAACCTTTATAGTTTCTAGTTTTAAACAGTCAAGTATTTTCTCAAAATAACAAAACAAATGCTTTTCTTTATCATTAACTTTTTAAAGCCTGCTGACTTTTGTGAAACCACTGCAGCTAGGCGTAAATGGTGTATGAAATAAACATTTTGCCTAGCCAATGCACATAGGAACATCATGACAATGTGTTGCAATCAATGTTCTACTCAGTTGTTTTTCTGTAATACTGAGGTCAAAGAATAAAACACACTTACTGAGGAAGAGAGAAAGGACAGCTGTAAAACTTTTCTTCAGGTGTCATTTTGATTTGCCCCCTTCTATGCATATGCTTAATTGGAGATGTTAGATCAACTTAATACTACTTTCAATTGAACAGTCATGGATGCTTCAATACCAAATTTTGAATATAAATTAGAAAATTTTACAAAAACCCTTCCTAATAGGTACACCAGCCACAGTGGTTATGTTGGAGTGAACACCTCATAACCTCAGAGGAATTTCTTCCCTTATGTGCCTTTTGTGTATTAATAACACAGATTTAGAAAGTAGGCATCTTTCCTGACATATCTTTATTGCTGTTTATGTTAAATGACATGCCGGCAAAATGTGGGTACAAACTGTCTTGGTTTATTAAGAGACATGGCAGCAGCTATAGACACAACACACAACATAAACTCCCACATAAAAGTGTTTCTATTTCCTCGTGTAGTACTCATTTTATTTTCCTTTCATCCATATAACTAGAATCCATTGCTATATAGCAAAAGAGATACCATATTTTTATTTTTAAAATGTGCCTTCCCCCCAAAAAAACCCATAGACGTGTTATATAATCGTTCCTGTGTTTGCTCTTCTTTTAGATTGCATTTGCTTTATTTTCAAAGCATTTAGAGAGAGTTCATTTTGCTTTTCTAAGCCAGAATAAATATATGCACAGGATAGGGTATTCGCTCATTCAACAGAAGTTCATTGAGAACTTCATTTGTTAGTCACTATTTTACACATCATCATAATCTAGAACAAGTGGTATTAAGCACTACTTAAAAATTATTCCTTTTGTCTTGTGCATTTGAATATAAACAAAAAGAAAAGATATGCATTATTCTGTTTACCAGTTGTTTTTCTTTTATTTTCTCCTCCCTCCCTCCCTCTCTCTCTCTCTCTCTCTCTCTCTCTCTCTCTCTCTCTCTCTCTCTCTCTCTTGATTTTTGTTTCTCTTTCTTTCTTTATTTCCTGTAGACCTAGAATCAAGGACAAGGACATGAGTAATCAAAATTGCTGAATTGATTTTATTTAAAGGGCTAATGGTAAAACCATAGTTTGGAATATCAGAAGAAAACTGTCTATAACAATTGTGAATTAATTCATAAACAAGCCCACAAATACCTCTTCTGTGATTTATTGTATGTAATTAATTCAAAGTGCACTGGGTTCAGAAACAGAAAGCGTGACTTGAATTTCTAGTTTTCCACTTACCATGTGACTTTGTATGCCTCAGTTGCTCTTTGAGGGTTGCATAATATAATTCCTGTGACAATGTAATGTGAAAACAAGATATATACAGGAAAATGTCTTTTAAGTTATATTAGTTTCCTAGTGCTGTTGTAAAACAGTACCACAACAGAGTGGATTAAAACAATTGAAATTGTCTCACAGTTATGGGTGTTAAAAGTTCAAAATCAAGATCCAAGCATGGCCATGGGTGCTCTAAAATGTATAGGGCAGTCTTTCTTACTCTTTCTAGCTTTTGGTGTCTTGTTGGCAATCTTTGGCTTTGCTTGGCTTTTAGGCGCATTACTCCCATTCTCCATCCTCATATGTCATTCTCCTTGGGTCTCTCTGTCTTCCCATGGCCATCTTCTTATAGAGACACAAATCATATGGAATTATGGACCCATCCTATTTTAAAATGATCTCAACTTATTTAATTATAACTGCAGTGGAACTAATCGAAAATAAGGTCACAAGCTCAGGGTATGGACTTCAACGTAACTTCTTTAGAATAACATAGTTCAAACCATAACATAGATATTTTGTTGGGAGCTCGCCACGGAGGCCCACTGAGCGTTAGGGATCAGGGAGGGCCATGGACCCCGAGACCACTAGGATGTGTTCGGGAGCCGTTGACCCCATTTTCCTCCTCCTTTTACCATGTAGTGCAAGTAAACTAAAGGAACTCTGCTGATCTAAGCTGAAGGCTCTGTGACTGTGACAGGCATGACTCACTCTAGAAACTCATTGTTCCTGTTTCCCATAAACTGTGGTTTCAGCTTAGGTATTAGATATAATTCAAATTCAGGTCACATTTGGGAGACTTTTATATGGTACAAGCTTCTTTATAAGATTTAAAATTATATTTGTAGAATTAGTATATACTTATGGAGAGCTGTTTTCAGCTTTACATGGTATAGATGATTATCTAGAGTTACCAAAAATGGTCCAGCACAAACATTGGGCTGGGCCACATTCCTGAGGGCCCAGTGTGTACTTTGGACTGGGCTGCATTCTTTTAGGCCGGCTTTAGCTACAGTTAGTGTAGGGTTTTTCTACCTATTATATAAATTGAATTTATTTTACTCATAGAAAATATTGTAGAATAGGTCATGCTAATGTCAGAGAATCATGTTAGTTCAAACATGACCAATCATGATATTTTGAGGTTTAATAAGAATACAGTTAACTTTAGAAATTTCATTATCTCCACTTTCTACTATTGTGGTTTTGGCCTCAGTTCATTTACAGTTTATATTTGGGTTTTATTTTTAGAAGGTTTATTGCTGTTGATCAGCTTTATATATTAGCATTAGGAATTAGAAACTTTCATAGAAATCAGGATAGATATATAGGACTTTAGAATAGCCATTTTGTTAAGAGATTGTAATCTATTGTTCCAAAAAGTGGCCCACCATGAACCTTGGACTGGGCCACATCCTGTAGAGCCCAGCGTGATCTTTGGACTGGGCCACATTCTTTAGGAATTGGCTTAAGCTATAACTAAGAGCTTCCATGGCATTGTGTAAGTAGTATTAGCATAGACTAGAAAGGTAATAAAATTTAAGTTAGTCATCATGGGTGTTGTGTGCACATGAGCTTTAGAAGTTATTGATTATCAGAACATCATGATGCTAGTAGGGATTGTTACATTGCTTTTGAGGAACATTAACTAGCAAAGAGAACAATAAGACAATTTTGGGGTTTGTCCTTCCTCGTACCTGAGAAAACATCTGGTGGGTGGGGGACACCCCTCCTGCACCTGGCTTTGTGTTCACGTGAAAGACTTGCGAGACTGTCTGTGTAAAATTTGGAGATAAATACCCACTGTAACTTCCAATAAAACGACTTCTGCTCGATTCACTGAACAGTTGTCCACTTTCTTTCTTTCTCTTCTTCTTCTTTATATCTATCCCTCCATCTTTTGTTTAATATCTATCCCTACCACAGAATTGGCTTCTGTGCTAGACAGAGTCCAGTCTCTTTCTCTCTCCCCCATTCTCTTTCTTTCTCTTTATTTCTCCAGAATAATTGCCAACGCTGCCACACCTTCCAAGGGACCTCCTAAATCTCTCTGCAGGGGCTGGCCCCCTGTAATATTTCAGTACTATACTGATTATTAGGATATAATAATTTATACATAAAATCAACTTTTTATCTTACTGGAAAATAAAAAGACCCATGACTACTGGCTACCCATAGATATACCCAGAGTAAAGAAAAAGACAGCATGTCAAAAGAAAAAAGAATTTTTTCTATGTGTACCACGACCATCAATTATCTGATAAATCCACAATCATACATTCCTTTTTACAAGTAATGTTGGTTAGGAAGTTTACATTTTGAAGTGTATTTTTTACTTTCTTTACCTCATTTTATTCCTACAATGACCTAGTGATATATTCATAGTTCCATTTTCAAACAAGTAGACTGAATCTCAAAAAGCTATTGAGTAATGTGTTTAACATTATAAAACACAAATGCTAAAATTGAAACTGGAACCCTTTCAACTCCAAATGTGATATTTCCACTGGAAACCTGATGCCCTTTTCTCATTCAATACAGCCTCTCTGATTGTTATCTTTCATGCTCATTGACTTAACTGCCACTCTCACACTGTTGGTGAAGTTTTAAAAAGAATTTTTGGTGTTACTGCTTTATTTTCAAAGGTTCATGGGAACTTATACCAAATGTCCTGCAGACGCTAAAAGGAAACATGTTTAAAAATGCTTTTATATTCTCTCTTTCTGCTTCATTCTCTATCTCCATTAACAGGATTGTCAAGAACTTTCTAATTCAGAAAAGAAACTTTAGAATCATCTTTGAATTCTCACCCCTATTCCCATATTGAAACCATAACCAGGCTTTGAAATGTTTTCTCATAGATCATCTTTTCATCTTTTGATCTACGTGTTATTTTTATTTTCGAGTTCCCTGGAACAGTCACCTAGACAAGTGAAAAATTTAACTGATTTCACTCTTCACAGTATTTTTTCTACCTCAAAAATATGCTACAATTTAGTAGCATCTGAGTTATTTGACTAAAACATATCATTCGACTTTACAATAAAAAAATATAAATCTTGTTCTATTAATGTAACATCCAAATTCCTTAGTAAAGAATGAAACATACATTATAATCTAGGTTATACTCTGCTTTTTTCATATCTATTGTATCTTTGCCCCTTTATCCCTTTCTTCCATTTGCCTAAACCTAGACTCTGCCTGGTGCAAATGTTTGCAATTTTCCATATATATATGTCATGATTTTATAATTAGCAATTAGTGCACATTATATTTAATATGTTCTGATACCACCTGTAGCACTTTAAATCTTTTAATATATTTTTATTCTGTCAACGATCCCCTGAGGTAATTACTGTCATTTTAAAAAATTGTACAGACTTGTAAAAGATCTTTTGGAGGGTTTAAATAATCTGTCTTAGAACACACAGCAGCAGTCTTGGACTGAGGGTTTGTACCTAATAGGCTGTTTCTGGAGTCCAGTCTTTTAGCCATCTTGCTCCACACTGACAATTTTTTAAGCAATGTATTTTGCATAAATATTTTTCTTTTGCTCTGTTTCCCCATTCCCATAAGATCTGTCTCTCTAGAAAACTTATCATTCTTCAAAGACTATACAGATCGCATTCCCTTTTCTAGCGTAGCCTGTCCACACAGTGCTCTCTTTCTCTCTGTCTCTCAATCCTATCTCTAGGTATATGAAAAACCTTTATAGATTATACAACTATATTTTCTAGATTTTTCAAAATAGAAATTTTATACATATTCCATTCTATTGTCCTTCCTTATGTCTAATACTTTGTTTGCGAACGTCTATCATTAATTATAGAATTATATTATAGTCTATTTGTGTTCATGCTTTTTCTCCACTTCTGCTAATCAAATTATTGAGAAAAAAGTTCTACTTAACTCATCATACTCTCCTCATAGTCTATCATAAGGTAGGATCTCAACATTTAATGGCTAACTTGAAGTGAATTGAGAACTCTATCATTCTTATTTATGATAAATAAGGAGCTATTTATTCTATATAATTCCAGGGAGAAAAATGTTGTATTTTCATTTATAAAGTGACACAAAAAAAGATTTTAAGATCGATTTATTGGAATGTTGATAAAGAAGGGGGGGCATATATATATATGCAAGTACCTGAGGAAAAAAGTACCTTATAAAAAGTTGTATTCAGTTTACCTTAACCTTTAGGAAGTAGCATATTAATTATAATATTTTAATATTATAATAATTATGACATTTTAAATCTCAAATATATATATTTAATAATAAAATAGCTGTGTAATTTTGATTTGCTAACCACACACGTATGGTAGAAAATAAATATCATTTTTTTATTCATTCTTCACAGTTCATTATGAAAAAATACCATTACTTTTTAGTACTCAGTATGTCAATCTAAACTAAAATTACTCAGTTATTTTGAGATTTAGAGATATTCTGATTTTTGAATTGAATACAAAATAATTTTAGTTTTCCTCATACCAACTTACTCAACTATGCACTCAAAATAACAGCAAAGCTAACCCTTATAAAATCATTTCAAGTAAGGGTCAGCATATATTTAAAAATTTTAAACAACTTAAAAGAAAAGAAGTAGTGTTTTTTAAAAAGACTTGCTGCTTCTCAAATTACGCTATCAAATGTTGGTATATACAGCTGCTTGGAGACCTCTTTTAAATAATGGATAATTTATAATTACCATATCAGTTCATAATTCAGTTCCAAATTTTTAAGTATGGAAAGTTTTCTTGGCCATCATTGTCTTTAATTTTTGTAATTTTTTTGAAATAATGCAATAAATAATATCAATGCATAGTAACATTGACTCCAGAAGTTTTAATAAGATACTCTTATGGTTATATCAATATTTAATATTTAATAGATGAATAGTTTAAAATAGTAGGAGAGAATAATTTGGAAAGGAGTCATACCTTCTAGCTCTCAAACTTTACCACATAATAGCTATCAGATGCTTATCAATATTCATGTTCTTTTCTTCTACATGATATTTTCTAGCTCTCTTTCACAGGAAAGGATTTTGGGCAATGCTGTGAGAAAGGATTAAAGCTACTTCAATTGTAGACCTAATCAGTAAAAGTCTCTTTTGCGCTTCTTCATTTTCTTTTCCACTTCTGACTGGAATGGCTATTTTGAAAACCATCTACTAATGAAGCTAAAACTTTCATTAGCCTAGATCTGTTAAAGTCTCAATAGAGAAGAAACATCTGCCACTCTGATTAGTCTGATTGCATCTGTATTCTCTCTGAAGACTGTTAGATTGGAATTAGGTGACTAGCTCTTTGTATATTCATGGTTAAGAGCGTAAATTTTGAAGTCAGATTGCCTGGCTGTATGTCTCAAGTCTCCAAGTATTAGTTGCCTAGCAAAACAGGTACAGTGAATGTTACTACTTCATAGTTTATTGTGAAGGATAAATGTCATAATCCTTGAAAAGTTTTTTTGAGCATAATATCAAATATGGTTAAGTGTTGAACACACATTAGCTATAGTCATATTATATATATGAAAATATATTCTAATATAGATGCTGACACAGGCTGGCATTTTTATTTCAGCCTAATTTACAAAATAGCATACAAATAGTTTTTTTTATAATCAATATTTTTTATTATGATATTGTGGGGTACAGTTAAGGGTTAGGTATACAAATATGCTTTGTTCAGGCACCCTTGTTGATAAGAGGTGTCTCCCCATCCCCAGACAGATATTTACTACCATTAATCCCATCTCCCTTCCCCCTGCATAGTTTCCCACCACTGTCAGTCATTTTCTTATATTATTATGTTGGATGTTCAAGGTCCACTATATGAGTGAGAACATGTGATACTCAGATCTTTGTTTCTGTGAGAGATCACTCAGCATTATAGACTCTAGTTCCATCCAGGTTGCTGCAAAATTCATGATTTTGTTCTTTTTTATGGCTGCATAGTATTCCATTGTGTATATGAACCACATTTTTTAATCCAGTCCTATTTTGATGGGCAGCATGGTTGCTTCCAGGTTCTTGCTATTGTGAACAATGCTGTGATAAACATACATATGCAGGTATCTTTTTTATAGAGTGATTAGAGTTCTTCAGGGTATATTCCCAATAGGGGGATTGTGGGGTCATATGGGAGGTCAATATTTAGAGCTTTTAGGAATTGCCATATTGTTTTCCACAGAGGTTGCACTAGTTTGCACTCCCACCAACAGTGTAGAAGTGTTCCTTTTTGCCACACCCTCTCCAGCAACTGTTATTTTTTGAATTATTGATAATTGCCATTCTGACTGGAGTTAGGTGGTATCTCAGTGTGGTTTTGATTTGCATCTCTTGATGATTTGTGAGGTTGAACATTTCTTCATGTGTCTGTTGGCTGCTCGGATGTCTTCCTTTGTGAAGTATCTGTTCATATCTTTTGCCCACTTTATAATGGGGTTGTTTGTTTTTTTCTTTTCAGCACGTTTGAGTTCCTTGTAGATCCAAGACGTTAAGGCTTTGTCAGACCTGGAGTTGGCCAATACCTTTTCCCAGTCTGTAGGCTGTCTCCCTGCTCTCTTGATGGTTTCTTTGGTTTTGCAGAAACTTGTCAATTTAATGAGGTCCAACTTGTTTATCTTCTCTCTTATGGCCTGTGGGTTTCGTGTTTTGTTCAGGAATTGGATGCCAGTTCCAATTTCCTTGAGGGTTTGTCCTTCATTTTCTAAGGTGTTATGGTTTGAGGTTTTACATTTAGATCTCTGATCCATTTGGAGTTAATTTTTGTGTATGGGGATAGATAGGAGCCCTGTTTCAATCTTCTGCATGTGGTCAGCCAGTTTTCCCAGCACCATTTACTGAATAGGTTCTCTCCCCAGTGGTAGGTGGTGAAGGCTTTGTCGAAGATGAGTTGGTTGAGAAATTGAGGTTTTGCTTCTGGAATCTCAATTCTATTCCATTGATCTATATGCCTGTTCCTATACCAGTACCAAGCTGTTTTGATGATTGTAGCTTTATAATAAAGTTTGAAGTCTGGTAATGTGATACCACCTGCTGTGTTTTGTTTTGTTTTGTTTTTTAGCTGAGGATTGTTCTGGCTATTCTTCGTCATTTGTGTTTCCATATGAATTCCTGTGTTGTTTTTTCTAGGTCTGAGAAGAGTGTTGCTGGTAGTTTGATGGGTATTGCATTAAATCTGTAGATTGCCTTAGATAAGATGGACATCTTCACAATGCTGATTCTTCCAATCCATGAGCATGGGATACTTTTCCACTTGTTTGTGTTATCTTTGATTTCTTTGAGCAGTGTTTTATAGTTTTTATTGTAAAGGTCTTTCATGTTTCTGGTTAGGAAGATGCCAAGGTATTTCATTTTTTGTGTGGCTATTGTGAATGGAACTGGGTTTTTTATTTGGGTTTCTGTTTATTATTGGTGTAAAGAAATGTGATTGTCTTTTGCACATTTATTTTATATTATGAGACTTTGCCAAAGTCCTTTATCAGTATAAGGAGGTTTTTGACAGATTCTCTTGGGTTTTCAAGGTACACAATCATGTCATCTGCAAAGAGGGATAGTTTGACTTCCTCTCTTCCTATTTGAATGCCCCTGATTGCCTTCTCTTCTCTCATTGCTCTAGCCAGGACTTCCAATACTATATTGAACAGGAAGGGTGAGAGTGGGTATCCTTGTCTTGCTCCAGTTTTCAGGGAAAATGGTTCCAGTTTTTGTTTAGGAGTATGCTGGCTGTGGGTTTCTCATAGATGGCTTTTACTATTTTGAGGTATGTTCACCGCATGCCTAGTTGTTTGAGGGTTTTTATCAAGGTGCTGGATTTTATCAAAAGCTTTTTCTGCATCTAATGATATAATCATGGGGTTTTTGTTTTGACATCTGTTGATGTATTGAATGACATTCATGGTTTTATGAAAGTTGAACCAGCCTTGCATCCCAGGGATGAAGCCCACTTGTTCATGATGGATGATTTTTGAGATGTGTTGTTGAATCCGATTTGCTAGGATCTTATTGAGAATTTTAGCATCTGTGTTCATCAAAGATATTGGCCTGTAGTTCTCTTTCTTTGTTGGGTCTTTACCTGACTTGGGTATCAATGTGATGTTAGCTTCGTAAAATGATTTGGGGAGAGTTCCATCTTTCTCAATTGCCCAGAATACCTTCAGTAGGATTGGTATAAGCTCCTCCTTAAAAGTCTTGTAGAATTCTGCTGGAAAACCATCTGGTCCAGGGCTTTTTTTTTTTTTTTTGTATGTAATTTTCTTATTACATAGTCAATTTCCTTGATTGTTATTGGTCTATTTAGGGTCTCAATTTCTTCTTGTTTCAACCTAGGCAGGTTATGTGATGACAGAAAGTCCTCCATTTCTGAAAGGTTTTCAAGTTTGTTTACATACTACATAGTAGTTTCTAGTGATGTTTTGTATTTCTTGAGGATCGTATGTGACTTCATCTTTTGTGTTTCTGATTTTGTTTATTTGGGCTTTTTCTCACTTTTTCTTGGTCAGTCTAGCTAGGGGACCATCGATCTTGTTTATCTTTTCGAAGAACCAGCTTTTTGTTTCATTGATTTTTTTGTATTATCTTTTTGTCTTCTATGTCCTGGATTTGGGCTTTTATTTTGGTGATCTGGATTCTTCTGCTGAAATTAGGGTTTTTTGTGGTCTTGCTTTTCCAGCTTTTTTTGGTGGGTTCTTAGGCAGTTAATTTGTGATCCTTCCATTTTCTTCATGTGCATTTGTAGGGATATAAATTCCCCTCTTACTACAACTTTCATGGTGTCCCAGAGATTTTGGTAAGATATTTCTTCATTTTCATTTGTTTCCAGGTATCTTTTGATCTCTGTTTTGATTTCATCATTGACCCAGGAGTTGTTTAGCATCATGCTGTTTAGTGTCCATGTCATTGTGGGTTTTGGGGGGACCTTGTTGGTGTTAATGATTATTTTTATTCCTCTGTGGTCCAAGAAGGTGCATGGCAATATTTCAGTCCTTTTAAATTTGGTTATGCTTGATTTATGGCCAAGTATGTGGTCGATCTTAGAGTACGTTCCATGCGGTGATGAGTAGAATGTGTATTCTGTGGTTTTTGAATGGAGGGTTTTGTAGGTATCAATTAAGTCCATTTGATCAAGAGTCACATTGAGGTTTTGGTTCTCATTGCTGATTTTTTGTCCTGATGATCTGTTTAGGGTTGTGAGTGGGGTATTAAAGTCCCCAGTTATGATGGTATTGGAGTCGATATCTTTTTTTAGTTTACCTAGGAGCTGCTTTATGAAAGTTGGTGCTCCTATGTTTAGTGCATATATGTTTAGGATGGATATTTCTTGTTGATGGATTGAGCCATTTATCATTATGTAGTGGCCTTCTGTATGTTTTTAAATTTTTGATAGCTTAAAGTGTTTTTGTCTGAGATTAAGATCATGACTCTACCTTTCTTTTGTGCTCCATTCGCCTGAAAATTTGTTTCCCATCCTCTTACTTTGAGTTTGTGAGTATCCTTTCTAGTGAGGCGAGTCCCTTGAAGGCAATAGATTGTTGCCTGGTGATATTTTATGCATTTTGCCATTCTATGTCTTTTCAGTGGTGCATTTAGTCCATTCACATTCAAACTAATTATTGAAATTTGAGAGTTGATCCCAATCATAATGTTCTTACAGAGTTGTTTTTCTTCCTGTTTGTGAGTTGTCCTTCTTTCGGTTTTAGAGTTGGATCATGTGTATTTTTAATCTTTCGCCTGTACCTCTTGTGAGGAATGTTGTTGTTCTTTTTTTCCTTTTCTTCTGTGTTCAATACTTTCTTAAGTGTTTCGTGTAGAGGTGGTCTTGTGGCAGCGTAGGCTCTTAGGGATTGGATATCTGGGAAAGATTTCAATTCTCCCTCACTGATGAAGCTTAGCTTGGCTGGATATGTTCTTCTTGGTTGAAGTTGTTTATCTTTTAGAACTTGGAAGATAGGACTCCAAGCTCTCCTAGCCTGGAGGGTTGCTGTAGATAAATCTGTTGCTGTTCTAATTGGTATTCCCTATTATGTAGTCTGACCTTTTTCTCTTGCAGCCTTTTTAGGCTTTTTTCTTTTATACCTACTTTGTTTAGGTGAATTGTTATATGTCTGGGAGTTGGTCTTCTCATTTGTTGTCTTACAGGGGTTCTCTGAATTGCTTGTGTTTGAATTTTTTCATCCTTGATGAGAAGAGGGAAGTTTTCTTGAATGATTTCATGAAATGTTTGTTCCAATGTGACCTCTGTTTCTCTCTCTGCCTCAGGAAGGTCAATTACTCTTAGGTTCAGTCTCATGAAGTGATCATTCATCTCTTGAAGGTTTTGTTCTGTCTTTTTGACCTTCTTTTCTATGCTTTTGACAGTTTGAGTTAGTTCTGTGTTTTGGTCTTCAAGTTCTGAGATTCTATCTTCTGCTTGGCTAATTCTGCTTTCTGTGCTTATTAGTTTATTTATTTCCATCACAGTATTCTTTACTGCTGCTATTTCTGACATCAGCTCCTTCCTATTTTCCTCTTGTCTCTCTTCAAATTTTTTAATTCTCTCTATTACTGTCCTGATGTCTGCGTTTGTTGCATGTGACCAGTCATTCTGGGGGCTCTTCATTGTTTGTATTCTGGAATCTGTTTTCTCAGTGTCAGATCTCCCAGGGGTCTGTGTGAGACCTATATTCTTCTTTTGGTTTTTCTTCATTTGTGTGGTTTTTTTACCCCCTCCCTTCTTTTTCCTTCCTTCCACATCACTGTCTTCTTTCATTCTGTTATTCAGGGGTAGTGGAATTGCTTTTACTTCTGTTTGTTCAATCTCCTATTCTTTATGTATACCCTCTTACTTTGTTCAATTCTGGAGTTGCACTGTAGGCTGGGGGTGGTCCTTTTTGCAGTTTTGAGACTTTCTTAAGGGGGAAGCTGTGATTCAAAATCTATCTGCAGGTCCTGGTATTTGCCGACAGGTGTATGGATAATCTGAAACCCACTTCCCACTGCCTTGGAATCTGTCCATGCAGTGGGGCTGTAGGTTTACTCCTTGAAATAAAATGTGGTTAGCAGAGGGAAGAGAATGGAGCAGATGGTGGGAGGAAGGGGGAATGGAGAGAGAGAGGAGTAAGGGGGAAAACAGACAAGTGTACCAACAAATGGAGAGAGAGACCTAAACGGAAACAGTTAAAAACAATAGACCACGACTATAGACTAACCAACTCCCATACAAAAAAATAAGTAAAACATACAATGATGCTAACATATAGGCTAAGCAACCACCTCTTGGTGTGCTGTTCCTCTATACAAAGATATGGTTTACAGAGAGGAGAAAAGAGAAGAAAAGGAAGAAGAAAAGAGAAAATGAAAAGAGAAAAAGAAAAAAAGGAACAAAACAGTAGGAATAGAATTAAGTCATTCAACTAACAGAACCAATTGAGCACACTCTGAGACTTTTCGTTTAAGTCCAATGTCCTTTCAGCTCTGATTTCTAGCTGTCTTTTCAAGCTGGTAAATTAGTTCACAGTTAGGGTCAGTTGTCCCTGGCCTGCTGTGAAGGACAGTTCAGATCACCCTCAGTTCACCATTCAAATCTGGCCTCTGTCTGTTTTTCAAGTTTGTTTCTCCCGTTTTGGTGTTGTTACCTTGTATTGACAGCAGATGATGGTATCTCAGCTGCTCGCCCCAGAGGGGGTGGAGCTGGACAGGAGTCTGGCAGAGGCCAGAGATGGGAGTCTGCTTCAGGGCACACAGGAGGAGACCTATAGCTGGCAGGACATCACCGTGGCAGCAGAGGTGGCAGCAATCCCAGCAGAACTTGCCTGCAGGGGCTTCAAGGACTGAAGTCATGGATCGCCTCAGGCATGGGTGGCACAATGTGCTATGGCCGCCACAGAGGTCACACAGCGCCAGTGGCTGCTGTGTCTGTGGCTGCAGTGGCTGTCCACACTGCTGCGATGCCCCAGCATTGGTGACTACCAAGCTCCGTGTGAAGAGCAGGCTGCCCACGTTGGGATCCACAGCCCCTGGGGAGAGGCCAGAGACCCTCTGCGTTCCCCTTTGCAGAGGGTTTCATAGACCAGGCTGCCCCGTCGCCATCTTGCCGGAACAAATAGCTTTAAAATGTGCTTTATCTCAAACTTGGGTTTTATTTAGTGACTAATTCAGTAGATTTTCCTCAATATTGGTGTGTAGAGTGAGGCTCAAAAACTTGTCTTAGTATTTCCCCCTTAAAAAAACTTAGATTTTTGCTATGTAGGCACACAGTATTCCTAATTTGAGATTTTATACAATACCGTCTCCTAATTACTATCTCAATTAAAATTATGACATAATATACTTTCTCCTAGTTTATAAAAGTTATGTATTTGTTTTGTTGTACTAACAGTGTAAAAATAACAGACATAAATAATGATAGCCTTGCTAACATGATATCCTTCTCTCTTGTTAATGTTTCAAATATAAGCTAGGAAATCATAACTTTTGTTTCAGAAATAAAAATTTATTTGAGGAATGTAAACACGAAGTGCACCATAAAATATAAATTTAGATTTACATTTAATACTTGAGCCCTTATGGATAGTGATGTTGTCAATTGCTTAGGTGGGGCTTGAAAAAACATATTCTGATATGACAAGTAACTCTAAATTCACTTTTTTTTGTGCTTACTTTATTTATTCCTAGTATGCCTAGCTTGAAATTGTCGGGCCATTGCCTTGCTAGACTCTTGTGTGGTCATGTGCTCTTTGGCCCCCTCCCCCATACTGGGGAGGTAAATTTTCTCTCTCCCTTCTCTTTCTCTCTCTATATTACTTTTAAATAAACTTTTCTTTCTTAAAAAAAAAAGGAAATTGTCGCTTTCTATCTAAATTGTAATGAATCAAACTTTATGTGTATAAGGCATGAGAATGGGCATAGTAAAATAAGTCATCCTCCTTAGAGGTGTAAAAACCAAAAAACAAAAAGAGGGGAAACAATTCCATGAAACTGCATAGTGTTCTGGAACATGTTGGACCAATAACACTCTACATCTGAATCAGATTTATGGAACTCTTTAAAAATGCTCTAAGAAGAAACTTTAGTCTTCTGAACATCTATAAATATATATACATACACATTTAATAGAATTCAAATGCAAACGCACCAGCTTTTACAAAACTTGTGATATAACTATTTTGTTTGTTTGCTTTTCTCAATTCTTTTGGTCTGCTCAAAATTTGTAAACTATATTTGTTTTTACATAGCTAAATTAAACCTGACGCATTTGAAGATTTGATGTTATTTTTATACATGTTCATTAGCTTAAGATTTTAAGTTTTCTGTGTATCATCTAATGTGAATGCTTATCCTTAAAAATATGTGCAGAACACATTTGTTAGTTATCAGTAAATACAAATGCACCAGTAATACATGTTTTTCTTGGATTCCTTTAGCCCAAAAGGAAATGTGAAAAGGAATTTGTTCTAATCAATCAGTCTACTAACACAGTGTATATACATATACAACACTGACTTGTCTATGGGAAATATTTGAATGGTTTACTTGCAAAATAATCCAAATCCAAGGGAAATCACTCCAAGCCTTAAATTGATTTCACTGATTTGAATGTGGTCAGAAGACATTTTCTTGTATGCTTTTCATATTTTTTGTCCATGTTTCTATTATCAATTTTATATGTACATATATGGATACATATACAGAGATACACATAACATCTTAAATACGCAACGATAATCTCTGAAAGTTGAAATCTAGCTTTAAACAACTTTCTGAACTTATAAAGTAGAATGCAAGATTAAATAAAAATTTACTATCAAACACAGCATAGAGTGCAACAATTTAAAAAGAATATTGCAATACTTTAGAATTTCTATGATCAAAGTGGGCAAATTCTCAATACTGAAAAAAGTGTCATAATAGAAATTGAAACAAATAGTTACCTAATACAAAAATATTCAGCAAAATAACGCATAAGTCACATATGTAGAAATAGAAATTGCCTAAGACCACATAAAAAGTGATACCTTAGTAGTGATCAAAGAAATGCAAGACAAAGCAAAATGACTTTTTATTTTATCATCCATTTGTCATAACAGCAAAGTTTAAGAGAAAAGAATGTGTTTTGTGGTGGCCAGAAGGTTCTTATATAAACATTCTCATGCTCTAACATTTATTTTTAGTAATCTGTCAGCATTTATCAAGGAATCTGAAAATATTTATACTCTATATTTTTCTAGGTGTTAAGACTCAGAAAATAATAAATATTCTTAAAGATTAAAAGTATTTCTATCCAATCATGTTATATACAACAATATTAAGATAAGAGAAAAATGGAAAGCTATCTCAAAGTTTAATAATAGATGACTGACAGTTGACATCTTTACTAAATGACTGGAACAATTAAATATTATGTGATAGCATATAATTAAGATGGCAGTTAAATGCTCATCTTAAAATTTTGTAAATCATGACAAAATATATTTTATGAAAATAATAATATATAGTATATCTTATATATCAAACTTATGCATATGTATTACCTTTCTGGAACTCTCCTGACAAATTACCACAAATTGTGTGGCTTAAACTAACAAAAGCTTATTTCCTCATGGTCCAGAGGCCAGAAACTCAAAATCAAAGTTTGGTACCTTTGGGGACTCTGCTATTCGATTCCATGGCTCTATTCATGTTTCTGGTGGTTGCAAGCAATCCTTGGCATTCTAGTTATCGCCTCATACAGTGCATGGATGGTTTCCCTCTGTGTTTGTATCTTTATTTCCAAATCCCTTTTTGTAAGGACATTGGAATTTACTCTCATACTATTCTAATATGATTTCATCTTTACTTAATTGTATCTGCCAAGACCCTATTTTCTTTATTTTATTTTATTTTTATTTTAAACATGTGGGGTACAATTCAGGGTTAGGTATACAAATGTTGATTATGCAGGTCCCCTTGTTGATGAGGTGTGCCCCTCCTTCCCTAGCAGTTTCCTTCAACTGACAATCCCTTTCTTATAGTATTATAATAATTGTTCAAGGTCTGTTTATGAGTGAGAACATATAGTACTCTGTTCTTTGTTTCTGTGATAGATCACTGAGTATGATTGACTAAAACCCATCCAAGTTGCTGCAAACTCCATATGTTTGTCCTGCTTTATGGCTGCATAATATTCCATTGTGTATATGTACCACATTTTTTTAACCAGTCCAGCTTGGAAGGGCAAGCATGGTTGGTTTCATATTTTTGCTATTGTGAATAGAGCTGCAACAAGCATATGTGTGCAGGTATCTTTTTATAGCATGAGTTGAATTCCTTCTGGTGTATTCCCAGTAGGAGAATTGCTGGCTCATATGGAAAGTCAATATCTAGTTCTTTCAGAAATCCCCACACTGTCTTCCAGAGAGGTTGCACTAGTTTACATTCCCACCAGCAGTGTAGAGGCATTTATTTTTATCTGCATCCTTGTCAGCATCTGCTGTTGTTTATTGGGATTAGGTGGTTTCTCAATTTGTGGTTTTGATTTGCATTTCTCTGATGATGAGTGAGGCTGAGCACTTTTTCATGTGTCTGTTGGCTGCCTGTATAACTCTTTTGAGAAGTACCTATTCATATCTTTTGCCCACTTTTTAATGGGATTGGGGTTGTTTTTGTTTTTTGTTTTTTTCCTTTTGTCATGTTTGAGTTCCTTAGAGATCCTAGATATTAGGCTT
Source organism: Cephalopachus bancanus (assembly GCA_027257055.1). NCBI lineage: Eukaryota > Metazoa > Chordata > Mammalia > Primates > Tarsiidae > Cephalopachus > Cephalopachus bancanus. The sequence continues at coordinate 7,490,147 of JAPVLO010000131.1, forward strand.
TTGTCAGATATACAGTTGGAAAATACTTTTTCCCATTCTGTGGGCTGTCTCTCAAGACCCTATTTTCAAAGATGGTTACATTCAAAGGTGTTGAATAAACATGGATTTTGGGGAGACATCATTCAACCCTGTACCATATAATATATATAGGCAAACATAGATAAAACTACTGTGTGCATGAAGAGGTATCCTTAAGTTATAATCATCAAAATATTAAATATGTTCTCTCTGGAAGTGCTATTACAAAAGATTTTTATGTTGTTCTTTCATACTATTCTGAGTTTCAAATTTTTGTACCTTACTTTTATTTTTAAAAGAAACTCATTTTTCTGATATTGCCTGTGAAAAAGTATCTAGTATTATAATACTGTTTCAGAACTATGAACAATTAAAAACTATCAAATATATTCAAAAATTTTATTTCCAGATACTGAATAATGTGTAGCACATAAAAGTAAGTCCTGCAAGAAAGGAAACAAACTAGATGAATTGAGTAATCATTTCAGTCTTTTAATTAAGGAAGTTTTCATCACTTTAGCTCAGCAAAAGGCAACCTAAGCAGATTATAATGTTTTTATATATGAGTTTGAGGACACTGAGGCAGTTGGAACTTGTAGAAGAAAGTACTAGATGAGACAAAGATACACAGAAAGTTATTTGTAAAATTTTAGCTAGAGTTTCACTAATATCTCTGGCTAAATATTTTCAAATTCTAAATAGAGGTTTATATACAGAGCCAGTTGTCCTGATTTTTGAGAAGTCAGTTTGGAGAAAACTTCTTGACTACACAAGGTATTCAGTAGAAAGCACAAGGTTATACCATCATACAATAGTTATGTTAGCCTTATAGTAAAGGCTACTGCAGACCTACCTTTTTAAAAACCTAAAAGCAAGCCTAGAAAGGATCAAATGAATCCAGCAGGACCCTAACTGCCCACCAAAACAAAGCCAGATACGCATTAAAGAAATAAAGCAAAGTCTACACATATTCAACAAAATATCACAATGAGAGTCATCCAAGCTAAATCTTTAGACATGTGAATAAACAGGCTAATATGAATCATATCATGGAAAAAAACTCAGATGGAAAAATAAAAAGATGTTAAAATTAATAGTTGAGCCCTTAAAGAATTATTATAAATATGTTCAAGCAATTAAAGAAGAAACATAATAAGAAAAATTAAAACATTAAAACAAAACAAATAGAACTTCTGAACATGAAAAAGCAATATCTAAAATAAATATCTAATGCTCTTTGTAATACATTAAGCTCTTCAAGAAAACATTAATAATCCTAAGAAAATGGCAGCATTATTTCTGCAAATTATAAAACTGTAAATGCAATTGTATACAAATAGAACAGAGATTGAAAACTTAAAAAATAAGCAGAGATTCAAAATATTTAAGAACTAAACTACTCCTTTAAAAAAAGGTTTAAAAGAAGAACGAGGTACAAAAGTGTGTGTGTGTGTGTGTGTGTGTGTGTGTGTATGATAAAATGACTGATTTTCTAAAGTAAAACTGATGTAAATAATAAACCCATGGATCCAGAAAACTATGCAAATATAAAACAAAATATGCACAAAGAAAGCCATACTGGCCAGGCATAGTGGCTCAAACCTGTAATCCCAGTACTTTGGGAGGCTGGTGCAAGAGAATTGTCTGAGCTCAGGGGTTTGAGATCAGCCTGGGCACTTGGTGAGACCTCATCTCTACAATAAATTTTAAAAAATAAGCCAGGCATGACAGTGGGAGCCTATAGTTCCAGCTACTTGGAAGACTGAGGCTAAAGGATCACCTGAACCCAGCAGGTGGAGGCTGCGGTGGCCATGGGCATGCCACCACTGCACTCCAGCCTGGGCAACAGAGTGAGATTTCAACTAAAAAAAAACAAAAACAAAAACAAAACCATACCAACGAATAAGATAATAAATTTAGAGAAAAGCATTGATAAAGAGAAAATCTTAAAAGCACCCATAGAAAAAAGATATAATGTAAGTAGGCAAATATAAGAATGCCAGAGAACTTCTGCAGAGAAAAGATGAAAGTCAGAAGACAGTTAAAACAACAACAACAACAACACATTTAAGAACCTGAAAGGGGAAAAAAATTTATATCTTTATAAAATAAAATTTAAAAATCACATTTTAGATCAAACACAAGTAAAATAAATTTATTGCTAAATATTTTAAGAGAGACTTTTTAAAAGGAGATATGCGGATGTTTAATAAGTATGTGTAAAATATTTTCAACGTTATCATTTAAAAATATATTCAACATCATAAGTTATCTGGGAAAACAAAATTAAATACCACCACACACACAACAAAACACATTTAAAATTATGGGGGTGACCTCCCCCCAAACTGGAACTATCTTTTGCAGTGTGGGCTCCTTGTTGTACAGGCTTCCCCTTCTAGGCAAGTGTTCTAGGGACCTATCCACATCAGTGTACCAGCTAACGTTGTTGTGACAGGCTACACTCAGTTTCAGTGAATTGTTTTTGGAGATTCTTTCAATCCTGCCCCAAGCGACTTTTTTTTTGGTTACCCCTGAGGAGAAAAATTCTCAAAGAAATACAATTTTGCCCATATCAAAGAGGTTAAACAACAACAACAACAACAACAAAAAAAAAAAACGTCAGAAGCACTAAAAGGCATCAACATTGAGAAGTTCAGAAATTGTTTTGAGCAGTGGAGAAAGTATATCATCAGTTGTATTACATCAAGAGAAGAGTACTTCGAGGTGACTGAAGTTTAAACATGTAAGAATAAATACACAATTTTTAATAAGTAAATTATGGTTTTGGAGATCTCTCGTATATGTATTTTAATTCAGCTGAAAAACATACATTTTTATAAGCTACAAATTCGGATGAAAATTTGGGAAGCGAGTTAAAAATATCATGTTTATAGAAATGTACTATAATCATCTTAATATAATCTTTAAAATAACCATTGTGTTAGATCTTTTTCCCTGTTATTTACTAGAAATAGAGATCAGAAAGCAGGAATACCTTGTATGAGGGAAGACTCCCTCAAACCAGAAGTCATCTATTAAAACTTTGTGTATTTATTCTTACATGTTTACTCTTCAGTCATCTTCCAAGTACTGTGCATTTAATGTAATACTCCTATCAAGAAACTTTTTCCATTACTCAGATTTTTGAACTCGTCAGCATTGACGTCTTTAGTGCTTCTACCATTTTTGTTTCACCTTTTTCCAAATTAGCAAGGCATTTCCTTTTGAGGACTATTTTCATCAAAGGAAATAAAAACAAGTCACAGACTTTTGCCATTTTGGGTCAAAAATCATTGAACACACAGAGCGGTGTGGGCAGGTCATTTGTGTAAATCACCCATCATGAGATGTGCAAAATCGTTGAAAAAATCTTCAAAAAAATTCACTGAAACTGAACGTAGCCTCTCATAACATCAGCGGGTAGACTGACACTGATGGATTCCTAGAACACTCTGGTAGAGGCAGAAGCCTATAATAAAAGGGCCCGCCCTCCAAAAAATGATTTCGTTTTTTGGGGGGGACCCCTCCTCATGAAGTGACTAATAACTAAAGTTTTACTAAAAGTGTTGAGCAACTTGAACTGGTGGAATGCAAAATGCTGTAACCACTTTGGAAAATAGTTGCCAACTTTTTATAAAGTCAACTACACAATAAACATGTGACCAAGAAGTTTCAGTCTTACACGTTTATCCAAGGGAATTAAAACAATACATCCCCGCAAAAGACTTTTACATACATATTCAAAACAACTTTATGCATAATAGCCAAAACCTGAGAAAAATCTTTTTCTACCAAAGGTTCATGAATAAACAAATGGTTGTCTATTTATACAATGAACTATTAGTCAGTAAAGCTATTGAAGAGACTACTGATACTCAGAACCATAAGGATGTATCTCCGAATCTTTTTTGTGTTCAACTGATGTGCGTGCAAAGAGTATGTCCTATATGATTTTACCTACAAGAAGATTTAAGACTCATAAAAAATATTTCAGAATAACGGGGAGCAGAGGAGTGGAGGTAGCACTGGCAATGGGGGTCTGAAAGTGCTGACTCCAGTGCTCACGTAAAGTTTAGATGTGACAGACATTTTTAAAATCTTAATAAAATGATGACAACAGGGAGTGAAAATTCAGCATGTTGCTTATATTTAAATTCTGTATATGTATATGTAAACTATACCTCAAAAATTAATTTAAAAGTATTCATACCTATTATTACTCTATTTCTAAGATCTTCAAGAAATAACACAGAAGAGTTGAAGATATAGCTTTGCATAATGATATTTACTTCTTTACCAATCATTATTTTAAGTAAACTGGGTATATTAAACACTTCACAATAGCGAAGCAGTCAATAGGTTAAAGAAAGCAGGGTAAAATAACACGATGGTGTAGTTTGGAGTTATTAAAATTATTCATACCAATAATTAATGACATATATTTTACATGATTGCCACATAAAGAGAAGTATAAAATATAATTTCAACAATGTCATAAATTTATATGCATAAAAATACTGTGAAACATCACAATCTCTAGTACTCAAAAATGTCTCTTTTGTAGTGATTTTTCAACAGTTTGTTATTGTATTTTACAAAATTATTTGCTCTGACTAGATCTAACTTCTCTGAGTGAAAAACTTTGAAAAATGACAAATTACTTGGCTCATTTTTTAAAGATGATTAATAATGCTGTTATTCCATGAGCAACACCAAGTTGTTGATCAACATCTATGAAATAAGTTGTATTTCATTTTTCAAAATATTTTTTTCAGGAGTATGTTGTCACTTTTGACAGCACAGAAAAGCTGTATGACTAGTTCCATTGGACGATGATAGCATACAGCACTATTGTGTTGGTCTTCTACGCTGCGGAGTAATTTCTGAATCGCCAGCTGCATTTTAAACTGTTATAATTGGTGTTAAAGGCATGGGTTCTAGATCAAATTTACAAACATGAGTTCTGATTGAATTTGTGACTTTAGAAGAAGTACTCAAACTATCATTCATAAAATGGGTGGTAAAATAAGAATTATTAAATCAATTAATATGCTTGAAGCATTTGAAATAATGTCTGGCAAAAAATGAATCAAATAAATATATTTATAATTTTTCTACATAAGCTATAGATATTAATATTTGAAAGTGGCTTGTGATGTCTATAAAGCATTTTTACAAGCATTGTACATATATCTATATCCTTAAGCCTACCTCCTACAAGAAGTTAAATATTATATGAAAATTATTCTGCTACTATTGTTATTAGTACTATCATAACTACTATTACTATTGTCATTATGAATTATTACTTCAATTTTACAAAGTCACAAAGCTCACAAAAATATGTTACGTAGTTAATAAAAGACATAACTGTAACATGAACCCATGTCTTCAGACTATAAATTACATACATTGTCCATCAAACATTTCCTGATTTATGAAATTAAGTGTCTCTGTAATGTAGACTATTTAGAGACCTAATAAAATCCATAAGAAATTATGAAAAACAGTTGTAGGATTCTAGGGCCAAAACTAAAACAGATTCTCTAAACAGTCCTTCAAACAGGTGTTTTTTCAATTGCAAATACAATATTTATTGATTCAAAATTTTCACTTGTTTTATGAAATTTCACCGGTTTTATGAATGATTGTGGGAAAAAACTGTATCTGTATTAATTACAAAACCCTATGACTGTTATACACCTTTATTTGTAACATGGAAAATATGGAAATATATTATTTATATCATAAAATAATATACATTGCTCTAAACTAAGAACATGCTATTGCTAAGCAACAGGTTTAGACCAGCATTTTTGTTGTTTTACAGAGCATGATTGCAGATTTTTATTCAGGAAATTATGTCGATATTTTCAAAACTCTGCCAGGGTAAAGAATTTTTATATAAAATCTAAAATAGCCAACCTCTCCTTTAAAGTTAACATAGTAAATATTATAAAGGTAAATTTCAAATCAAAGGGTTCAAATACATCTCAAATTTTATAACACACCCTATGCAAAGTAAGGTCAATACATTCAATTTTTTTCTTTTTACAGCAATCAAACTAAATGTTATTTTGTGGGTGGATATTTATTCTATATTTCCTGTCTTCATAGTGTCACTTCTGGGAATGAGAAGACAGAATAGGCTGAATTATCAGACACTTTGAGCAGTGTCAATTTTTATGAAAGGTATTCTCTCATCAGCAAAGATGTTTTTCTTCCATATGCAAAGGTGTCTTCTAAGTTATAATAGTCATGGCACAATCCATGCAGGTTGAAATCCACCATTTGATTTGGAGACTTAAGTTGCAAACATTTGACAAGTTGAATTAAAATCTTAATGGTAGCAACATAAAACAATAGGTGATATCTACTAAGGAGGAATAAAATTTGATTTTAAAAGGAGTTTATTGAAAAGAGAGTGAAAGAGCAAGCTGTTCAGGGTGGTTTACTTCATGTTATATGTAAACTTAATTCACTCTTGCATGAAGGGAAGATGAAGATTATATGATTTAGATGAACTCGACAGTATGCAATATCTTTTTTATCTTTATATATATATATACATATATATGTGTGTGTGTATATATAGAGAGAGAGAGAGATGGGGAGAGAGAGAGGAGACTAACACTTCTGTCACTAATCTGCTATCATTTTTTTTTGGTGATATCTACTTATATACTAGTTCAGTTCACTTCAATTAATTCAGTATTTCTTGACTACCAGACATATAATAAGCATGTGTTAAGTGTAGATATGTGTCAGGTGAGAAAGAAAGGTAGGTATGATGGATAACACACTTTTACTCATTAAAATTTTTAAGTAGATGGAAGGATGGATAGATGGATGGATGGATGTGTGAACAGAAGGAAGGACGGGAGGAAGGGAGAGAGGGAGGAAAACTCTTCAGTAGTCATGAAAATAGAATGTATTTGAATTGTTAAGCAATTGTTTCTTCAAGTTGTCATCTAATTTGCATTGTATATCTTTCATATACAAATAACAAAAAAAGTAACTCCTTCTTAAAAATAGTTCTTGTTTGGATTTCTTTTAAGAATTATTAAACTATATTTTTTGTTATTTCTGATTTTATATTTAGATTTTGAATGACTCTTTTTTGACCTAAACAGATAGAGGCAATCAAATACACACTTAGATCATTAATTGAAAGCTAGTATAGCTTTGGGCAACTAAATTATCTTTCCTTTTTTTTCTGTAAACTTTTCTATAAAATATAGAAAACAATTTTTATCTACTTCAAAATTTTCATTTGTTTTATGAAATTTCACCAGTTTTATGAAAGGTTGTGGGGAAAAACTGTATCTGTATTAATTACAAAACCCTATGACTGAATTAATGTCTATAAATCAATGCTATATTTCATGTATTCTTCTGAAATTCACATCAAGACCATATTTCATAGGCAATTTGTAACCAATGAGTCATATTAACTTTGACTTCCTCTTTGCTCTCAACAATGTGTGTGACATTTCCTCAAGGTGCTGCTTGAAAATGCGAGGAGAGAGTATTTTAGCCAAATACTTGTGAAGAGGGTGATGATGTCTTGTGCCTTCAAGATGATGCCAATAAGTATCATCCATCTTAATTTTTCATGACATGTTTATCTACTTAATTCATTCTGGCATGAAGGGAGATGAAGATTATATGCTTTAGATGAGCTTGACAGTATGCAACATCCTTTTTACCTTATTAGATCTGTGAGTTAAGAAAACGAGAAGAGAGTAGAAAACAAATTAAAAAAAAAAACTTGTCAGTAAAATAGCCATTTGAGAATATTCCTTTCAAATCAATTACAGAAAACTGAGATTTCAAAAAGTGACCTGTGTGCCAATGAACACAAGTCAAAAACAGTCTGCTACATGAATATCATCTTTGCCTTTTTAAATAAAAGTTACTTAACCTTGATAGTAATATAATCTCAACTCCTGGTTCTGATGGCCAGCACGATTTGTTCCATGTTTTTGCAATTGTAAGTAGTGCTGCACTAAGCATGCACAAACAGACCTAATACAAAGTGGACAAAATACATGAATAGACAATTCTCAAAAGAAGACATACGAGCAGCCAACAGATACAAGAAAAAATGCTCAGCCTCACTAATCATCAGAGAAATGCAAATCAAATTCACATTAAAATATCACTTAATTCCAGTAAAAATGACCATCATTAATAAAACAAAAAAACAGCAGATGCTAATGAGTATGCAGAGAAAAGTGAGCACTTCCAGGCAGAAAAAAGAACAAAATCATGAACTTCGCAGCAACCTGGGTGGAACTAGAGTCAATAATACTGAATGATCTCTCACAGAAACCAAGATCTGAGTATCACATGTTCTCACTCATATAGCGGACCTTGAACATCCATCGTAATACTATAAAAAAAGGACCGACAGTGGTGGGAAACTATGGGGGGGAGAGGAAGGGAGGTGGGATTAATGGTAATTAATATCTGTCTGGGGATGGGGAGACACCCCTTTTCAACAAGAGTGCCTGAACGAAGCATATTTGTATACCTAACTCTTAACTGTACCCCACAATATCAAAATAAAAAATATTGATATAAAAAATAAAATAAATAAAAATTTAAAAATTTTTTAAAAAGAAAAGGGAGCGCTTCTACACTGTTGGTGGGTATGCAAACTAGTTCAACATCTATGGAAAATAGTGTGGCGATTCCTAAAAGAACTAGAAATTGGCCTTCCATATGACCCAGCACTCCCCCTTCCGGGGGAGGAACTTAAATCACTCTACAAAAACGACACCTGCACACGCATGTTTATTGCATACGTGTTATTATTATTATTATTATTATTTTTTTTGAGTTGGAGTCTCACTCTGTCGCCCAGACTGGAGTGCAGTGGCCGCTCCCAGCCACCGCAGCCTCGACCTGCCGGGCTCCGGCGATCCTTCCGCCTCAGCCTTCCGAGTAGCCGAATTACAGGCATGCGCTACCACGCCCGGGTGATTTATTTATTTATTGTAGAGATGAGGTCTCGCTGCCCAGGCGGGTCTCGAACCCGCGGGCTCAGGCAATCCACTCACCTCAGCCTCCCAAAGGCACGGGGTTACAGGCTGAGCCACCGAGTCCGGCTGCATACATGTTTTATCTAGAAAGATCTTCCCAGTAATTTTGGATTCACAATCTTCTGAATTAAATTTAATTCATTATAGATTGTTCATATGTTCCAGATGTTCACATAATTTTACTATGTCGCAACTGATGTGTAGTAGGCTACTAGATGTCCTCACATCCACCCCATTATACAGAGCTCCTTTCTCTGTGTCAGTACCACGGACAGGGTAGCAATCCTTCTAAAAACAAAAAAGCCTTTCCATAGAACTGTGTTGTCCAAGGTTAGCTCCAGAAACACAGAAAAGAAACTTCAAGGTAGTTTATGATTGAGTGATGCATCTAACCAAGCCAAAATATTTTAACTCTTGTTAACCTTTCAGTCACTGGCTTTTATATTTTACCGAATTTATTTTTTATACATTCAAATCTATTTTCAAAAAATAGAATAAAATCATCAACTTTATTTACTAAATATATCGTGTAAAAAGAATGGCATTTTTGAGCAGGTGGGTGTAAGGATAAAGTAGCTGGGTAGAATGTCTCCTACTGTCATTGCTCTGCAATCAGACAGACCGAGATATAAATATAGCCCTACTATTGGCTAGCTGTGTGACCCTGCAGAAATTACCTAATTTCACTTATAGTCAGCATTGTGATTTTTAGTATGAGGTTGATAATATTATCCATTTCAAAAGGTTCTTCTGCAAATAAATGAGATATTTGCTTATCCCTGTGTTCAGGACAAAGTTTGTGCTGAATAAATGGTAGCTATTCTTATCAATTATGTCTTTTAAAAGAATGTTTTCTTTTAGAGTTGTGAAGTACTTGTGAGGATTTACTACACGAATAAACTGCATGCAAGTGAGTGGGCCCTTTCTCCCCCTCATAGTGGACCAGGGATCCAATGTATCATTGTATGCTCCTTATCCCTCCTCCTTTTCTCCTTCCTTTAGCCGTGTCCAGCGTCTGTTCTTCATTGTTTCCAAAGATTATCTTTCTAAAGTCAATTCAGTGACTCTTTCAACGTCAGTGTTTTTGTTTTTGTTTTTCATTTAGTTTTGTATAGTCACAAAAAAGTAAATTCTTTCATTGTTAATGTTTTAGAATGTGAAAGATACACAGGGGACAGGTGCCGTGGCTCACGTCTGTAATCTCAGCACTTTGGGATGCAGAGTTGGTATAACTGATTGAATTCAGAGGTTTAAGACCAGTCTGGGAAACAGTGAAATCTCAAAGCTATAGAAAGAAAGGCGCAGGAGCGGGGAGGGAGAGAGAGAGAGAAAGGGGTGGGGGGAGAAAGGAAGGAAGGAAGGAAGGAAGGAAGGAAGGAAGGAAGGAAGGAAGGAAGGAAGGAAGGAAGGAAAGATACACAGAGAAGGAATATCATTTCTTATACTACATAACACTCTTTGTCCATAATTATCTCAATAGCAATTATATACAGTTAATGTATAGATCAAGCTCAAGTACACAGAAAAAGTAAATATCATATGCTTAATGAACAGCTCAAATTTTTGTGAGATATTTACGATGTAATTTACTATATGAATCATTTAATAAGCTCTCTTTACTGTTCCTGTTAAATGGAACAGTGAATTAGTGGTGCTATCATTGTATATGTCAGAAATTGTTTATCTACTTTCGGGATCTGTTTTGGACCCAAGTTATCTAAATTAGCATTGTCATAACATTCTAGCGTTAGACATGGACTTAAATTTACTCTCTTCCCTGCTGCCTAACTTGTGTAACTGATTTTTAACATAAACAAAGAAAGTTTAAATTGCTAGCATTGGACCAGCATACAGACAAGTTAACTTCTTCAGTTTTAGGGAATAGACTTATAATATTAATATATAGGTTTCTGTCATAATATTTGTAAATTAAATGTGTCTCACAATCTACAGCTAATGAAGTCCTACAACCATTTTATTATCAAAATAAGACTCTGAAGTAGATGATTGCCTACTTCAAAGTAAAATATTTTTAATTTCTTGGGTGACAAATTATGCATTTTGTACATAGATTATTTGATATTTTTTAGCTCTTTCTGAGGAAATATATTTGGTTTCCTATCTTGTTTTAAAATATGACAAAGAAAATATCTCTTAATTTATCGCTATTCCTGTATATTTGGACAGTATTTTCTTTACAGTAAAATAAATATGAAAATATTGAAAGATGTATTTTAACACAATTCATAGATGCATATTTTATGTCAATCTTTATATTTTGAAACAATCTCTTCTTCATAGGGAACAGGATTTTTTTTAATGTTTCATAGAAGCAACATTATGAGATTTATTTCTCATATGAGGAAACACTCTGTATTAGTTTGCTAGAGTTACCCTAACAAAGTACAACAGAATGTGTGGCTAAAGCAACAGAAATTTATTTCTCAAAGTTCTGGAGGGTACAAATCTAAGATTAAGGAGGCAACATGTTTGGTTTTTCTGAGGTCTCTTTCTTTGACTTCCATGTATCTCACTCTGTTCTCACATGGTGTTTCTTCTTTCAGTTCACAAGCATGCTGTCCCCCTGTGTGTCCAAATTTTCTCTTATAAAAATACCAGCTTGATTGGATCAGGGTCCACCTTAATTTCCCTATTTTAGTTTAATCACCTCTTTAAAGGCCCAACCTGAAAATACAATCTTTTTCTATTTTGTGCAGCTTTTACAAAATACCTGAGACTGGGTAATCTATAAAAAACATAATTTTTTTTCCACATTTTTGGAGGCTGAGAAGTCCAAGATTAAGGTTCCAGCAGGTTTGGTTGTCTGCTAAGGACTGCTTTCTGCTTTCAAGGTAGCAACTGGATGCTATATTCTCTGGTGGGGAAAAATGCTGTGTCCTTCCACTGCAGAAATGAAAAGGCAAAAGGGATAAACTCTCTCTGTCAAGTCTTTTTATAAGGGCACCTAATTCCATTCATGACAGAGAAGACCTCATGACCTTATCACCTTTTATAAATCCACCTATTAATGCTATCACATTAGAAAGGAAACATTCAAACCAAGCACAGTTACCTTCTGAAGCACTGGTAATTAGGACTTCAAAATATAATTTTTGGGAACACAATCCAGCCCATACTATGCACCAATTAAAATTTAATTCCAAAGGTGTTATACATAGTGTCTATTTCAATTTTGTACATATTTGGATAGAAATGGAAAATAGATACATTATTAAAAACAAACTGCAAAGTATTTTTTGGAAGAGAAGACAAACTTGATGGATGAAGGATGGATTGACATTGCTTTTAATAGTCCAGTTTCATTATTCAGAGCATGTAATACATTTATAATATTATATTAAACAATTGGATTAATGTTAATTTCTTTCTCTTGTTGCATGTTCATGTCATGATAGCAATGGTTTCAGAAATTATGAGGGAGGTATTTAGAAGACAGTGAACCACTGGGAAAATGATTCACTCTTCATATTGTTAGTTTTATATCTTACACTCCCATGGATAATATCAAAATAATTTACTGTGATTAATGTTAACATAATGAGAAGTTAGTATAAGAGAAGTAACAGTGATTTGCCACTCTATTATAAAGTATTATTATCATTTAAGATTATTATTACAATCTAGTCCTATTACTTTTCTCATAATTTGAATAAATTGAAATATAATTTAGAAAGAATATGCATAAAGTAAATGGTATGCATTTTCTATGTAATTAGTCTGTTTCTTTTCCAGTTATGCTAAATTTATTTTAATGGTAGCTTTCAAACTGACAGCTCAAGAAAGTGAAGACTTGTGTGTATTCTTTGAAGAATCATTGAATAGGTACTCGCCATCTTGCAGATTTGTTTATATCTAGACATTCATCAAGCTGTCTACTTTGCATACCAGCTTATAACTACTCTTTCTTCTGAAGGTCTGCTACATAACTTGTTAGAAAGTCTTGGTAGCAAATATGTTTGAAAATCCATATTTTCCCTAAACTGATACAGATAGTATATTACATACTAAGTTAGTAAAGTTGTTTTCTACAGGGTATGTAGATGCAAGTCTGAAACTGTTTCATGTATATACTGCATGAACAAACATATACATGTATTGAAGATAATGAGAAATATATTTCTCACTGTTGGACAAAGCAGTTGTAGGAAACAAACAATTCCTATGATACTGAGTTAATATCCTCAATGTGAGCATTAAATAATACATATATTTATCTGGATCTACAGGTATCTATCTATATAGTTATATAATGCATATATAGTTTAATACACTGAAATTAGTATGAATATGTTTGTATGCATATCTTTGTGGGTACACATACATACATACACACACACAAACACACACATTTCTAAGCTTATTCCACTGAAAGACCTAGGACCAAAGATAACCCTAGAGCAGTGAACACAAGTAGTGCCCAGAGTCCATCCTTCAAAAGAAATAATTGAAACTCTTTAGACAAGTGGTTGATTCCAGAACTTTTGCAGTGAAAATACAAGATAAGGTAGAAGGCATCTTGTGGTGTAAGAAACACAGGTGTTCCAAAACAAATGGGATTATGTTCAAAGGGCAAAGCAGATAACCCAAAAGAACAGTTAAAGTCCAAATATAAAACAATATAAGTAACAAAATAAATAATAGTAGCATTGAATCATAACAGACAGATTAAAATAAATGTCCATCAGCTTATATATACTTATGTAAAATATTAATTTAATAATAGAGAAGTATGGGGAAAATAATCAGTTCTCTGTTATACAAATATTTAATTCAATAAAAATGAAATAAATAAGGTAAATATTAAGTGTCTATTAAGCAAATATCACATGAAAATATATTTCATGCAAAATCCACCCATGGATGTTAAAAATCATTTGGAAAATTTTGCAAATAGGATATCTGCATAGTCTCAATGCATCTCTTCAGAAGTACTTTTTAACTACAAAAAGAATAATAGCCACCTTACTATGGAGACATTTGGCAGACAACATCAAGGTTATCAAGTTTAGCATCACCTGTAATAGACATGTCAAGTTCATGTACCACTTGATATGATGCACCAAGAAGGACATATACCACTTCTGTTGTATTCCTGTCAAAAGTACAAAACTTCGATCTAACTGGAAAATATCAGAAAAATCTAAAATAATGTACTAATCGTCTTGAAAATTTAAAGCCAAAGAAGGGAGAAATGACTGGAGAACTGTCACAGATATCACAGATTAGATTAAGAGATAAAACAACTAAATATAATGTAGATTCCAGGATTAAATCCTGAAATACTAAATGTACATGAGGAGAAATGCTGATAATATTTGCATAAAGACTGTCAGTTTATGCAAAGTGATAGAATTGTTTAAATCTTAATTTTCTAGTTTTTATCATTATGTAATAGATAAGTAGTTTGTTAATATTAGAGGGAACTTGGTAGAACATATAGATTAATTCTCTTTACCATTTTTTTTTTTCCAAAATCAAAAAAGGCTTTTTTTTAAAATTTTTTTTTTTTTGAGTTGGAGTTTCACTCTGTCGCCCAGACTGGAGTGCTGTGGCCGCTCCCGGCCATTGCAGCCTCGACCTGCTGGGCTCCGGCGATCCTTCCGCCTCAGCCTTCCAAGTAGATGGAATTACAGGCATGCGCTACCACGCCCGGCTGATTTTTTGATTTATTGTTGAGATGAGGTCTCGCTGCCCAGGCGAGTCTCGAACCCTCAGGCTCAGGCAATCCACTCACCTCAGCCTCCCAAAGGCGCGGGATTACAGGCTGAGCCACCGAGCCTGGCTAAAAAAGGCTTTTAAAAAAGTGCATGTGTAGATATGCTTTTTACTGGCTTTAAAAATCTCTGGTCTCTGTAACCTAGATGTTGGATATAAAAAATAACAAAGAAAGATTAAAATAAAATTGTGACACTTCAAGATGCTCTTTGTTATTGGTCATTCATTAGATGGTGGTACAAATTCTTGAGCCTTTGAAAAACTACTTTATAAATCACTTTAAGTGTTCAACAGTGGTATTAAATTTTTGGAAATGAACCCTCTGAATATTGGTTGCATTTTGTTCAAAAATATTTGGAAATGTTTGATCACAGCATTCAGCAAATGTAGCTCACGGATAATTCAGCTTCTGAAGCTTTTAGGGAAATTTAATTATTGACAAACAATTTTGCAAACAGGCAGATATTGCGATGTATCTCTGAAAAAGTGAGAGAGCTAAACAAATAAAATAATGAAAGCTCAAGATGTAGACTGGATTTAACTTGAAATTACAAAATTGAAACAGGTTATTTTAACGTCTTGTAAAAATATAGTGATAAAGTTCATTTTTATAAATAGATAAAATTTATTTTCAGTGGTGGAATTGAATGAAATTGAGACGACCTGTTATTTGCTGCCCCTCCAGTGAACACAATATAAACAGTCATAGAGAAAAGAATTTGTGAGATTTGTCTTGCAAAAATGCTTACTGAAGAAAGTTACTCCAGATGGCAACCAAAAGCTACTTTATGTATCTATTAAAATAATAATTGAATAAAATATTTACACATTTCAATATAAAAATATTTAATTAAGGTTACCTTTAATTTCATAAAATATGCTCTGATCTTACCGAGTACCTTAGCTTCTGCAAAGAGTACCTATCAGTTAAAACTATTAGTGTTAACAAAGAAAAATCAATGAATGGTGTCTACATCAAGTTGTCAATGTAAGGAGTTGGAATCAAACATTATCTATCGTTTATCTATCTATGTAACATATATAGACAGAAATTTGAATTGCTTAAGATTTCAAATAAATACTAGCTAGTATTTCAAATACTAGCTTAAGATTTCAAATTTGTGTAGAAATCACAAATGGAAAAAGGAAAAGGGAAAATATGGCTACTGAAACTTTTGGGAAATAATACTTCATTAAACAAGAATCTATTGCTTTTATGCTACTTAAGAGGATGGCTATGACTATTTAATTAGTTTGTCTTTTCTCAGCTAAAGATCTCAAACTCCCACCTCCATCTTGCCCACTGAGAGCAGTATCAATGTCTAAATTTGGTGACTGCACAACTCACAACACTTCAGGGCATTCAATCACCTACTATATCCAGAAAATAAGTAAGCAAAGTAGAGAAACATTTACTTGTGATCTGACTAGTGTCAGGGTAACATTTAGGGTTAGTGGGTTATATTGTTCCAGTGTTGAATGCCACATCCTAAGTGTTAGAGGGGTGTGTGTGTGTGTGTGTGTGTGTGTGTGTGTGTGTGTGTGTGTGCGCGCGCGCATGCACTTTAACCTTTTATTATTTGAGACCTTCTAAAGATCAGATCCTAGGCACTGGAATTTGTGCTTTATTGTAAGGGCAGAACTAAAATGAAGGGGAGATATTCAGAAAGTATTTTGTATGTTTGAGATATGTGCAATGAATACATGTATTATTGTAGATCTAGTTTGTATTTATATTATTTAATCACTTTTAGAATTTATTTCTGTTCCTATTTTTAAGATGACGAGAGCCTTGAGGGTGGGGAATTAGGAAAATAATATGAAATTCATATGATCTGAAAAAACTTTTCTTATTCAACCAAATATCTGCTTATTTATGCTTCCAAAGACAGGAATGATAGTGAGCTGATACATGCCAGTACACTCTTTTGGCTTTCTATAACCAAAGACTTTTCCTGTTGAGATATGACTCTTATACCGGTATTATAGGAAAATAAGATTGTGCCACCAAATACATTATTGAGATGTTAAGTAAATAAGTCCTCTGAACTCTCTTCAAGAATAGAACAAAAAAATAGTTAAGGCAATGAATATGCTTAAGTATGATATTTCTAGTCAGGGTGTTGACAAAGCAGATCCTGTTGAGTTATGACAAAGTAAAAGCATGACTTTTGTTGGGTTTTTTTGTTTGTTTGTTTATTTGTTTTTGAGAAATCGATAAATATTATATTTTGATACAAAATAATAGTCAGGAATAAATTTGGAGAACTATATAAGGTCCTTATCAACTCTATCATGTTACAGAATTTGCATTTTATCTTGACAAGATGGGCATTTAAATCTGTTAAACAGGAGACTTATATAAGTCTTTTTTATTGTAAAATGTCCATTTGGCAGCAGTGTTTAGAGGCACATGATAGTAGAAACAGCAAAACAAGTTTGGATATTTATGTAGTAATCTGTGAAGAATACAATATCTGAATTAAAGTAGGCCAGTAGGAATGGCAAAGGAATAAATACATTAGTAATAATAAATGGTAAGAATAAACAGTAGATATATTGGGTACTATGAATGTGGCACGGAGAAAAAAAGGTATGGTTTCTGGAGTGAGGAATCAAGTTGGTAGTCGAGAAATTGATTAAGACAAAGAATATAGAATAAGAAGCAGAAGCAGGTTGGAGAATAAGTGAGATGGAAGCATATGAAGTCCTTTGTAGCATGCAATTAAAAGCTACTCAAGAGTGAGTTGAATGTATGGCAATGATGTTCAAGAAAATCACTTGACCTGAGAATAAATGTCTAGAAATCATCAACTTTGTGGTTGGGGTTGAATCTAGAGAGTGAATGAGAGCTGAAGAAAAATGCTTTAATTAAGAAGATGATAATACATATCAATAATTAAGAAAAAGGCCAAAATAGAAGGATCTTTGAGAAAGAATTTGGGCTAAAAAATATATGACAAGCAGATTGAATATATTTAGGAACGACATAATACATAAAGACTAAATTTAAAAATTTAAGGCGTATTTGCTTGGTTTTTAGGTTCACTGTCTCTAAAAATGATCTGTAGCTTCTAGCTTTAAAACTGTGTTTATCCAAGCAATCACTTCTGGGCAAGGTTAACTAAGAATGTGTGTGTGTGTGTGTGTGTGTGTGTGTGTGTGTGTGTGTGTGTGTGTGTGTGTGTATGTGTACCTGAGTTTGTTTATATATTATATAATAGATCATGTATAGCCCATGAAACAGGTTGTATCATCAGGGAAATGGAGGACTGGAGTGCTCTGCACTGTCTTTCACATTCTTCGGTTTCGAGCAAGAAAAGTTACTCCTATCCACGACCTTTCGGCTAAAAGTAATATCTGACTCTACCAACTGTGTGGGGCCTGGGAAATGTGTAATAAATTTTTGTTTCAGGTATTCCCTGTGCTGTGGGAGATAAAGTGTTCCACACAAACAATATCTATCTATCTCACTTACAGTAGCTTAATCAAGGTGTCAGTAATATTTTTACATGTCATCATAAATGAGATTAACATTAAACAATCAAATGTTTCAGTAGAGGCTAAATAAATATTTACTGAACTGAAAAAATATATTTAGATTCCTATGTGCATTGGTTTCATGTTAATTATGATTTTTAATGTTTAAACAGTATACTCAAATTATCTTCAAATGGATCCTCCTTACAAAGTACTATTCTCTAAGTCTTCAATTAATTGAAATGTAAGCTTGAGTTCATCAACATTAAATAGTTATTTAATAAATGCCTGAATAACTTGCTAGAAGGAAGATGATTAATAGGTACACATTGTTTTTGCATGATGAGCATCTTCTTTTTTGAAGTATTACCCATGTAGACATATTCCTCTTTATTTTACTAGCATCTGAATAACTCTTGTGATTCCAAACAGATAAAAGTTTCTATTCATACTATACTTATGGAAAGCTATTGTTGATTTATCTTTTATATTTTCATTTTTTCCTTCTCTCTATACATTTTTAATTCAACGACTTTTTAACTTATGGATTGCTTTGAAATAGATCAAAAAAGCTAAATGTACTTAATCAAACTATAAAAGTTTTAAAATTCCATCACTGTGTTTAAATTTATAAAGAGTGAATATGGCAATGATTTTGATTATAATTATAATTGTATTAATTACAGTAATCTGCACAAATTTCTCCAAAACCCCCAAATCAAACCAACTAATATCTTGTGCCTGATAATACAACTAAATTTTAATTTTAACTGTTTCAAGTACATGTTCTTATACTTTTTAAAGTATAATTTTTGCCTATGAGAAAAAATAAAATCCTAGACTTCATAAGCACTATGCCAAGATTGTTGTACATTATCAATTTAACAAGATAACTTAGAATGGGTCTCAGGATATTATTCTTTTTCCAAGGGTTTAAGAATACAAAATATAAATGAAATGAACAAAACTTCTGTATTTTAACTTAGAGAAGAGGTTATGTAATATATGAAATCAGGCCATTCCACGGACTTGGGTAGAAGCTAATAAGCAGTAAAAGAGTAAGAAAAATTGCCTTGAAAATAACAAGAACCTTTGGTAGCACAATGTAACATTTATTTTAAAGATGAGGAAATAGTCTAGATTGATTTTAATAGAGAGGATCGCATGAAGGAAGGTAGTAAGATTAGCAGAAAGTAAATAACTGCTTATGAAATTTTTATTATATTCTCAGCACAATTTAGAAGTTGCTATTGTTTAATATTATTTTATGGAAGCTAAAGCAGTATTAAGGTAAATAACTTGCCAAAGAATAGTCAGAACCAGATATAAATTAGGAATATAATTTTATTATTTTCACAGCTAGCATCAAATTTCCCTTGGTAATTGACTTGTTTAAGAAAACTGTTCTTATACACCAACTGGGGTGGAAGACATAGCTTTAGGGAAAGTGATGGACGCAGGAGCTCAAAACACACACACACACACACACACACACACACACACACACACACACACACACGAAAATGCTTTCCATTTTAAAAAAGAGGTGGGATTTGAGGGCATGACTTTAGTATGCTGATGAAAGAGAAGTCAAAAACAAAAACAATAACAACAAAAGAAGAAAGCAAATAAATATTCAAAAGATACATTTTTGTGAAACTGGGTTCTACATGAGCTAAAAATCCAGAGACGTCTCCGAGGAGCTGAAAAACTTTGAGGAGCAAGAAGATGTTAAATGATCCAGTCTTGTACTCCTCACATCCTCAGTGAAGACTGATGAAAACTTGTCCAGGAGAGTTTTATTATAATGGTTTTGTAAAATATGAACATAGGTCTGTATTTCAAACTTGAAAGATACTGTGTGAAACAAACACATGTGATATGAAAAGCCTCGAGCCCAAGTTCTCTCCATTATTCACAAAATTTGATCTTTTGGTCAGTTACCTAGATCTTAAAAGTTAGAAAAGGTCATTTAATCTCTCTCTCTCTCTCTCTCTCTCTCTAAGGTCATTTAATCTCTCTCTCTCTCTCTCTCTCTCAATCTCTCTCTCTCTCTCTCTCTAACTTATTGTTTTAGCTGAGAACTAAAAAATAACATGTAGAAAATAATGATCTAGGTAAATTTTATCTGCAATACTACTGAAAATCTTTTGGAAATTTAAAGTAAATTAATGTAAATACAAATACTTTTTTAAAGAAATAAAATTATACAGTTTTATTTTTTAAATTACATACTTTGAATTAAAGTATTTCTAAGTAGAAATTATGTCAACTTGTTTCAATAAATAGATAAAATAAATCTGTAATTAGGAGCATCTGCTTGGTTATAATCACACATATGTTATAACCCACAAACAAAGATTACTCTCTTAAGTAAGCCAAATATATTCTCTATAGCACTACTTACAATTAGAATTTCTTAAAAAAAAAAAAGAATCTTTCAAGATATATGTTGAGGGAATGCATTATACAGTTAAGGCCATCGGATATGCATTCTGTGAATATTGTTCAATTCCTGGCTTAACCACCTCACATCTGTATGAATTTGAGCAAATTTCTTAAATTCTCCGAGCATTTGTTTTCTTCATATTCAAAGTAATGATTTTTCATTTATCTATCTCGGCCTGATGAACTATCCCAACGCTTAGAGATGAAATAACAACCACTTTAAGATGCTCGCATTTCTATAGAAAAGAAGTTGAGCTTGGCAGAAGGAGACTGTGATGTGTGATTCTTGGTGTCTGGAGTCTGTGCTCTGGCTTTCAATTAGTTTCCAATGGCTTCTTCATGATCATTCCTACAAATTTAGTGCTCCTCACCTCTCTTTCTCCATGAGGCATCTCATCCTAAGTTGTTTGGGCATTTACAATTTGGTGGTCTCTAGAAAGTCACAAATCTCACATGGTGACTGGCTTTAAACAGACAGAGAATGGGAGCTTCCCATTCATTTAAGGGCTACAACAAGAAATGACCACTCCGAGATGTCATTCCCACTGGGTTATTTGATTACAGAAGAAGTCTGAGGGCCTGCCCATTCAATGGAATGGAGAACAGCCCAGACAATTGAGGAAAAGTGGCAAAGCCATAAGCCAATATAGCATGCCTAATTGAATGTATGGTTCTATCTATTTTTTAAGAAATACAATATGTCACACAGAAGAATGATGCCTAACTTATGAGAGTTTTGTGAAGTTTAAGTCATATGTCAAGATCTGGCATATATTTAATAAACAGTGTCAGTCTTATTAGATTGAACTAGGGTAACATTTCCTCCAGCTCAGTTCAGATTATCATAATTATAAAACTGAAAGTAATATTGTTTTTAAAATAGAGTGATTTGACTAGTGTTAAATAGAAATAAATCAAGGTCATAGCACTCTAGCAGAAAAAATACACAAACTCATAAAGACTTACAAATTTTTCTAACAAATGCCATTCACTGGCATTGTCAAGTCTTCTTTGATGTTCTAGTATCTCTAGTGAAGCAGGGGAGTTGCAAGAAAGTCAGGATTACCTGCCTGGGAAGTTGTTGAAAGGTCAGGAGATAGAATATGTTTATGGAAAGACAGATTTTCACTAAAAACTCAAATAATGAGAACCAAGGAACCAGGAAATTCAAAGAGCTTTGGAAAGAGTCAGTTTTAGCTTCTAAAAGGAATAAGTCCACATGCCAGTGTTCAGAAATTGGAGTAGGTAGTCACAGGGTGAGTTGCTTGGAGGTGGCTGGAATTAGGTTTTGATACAGAGGCAGTGGTGGCATGGTGATAGTGGAACCAGTTGTTACAAATAACACTAGGCCTTCAAGCTTCCCTTTATTTACTTGTAGTTACATTTCTTTCATCTTATTAAGCCAACAATCAAGTCTCATGTGGAATTGGAGCTGAAGTACATATTAAGCAAAATATGTTACTTTGTAATATGAAATACATATTAGGCAAAAATGTTACTTAGCCTTAAGTTTTAGCCTTTTCTATTTATTAACATTAGACAAACTGTTCCTTTTAGTTTTGATTTTTTAATGTCCTCATTGATAATTTATCAAAATGACATCAAGTCGAAAGAAAAAAAATAACTTGAATAATGTGAACTCTTTCAATTCATCAAAGATTGAAATGGATGGAGTGTTTATCTCTCGAACTTTTTCTGGTAAATCTGAGTAAAGGAAGGATATTTCAAGAGTGTGAGTCACATTTGTATTTATATCGGCACCTACATTTTTACTTGCATTGGCTTGCCACAGACTTGGGGAAGTAAAGCATTCTTTGTTTCCAGTTTGGTGCTAATGCACATGACTAATGCACTAATAAATATTGCAAGCAAATCAATTGTACTTCCTAATAGTTAGGTGAACAGCAATACCATTTAATGCAAGATCATAGGAGATTGAGCACGAAACCTGAAAAGGGATGATTCTAACCCTGACATTTCATTATTTCTTGGGATTTGTGTATCTCCCTTAATGTACAGTTAATGTAATTTGAGGTTATGAATCTTTTTTATAGTCTTACTTTATATTCTTAAAGTAACAAATCTCAAGTTGTGATCATAGCACGGGAAAGCATTCACAGAATTCTCACTGGGAAACGAAACACTCAAACATTTTCATCCTTCATTAGAAAAATATATAAATCTTGCTTATTATATTAGAATATATTCCTTGTGTGAACAATGACTAACATGTATCTGTTGTCAGTAAAATTATCAGAATCTATCTCATTCAGTTCATTATTTTG
This sequence comes from Cephalopachus bancanus, assembly GCA_027257055.1. Classification (NCBI taxonomy): domain Eukaryota; kingdom Metazoa; phylum Chordata; class Mammalia; order Primates; family Tarsiidae; genus Cephalopachus; species Cephalopachus bancanus. The sequence goes on from JAPVLO010000131.1 coordinate 7,513,164, forward strand.
TTCAGGAAGCATGGAGCTGAAATAACATGAGAGAATATGCAATAGACATATTGGTTTTAGCTGTAAATGCAATGTAATTGATCATCTCAGGACTCTGCCCACTGAGTTGTAGTCTCAGCATCAATTTAAAATGACTCAGCACCTTACATGACCATTCCTGTAAGGCAGCCAACAAAGAATGGCTTCTTTTCAGAGGTTTAGAAACATATGCAAAAAAGCATTTTCCATTCATTTTACATCTGAATGATATGAAAAAACTGCTCTTACTAAAAAAAAAAATCACTGTTTGCTTTCCTACATAAAATATATAAGTTTTTTCCTGTTGTGTGCAGATTTGCTGACATTTGGGGCAACATTTCTGTATATAGTGTATATGTGCATGTGTTTAACCACAAAATAAAAGAGTTACATTAGGCCCCATGTAATTATTGCTAGCATCCACTGATCAAAGAGAAAAAGGGATGCTCTAATACTCAAGCAAAGTAAGTTTAGCTAGATGTCTGAAGCAAAGGACAACACACACCAGGAAAAAAAAAATGTTGACTATTTCAGTAAAGAGGAGTAAGACAGACATATGGAGTTTGGGTTATTATCAGTCATTTCTAGAAGAAATTAGACAAAGCAGGGGCAAGTTCTGAATTGGATGCTGTCAAACAATGGGGAGAGTGTGGAAATAATGTCAATACTTATTATTCAGGAGGAAGGAGGATTGAATCAGGGCTAGAGGTAGCATTGGTAAAAAAATAATTATTGCTCAGAAGTAATCATGAATTATACCCCACATCTTTAAAATTAAAAAATAAGAGAAGTAGGGAGAATTAGTCATGGGTGCAACTATACTATAAACTTTTTTTTTTTTTTTTTTTTTGAGTTGGAGTCTCACTCTGTCTCCCAGACTGGAGTGCAGTGGCCACTCCTGGCTACCGCAGCCTTGACCTACTGGGCTCCGGTGACCTTTCCGCCTCAGTCTTCCAAGGAGCTGGAACTACAGGCACAAGTTACCACGCCCGGCTAATTTTTTTTGATTTGTTGTAGAGATGAGGTCTCACCAAGTTGCCCAGGCGGGTCTCGAACCCGCGGGCTTAGGCAATCCACTCACCTCAGCCTCCCAAGGCATGGGATTACAGGCTGAGCCACCGAGACCGGCTTATACTATAATCTTGACAATGTTCTATGATAAAAGTATTGTTCATGTTCTGATGATCTAATTTTCATCAGGGTTGATTTTTACTTTCTTATTATGTTGAAAAAATAGAAAACGTTTAAACACACAATTTACCTTTTTTTTGAGAAGTCTACATTTGTTAAGATTTCAAAAGTTTTGAAAAATTAAAATTAGGAAGAATGGAAAAAATTGTTAGAAGAGTTAGAACAAAACTATATATAGGTAAATAGAAAGACAGAAATAGTTAGACGTCTCACATATAATAAAATGTATTTATATTACTTCTATTATGTATATTAGATACATAGATATAATAGATATATAGTATATAAAATCTAGCTCCTCAAACAAATTACATATACTAAGTAAATGTAGAACAAATAACATATAGGTATAAATTTATAAACATAGAATAATATCTATCTTTGTATAAATTTCTGAGTCAAGCTATGAGCAATGTCTTTACAGTTATGATGAAATTTATCATTATAATGCTGCAAACATTTTCAGGAAAATAATTTGCTATTAAATTCACAGAAATTTATTTTAGAGTTATTGATAGTTACAAAATACTGCTAATCCTAAGCCCAGAAATACAGAAATTCAGTGTTGCACTTCAGGCAACACATGATATAAAACAACCCAAAGGGCAATTTGAAACTTCCTGTAGAGAGGAGGACAAGGAGAATATACAAAGGGCTTCATATTCATCTACTCTGATCAACCCTCACAGAGATATGGCTTCATGGCATAACACCTGAGGCATGTTTTATATACTAAAATACCACCCTTCTCTTCATGCCTTGTCCTCTTTCTGCTCTATCATTTTACAAACTTTTTTAATAGTGTTCAGATATTGTCATTTCTACAATTTAACAGACAGAACTAAACCTGAGACTGCATATTGAATACATTTATATATATGGAGAGAGAGACACTACAATAGCAAAATGTCTTCACAATATATGTCCTTTCTGACTGAGTTCCATGATTGCAGGATAATGATAATGTCTGCTTTTGCTCACCATTAGAACCTTAGTAACTGGGCAACCTTTCAAGTCCCCTCCGGCTGTGGAAGCTTTTCTGTCCTCTTAATAAATTCGACTTTCTAAAAAAAAAAGGTAAGTAATTAATACAGTGCCTGATACAGTGTGATATTCAAAATACTAGTTACATGAATGAATCAAATCCATGGTGAAGAGTCTGTGTTTACATAAGTGCATAATAAGGTATTGTATGTTGCAGTGATAACTGAAGCCCAAATCTCAGTGATTTAAAAAAAACAAAGGATCATTTTTCATGTATTCTACATAACTATCACGAGTTGGCTAAAAATATGTTTTTCATTGACTTCATTTACAAATCAAAATAATAGAACTTCTGTTTTGGAAAATTGCTAACTGATAAAGCAGACAAAAAGATTACTGGTATTTAGTTGGACACATTTCATTGGACAAATCAAATCACATTAACCAAAATTCAAAATCAGGATAAGAATAGTGCCTTAGAAAAAGCAGAGCATATTTGTGAATGACCATGCAATATTCCATATGTGGCCCAATTAACACCAAAATGTTTCAAAAATAAAATCAGAAGGAAACTAATAACATCTGGCCTCAAAATAGTTATGACTAAAAAGTTATTTTTGGATTTATCTCCATGCTTTCAACTGCCATGTTAGAAGAGAAGCTAAAAACTATGTGCAGGCACCAACAGATTAAAACAGAATTCTTTGAAAACTGTGCAAAATAATTCATATGCTAAGTCAATTTGAGATCTAGACCTTCTTTCAAATTTATGGAAATAAATCATATGCTTCTTTCTCACATTCCTTGTAAAGATATATTAGTAGGAATGACAGAGCTTTCTAAACTTTAACCGAATTTAAGGAAATGAAACACAGCTAATTTGAGAGATTGAAAATACAACTGTTTCAGAGATAACCTATTCAGTGTGCACATATTGCAAAAAAGCTGCACTCTATTACATGTAAGTACCTCCCAGTCTTTAAAGCGTGACAGCTTTTCTGGGCATCAATAAAATTACTGTGACTCTGACACATCCAATAAAACTCTCCCAGTGTTTTCATAACTACAAGTGTAGAGAATAAAATTTTGCCCAACTTGAATTTCTTTCTTTCTTTTCTTTTTTTTTTTTTTGTTACTTTTGCTGCTGGGAATATCCATTTGCCTATAAAGCAATTTCACTGGTGACAATGTTGTTAAAGAAAAAGAATGTCAATGAAGGTTGTTTTAGGTGAGCTTAATTAACAAGGTTTTAAACAATTTTTATAGTTTACCAATTCCAACAGAATGCCTTTATGATGCTTCTCTTACTGTTAACAATAAAAATGTGTTAAATAGCTGACTTTCTCCAAATGACATTCATCCTTAAAGGACTTAACAAGCCTCAGCTTTTGCATAATACTCTTTCCATTCATTCCAGACCTCACAGATCTCTTTTTTTTGCATAGCACTGTAGCGCCTGAACTACTGATTTTGTTATTTAATAATGTGTACCATCTGGAATTGTTCCCAGGGTAACCTGTCTCTTACAAAAATTGCATTTTCCCTCCCCACCTTTAATCACACTAAGTGATTAGAGCTAGCAGTTGTAGAAAGATCAGCCATTACAATCTTATTGCCTACTATGAGGAATTTACCATGTGAGGCCTCTGATATTCATTAATAAGTACAAACCCTACTAAGACTTACTGTTCCAAGCACAGTTTTATTTTTTTGAAATATGGCAGTGAACAATATAAGCAGAACCCTTGCATTTAGATGTAATATTAATATTTAATATGTAAAACAGCTTTGTCAGATTGAAATTATCTCCTTTTTGGAGATTAGAGGAATAAATGGGTGAGAAGGGCAGGGGTGAGTGGCTTACTCAGGTCAAGCTACCAGCTAGTGGCAGAGGGTATTAGATGTGGAGCTGTTATAATATTTGCTTTCTTACTGTATTCATGTTGGTAGACAGTGGTCTCACTTTTCAGCTTTTCCAGTTCCATCGTGATTTGCTACACTGTTAATCTTGGAATCTCTTCTTCAGGGTGGCCATTTTTCCTTTAACTTAGGTAAGATGACTTTCTTAACCTCATTCTTTCATTTCCGTCTTGAGTCCTAACAAAGCACAAAGACCTCACAGTCTCTCCATCACTGAGGATGAATCATTTTAAGCCTTGTTTTTACAGCACCATGGAAGCCAACTTAAAGACACAAATGAATGACACAGCCTTCTTCCTTAAAACAAAACTAAAGTTTAGTGTAAAATTGATCAACATTTTTTTTCTTTTTTTGAGTTGGAGTCTCACTCTGTCGCCCAGAATGGAGTGCAGTGGCCGCTCCCGGCCACTGCAGCTTCGACCTGCTGGACTCTGGCGATCCTTCCGCCTCAGCCTCCCAAGTAGCTGGAACTACAGGCACGTGCTACCACATCCAGCTAATTTTTTTATTTATTGTAGAGATGAGGTCTCGCCAAGTTGCCCAGGTGGGTCTCGAACCCGTGGGCTCAGGCAATCCACTCACCTCAGCCTCCCAAGGCACGGGATTACAGGCTGAGCCACCGAGCCCAACTGATCAACAGTTTTTAAACAATGTAAATCTCTTTAATTATACCTGTGTACAAACAGCTTTGATAGCATCAGTCACAGAATCATCAAAGAAAAATCACTAGTTATTTACAATTTACACTATGCTACTTTATTCCAGTTGTATTCATTTCACCATTATTGTCACCATAATCATCCTCACATATTGTTGAAGAGCCACCATGGCCCACTGCACAAACAATGTATTATAATAGCATTCTGTAGAGAAACAGAATCAATAAAATGTGTGTATATGCACATATATACATATATACATATATAGCATTTATACATATATACACATCTATATGCACACAGATAACTATATATGTATAAAAGGAGAAGGAGAAAGAGAATTAGACAGACAGAGACAAAGAGAGAGAGAGAGAGAGAGAGAGAGAGAGAGTGAGAGAGAGAGAGAGAGAGAGACAGAGAGAGAGAGAGATCTATATTAAGGAATTGATTTATGCAGTTGTCAAATTGACAAGTTTAAAATTTGCAGCATAGGCTGTCAGGCTGGAGGTCCAGGGAAGGGATGATATTGCAGCTCAAATACAAAAGGAGTCTAGAAACAAAATTCCCCTTTCCTCTTAAGACCTCAGCTTCTTTTCTCTTAGTACCTTTAATTGATTGTATTAGGCCTGCCCATATAATGGAGAGTAACCTGTTTTACTCAGTCTACTGATTTAAGTATTAATCTCACTTAAAAATTATCTTCAGAAAGACATTTAGACCAATGCTTGACCAAATAGCTGGATACAGTGGCCTAGTCAAGTTAGCATGTAAAATTAGCTATCACAGAGCATGGTTTCAATCCCAGGTCTGTCTCTCTAGAAAGTCTCAGACTTTTCTGTTTTAGTCTGCTGCTAAACACAGTGCTCTGCATAGAGAGATAGAAAAATATTATTGATTGAATGCATAAAATAGCATATTTTAAAAATTCTCATTTTACGTGGTATTCTTTATTATTCTAAGCTAAATTAGAAACTCAAGGTGATATAACAATTTTGGTTTGCCTCTTGATACTTAATGAGAGTTATTTGCTACCAAGACTACCCAAGTCAAAACGATTATAATCAGTTCCAAAGTTATATTTTGATTGCAATACATAGATCAAATGTTCATTAATATTGAAACCAGAATACTGAATCTACTGTTCTTTTCTCATTTACTTGTATTAGCATTTTTAAAATCTCAGAGAAGACCTAATTAATTTAAACTATATTCTGAGAAACTTTCTTCTGAGAGTAAAAAGGAAGAAATAATGAAAAACACACATTAAGGGGGAAAATAGTATCTTGAGAAAGGAAGGCAGTGACAGAACAATAACATTCACTCTGAGTCTCCCATTCATCTGTTCTTAGACGCTCTGACATAAATTCTCCCCTAGGCCTATCTATATCCCTAAACTGCTTCTTAAATTCTGCTATCCCTGAAAGTTTCTTTGTTTGATGTTAAACATTTACCATATACATGTAAACTTATATCTGTGAGAATTTCTTCTGAAGGACAGCACTTAACTGTTTTGCAGCCCATTTAAATATACCTGATGAATTCTCTCTTTTTGATCTACTTTATAACAATCCATGTAGAAAACAACAATGAAAAGTTTGGTGAAAGAATTATATCAAATACATAAAAGCAAACACAAAACCACATTTTTAAAAATTGCTCTTTTGGACATCACATGTATTTTTTTAAATGTAGACCCTAGCTATATTTGAATTTACGAAATGTGAGTGGTTTTAGGATGGAGCAAATTTAAGTTTTTTAAGGTTTCCCATTTTTTCATTTGATTCATTTCTAAAAATGTAATTTAATCATATCTGAGGCCTCTAAACATGCAGTCAGATTAATCATGTATTCAAAAATTTTTAGATTTTCATATCTATCTACACATGCAAATATTCACACATAATTTCTATTTGAGTGCTTCTTTGTTTCCAATTTAAATAATATTATTGATTAAATGTAAATATATTTCTTTAATTCACTATCGATCTTCAAATTTGGGTTTATTATATTCTTTACTTCATGAAAACCTTTCTTTAGAAAATATCTTAAATGTATAATGTCTTAGCTTATAAACATTTTTGAATATATAAAAATATACTAAATATTGTATTACATACCATATTGGCTTAAGTTATATTTAGAATCGGTTGGTTGTAAAATGTATACAAAATGTCATTTTTGTCTTTAAAGATTTTTATAAAACTCTCAGAGATATAAAATAGAAAATATAAAATAGAAACTTAGAAAATAATAAATCTATTAGTAGTCAACTCTTATCTGGTCTACTGGAAAAGAACGAATCTCCATGCTGTGTGTCTTATCCTCGAGACACCATTCTCCTCACTTGACAGAAGGATCTTTTTGAAGTAGAAATCAAATCACTTCTCTCCCTGCTTAATAATCTCAACGACAACACACTACTCTGATGATAAACACAAAATCTTTAAAGGAGATCTCCAGGTTCCTCATGTTGTGCCCTACCTGGCTCTTGGGCTCATTTTACACCCTTACTTTCTAAGCTTTTTCCTCATGCATATCCCTCCCACTCTCGTACCATAGTGCCATGCACACTCCCACAGGAGGGTCTTGGCACCTGTTTCTCTCTTTGCCAGAAAGATTTTCATCGACCACCCACCTCTCTCCACCTAATAACCCTGACTTCTTCAGCAGAACCTGAATCATTAGTTCTCTCGGGCACTCTCCCCATGACTTCTTGTTTGAGCAAAACCACAATCACATACTCCATAGCACTATTTACCTCTCTCAGATCACTTACAACAATTAATTTTGCATTTATTTACTATTTTGAGTGCATCTTCCCTACTTGTTTGCAAACTTCATGAGACGGCGTAACGTGTAATTTTGAACACCACATTTATTTGTATTGAATGCTTAAGTGCCTAAATTTCTCTGAACAAGGCTTCTTAAAGAAGCTGATGAATGTAGGATCATCTAGAAACATAGCAAGATTTTTTTTTTATCTAGAGGCATAGTATCTATATGAAATACTGAGCATATATCTCCATAATTGAAGAACAGGGAATATTTTAGTTGCCAAAATATGAAACAGAACAGGGTAGTTATCACAATGTGTCTTTAATGTGCTCCTTAGGTTAAAGCCTTTTAATTTTCTTTAATATTCACTCATACTTACTTATTTCTTTTAGTTACTAAGATTATATCTCTTACTATCTGAGTATTAGATAGCCTCACAACTTTCCAGCTAGAGCTGTGTTTCTGAACCTCCCCTGTAATTTGCTATGACTGTCTAATTTGTTTTTGTCATCGGTATTTGAACAAAAGTGTAGTAACTTCCAAGTCTTGCTTTTAAAAGACTGAATGTTTTCCCTTCTCTTTTTTTTACTTCTAATGGTCTGTCTGTGAATATGGCCCTAGTAAGCCTATTTGACTCAATGGCTGAGAGAAACACCTAACTAATGGTGTAGCAACAACAATAAAAACAAATAGAGAAACATAAGTCCATGAAAAATCTCAAAGGAAATAAATTTCTTGCAGCTTTAAATAGTCTCCTCTGAATGTTGATATGGGAGAGTAAAACAAAACTAAAACAAAACAAAAATTCACTTCTGTCTTTCATTAGACATTGCATTCTAGCATCTTTTTATTACAGCAGTTAAGCTTATTTTCTAACTACTAAAACACCAGTTCAATTCTACTTATGTGAATTCATTTGAATTTTAGGCTATGCAGAAATCATACACATGATTTATGAATTGATATTCAATCTTTGAATAAAAATAGACCTATAAACATGGGGAATATTCTTATAATCTCATCTCTGAATTTATGCTGCTTTGTGTATCAACATCTTTTTTTTACTGCTAGAACACAAACAAGGTTTAGCAAAAGATTATACCTATTAAAGTTAAGACATATTTTCTAAGCTAAAATTAAGTATGAAGGGATATTTTCCTGAAAGTGGGGTGAAAACAACTGATAGCCATGGGGCATAGACCATATGACTGTGGCTGTTTTGTGTTTTCAAAGCATTGCTGGAACCACAGTGGTTTTTAAAATAGATTTTATTTTTTAGAGTAGTTACAGGTTCACAGCAAAATTGAGTAGAAGGTAACCACAATCATTTTTGCTATGAGTCGCTATATAATTCCTTCAAGATACAACAATGACATCAAGGTAATGATAATAATAAAGCAATAATGCATCTATGTGAGATGATGCAATTTTATAAAGAAAGATGATTCTTCTGCCTCAGCATCCTAACTAGCTGGGACTACAAGTACGTGCCACCACAGCCAGCTAATTTATTTATTTTTATTTTATAAATGTCTACTTGTTTATTTCTGTGTGTTTGGAGGTGAGATCTTGCTATGTTGTTTAAGTTAATCTCAAACTCCTGAGCTCAAGAAATCCTCACATGTTGGCCTCCCAAAGTGCTGGGATTATAGGTGTGAGTCACCACACCTGGTCTCAGACAACATCTTCATAAAGAAGACCTTCCTGGTTCAAGATACACTTATGAGTGAGAATATATGAACTCTGTTCTTTGTTTCTGTGCTAGATTACTGAGTATGATAGACTCTAAATTACCATGTGTTTTAGTCTGCTGCTACTCTTCCAATGGTGTTGAGATAAAACGCACTGCTGGGATCCATTTTTTTTTTAATGGATTTTGACTCTTAAGCACATCTACTCATCTGAAAGGGACCACCAACTCCTACTGGATCTTAAGCAGAGATGCTTCTACCTGGCACCAAACTCAAGTTAACCAAAGCTTCATCTTTAGACTTGGGGGAAGATGTCAATCAAAATAAAATGCTCTTGACCAGGCAAAAAAAAGAAACCTTCCCACTAGTTTTTCCGTTTGAATGAGGCTACCTAAACTCTATGTTCGTTCTTGTCTTAATCCATTTGCATAGTTCTGCATTACACCATTCAGAGCATCGTCACAAGATCTTATTTAATCTGGATCCTGCATACCTTTCTAGTCTCATATTTTTTCACATTCTCTTGGCCATTATTATCCAATAATCTTTATCTCATTTTAGAAATGAAAAAAAAAAAAGTGAAATGGAGGGAGAAGGTAAAATTTTTTCCTGTTTAGGGTTTGTGTATTTGACTCGTTTTTGTTATGAGTCAAATATAATTAAATGCTTGTCTGCATTTAATTACATGCCTTATTAAATACTCTTCCGCAAATCACATTTGAATTCTTCTCCACCTGACTCCTTCAAATATCTACTAAAATAATCACTTTTACAGAGAGACATTTCCTTCTAATCAAACACATCTCCATTATTCCTTCTCATTATCTGTTCTTTTTCCTCAATGGTACTTAACACATTTTACAGTTATAGTTTCATGCTTGTTTAGCAGTTTTGTTCTCTATATTTCCAATAAGCTGTAAACACCATGAAGGCAAGTCCCACGCCTCAATTGTTCATCACCGAATTTCTAGAGCCTGATCTAATGTCTTACCATATGTAGGTACCCAACACATTTCTAACAATCTAAAAAAATGGCATAAGCCAGAAAAGAATCAGAAATACAGAAATAAATAAAATTTAAAGGTGGGTAAGCTATTACAATAATGAATAGAAGGACTTACACAGCACTGAAATATTTTAGATGAAAGACTTTTTAAGATATAGTAAACAGACAAATACTGCAAACTGCTAATGTAACTAGTGAAGGGATATTTAAGATTACCTATAAGAACAAAATGAAATTAACCTTTTGAAACACTGATTGATTACAGTATGTGTATCAACTTGAGGGAATGAGAAAATTTTTAATCAATAAGGATAGAAATCAGAATGTAGAAGATAAGTTAGTGCTGGTATATGAATCTGTATAAAAAGGATGCTTATATATAAAGAAGTGGGCATTTCCCTGTCACTGTGTGCACAGTACATTTTATAGGCCTTTCAGTAAAACTTTCTTCAACCACCAAGTAAGAATACATGAGAACAAAGTTTTGAAAATCGCTTGTGTGGTGGGATTTTCCCTCTTTCTCTTCTGTTTTGCTATAAGAAGCACATGCTTAAGTTTGTCAGCTGTTTCAGATGAAGGCATACCCCATTCCTTTGATTCTTATGTCTGGTTATAGTCAACTTCTTAAAACATAGTAAGGGCTACTTCACCCCAGAAGACTTTGTTTTGGACTCTACCCTATAGCACTCTGATCTGCACTTCATTCCTGTTTCCCACCTACTTTGTTTCTGAACTGAATTGGCTTCCCTATTTCTAGGACCATAACATTTAAAGATACAACATTTAGAATGATGCTGATGATCCAACATCTCATTTAATTTTCAGAGTATTTCTCTGAGATAGATATTGTTTTGGTTCTTGTTTCATGATTAAGGTAACTGAGGTACAGGAAGATTAGGGAATCATTTCAAAGTTACTCTGTAAAGTGACAGAGCCCAGATTTACTTTTAGGCATTCTGTCCCTAGATTCTAGCTCCTAACCATGCTCTATCATTGTGGCATTTGATCCACAAATAGTACCTGAATCCCACTTTTGCATTCAATTGAAAGAATTTGGGTATGGACAGGTATTGGTAATATTACACTTTTACCAATAAAGTTGAAGATCCTCACTTTGAGAGGCGAGGTGGGAGGATTGCCTGAGCCCATGGATTTGAGACCAGCTTGGGCAATTTGGTGAGAGCTCATCTCTAAAAAACAGAAAAAAAGTTGAAGCTCCTAGCTCTTATAGAAGTCAATGACATGCATCTCTTATAAACGAATTTACCAACTAAATATTGCATGATTGTAAAGCTTTATTGTTTTTTTCCACATCATCTCCAACTTTCTTAATACTTTATTTAAAATTCAGAAGGAATAACACATGGCAGATATCACTGTTACCTGACTTAATTCTATATCCCAACTTAAGAACTGACAAATGACAAAAGTTGAAGTCAATTTTAGGACATTATTAAAGTTTAGTTTGCATAGACTGTTGATTACCTTAATTTGTTTTCATTTGAACGGTATGTGTACCTATACCTAGTCTAAATGACTATGCTTTCCCTATCTTTTTCCTTTCTTAAAAACAGTTATACCAAACAGCCAAATATAGACACATCTCATCAAAACATATATCCCATTCTTCTTTTACTGAGTGAATTTATTTCCTGAATCCTAAACAATTAAACAAGAGAACTGCTTCTAGTTTTGATTTTCAACTATCTGAAGTCATGCCTGCTGATAGTATATTTTACTTAGTAATAGAAACAAGTAAATGTAATTTCTCATGGAAAACTCGCTAAATGGTATTTATAGAGACATGCAAATATATTTCTAAAACTCCTCTGATTGATTATTCCACATAAAAAACAGAACAATCATTCAATATTATGAAATAATATTTTTGCAAGACTTCTGTGTTCTGTAATTCTCTTTTTTCATCTTTCTGTCACTGTGAAGATATTTGCATGAAAATAGTTTCTCTGTTGCTAAGAGTTCATATGTTCCCGCTGCTTATTTCTCACCTGAAGTCACAATTCTCTGAATGTACATCATAATCATCTCTCCATCAGCCAATTTCAGAATCACAAACAAAGGAGTATGCCTTCAACTGAGAAATAAGCAGCAGGAGCAGAGAGAATCTACAAACCAAATACCCTATTTCATGGAAATGTCCCAATTAATAAAAATGCAATTGAAGAGAAATATTTTAAGATACATATCAATAGAATTATCACTTGACAGAAGTTTCTCAGTTTTTCATGACGTTTCAATGTGCTTTGTACTCAGGCTAGTTAAACCTGGTTTATTCACTGTTAATTATACCAGATGTCTTTTTATCCTTCTGTTTATGTTTAGCAGTCTGTCCCAGTTCTATCATTTTTAATTATCTAAAGCCTTTGTGCTAAGACTCATATAGAACTAATAACTCCTCCTTGGCATCCATTGATAGCTGTTGAGTAAAGTAAGAAGACAACAGATGGGCATGGGTTGCTTTGTGGACTCACATGGATACTCGAATAGACCTTAAATATCTCAGTCTATTAAAAATCGTGTTCCATATTTAATTTTAATTCCATTTACCAGCTTTGCTATGATGCCACACATTTCAATACTTCAGAGCTTATCTCATAACTTTAAATATATTTCAGTTTATTTTATATTTAGATGGTTGCAATACTAAGTAAAAACAAACAAAAAAGTTGATTTATCCCTACTCTATCGTTTCCATAAGGTCAAAACTTAGCAAGATGTAACCATTTGTAATTTTTCTCTATTAATTAGGTCTAGAAATTCACTCAGTATGTAATTCTTGCTTTGGCACTGTAGCAAGTAATAGAAACAACATAAATAATAAAGTTTTTTTTTCAATAAAAGAGAAATGAGCCGAGCTCGGTGGCTTAGCCTGTAATCCCACACTTTTGGGAGGCTGAGGTGAGTGGATTGCCTGAGCCCGTGGGTTCGAGACCCGCCTGGGCAGCGAGACTTCATCTCTACAATAAATCAAAAAAAAAAATCAGCCGGGCGTGGTAGCGCATGCCTGTAATTCCGGCTACTTGGAAGGCTGAGGCGGAAGGATTGCCGGAGCCCAGCAGGTTGGGGCTGCGGTGGCCAGGGGTGGCCACTGAACTCCAGTCTGGGTGACAGAGTGAGACTCCAACTCAAAAAAAAAAAAAAAAAAAGAGAGAGAAATGAGCAAATGTCTCAAGAAAGCTTAGTAGTTTCATGAGAAATGTATGTAGTTGGCATAAAGGTCTAAAAATAAAGAAGTACCTAGTTCTACCTGGGAGTGGCTAGAAAAACTCCCCAGAGAAGTAGAATAGAATCTGTGTCTTGAAAAATTAGTAGACTTTTTTTTTTTTGAGTTGGAATCTCACTCTGTCACCCAGACTCGAGTGCAGTGGCACACTCCTGGCCACCACAGCCTAGACCTCCTGGGCTCCAGCGATCCTTCAACCTCACCCTTCCAAGTAGCCAGAATTACAGGCACATGCTACCACACCAGGCTAATTTTTGATTTATTGTAGAGATGAGGTCTCGCCAAGTTGCCTGGGCAGGTCTAGAACCTGCGGGCTGAGGCAATTCACTCGCTTCGGCCTCCCAAAGTGCTGGAATTACAGGTTGAGCCACCGAGACCAGCTGAAAAATGAGTAAACTTTAAACAAGAAGAGTTTTAGGGAGATTAAGATTAAGGGAGGAAACAAGTAGGAAAGGAAATGGTGTGTAAAGAAAGTAATGTGAACCAAATAAGGCACCCAGGTGAAGCAGCATAAATATTAAGAGCTAATATAGATAATTATAGATAAATGCAAAGTTCTCTAACTGTTATATGCATAAGATCACCTGAAGAGCTTCTAAAACATAGATGCCAAGGCTCATGACGCCACTATTCTGATCAATAGGTTTGATCTTCAAATTGAAAATTTGCCTTTGCTGATGCTACTAGTCCATGCACTATTCTTTGGGATACAAAGGAAAACCAGCTAGAGTTCAGTGTGTTAGGTGAAACATCACAAGTGATCATATAGAAGAGAAAGCACAGACAGAAAAGCATACTAAGAAATTTGGGCCTACTTAAGTATCCAATAAGGGACAAAAAGGGGGGCGGGGAGCAAGCTAAAGAGTATTTATCAAAGAAGTAATATGATGTTTCTATATATTCTTTTTGTTATCCTGTCAACTGCGGATGTAAAAGTATCAGAAGCAAAAACCAGATCAGTGGAAAGACTTGCAGCAATTGATTTCAGAGTCAAAGGGTGCAAACAAGTAAAGACAAATTATTGAGGAAGGAGTTAAAGGTCTAGACAGAAAAGATATTAAAGGAATACAGGAATGATAATCAGATGTGGATACTACAGAAGGTGAAGAAAATGAAAGAATAGACAATATTTCTGTATTTCTGATCTGTGACTGTGAGTGGAAAGAGAAATTCTGTGAGTTTATGTCTCTAGAATTAAGGGCATATTGTTTATACAAATAAGTTTCTGAAGAAAATTCTCTTTGCTGGTGTAATCAGTTATGCAATAACTTCTATTTATTGCTATCATGTAAAATTTTCTTCATCATGAATAAATGTCTTCAAATACCTCTAAGAGGAGAATAGCTGAATAGTCTATGATATAGTCTTACTACAATGTAAAACTATTGCTACCCTGTAGCAGTTTATTGAACTCTTTCTACATAGATAATTTCCAAAGTAATGCACACAATATGATATACATAATGCACATAATTATAAAACATGCACAGATAAAATAATACTAAATCTTTCTATAAGGAAATATTTATGAAAGCTAACATGTATGAAAACAAGAGCAAGAAGAATATATTCATTTGAAGAGAGAATTAGATTTGGCTGTGGCAATCATATGGGGCTTTAAATTTAATTCATTATTTGTATTTTCACAAGAATGTATTATGTGAAATTAGAAAATTAGCTTTTAACAAATAACTTATAGTTAATAAGTGTCTTTCTTAATCTCTTGCCACTCTCTCTCGGGACCCTCAAGGCAGCCACGTGGACTGCGGCATCTGGCTCCCAAACAGGGACCTGAGCACAGGCAAACTCCTAATCTCAGGCGAAGAAATGCTCTGAGAGAGGTGCATCTAAAAATAAGGGAAGGTAAGGAGCGGATTTAGTTTCAGCTGGGTGTAAAACATGGGTAATTCTGGCTCCCAAGTGAGGAGTCTGTAAATCCAAGTGTTAAAAATCTATACTTCGAATGATGAGTGAGACTGAGCACTTTTTCATGTGTGTGTTGGCTGCCTGTATATCTTCTTTTGATAAGTGTCTATTAGAGAAATGCAAATCAAAACCACTTTGAGATACCACCTAACCCCTGTAAGAATGGCCATCATTAATAAAACAAACAACAACAGTTGCTGGCGAGGTTTCAGAGAAAAAGGAACACTTCTACACAGCTGGTAGGAATGCAGACTAGTACAACCTCTTTGGAAGACAGTGTGGCGATTTCTGAAGGAACTAAAAATTGACCTTCCATATGACCCAGCAATTCCCCTATTGGGAATATACTCAGAGGAACTCAAATCATTCTACAAAAAAGATACCTGCACATGTTTGTTTGTAGCAGCTCTATTAACAATAGCAAAAACATGGAACCAACCGTGTTGGCATCGAAGCTGGACTGGATTAAAAAAATGTGGTATGTATATCCAATGGAATATTATGCAGCCATGAAGAAGGACAAACATACGGACTTTGCAGCAAATTGGATGAATTTGGAGTCAATCATACTCAGTGATTTATCACAGAAAAAAAGAACTGAGTTCCATATGTTCTCACTCATAAGGTGACCTTGAACAATTATAATGCTATAAGAAAGTGATTGGCAGTAGTGGAAAACTGTCAGGGGAAGGGGGGTTGGACTGGCAGTTGATGGAAACTGCTAGGGGAGGGAGGGGCATATCTCATTAACAAGGATACCTTCATGATCAATGTTTGTATACATAAACCTGAATTGTACCCCACATCTTTATAATAAATACATAAATTAAAAAAAAATAAATCTATTCTTCGGGCGAGGGACTGCCTGGTTAAAGTTTCTCAGTTAGAGGAGTTCTTAAGCTCTGTGCAGGAAACATACCCCTGGTTCCCCACTCAAGGGACAGTTAATTTGGATACTTGGAACAAGGTCAGTAAATAGCTTAGGGAGTCAAGTTTCCCCCAAACCTTGTTCATGGCCATGCTAGCCATTCTTGCTTGTCAGGTTGGCGGAACAAGGGGAAATTCTTATTGGACTTATTTCCCAGACCCCCCCATTCTCCAACCCACTACTTGGGCTGGTGGGTAAGTCCCTGTCTATACCAATAATATCGGTATGTTGGTAGGACAGTCTGAAAAACATATTACTGCTGACCATAGTACAAATTTTAACTTCACAGGGGCTAGTAATGGCCCTCCTATTTGCCTTTCTAACACCCCTAAGGTGGGTTGTCTTCAGATGAGTCAAGAAAACAAAACCTCGTACCGGGCTACACAAATAGCACAAAATCTTCTTTATGATCTCGAGGCATTCAATCCCTTTAATATATTAAAACATTCTGCCCAGTATATTCTGAGTTGTTTTTTTTTAATTTGCTCTAATCCCCCTTTGTTTTTTGCCAGTCGATGCAGAGTCCTCCAAGGCAAACTCTGAGCCACCACAATAAGCCATCCATCACCTGCATTTAGAAAATAGAAAAGGGGGCGATGTGAAGAGTGGATGAGCACTGTCCAGACAGCAGACCTTGACCAAAGGCAAGGCCCCAAGTGAAGGCAAGGTCCGACTTGGTTGCTCCACACCCTAGCCAAAGATCAAGGGATGCAATCCGCTACACAGAACAGCGTCTTAGAGCCCAAACATCTGGATACAAATAGTACAGATAAAGCCTTAGCCACAACAAGATAACCGCAAAACAACTCACCCGTAGGTAGCAACAAAATTCCGTTATAGCTCCCTCATAGACCTTGAATCCCTCCCAACTTCCTTTGTGTTTGATTATAAAATAAACATGCCAAACCAGTTTGCAGCCACTTCTCCTCCATCAGAGGAAAGTGTCCCACTTGGCCCCAGCTTTTCTTTATGTTTTTGTGTCTGCGTCTTTCCTAATCTCTCACTGCTCTCTTTCGGGACCCTCAAGGCAGTTGCGTAGGCCGTGGTAACAGTTGACCCTTGAAAAACCTGAGTTTAGGCCGGGCTCCGTGGCTCAGCCTGTAATCCCGTGCTTTGGGAGGCTGAGGTGAGTGGATTGCCTGAGCCCGCGGGTTCGAGACCCGCCTGGGCAACCTGGCAAGACCTCATCTCTACTATAAATCAAAAAATTAGCTGGGCATGGTAGCACGCACCTGTAGTTCCAGCTACTTGGAAGGCTGAGGTGGAAGGATCGCCGGAGCCCAGCAGGTCAAGGCTGCGGTGGCCGGGAGCGGCCACTGCCCTCCAGCCTGGGCGACAGAGTGAGACTCCAACACAAAAAAAGAAAGAAAGAAAGAAAGAAAAACCTGAGTTTGAATTGTGTGAGTTCACTTATAAAAAAAATGTTTAATGAAAAGTTGCATCGTGTGCCTGCCTCGCTTGCCTACCCTTTCACCCCCTCCACTGGTCCTCTCTCTGCCAGCTTTGAGACAACAAGACTCAACCCTCCTTTCCCTACTCTTCCTCAGCCAACCCAACATGAAGACAAGAATGAAAGCTGTTATGATGATCCACTTCCACATAATGAATAGTAAATATATTTGATCTTATGATTTTCTTTTCATTTCTTTTCAAAGCAGGATTTATTGAGAGGACAAAAAAGCTCCCAGAGTGAGAGGGGACCCAAAGGGTTTCCCTTTCTAAAATAAATTAAATTTTTTCTTAATAACATTTTATTTTCTCTAGCTTAGTTATTGTAAGAATATAATATATAAAATGCCATATACAGGCCTGGCATGGTAGCTTATGCTTGTAATCCCGGAACTATGGGAGGTTTAGGCAGAAGGATTGCTTGAGGCCAGGAGTTTAAGATTAGGTTGGTCAACATAGTGAAATTTCATCTCTATGAAAAAAATAAATCATATACAAAGTATTTATTAATCAACTGGTTATATTATTGGTAAAATTTCCAGGAAACAGTAGGCTATTATTAGTTAAGTTTTCAGGGAGTCAAATGTTAAACATAAATTTTAGACTTCACAGAGTGTCAGCATCCCAACCCCCATGTTGTTTAAGTATCAGCTGTATATATAATAACACTACAAACAGTAATCTACCCATTTACAGCAATTCCATTAATATCTCCAGTGACTTCTTATGCTAAATGTTTGAAATAGTAAATATCAAGTATATCACATATCAAAGTACATTACCTGTATTTTATTTGTGACAATGTGGTGTCAGCCCCTAAATGTAAAATGGAGTTTATGGAACAGACTGGGATGTATAACAGATACTTAAAAAAAACTATATAGTGATTTGAATATCATTTGCAATAAAAGTGGTTGCTGCAATATTTTCACCTCTGTTATCAAGAGTAAGTACCCTCTCTCTCTACCAAAATAAAAAAAAGAGCTTTAGTCTTTTCTTTTCAAAAATGAATAAAGTATCTAACATATAAGGATGCTATGTAGTAAATTTGAAAATTTTTGTGAAAGACTTAGTATAGTCTCTGGAACATATAAACATCATGAATTTTTTTTAAATGCCAAATTTATTAAATTATTAATTTTACTAATAATTACACATTATTTAAATAATTATACTAATTGTATGATTAAGAAGTATTGTTTTTGATAATGTAGTAGCATAATTCATTATTATACTAATATAATTTCTGATTGTATAGCAATAAAAGTTCAATATTTATTATTAATTTATTAGACTTAGATTGAACATGATTTTATATCAATGCATACACAACTACCCTATTCTTTTGGGTGAATATTTGGTGTTGTGTTATTTTACCAAGTGCTTAGTGATTCATATCTCAAATATTATCAATTTTAGTCAATATAAAAAATGCTACACTAAGAATTTTCACAAACTGTCTTGTGCATATATGCAATTAATTCTTTAAGACATGATAAAAAATGGAGCACTAGTTGAATGGTGCTGCAAATTAAGTCATTGCAAATCACTGTCCAAAATCTGTACAGTTATACTGTCATTGGAAGTATAGGTGTATATCCAATTTACTCACATTTTCTCACCCTCTAAGAAGCATTGTGTATCAGCAACATTCTTTAGACTGTATTTGTGTAAAGTCATTTCTTCCTATTTTCATTTACATTCTTTTTGCTACTCATGGAATTGACTATATGGTCATATGCTTACAAATGATATTATTTTTTTTAAAATGGTGTCTTCATATAATGTGTCTATTGTTCTACTGGATGTCTTTTTTTCTTTTTCCTGTTTGAATGAGTTGCTTCATCTTTAACATTAAGAAAACTGGCAATTTGTTGTATGCTTTTAAAATACAATTTTTCTATTTTGTTATTTATCTTTGATGTGTTTATGATACTGTTTGCCATTTAGACATTCTGTACTGATGAAACCTCCATAGTCAGTACTTAGACCCCAGACCTCTTAGTTGTAGTGAAGCAGGCCAGCTGGAAGGCACAGGCAATGTCAGAGAACAGTTTAAGAAAAAATCTAAAATATATTCATATATTAACTCCACAGCCATGGAAAAAACTAACAACAACAAAAACAAAAAACACTCTCTGAATTATAATTCTGAACTACTTTTGGGAACAGTCCTTGACAGTCCTGTAGAGAGCAAAAGTTATATGTTAATCTGATTTTCTCACTTATTTTTCAGATACAAGTGTAAGTCTGGCAAATTTGTCTAGTAAGCAATATTGTATGTCGAAATGCCATATGAACTTTTATGGCATGCATTCTTCGTTTTTTAAAGCACAGAATTTTCTATAGTCTCCATAATTTAATGGATTTAAATTAAACTTGTTTTGTACTACAAATATTCACCCAAAAGAATAGGGTAGTTGTGTATGCATTGATATAAAATCATGTTCAATCTAAGTCTAATAAATTAATAATAAATAAATATTGAACTTTTATTGCTATAGAATCAGAAATTATATTAGTATAATAATGAATTGTACTACAATTTCTCTTCAGATTGTATAAATCTGCCACCTTTAAATATGTTTAGAGTTAAAATAAGGTGAAATAATGAGTGAATTATATAACGAAAAAGGAAAGATACATTTAACATAATATGTATTATGACAAAAAGGTCAAAACATTTAGCCATTTGTTTAAACAAAAAATATTAAACACTACTGGCAAATACTTTAGGAGGAGGAAAAGAGACACATTTATTTAGGGATGATTATATTCCAGAAATTTATACATTATCACTTTTACTTTTCATAACTACAAAAACTAATGACCCAAAGTTATCCTTTATTTATCTTCACTGAACAAATATTTATTGAGCAAATACTATATGAACATTCTTCCAAGAATTAAGATACATAACGACAAAACTAGAAAAAATTGAAAACCTCTTGCCTTCTTGAAAACTACAGGGGGATAAGAATATGAAGGTTATAAATAATGAATCATATAGTTGGTTAGAAAGTTTAAACCATCTGTAAGATAAAAAGTATAGCAACTATTACATATAAAAAGCTAACATTTAAACCTAGGTTACCTCCTACTTTAATGGCCATCTCCTGTTCTAGTCTATCATGTGATTGAGATGTTAAAACTGAATTCATCCATATGAAAGAAGTTCTCAGAGCTTTGAGGACTGCTTTAAATTTCCAATTACAGTACTCCTGAAAGAGACAGAAAGTATTGAATAGAATACCCGGAGGCAGGGAGCCAGAGGCCTTTGTAGTTTTAGGCTATCAAATAGGGAGAAGAGACATTCAACATGGTCTTTAAGTAGAGCGATTATATAATTTATCATCCTTTACAGAATGTGAGACTGAAAAGGGGGAAATATTGATAATTATACTTAGAAAATAAAACTCCTGAGACTGTTTCAGACAAACTATAGGAAATAGTCACTCACTGATCGTTGTGAATAAGATTTTGCTGACCTTTCAGCAAAGCCAGAATATCTAGAGCAAACTGTCTTCAGTGTTGCAGCTTAAAGGAATTCACAGTTTTTGCCCCATTTTATCATTTATAAGAGGTTGAAAGCCTCAACCTTTTAGGATATTTGTGATGGATCAAGTCGTTTTGGCAAGTATAAGTAGATTCACTGTCTTATCTTGTGCAATGGGAAAAACAAACAAGTGAACAATCTTAGAAGCTTGTATAAAACTTTGTATTAGACATAGCTGGTAGAGGTCACAGTAGTACCAGGTAGACTACAGTTGACAATGCTTGAGTGGAAAATATCAGCCTAGAATGTATAATATTAATAATACCAGGATAGTGTCATTACATGGATGACTTCTTTTAAATTTCATGGAACTTTGACTACCATAAGGTCTCAGTGTATCAGGAGTGACATGTAATCTTGAAATTTTGATTTGTGGGGGATGCCAACAGGCATTGAGAGCATGACACCCTGACCAACATCATCCCTTACTATCTGCTCTCTAGTGTCATTCCAGGTCTGCCACAGAACATAGATATAAGAGTGACAGAAAACCAAGAAATCAAATATTTTTAGATAAAGGAATTTAGTAATTAGCAACAAAATTCAAGAGATTATTTTATGAATATAAAGCACTACCATGTATAGACTCATATACATAATTGGTGTCATACATCATGCCCAGTCTTTTAATTGAATTAGAAAGGAAAAAATAGACTATATGTTGAAAGGTACCTATAGAAACTTAAAAGTTTACTAGAGATTATTATGCCAAACCATGTATTGAAAGGTTGGACTGTCCTGGTCTTGCATCTGAAGTAGATTTGCTGAGGGGGGATGGGATAGGATAGGCTGCTGCTTGTTTTTCAGTAGAACATCTGAATGGTTTCTAATGTCTATGTGGAGGCAAAAAAAGACTAAACCCTTTCATTCCCACCTCTTGCTATTTAAAAAATATTCTTGTTTGTATCTGGGAACAGGGACAAAGATCAGGCTTCTGTATTTACTTCCTGCTGTATATGGGGCATAGAGCTGTCCCTACCTATCTAGAGCAAGAGGAAGGGATAAGAGGATAGGAGCCCATGGCGTTAAGTATTTTCAGTATTTGTATCCAAAGCATTGACTATAAGAATTAATATTACTATAGTAAAGTCCATTATTGCCGCTGTTATAACATAGCAAGTTTTGATGTTTAATAAAATGTATTTAGTTACCCCAGTGGGTTGACACCAACTACAGGAGTCCAGGCAGTTTTCACTGTTGTACCAGTAAATTCCTGGGAGGAGTGGGCTTTCTGACAGGGAAATATTATCTTAAAGTTTAACAAAAATAATGCAATCCTTGTGCCTAGAAGGAGATCCCAATGTCGTTAGTACCTTGGCACTGAAAAGCACTATAGCCGATCACAAACTTCTGTGAGTGAAATTAACCGACCTGGTCTGCAGTTAGCTGGGGAGGGTGTGGGGCAGATGTGGTTCCTGGAGCTTGCTTCTTATCTCACCTTAGAGAGACTGAATTGAGAACTTGAAGTGTTTAAGTACCAAAGTTTTTAAAAGCATGTTATAACACAAAATTACAGTAGTTACTGTAAAAGTTATTTATTTAGCCAAAGTGACAAATGAAAGGGTTTAGTCTTTTTGCCTCAATATCACCATTAGAAACCATTCAGATATTCTACTGCAAAACAAGCAGCAGACTATCCCATCCCATGCCCCCTCAGCAAATCTCCTTCAGATGCAAGACCAGGACAGTCCAACCTTTCAATGCATAGTTTAGCATAATAATCTCTAGTAAACTTTTAGGTTCCTTGTGAAGACCGAAGGTCAAAAGTTATCCTTTGGTTGGGTATAGTCACAAAATTAATAATACGACCACCCCACCTTTGGTCAAGGAATCTGTGAGTTGCAAATGTCTAACAAGTCTCTTGTAGCAATGGCTCCCCCTCCAGGGTTAACCTACATGACACAAAGAAGCCCCACCATGGCAGTAATCATGTGACTAACCCACCCATCTGCCTGCTGTCCATCACCTGACATCATCAGTACCGGTGCTTCTCTGCCCCTTTGTGACGACGTGGAAGCAGACTGCCACCCAATCACCTTAATGATCTTCCCCCATCAAGGGGAATGGTTAAAAGGACTCAACCACAAGCAACCAGTGGTCATTGCCTTGCTAGAGTCTGGTGTGATCATGTGCTCTTTGAACCAAAGCTTCCTGGCTTTGGTCGCCCTCCCCCACCTTGGGGAGGTGAATCTTTCTTCCTTCTCTTTCTTTCTCTAATTTACTTTTATTTATTTAATTTATTTATTTTTTTATTTTTGAGTTGGAGTCTTACTCTGTCGCCCAGACTGGAGTGCAGTGGCTGCTCCTGGCCACTGCAGCCTCGACCTGCTGGGCTCCGGTGATCCTTCTGCCTCAGCCTTCTGCATAGCTTGAATTACAGGCACGCACTACCACGTCCGGCTAATTTTTTGATTTATTGTAGAGATGAGTTCTCGAACCCGCGGGCTCAGGCAATCCACTCACCTCAGCTTCCCAAAGGCGCGGGATTACAGGCTGAGCCACTGAACCCAGCTTTCTAATTTTCTTTTAAATAAACTTGTCTTTCTTAACCTTTTTGTATGTTGCAATTCTTTGCATTTACTCGGATCTCTGGGTTCCTGGTGTGGCACCTCCGGCTTGCCAACTCCGGCAGTGCTGCACCTCTCCCTCTCTATTCACCCACCCTCACCCTGTCCATACCCTAACATATGTGACCCTCGATATCAGTCAACATTTTGTGGTGTGTGTGTGTGTGTTTCAGAGAGAGATTCTGTCATTTGACCAATGCATTAATTTTCACAAATATTATTTTGATATACTCATCTATATCCCACATATCAAACAAGAGATGAACTGTGAAGTATTCCTTGGTGACAAAACTTGTCTTTAACCTGAAAAAAAATCTATATAAAATTATTTGATATTAGTTGCTACTACATTGGTTTTTTATTTGTGCTGCAACATACTGCATCTGTAAACACAGCCAATAGCCAAATATTAAAATATATTTTAAGGAGCAAATATTAAATGCTTTTATGTGTATAAACTACTTTTGAGTATATAAATTTATAACTGAGCTCCTTAACATAGTCAAAATAAGCTGGGTTAGACAAATGTAAATGTAAAAATTTATGAAATCAAAAAAATTCTATTTTGTATGAATATTAACATTAACCACTACATAGATTTGATATCAAATATCATATGATATACTGCTTAACATCCAACCAACAAAATAAATAAAGCCTTAATTGAATCCAACTATAGTTATAATCCAAAAATAAATTTGCATAGGCAAGGATAAAAACAATTACATGAATAATACATCAAAAAGACTTTAGCCAGAAATATCTGAAAAAGTTAAATTTATAGTTTGCTATTTGAATATTATTACCTATAAAATTACTATAGCTCAATAGAAAAGATATAGCAAAAAATGAGCATATAAATCTAAACAAAACATACTTAAATCAAAATGTTTGCATTGATGGTCCTAATTGACTAATATTTTTGTGGCTTGCAAAGACAATGTAGAATTTTGTTTTTAATTATATTTTCTTCAGTGTAAATGTCTTGGTTGCTCTATTTCATGTCAAGCCCCAAAAAAGTGTGACATAATAAGACGCATTTTTAAAAAATTATGTTTGATGAGGTCCTACTTGTCTATCTCATCTCCTATGGCATGAGCACGGGATGGGAAAAAGTATCTGCCAATGTATATCTGACAAAGCCCTAACATCTAGGATCTACAAGGAACTCAAATGTGCCAAAAGGAAAAGAAAAATAGTCCCATTAAAAAGTGGGCAAAAACATGAATAGACACTTCTCAAAAGAAGATATATGGGCAGCCAACAGACATATGAAAAAGTGTTCAACCTCACTAATCATCAGAGGAATGCAAATCAAAACTATATTGAGATACCACCTAATCCCAGTAAAAATGGTCATCATTAATAAAACAGACAGCCGGGCTCCGTGGCTCAGCCTGTAATCCCGTGCCTTGGGAGGCTGAGGTGAGTGGATTGCCTGAGCCCACGGGTTTGAGACCTGCCTGCGCAACTTGGCGAGACCTCATCTCTACAATAAATCAAAAAATGTGCCAGGCGTGGTAGCACACGCCTGTAATTCCGGCTGCTTGGAAGGCTGAGCGGAAGGATTGCTGGAGCCCAGCAGGTCGAGGCTGCGGTGGCCGGGAGCGGCCACTGCACTCCAGTCTGGGTGACAGAGTGAGACTCCAACTCAAAAAATAAAAAAAATTTTAAAAATTAAAAATAAAATAAATAAAATAAAAATAAAACAGACAACAACAGATGCTGGAGAGGATACAGAGAAAATGAAATGCTTCTACACTGCTGGTGGGAATGCAAACTAGTGCAACCTCTTTGGAAGACAGTGTGGCGATTTCTGAAAGAACTAGAAATTGACCTTCCATATGACCCAGCAATCCACCTATTGGGAATATACCTGGAAGAACTCAAATCATTCTACCAAAAAAAAACCTGCACACGCATGTTTGTTGCAGCTCTATTCACAATAGCAAAAACATGGAACCAACCATGCTGCGCATGGAAGCTGGACTGGATAAAAAAAATGTGGTACATATACACAATGGAATATTATACAGCCAAAAAAAGGATCAACATATGGACTTCGCAGCAACTTGAATGAATTTAGTCTATTATACTCTGTCACAGAAACAAAGAATAGAGTACCATATGTTCTTACTCATAAGTGCACCTTGAATAATTATCACAATACTATAAGTAAGGGATTGGCAATAGTGGAAAACTGCCAGGGGAGGAGGAGTAGGATCGGCAGTTGAGGGAAATTGCCAGGGGAGGAAAGGGCACACCTCATAACAGGGGTACCTGCATAATGAACATTTGTATACCTAACCCTGAATTGCACCCCACATCTTTAAAAAATAAAATACATTAAAAAAAAACTGCAAACCTCTAAAAAAGAATTATGTTATAGGTAGAAAAGTAGCCTCCAAGGTTGAAAAATGCATCCCTGCTTTGTTGTACCCTAGCTTTTAAACATTTTTAAATGATATGCATATATTTTTCTTTTCTGTGACTCTCTCCAAAGTTATAAATTGGTTCTTGAAACAGGTGAATATCCTACTCAATGATTTTCATAAAAAGAAAATTTAGCGATGGCTGAAAGCTAAGCAATTACAATAATTAAATGTTTTCTATTTATGTAATTATATAAATTAAACCTTGATCACATCTATCCACTAAAATTATGATTCTGGAAGCAGTAGCAATGAAAAAAGCATTATGTGAGACATAACAGACCACCAAATGATATACACACTTCAAATTTAATTAAAAAATTTAAAGACAACCTCTGAGTTTAAGACAACCAGTTGGCAGAATGAGGAATCAAACCAGGCTAATTTGTTAATTGTGTGGAGTAGAAAAAGAAAAAACGTTTACCAACTACCCATTCACTTCTCCCACTCCTGGACACCATGCAAGATATTTACACAATGTATGACCTATGAAAGTAGAAGTGGGTGATGGCTTTCTATATATAAGTGATTCTTCCCGGAGTAGAGAAATGTTGGATCACACTCAAAGTTCTGTCCAGATGTGTGTAAGATAAAAGGCAGAGTATCAGGGAAAATATATGTCACAATGGACCTCCGACCTTTGATGGTGCTCTATTCTCTACCATCTACAAAAGCTGAGGTTGTTTTTCATTTGTTATCCCACCCAACATGAATTCAGCAGCTTCCTTTTCACTGGATTATGTTCACTGATTACACATTCAGAGGCATTGTTGGGTAATTATTACTGCCTCAGCTGTTCTGTGCTTCTTAGGAAAACATAACTTAACAAATATTAGAATTCAAAATATGTCTGTGATCTGATCTCATACAAGCGTATCATCCCTGATCAATTACTGAAAACAGCATATTCCTAGTCAAAAAATATTTAGGATGAATACCCCTTTTATTTCCATAGTATGAAGCGATCATTTAAAAAAGTCTAGATTTACTTTTTTTTCATTCAGAAGTTAACAAGTTCCTTCCTTTTCTCTCATCCAAGGGGAAATTTACTATAGCCAGATTTTAATAAATCTTAAAATCTTATATTCACAATGTACAACAGTGTCTTAATTACAAAATATTATTTACAGAAATAGAAACGTATTATAGCAATGGTTAGGTTAGAATGGAATCACAGCACAAACAAAATTTAAGACTCTTAGGGTTTGGATTTTCACTTTGCCACTTACCAGCTATGTGAGCATGTACAAAGAATTTATATTTTTGAGTCTCTATATCTTCTTTCATAAAACTTGAATAATAATACTTATCTTGAGGAGTTGCTTTGAGAATTACATAAATCACCTTCTGAATACATAGTAAATTATCAATAAATTATATCTATTTTATTATTTTCAACTTTTTAATAAAGATGACAATTATATATTAAGAAGTTTAAAAAGAAATTGTGGTTTTAACATTAAAAGTCCAAGAGAAATATT
The DNA here is from genome assembly GCA_027257055.1 of Cephalopachus bancanus. Taxonomy (NCBI): domain Eukaryota; kingdom Metazoa; phylum Chordata; class Mammalia; order Primates; family Tarsiidae; genus Cephalopachus; species Cephalopachus bancanus. The sequence continues at coordinate 7,540,991 of JAPVLO010000131.1, forward strand.
TTTGCAGGCTACATATTTTATGCCCATTTAATTTAAGAAGCAATACAAACATAATTGTTATGGATAAGCCTAATTTTTACGAATGCAAAGAGCATCTGGATCTAACACACCAGGAAGCTGTATCTGATAATAGTTCCCTGAAGGATGTCTATTTTAAGTTTGAACATCTGAATTAAGAAGCTATGATTTATTATTGGTATCAGATATATTCCCTTCTCACCAAGTCTTACAAATATATCTCCCTACTTATGAACTCACCTGCCAAGTAAATAAGGGAAAATTTATCATTTTTAATTTAAGGAATAATTATTACAACAAGAATAATGTTTGCAGCAAACAAAAGGGAATCTAGATTGATGGGGCCTCTTTAACCATAGGGTCTTGATCAAAGATATCATTTACTCCACCACTTTGACATGGTATTATGAACACCAATAAGAGATACTCTTTTCAAATATCTCATATTTATTATAGAATTATTCAGTCGGTACAACAAAAGATTATAAAAGAATTGAACCTACATAAAGCAAACCTTTATATTAATATATACCACATCTACATAGGATAGGTGTAAAGCCCATAATACCTTTCTGTATAAGTGGGTTTCTGCCATGATGCCCTGCTCACCTCTGTGTAAGGATGCTTTCTCTCTTCCTAATCCCTGCACCGGACATTACGGTGTATTAAGTCTGATATGCTGGTTCATGTCACTGTATGTTTCAGAGCCTTTACTCACTGTGCTACCTCCCCACATTTGGCAGTAGGTCTTATCAGTATGTAAATTAAGCAATGTTATTTTGTTGTTTATCATAAAAGATAGCTTGAGTTTTTGTCCTTAGGCATCTGTTGCAGATAGAAAATAGTGCAGAGGTTCACACTTAAATACAGTATGGCACAGTAAACCGACACTCTATAGTCTTGCTGAAGAATCTCCTTTCCTGTTTTTATTGTCCACTTCTCTAACACCTTGTATCTAATCTTTAGAGTGCACCAAAGAAAGAGAATGCAGAGGTGCAATTATCATAGTAAATTGAAGCCCAGATCTGTGATCTCGACTATGGAAGCGGCTGGTCCTTTGTTTGGAACAGTTTTAATATTTTTGATAAAATGAAAACATACATTCAAACTGATACATGTATGCACTTATGTCAGTGTTAGAAGGTAATACTCTTGTTTTAGTACTCACTATAGAAAGCAAGGAGACAGTGGTGAAGTCAGCTATAAATTTTATGTTAGGTAGTAGGCAAAATATAACGTGCATTTTGAATAAAATTTCAGTTTCAATATTATAATGAATGTCTGTTGTTTCCTACACATCTTTGTAGTTATTGATTATTTTGTCTCACAAGCTTAAACAGTTATGGAAATCTGAAAATGAAGAAGTAACCAAAAATAGAAGAGGAGCCATATTATACAATATTTTTTTAATTGCCTTGATAATTCTTGCTCTGAGAATTAGAGCCATTGTTTGAATTGCAATGATAAGGCAGATATCCCAACCTAGGAATTTTTAACCAGTTAGTGTCGATTTGGGTACATGTCTATGTATATCTATTTCTATATATGATATGCATTAATGGAATTATAAGAATTTTCTGGAATTTGTTGCAATGCTAATATTCCATGTATTGGCATTTACTCTCTCATTCTCTAAACACATGATGCACTTGCATGTACTAATATATGTATGTACTTATACATTTACTTGTATATGTAAATATTTTCTTAAACATATATGAAAGATACTTATACATAGCATTCAAACATACTGTTTTTATTAGCTAAAACACTTACTGAGCTTAATCCTTTAAGTATATAAATCTTTTGAAAAAAAATTCATATATTGAAATACTAAGACTATTTAAAAATATGATGACAAATGGAGGGGCAAAATAGAGTTACATAACGCTCCAGGTGGTCATCTCATACATTTTAAAGCAAGTTTTAAAAAGCTTGCATAACCATCTCCCAGCTTCCTGAAAAGTGAGACAGTCTGGCACCAATATAGCCCTTCCCTATCAATTTACTATGGTGACCTGCCTAAGAGAACAAGAGTTTTGCTGTTATTAATTCATTAGAAGTAGGAAGACCTGCAAATTTCTTGTCATATTTATTTGCATATTGTTTTGTTATTTCCATTTGGAGACACTGAAATGAATTTTGTGATAAGAATAAAATTAATTTGAATTTTAATAGAGTACCTAGTAATACTTTCAGATTTTGATTTATAAGAAAGAACCAAGAGTGAAAGTAGTAGTGAAAACTTTTTCAAGGAAAAACTTGATTTCCTTAAATTATGCACTGAACTTTTGAAACTGTTCTCAAAATATTGAGCAAGGATTGCTTCTTGAGCGAAAACATCCATGTTTTCTTAACAGTCATATTATCTATGATACTAAATATGTCTCTCGTATGTGTGTCTGTGTTTTCTTAACAGTCATATTATCTATGACACTAAATGTGTCTCTCGTATGTGTCCTCAGATGCACAATTGAGAATTATACAAATCCAAACATGTATATGTATTGAGAACAGACTGAGAATGACCTGACAGAGAATAGACTAAAATAGTAAAGAAAAATTTTTGAGAGAAAATCACCTTAGGAGAAGAACACCAGATCCTGAATGTTGGGAGAGAAAGCTACAGTTTATACCCTTTTTTCTGGATCAGTTGCTCACCCTGGGAAGAAAAAACATCTCTATCAAAGAGGACCCAAGTCGGGTTCGGTGGCTCAGCCTGTAATCCTGCGCCTTTGGGAGGCCGAGGTGAGTGCATTGCCTGAGCCCGCGGGTTCGAGACCCGCCTGGGCAGCGAGATCTCATCTCTACAATAAATCAAAAAATCACCCGGGTGTGGTAGCGTATGCCTGTAATTCCCGCTACTTGGAAGGCTGAGGCGGAAGGATCACTGGAGCCCAGCAGGTCGAGGCTGCAGTGGCCGGAAGCGGCCACTGCACTCCAGTCTGGGCGACAGAGTGAGACTCCAACTCAAAAAAAAAAAAAAAAAGAGGACCCTACCCCTTTGAATATGATTCTACTTTTTTTTTTTTCTCCTCAGCTCAGGGTTCCTTAGAAAACAGATGTTGAGACCAAGCAGACATATTAACACTTACTTACGGTGAGTAATTTTTAGAATTCAGAATTCTCAAAAAAGGAATATAACAGAGATAAAATTTAAAGAAAAATTGAAGTTGGTATTTTATCAAGCCGAACTTCCTTAGAGTCACCAAAAACATAGCTGGTTGCTCAGTCTCCTGGATGAGTGAATTTTTTACAGTACAAAACAATCTACATGAGTATAACAATTTGTTTGCTATCTCCTTCCTTTTGTCTTTTCATTGGGTCAAGTATCACCCCAAAGAGCATTTATTCAACCATACAATCAGGGTGTCGCTTGGGAACATAAGATTCCTCTGGATTTGACCAGGGTGTTTAAGTTGGTGCAGCTCCTGCCACAAAAGGTATAATTGAATTCTATCCTAAGCCTCATTTTGACTTCTGAAGGTGTCTAACTTATAAGATATCATCATGAAATTTTACCAACAGCTGTAAGGTGTTTGAGCAAAACACTACTACAACTGGTCCTAGGGTAATAATTGATATCATAAAACTACTTCACCACCTAGTCTTGATTTTACTGGAGAGATCCAGACCTTCATCATGACATATATGAGCATTTATTCAATGTGTGCATGTTGCTGTACTCACTCATTTGCAGTTATCACTGATCAGATAAATACTAGGAATTACTGTAATGAACTCAAGAGTTTCAAACCTACCTTCCTTTCCTCATTATGTATTCACAACCCCGTCTTGTCATAGTAATCAGGATTGATTACTGTGGTCAATATAGGAAAAAAAAATTGGGAGTCTGGCCCATTGTTTTGAAGGTCAGGTGATAATCTTGGCCTTCAGATCGGTGAAACATTTATAATGTATTTTGTTTGTTTGTTCTTTGAGTAGGAGTCTCACTCTGTCGCCCAGACTGGAGTGCAGTGGCATGCTCAGGGCCACCACAGTCTCGACCTACTGGGTTTAGGCGACGCTTCCACCTCAGCATTCCGAGTGGCTGGAACCACAGGCATGCACCACCACTCCCAACTAATTTTTTGATTTACTGTAGAGACAAGGTGTCACCAAGTTGCCCAGGCTGGTCTTGAACCCCTGGACTCAGGCAATCCTCTCTTGCCTCTGTCTCTCAAAGCGCTGGGATTACAGGCATGAGCCACCACGCCTGGCAAAACCCTTATAATGCATTTTAATGGATGTGTTAAGCCCTTGGAAAACATGGGCTTCAAATACAGAGGAGCATAATTTTGCACAGATAGAAAACTCAAATTTCACAAGTAGGTGAATGAGCGATAATGAGAAGGATATATCCTAGCTCATGCCTCAATTCATAGACCTGTAGTTTCTCAATATGAGGAAGATACTATACTATCAATTTTGCTGTCACCTTTCCTTTCAAAGTAGTTTGTCCAAGCTGCAGACTTAGTTGAGCTAAATTTTCAGTAGGGTCTTCCAATATCCTATTGACCTGCTGTATCTGGGTGAAGAAGTACATGATATATATGACATTATCCTATAGTTTTGAGCTCATTAATTCATTCATGGAGTACAAATATGTCTTATAACTCAAAATAATGTTGTGTAGGGTGTCATTTTTTTAGATGAGGCATTCTGAATGCCATTGACTAAAGGCATTGGGGAAGTTGTTAGCCCTACAGTTAGGTTACGGAGTAATTCTGTTAAGAATGATTCAATGCTTCTTTGTAAGTCAAAAGCATGACATTTCAACAGACTACCACCTGGTGGATGGCTGGTCTCTCCAAAAAATAATACTGTATCAAAATCTCAGCATCAGTCTCCACTACCTGCAGATTGACAATGTCAGGAACTAGGCCAAATGTGGTAAGAGAGAGTCCATGTTGTTGGTGATGATCATAGCTCCTTCCCTGCTATCATTTCTGCTCTATTTATGGGTCTATTCTCAGTCTAGGATAAACTGAAGAGGGAAACTGGCAACATCCACATGTTGGGTAATCCTGACTGCCCGCTCTTTGAGATACTTGTCTGTGTTGGATAATCTCTGACTGTTATTAAATGAGGAACACAAAGGTTCACATGTCTAGTTACACAGGTTCATTCACATAATTCTTTTCCTGTTCCTAGGCCTCAAGCCTGCAAGCCAAGTTATGCTCCATTTCTCCACCATCACAGAATAGTCATAACTTGCCTTTCTTCTTCCATGTTATCTAAACAATGGCTAGCAGCCCCTGGTCATTGTATTTCCCTTACATCTGTCCTCAAGGCCAACTACTATAGCTACAGTATTGGAGAGTTTATTATTTCCAGCTTACTCCCACCTTTCATACCAACTTATCTGTAAAGGTTTATGTCCTTTCTTCTTTCATCAGTTGATTATTGGGATTTTTCCATGAGGATATAAGTGTAGCATTGTTGCAAAAGTGGCTGATAAATAAAAGATTATGGGACATTTTTTGTGATTATGGGACAACTGTTTAGACAAGCATCTCTTCTGCACCATATCAGGCCTCTTTCTGACTACAACACTATCACCATGCAACAGATTGTTATTATGTCTGCCTAACGTTATACCTCTTGAAATTGGCTGACATCTAGCTTATGATAGTTAACCATGATTATCTAGTAGTAAGTTAGTGTATTATTATCAGGGGCTCATCCTTTACCTGGATACCAATAGCTTTTTTTAAAGAGCAAATTGTTCTTTTGTAACAGCACCTTGTTTCTGGACCTAAGGGTCTATGCTGTGACCTTCCCAACACCAAATGCATCATTATTTATCATGACTATCCCTTCTGAGAATGAATGTATTTGATCTTAAGACCCGAGTGAGACAGCAGCTGACTTAAATGAGATAGTAGCTTTCCCCACAGTCTAAACAATTTTAAGAGCAGTCTCTTACAATGATCTTCACTTGGAACTGACAACATTTGAAGTCATCCAGTAAATGAGATAGACGAGTGTAATACCATTCCAAGTTTTGTCTCACTGTCTTAGTGGCAGGAGATGCAAGGTGCGACCACTTGGCTTGTATCTTAGAGGGGATAGCAAAATACATTCCAGACCACTAGCTCCAAAAAAAGTTAAGTTGCTCTGTGCAATTTTTTCTCTTACCTTCTGTTATGCCTGTGTTTTTTAATGATGCCTAGGGAATTTGCCACTGTCTGCTCAACAAGTCTACCTGGCATTATTTATTAATATAATTGGCTAGTACAATATTCCGGTGAATGACAAGAAAATACGGAATATACATCACAGATGGATGGAAAGTTAACATAATCTTTTGTTATACTGTTTTTCTTGCTGTGCAATTGCAAATTGCTGTTGATCATCTCTAATAGTAAGAATCAAGAAAAAGCCTTCCATATATAGATTCCTACCAAGTTTTAAACTTTGTATAGATCAACTCTAATAACAACACTATATTTAGTAAAATGACTATAGTGAGGCTAACATCTGAATACATTTTATACATTTATCATTATGTTGGTTTTGTTGTTGTTGTTGTTTTGTTTTTTGTTTTTTTTTTGAGTTGGAGTCTCACTCGGTCACCCAGACTGGAGTGCAGTGGCCGCTCCTGGCCACCGCAGCCTCACCTGCTGGGCTCCGGCGATCCTTCCGCCTCAGCCTCCGAGTAGCTGGAATTACAGGCATGCGCTACCACGCCCAGCTGATTTTTTTGATTTATTGTAGAGATGAGGTCTCGCTGCCCAGGCGAGTCTCGAATCCGCGGGCTCAGGGAATCCACTCACCTCAGCCTCCCAAAGGCGCGGGATTACAGGCTGAGCCACCGAACCTGGCTTCTTTATCATTATGATTTAGATGTATGGGTGTATTTTTTTTTCATTTTTTTTTTCTTGAAGAAGTCAGATGAGAAAACTAATGAGGATACTCTGATCACAACCATGCATGCTCAAGTTTTTGTTAATGTTCATAATTTTTGTATGCATCTGAGGTTTTGGCATTCATTCAGCTTTACTCTGTAGAAGGAAGATGTTCTAGACCTCATTGCTCTCATTCCAAAATGCCAAAATTAGGAAACTCTTGGTCTTTCACTACTTTGCCTCTTACCTTAATCTCACCCCAAGTAAGTATAAGTGAAAACTTTAATGAATGGCATACATGACAGGAGTTTTTATCTCCATAATTAACACAAATTTCACTACAAAATCTAGTAGGCTGCTTAATAGAAAACATCTTTCCATTAATTGGCAAATATTAGCGCACATTACTAGAAAGTGTATACTGATTTACTTTGTTTTACCAGAGATCTTTTTCTACAAGTAGAGTAGATAGGGATGGAAACGATAAGAATGTCTAAAGACATTTATAATTCTGTACACTTAAAAACACATTTGAAGCCAGAAGTTTTTATGCTATTCTCTACAGAATCTCTAAAGTCTCTGGTAATTCCTCTGAGGCTGTATAGGCAAATGCTGGCAGGAAGAATAAACAGGTTGTCCAAACACGTTTTGAAATTGAACAGCTTCAGTATACCTGCTTTAAACATATGGCATTCTTGTCATATTTTTCTAAAAGAAAGTATTTTTTTTATTGATAATGTTTGTTAAACCACTGATCTGATCCAACATCCTATTGTTCACTTTGGTCAATAATAAGTTTATTTGCAAAGTTTGTGTATCAGAAAACTACAATATATTTAATTTTTTTTTTTTTTTTGAGTTGGAGTCTCACTTGGTCGCCCAGACTGGAGTGCAGTGGCCGCTCCCGGCCACCGCAGCCTCGCCTGCTGGGCTCCGGCGATCCTTCCGCCTCAGCCTTCCGAGTAGCCGGAACTACAGGCACGTACTACCACGCCCAGCTTACTTTTTGATTTATTGTAGAGATGAGATCTCGCTGCCCAGGAGGGTCTCGAACCCGGGGGCTCAGGCAATTCACTCACCTCAGCCTCCCAAGGGCAGGGATTACAGACTGAGCCACAGAACCAGGCTATATCTAATGTTTTTATATGTTAAATATTTCCTTTAAAAATACTTAGTGTTTTCCATAAATTTTTAGATTATATCTTTTGGAGAAAGCCTAGTTTTAGTCAAGACAATAATCCTGAATTCTTAAGATGTTGCTGATGTATCATGTGTTTCAGGCAATATCATATTAGTGAGGTGAAAGTTGTGGTTATGAGTTCTCTATATTTTTGTCTATCTCATAGCTCATTTTTAAAATTTGATTATTTGAAAATGAATGGGACAAAGTTTCAGAATACATAAAATTTATATTCTACTTTTTAAACAATTTAATAATGCAGTTTATTTTTCTGGAAAATGTTTCTAAAGTAATGCTATAAATTACAAATATTCAGGTACATGTTTTATTGTAATTCTTTTTTGTTTGTTTGTGTCAAGGTCTCACTGTTACCCAGGCTGGAGTGCAGTGGCATATCTACAGCCACCGCATCCATGACCTGCTGGGCTCAGGTTATCCGCCTCAGTCTTCTAAGCAACTGGAACCACAGGCGCATGCCACCACACCTGGCTCATTTTTTTGATTTACTTTAGAGACGAGGTCTCACCTAGTTGCTCAGGCTGGTCTTGAACCCCTGGACTCACGCAATCCTCTCGCCTCTGCTTCCAAAAGTGTTGGGATTATAGGCGTGAGCCACTATATCCAGTCTGTATGTAATCCATTTTATAACATAGACACTTGTTTGGAAATAAGGACCAGATTTAAATTTAGGAAGAATTTATATGCTTGCCCATATATGGCACACAATCCCACATTTCAGAGAAATATTCCCCTGTCAAAGAAGTGCATAAGGGTTTTTATAAAACTAAGCAAAATGTGAATAATGTTGAATGTAAATCCACAAGACTGACAGATTAGCATAGAATGATATGTCACTGAATTAGCAGTGGGACAAGACAGAAAATATCTAATTTATACAGACAGTGAAGCAAGTAACCAACTCCAAAGCTAGGATAAAAATAAATAGAATTGAAAGCTTTGCAGAAACAAAATTGTAATGGGCAGAAGGACAAATGGAATCTGACATTATGACTTTCTGTGGCCTAGATGCCTGTGACTGGAGATATCAAAAGATATATACAAAGTCTTCATGAAAAAAAATTAGGTAGCTAAACTTGGAATTGCTGGAAAGCAAATAATTTTGAAACAAAATCAGTTAATGTGGCTGAGTGTCAAAGTGATTTGTCATTGTTTTTCAATATATGCTCCTGGTAGAAGTGTTGAGAGGAAAAGTAACTGAGATGAGATTCAAATGTCACTTAAAGTTTCAATTTTAACTTTGTGACAAGTAGCCTAGATATACAACCTTGCATAAGTCACTTTTTTCTTTTTTAATTTTAGAGTTCTTTGTATAAATAGACGTATTGGACAAAATAGTGAACGTCTCTTTTATTCAATATATATCATCCTTTAAAAAAAAGTAATATTGTAAGGAATTCAGGAACCAGGCTGCTAGGTTTTATTTCTGTTCCTTTATTTACTAAGAGTATCTCCTTAATTTTTCTCTGCCTCAACATCTTTATCAATTATGCTTGACAAAAGTATCTATCATCATGGTTATTATAAGAAAAAATTAAATAATGCATGAAAAGTATTTACCATAAAGGTTATTGGAAAAGCATTTTATATATATTAGCAAAGATTGATTTTCCATGAAGCTAGTATAATTTAAGCTTCAAGATACTTATTTACCAAGTTTCTTCCAAAATCTTACAAATTGATTTTGAATTAAAATGTATTATTTTATTTATTTATTTTTTATTTTTTTGGAGTTGGAGTGTCACTCTGTGACCCCAGGCTGGAGTGCAGTGGCATGCTCACAGTCACCGCAGCGTCGACCTGCTGGGATCCAGCGATCCTTCCACCTCAACCTCCCAAGTAGTTGGAACTACAGGCACGTGCTACCATGCCCGGCTAATTTTTTTCCTTTTTTTTAATTGTAAGCCACCAAGCCCATCCAAAATGTATTATTTTAAAAGAGCACCCCGAACATTGAATAAGTTTCAAAGCCTCACAACACTAAAAAAGTAGCACTTACCTTTATTTTTTTACGTATTTAAAATCAATGTCTAAAATGGTCTAATATTTTAAAAGATGTGCTTTGTTTTATTGTATACTTACAAAATAATACTTTGCAGTGATTTTAAGCTTGATGTAGCTGGCAAGTAATAAATTTTTTGAGAATAGAATTAACATAAATAAATATCTGATTTATACAATTATTTTTCTGTTATAAAACTGACACTGGCTACAAGGTTGTAACACTCTATTAAAGAAAATTGATAAATTTCCTGGTCAGTATGTCTAGTAAGCGCATTTCCTCTTTTCATACAGAAAATTGTGGTTATCATTGGAAAAATGCATCACTAAAGAGAAAGGAGTCCTCACATGTAGTAGGCAATGAAAAAGTCAAGTTGTTCTAATGAGTTATACTTTTTGAAGAGAAAGGGAAAAAATGTATTCATATTTTTCCATATTCATAAGACTAACAGTTTCATTTCTTTCTTACTCCCAAATTGGTTTGATAAGAGTTTAAAGTAAGTGTCTTATGCTCTTACATTCCTTCTCTTCTCCTACCTGAAAACTTCTTAGAGCAGAATTCAGAAACCTTAATTCTGCAGGGAAATTAAAAATGGTGTTGTGCAGATAAGGAACCCCAATGGAGAATACAGAGTGAAGGGAATTCAGTAGACATTTAAGTAAAGTAGAACTGTTATAATGCAGACGTTGACAGGAAAAGTTTTGGTCTATCCTTATTATTGCTAGAAGTATGAGATTAAAAGGGATCCTTTCTCCCCGAGCATTTTTTATATGTATAAAAGTGATGTTTACTACTCTGCCTATCTCATATAGTTTACTGTCGATATCACATAAGATAATATAAACAATACAATTTGGTTCGAAGTGCTTTACAAATAAAAGGTTAGGCAATTACTGAAGAAGAGTTTAAAACTTATCCCTTTTTGGGCCTTATTCACAGAGGTTTATTTTTCAAAATATCTTTAAAAAATGCTTTCTTGTTTTTAGTTGTCATTATAACATGATCTGAAGTCTGAACATATTAGGTAATTTCATAAAGGTCAAATATATAAAGATAAAGAATGAAATCATGGTTATGGGGAGATATATAGGTCAGGGGATGCAAAGTAGTAAATATGTAGGATGAACTATTTGAAAGATCTAATGAGGGCTATAACTAATAAGAGTGTCTGTACTCAGGGTTATTGCTGTTTATGACACAGAGGGAAAAATGGGTAATTATAGGAGATGATAGATATGGTAATTTTTTGTACAGAATTTTACTGTATATGTAACTTAAAACACCATGCTGGATATTTTAAATATATACAGTAAAATGTATTAAGAATAATACAATAACATGACTTTATTATGCATTTATTGCCCAAGTTATTTGATAGTGGCTCTGCAACTTATCAGCAGTATCACCTGTTATTTAAAATGCCTGTCCTTTCTGTGAGTTTACAAATTTAACTGGGTTAATAATAATGGTAGATATGCAGAATAGATTTCTAAATTTTAGTAAATACTTGTAATATGGTACATACTGTATAAATTGTTATGCTATTATTATACTACACTGTAATACCAATAGTTATATTTAATGCACAGAGAACCTAACACCAATATGTAAATAAAAAATAACATAATCATCCAGAATTCCACTATTCCAACAAAATGTTTTCACTTTTTCATATTTTTTGTTTTTGTGTATATTCTTGAAAATTTTCACTCTTGCAACCTAAAATTTTGTTGTTGCTTTATAATACACATCTTATTATAATCATTTATAATATTTTCTTCTAATAGTAATACCTCTATAACATTTCACTCAGTGAATGACAACTAAGTTATTTAATTATTGGATCATTGTTTGAGATGCAGTTTACCTAGATGTAACAAAGTTATAACAGCGTTGAAGGGAAAATATTCAACAAATGTTAACCATTAATATAATTTTGTTATTTTCAAACATTGTGCTGATTAAAGTAATAAATATATTTTATTTTGAATTTCTTCATATTATCTTAATATAAATTTATAAATGATTGTTACATAAAATAATAACATTTTAAAAAGCTTGACAAATGTTGCCGTATTTTTATTTAAAATAGAATTATCCATTCAAATGTCATAAGAAATATATACATGTATACTTTTCTATAACTCCCAGTATTGAGTTAAGCACTGGTTTTAAATTTTGATAATTAAATAAGCAGTAAATGAAATACTAGAGTCATTTTCTTATACAAACCTTTGGAAATTACTGGGCTTGCCTTTTTTAAAATTAACAGTCTATTTATCTGAGCTGTTTTAGAATAAGGATTGAATAGAAAATACATAAAATCTTATAAACTCTCTACCCTGCCTACAATGTTTCCTGTTGTTAACATCTTATACAGGTGTGGTATTTTGCTATAATTAATGAACTAATATTGATGCATTATTATTAACTAGCTTAATGGTTTACATTAGGTTATACTCTTTGTGTAGTGTAATGGGTTTTGTCAAAAGCATAATGGCATTTATCTACCATTACGGTATAATATAAAGCAGTTTCACTGCCCTACATTTCTTGTACTTTGTCTGCTATCCCTCCCTTCTACTCTCCCAATCCCTACTACCCACAGATCTTTTACTGTCTGGAATGTTTTGCCTTTTCCAGAATGCCATGTAATTGGAATCATATAGTATGCAGCCTTTTCATATTGGCTTCTTTCACTGTAAGTGTGTTTTTTAATTTAAAAAATTCTCAGATCTGTTTCATAACTTTTTATCTTCTCTAGCAGTTAATACTTTTACTCTTTACTGGTTTTTATTTTCATGTATGACCTTGGAATGTTTTTCTTATTGTTGTTTTAGCATTATTTATATAAGTTGGATTTCCAAAAATTTTTTTTCACTAATTATGAGGATGTTCGCTTTTAATAGCATAATGATTTCAAAATTGTGGAGTACTGCTTATGGTTTCCAACTGCTAATTATCTACATATTTTAGACCTAACGAAAAGGTCATTTGTAATGTAATTTTAATTTTAACTAGATTTATTATTTTAGACTATCATAACACAATGATAAAAAATTAAATCACCTAGACAGTCATATTAGGAATAATTTTGAATGAATTATTTCTTAATATTAAGAAGTTTTTTATTATTAGAATAGTTGTATGTATGTATGTGTGTATGTACATTAATGACAATGCTCCTATGATTCTCTTGTTTACTTTTTGGTTTTGGTTATTGTTATTGTTTTTCCTTATGTTTCTTACATGTAACTTTCTCCGTAACATTGAGTCAATTCTTATAAACAACTCTATTCATATCTAAAGGAGATACTATAAAATTTGCCCATTTAAGTATACAATGACATGATTTTTAGTAAATTTTCCATGTCTAGTAGCCATCACCAAGACAGAGTGTTGGACAATTTCATGAACTCAAGTGCGTTTTGACAATTAATTGTGCCTCTGCTCCAGGCGACCACTAATCTACTTCCTGTCTCTGTAGATTTGTCTTTTTTGAACATTTCATATAAATCAAACTACAAAGTATGTGTTATTCTGTCTGGATTCTTTAACTTGGCATAATGTCTCAGTTTCCTCTCCTTCAGCTGTTATCCTGGGATACTACTAAATATAGTAGTCTACATTTATTCTTTAGAACTTTCTAGCTCCTACAGTGACCAAATGATAAAATAAATGTAGGTATAATAGAGACCAGGATGTGTGTATCATTGAAGTTTTTCATCATTGCACTAAACTCCACCACCTTCCCTTCTCCTCCAAAGATACATTATTTTTTTTGTTTATTGTCTTGGCCAGTTTGTGTGTACGGAGAAATGAGGTACAAGTTCAGAGATTTCTACTTGGGTTTTCTTGCTATGACAGCTTTTATCCCACAGGCCAAGACTGAATGTGTGTTACTCCAACTGCCAAGTATATCAATTCCAATTATATACTCAGGATTTGGAGAAATACCACTGGGTAGGTTTATGGAGGCAGTGGTTCTAAAAGCCGTGCTTTTTACATAAAAACACAGCATCTGCCAATTGTGTATATAAAAATGCTGGTAATGTAATAAACAAAGATGAGCAACTTTGTAAAATAACGTCATGTCATTGTTGCCTAACAAATATTTGGCTCTCAAAAATTATTTTTCTTTTGAGCAGAAATAATTAGGATGCTATTCTAATTAGGGGCCAATTTGATACTTTGGATCTTCAAATATCATTCTCAATTCATGCTCTCTTTCTCTTAGTGTTTTTATTGCCTCGGTAATCTGTGTTTTCCACTGCAAAATCACCTAATTAACTGTCCATAGATCTCTTTGGGGGAGATTAGAAGAATTATTTTAGCATATACATGCAGTCATGTTGAACAGCCTTTCCTTCTAGGCACACCCTCTTCTTCAGTCAAAGAGTTCTTGACATAAAAATTGGGTCTCAGCAAGAAACCATTGCTACAATCGAAATAAAAATTGAGTCTGAGCAAGAACCTGGGTTCTGAGCAAGAAATCATGACTTGTCATTGGAGCAACTGCCCTCATTCTCTTACCCTTCTCTATTTACTTTTTGTCCTGGTTGTAGATGTTAAGCCCTACCCTTGCTAGCTGCCCGTGTCTTTTGCCCCTACTGGAGCACAATACTATGCTCTGTTTGCCATTTCCACACCTCACATTGTGTGTCAAGCCCCCTTCAATACCTTTCCATCAATTCTGACGGTTAAGATAAATATAGATCCTGGCTTCTGGTCACCTCTGCAGCCTCACTTCTGTTTACTTTAGGACTGTATTATTCCTACTGACATTATCAAATCAGGGTTTCCATGTGCTCTCATAACCTCAGAATTACCCTGCAGAGGAAAGTCACTATTGCATTTTTTCATGATGTTGGTACTACATATCAGTACATTCTGGCAGCCCTGCTGAACAGCTTGTCCTCTGGATTCTCTTGATGAACGTGATCCAGTGTGGGTCTTCTGGCCCCAAAATTCGTGTATTCATCCCAGTGTTTATACTCCTCTCAGGTTTCCATTTACTCCCCTACCACCTGCATGACAACTCATTCATTTATATGTAATTCAGCACTGGCCATCACTGTCTCCACACCTCTAAGAGCCACCCCAGTGGTGAGTTTACCATAACCCCTGGAGCCCTTGCTTGGGTAAAAAAATCTGCAACCTCAGCCGGGCTCGGTGGCTCAGCCTGTAATCCTTCGCCTTTGGGAGGCTGAGGTGAGTGGATGGCCTGAGCCCGCGGGTTCGAGACCCGCCTGGGCAGGCGAGACCTCATCTGTACAATAAATCAAAAAATCAGCCGGGCGTGGTAGCGTGAGCCTTTAATTCCGGCTACTCGGAAGGCTGAGGCGGAAGGATCGCCGGAGCCCAGCAGGTCGAGGCTGCGGTGGCCGGGAGCGGCCACTGCACTCCAGTCTGGGCGACAGAGTGAGACTCCAACTCAAAAAAAAAAAAAAAAAAAAATCTGCAATCTCAAGAAAATGCCTCCAAGTCAATGACTTCTTGTTTATCAGGTCTCATATTCCAGTCTAGGTTAGCAATTATAATCTAATGAAAACAATATCAGGGATTCTTTCCTTTCACCTGTAAAAAAATTTTAGGTAATTATTTCATCTCCTTTGTCACATAATCCTTTTCTTCACTTATCACACCCAACATGACTCAACTGATATTAACTTGAATTTAACCCTAATAAACCTGGAGGGCAAGAGAGGAGACAAAGGGAATTCCTGAGTGGAGCAGCTGTCATCTTGTGCAAGACTGGCTTTGGCAGCATCTTCTAGCCTAGGAGAAATGCTGACTTTTATTAGACATAGGTTGGTCAATTTTGCAAATTCTGGGGAGTTTAAAGGCCTCTGTAGAGCCAACATCGTCTGGGGCATTCATCTGGATATTCCCATACCATATTACTATGTCCCAGATTTTAACAATAAGGCTCTGATCTTAGCATATTGACTTAATTTGTTTGGGAAAGTAAATACCACGTGAACTCTATGGCTAGCAGGTACTTAGTGTATTTTTCAGCTGTGCTAATTCATTCATTCTAGGAAATAAGTGTCTTTTTGTAAATTACCAAAAGAAAAAAAAAAGGAAAAGGCAAAAGAGCCCTTTCATACATAGCCTCTAACTGACTCTTCTAATGACCCTCTGTTTCTCATTATTCTTCTGCAATATGTGAATACAGCACAGTTGTAATCATCTAACACTGATATTATTGTAGACATTGTTCTTCTCATACCTTTTAAATCTGGAATTATTGCCCTTACCACAAGGACATATTCACGGATCAACAACAATGAAAACATTAGAAGCTAGAACTGCACCAGCAGGGGTTTTCTAACTTCTTGTTAACTTGCCTGGTTTCTCAGACTGCTACTGGGAACTTATGTTTGTGAAACTGCTCTGAGAAATATATACCAGACAGAATTTGATGCACAAGTGAATTGTTATAGGGAATGAGGGTTAAGCAAAAAAAGTTAGAAAGATGAAGATGAAGAGAGCCTTTGCTGTTGCAAAGAGGTAGGGGAAAGCATAAAGTTTGAATTAAAGTTTCAAGATGCCGCGTGTTTTCAAGAAAGGTTTGCCAAGGCCAACTGGGAGGCCTAGAATCCAAGTCACTGAGCAGATTCATTTCCACATCTCAAGGAAATGGTCTTTTTATGTGTCCTGAGAGTACCTATCCATTGGCTGGAAGCAGACATATGAGGCATTGCCTGTGCATAAATGTGGTGGAATCCAGAGTGGTAGCAGAAGGATCCATATCAGCCAATTATGCAGGGAATCTGAGCCTGCCACAGAGACTTTCAATGCACAGCAATTATTTAGTTTTTAAAAGTAAGCATTCTCAAGTGCTGCAATTTATCAGGTCTTTAGGAAATAGGATTAGCATATTGACCAGTGGGCATGTAGTAATTTAAATAAGCTTCCCTATAAAAGTGAAATTTGGTTTTGATGTGTCTAACCAATAAAAGAGTTTTACAAATTGTAATCATAAATCTATGTAAGATTTCTACATAATAGTAAGTAAACACTTACAGATAACAAATGTTTGTAACTGCTAGATAGAAAATCGCATAGATCCTCTAGCAAAACCAGTGAATCAGTAACTGTGAACATAAACAACTCATGTCAGATATTAAATAGCTTTTAGTAATATTGATTTAAATTAATAACACTATATAATGACTAAAAATTAATTAGACAATTCATTTTTCCTTTAGTGGTCCATTTTTATTTTTAAAAATATATAAACTTCTAGAGTTAATGGATCATGTATATTTTCTGGTTTATAATCCATAGTAAATTGTGGATAGGGATGAACTACTATGGCCCTGCTTTTAGAAATATCGAATGATAGAGAGCAATGAATATCTTCTTCAGTGCTTGTATGACCCCTTTGGTTAGTTCATAAATAATTACAAAAGATAATTATTCTACTGCTAACTCATAGGTGGTTTCTTCTTGGTTTCATTAAAGCTTAATCACAACCATCATCATTATAGTAATAAGTCACATATTAAGTACCATTATATGGCTTAAATATAACAAATTTGTTACTCCAGTCTAATAACTTTATATCTACTCTGACATATCTACAATTCTCCATATTGTAGCCATATTTTTAAATAACTAAAATCTGACTATGCCCCATCATACTTAAAATATTTTCGTAGATTTCTAATCTGTTATGGTAAGATTGAATTTCTTGATATTCCCTTCATGGTCTGATCCTGTCTGCCCTTGCTTATTTGTCTAGGTTTATTTCATTCCATTATGACCCTCCTTTTCCTGTGTCATTCACATTACCTTGTTACCATTCTTAAAGTGTTTCGTGCAGTGTTCTGCTCTCCAAGATGATCCACTCTCTCTGGTAATTCCATATGAAGCAGAAAGTATACTTGTGTATTTGGAATAAATTTGACACGTCATCATTATTATACAAGGTATTAAGGTACTTACTCTATTAGTTCAATCCTTTCACAAATAACACTTTTAGATTGTAGTGTATATAAAAAGACTAAATTTCATATTTCAATTAATGGAAGGCAATTATAATAATATTGGCAGGAGAAACTATGATTTTAATCTCTGACGCTCTCACTTCCTAACTGTGAGATATAATCTTTTATTTTCTCACTATATATTTACTAAAAATACAAGTTTACAGAGTTATGGGGATAAAATGGCATACTTTATTTTAACATAATTTGTAAATCATTTATAGAATCCAAAAACTTCCAGTATTTTATTATTCAGGACAGGAGAAGCATTCAATATGCTGCATATGGAAATGTTCTAAATGTTTGACTTAAAAAAATCCATATAGAGATAGTCTATATAATCAAAATAATAACTATTCATGCAATACATTGGAATTATTCTATGTATACCAATCTATCACATTTAAACAAAAGTTATTTTTGCATAAACCATACTCTTCCATCACATTATGAAGAAACTCAAACGTATTTTCTCTATGTTCTTTGGTATTTTGAAGATGAAATTACAGTATTTCAAATATTACCTATGAAGTATTTGTCAGAATATCATCTCTAGCTACAGTTGTTGCCTGAACCTGTAGCCATTTCTGTTTGGTAGATAGTGTGTTAAGAAGATTAAATCATTAGTATCCCAATGTAATTCCTGAAACTCTACTTTCCCTTGAAAATGACACACTAGATTTTCTGGAAAGAAATTCATCAGTCTATATGATACAGTTTATACATTTTGAACTTCCTTGGTGAAAAATGCAGCTCTCAAGTTCTATTCAAAAGTTCTTTGATTCGGTTATCTGTTCAACAGCATGTTCTGCTACTTTTTTAGGGAATGATTAGCTTTCCCCCATGAGATTCAGGTGACTTGCTCTTTGTCTAAAGATTACATTGTAAATTGGCTCCTGATATCATTTTGTAAGTACCTAACTTTTCTTACCAAGTCATGTTAAGTTAATTTGAGTGGAGTTCAGTCTTCTCACCTACTTTTGCACAACTGCTTTTTTTTTTTTTTGAGAGAGAGAAAACCAGATTTATTGAGAGGACAGAAAAAGCTGCCACAGTGGGAGGGGACTCCAAGTGTTTGCTCCTCTACACATCTTAAAAGAAAGGCATGTCAGTAGAAAAATGAGTTGTTAAACACAGGTGGTAAAAACAGGTGCTCTGTATGTGACTTTCCCTGCCCACCTTTGGTCATATAAAATATAGGAACCCTTTAAAACAAAGATAAAACATATTAGTATCTAGAATGAGTTGGCCGACCTTCTGCTTTCAGGTATGTGCATCTTGGCTTTATTAAGAATAATAGGCACATAACTAAAAAGTAGAATTTTGCCCATTGATTTTAAAGCTTCTGATCTCCCTAGAATAAGAAAAGTAAACCCACGTTTTCTCCTATCAACATACACACATCATTAAAAAACAAACAACTGAATTCCTCGACAATGTCCAAAGGAGGGAACAGTTTATGTACTACTGGCTCCCATTAGACTTTGACAATCACTGACCTCATCTAGGTTTTGGATTAAGTGCAGTGAATAACTTTAGTTGCTGGTATCATGGGTGATTGCTCTAGGAAGAAACAAAACAAGAAAATGAAGCCATGATTCTGTGAGTGCTGGTTCTAGTGAACATGTAGTGAACCAACAAATATGACATTGCCTTTTCTAAGTACCAACATTTTCTAATGAATAAGTGGGAAAGTTGAGATTTTATTTTCTTGTATATGAGATCAATACTTATATCATTAGTACTTGATGCAGCCAAACGTTTTGATAAAAATGATGCCACCAGACAAATCTAAACCACCAAAACAAAACTGAAAACAAACTTTAGAAAAATGTGTGGGCCTTTCTAATTTAAACTTTTGAGAGCCAGAATAAATCCTTAAGGTTAAGCTTTTGGTCTGAGGAAAGTAATAGTAATTTTTAAATACTAATTCTTAAAAAAATATGTGCTAGACGTTCTAATAGAACTCCTAACATGATCTAGTTCATGGCAAAATTATCATGCTCAGTGGCAAGAAAGTAGTTCCTGAAACTATAATGACAGTATAAAAATATCAATTAAAATATACCAGCAAGGAAATAGTTTTGACTTTGATCTTTTGTGGGTTTTCTTTATAGAAGTAAACAGTCATCATTCAATTTTGCTCCTTGTAACAACATTTAAAACACAGCTGTGAAATACAAAGTGCTTACCTTAGGAAACTTCTTTTTCTCTTTTCCTCTCTTGGTACATCTGAAATCCAAATTAGACACACTTCATTGATTAAAAATATTGCTTCTAGTGATTTGCCAAAAATTGTATTCAGAAATTTAAATTGGGTTAAGTATTTTGTAGTAGACTGCCATAATAATTTTCCAAAGCAATAAAATCCGTTATCAGAATTAATGATACATAAAATTCATTTTATGATTTTACTTACATTACCTTGCTTTCTCTTTTATCTATTTTCAAACAAACTCCTATAACTCTATAACATGCTTTTGCACTATCCAGCAACTTGGCTATGGCAGAGAGGATGACAGAATTCATTGTAATTCTTTTAAAAGTCTTCTTGTTTGTGTTCAAAAGTGGTGTGAAACAAAAATAGGAAATATAGTAGATTACATAGCATGCTATCTCTGCAAATATAAAATCCCTCTAAAGTGGCAGTTACCCCCTAAGTGGTCTTCCCTGGGGCTATCAGTGATGGAGTAGCTGGCATTACCTGCTTAGTGAGTAGAGCAGCTGCCACTTGAAAAATCAAGGGCTGGGCCCCTGTAGCTTAATGACCATCTCCACACAACGGCTGAGGACACAGCTCTTCCTCTCTCTCCTTGGTTACATTATGATGCTAAGTAAAATCTCTTTTACTTAAACTATCACTCATTCTATCCTTGAACTAATTCATTCTTCACTAATTAGGCACTTGCTGTGTAGAAGTTGTGCCACCAATTAAAGCTACTGAAATAGAAGCTAGTTTGGTCTCTGTGTTCAAGGAGCCTGTCTTATGAGGTGACAAATGCATCACGCTCAATGCAAGAGTAGAGTTCTACAGGAGCACACATGGGGGAGTTAGTGAATCTCTTTAAGATATCAAGAAAGCCTTGAAGTAGAACACTCTTCCAAGTTTCATGAAAGGTTAGGCTGCCGGTGCCTGGGGGCTTTGTCATGCATGTTTTGCTGTGAATGTATAGCATATACGGAAACCTCCCCCCAAAATGGATTTATAAACATTGTGTATTTATTGTTACATGTTTAAACTTGTCACCTTCAAAGTACTCTCCATTTGAGGCAATACACTTATTGAGATTATTTTTCCACTGCTTCTGCTGTTTTTTGTTTCACTTCTACTGCATCTGCAAAATATTTCCATTTGAAGACTTTTTTCATTCAGGGAGACCAACAAACAAAAAGTCACTTGTGGCAAAATCAGGTGAATAGGGAGGTTGGGGCATGGGGGGACCATGTCTTTTTTGGTCAAAAACTGCTGACCACTAAGCATGGCATGGGCAGATGCACTCATAAGTCACCCATCATGAAATGGTTGAAAGAACCTACAAATTAATAATAATAATAATAATAATAATAATAATTCACTGAAGTCGAATGAATGCAGCCTCTCACAGCAGTGGTATCTGGGACACTGATGTTCATTGGTTCCTAGAATGCTTACCTAGCGTAGGAAGCCTATACTGTAAGGGGCCCGCCCTCCAAAAGATAATTCTGTTTTCGGGGGGCCCCCTTTTGTAAAATCACAATAAGTAATTGTTCAACATCTTCAGACAGTCAACTTTCTTAGTGTAGTTACTATCTAGATCAAGTGACTTGCCCCAGAATGCATATATGTATTATTCCTTAAATATGCCTATATTTAAGGAAGCGTATCATGAGTATCTCAAAATGCTCCAAGAATCCTTGCTCTAAAGGAGAACACGCTGAAGAGCAATCAAAACAGCACATCTGCCCTACCATCCCAGTTCATCCTTCCTCCATTGCTATTCCAACTATTTAAGTGCATCTCTTCTCTTGAGATTATATTTCTTTTCTCTAACCTGCCATATTTTAGCAGTTTATCTCTCTTTTTAATCTGATCTCTTTCTGCCTCAAGTTCCACAAAGTTCTATAGAGCAGCACTTCTTTAATTTTATTATACCATTAATATGGACATCTAAAGGTCTTTTAAATGTACATTAAAAGTGAAGCTTGAGCCGGGCTCGGTGGCTCAGCCTGTAATCCTGCGCCTTTGGGAGGCTGAGGTGAGTGGATTGCCTGAGCCCGCGGGTTCGAGATCCGCCTGGGCAGCGAGACCTCATCTCTACAATAAATCAAAAAATCAGCCGGGCGTGGTAGCGCGTGCCTGTAATTCCGGCTACTCGGAAGGCTGAGGCGAATGGATCGCCGTAGCCCAGCAGGTCGAGGCTGCGGTGGCCGGGAGCGGCCACGCACTCCAGTCTGGGCGACAGAGTGAGACTCCAACTCAAAAAAAAAAAAAAAAAAAGTGAAGCTTGAGATTCCCCATTTCAAGTAAAAAATTCCCAGTCAATACTTATTCTCATGCTGCCACAGTTTAAGTAACAAATAGTAATATCGAATTTAGGGTCATCTGACCCATTATATGCAAATAAATCACTTATTTATCTATTTTAACTTTTATTTCAGTTTAATTGGAATTGTGATGATTATAATACATATATTTCAGGCTTCTGATAAAAACGCTTTAACTGACTAATAGGCATGGTATGAAAGTGAAACATCTTTATTACATTAAAAAGTACATAGCAAATGGTGGGATATATTTAAGGAAGATGAGCATCATGTATGCAGTTGAACATGTGGAAATTAGAAGATACTGACTGAAAGTCGGTTTGGCACCAGTAACGACTCCACGCCCGGTCTGAAGCAAGAGATTTATTAAACGGGCAGTTACACGAAAGGACTGTAACCAAGGAAGGGCAAGAGAGAGAGAGAGAAAGAGAGACCGAGAGAGAAAGAGATAGTAAGAGAGTGGCGGGGACAGAGAGAGAAAGCAAGAGAGAGAGAGAGAGAGGGCGAGAGAGAGTGAAAGAGAGAGAGAGTAAGAGAGAAGGAGAGAGAGAGAGAGAGTAAACAAGAGAGTGGCGGGGACAGAGAGAGAAAGCGAGAGAGAGAGAGAGAGAGAGAGAGAGAGAGAGAGAGAGGGAGAGAGGGCGAGAGAGAGTGAAAGAGAGAGTAAGAGAGAAGGAGAGAGAGAGAGAGAGTAAACAAGAGAGTGGCGGGGACAGAGAGAGAAAGCAAGAGAGAGAGAGAGCTATGCAGGGAGAGAAGGGTATATTTATGAACCTTGTAGGGGCTGGCCAGTGCTGTGCCTGAGTCTTATTGGAGGAGACAATGAGGTAGCATTTCTATAGGGAGAGGTTGTTTGAGCACAAGTTTAAGTTTCACGCGGGCGGGAAAAGCCGCTTAGGGCCTTTGTTGTCTTTGGGAGGCAGAGTCATCATGGGGACGCCCTTCTGACTGCTCCCTGTGTCTTTCATTCCCACCTTTTCTGTTTATTTGGGAGAGGGGCATCGTAATTCCTTCTGGCTGCTTCCTGCTGGATGTGGGCGTTGTGGGGTGAGGCGGGGGAAGGCCACAGAACCAGTCAGAATAGGGTTTAGAGGTAGGCACTGAAGGTGAAGATTCTTGAAAGCTTGAGTTGTATGAAAGTTTTTGTAAATGCAGAATGACAACTTGTTTCGGCCAGTCCTCCAGTGGGCACGAGGGCGGTAGTAACCAGCTGTCTTGGAGTAGACTGTGGAGGTAAATAGAGAACCTGGAAGAGAATATATCTAAAAGAAAAGTTAAGTGATGTTTAGGGGCAGCACCAGAAGAAGAAGCCAGGTGGGGCACAGGTAACACTGACAGGTGATGGTTGAGTTGGGGTTGTGAACAGGGGAATTTTTGATAGTGAGGGGAAATGAACAGTAGGATTTTTGTGTGCAGGGGGTGGTAAGATTTTTATGAATGGTACTGCCATTCTTGCTATTGTGAATAATGCTGCAATAAACATGTATGTGTAGAACCAACTGTGTTGTCCACTGAAAGAAGACTGGATAAAAATGTAGTGTATATATATGATGGAATATTATGCAGCCATAAAGGACAAAATTATGAACATTACAGCAACTTGGGTAGATTCAGAGTCTGTGATATTGAGTGATTTATTAAAGAAACAAAGAACTGTATGAAATTACTGGATTGTAACTTAAAGGAATAAAGTCAGGCATATATTTTGACAAGTGTAGGCAGTGGCTGATTATTTTTTGTATATAAAAACCTATAAGGCCTAAAGTTATTAGCATAGCTTAAATAATAAACTTTAATTTTTGTAGCTTTATTATAAGTGGCAGCTTTTGTACCTTTGGACTATAATGGTGACCTGACAGATTGTTTTAGACTATAATTTGAAATAGGCACTTAAGTAAATTTTAAATAAAATTTGAAGGGAAATCTGAAAATATTTGGAGACTTGTATTTAGAAAAGAACTTGTTATGCCTAGATTGTTTATAGAATTTTTTGTACGTATATATATATTTTTAACTTTCCTTATACCATTTTTGGTGTGGCTATATCATTTTATTTTTGTTTTTATCCCCTATTTAAAAATTTTTATAACTATTTACTCTATTATAGGACAGAAATGTACCATATAAGATTTCCTCTTAGATAAATACATATATTTTTTATTCCTTTCTTTTTTGTTTTCTTGCTAAAACTTTATTTGTATATCAACAAACTTTTTACATTTTTTCTTTGCTTTTTGGTTTCCTTTTTATTTATTTATAGATAACCTTTTACAGTCATAATTTGAATTTACCTGTTAGCAACTGTTAGGTGAAACATTTAGTTTTTGGAACATCTTTAATTCCACTGGAGAGCAAGTTTCAGGAGGAAGAAGTTCAGTATGAGCACAAGGGTTAAAAACTTAGCCTCAGTAGTAATTACAAAATTAATTTGGACCCCAGCCATATTTCTATAGACCCAAGGATTTGTTGGGTGGATGGCATACAGAGTGCTGTGCTGGGCCATGCGCCTCCCTCTTCAGTCAACTGCCACTATCACCAAGTTAGGTGTTTTCTCTCCCCTTTTTTTTCTTTTGCTTTATGACTTTTAATGATGTTTACAAGAATGCCTGGTTCAAAACCCTTTAGAGTGAACAGATTTTTAATTATGAACAGGCAAAATTGTCAAAAATTTTTATGAATTACTAAACAGTAGCCTTAGTCGTAAGACGTGGACAGTTAAATGAGTATAGCCAAAAACGCAAGCATTAGTGTTACTTAGTATTACAATATAAAGTAGGGAGTTAGCATACATTACAAGACTCTAAGAGACTTTCCAGCAGTTTTTTTACAGGGACAAGCAGTTGATCATGATTTTAGGCAAGGCCTAAACCTTTAGAAATGGACTTACTTTTAACTAACCTGGCTTTTAGCATTTGAAAACGAGAACAGCTTATTTATTTTCTTAGTTGACAGAGAAAGATTATAAAACTATTGTTGTTATTATTATTATTATTATTATTATTATTATAAGTGGATTAGAATGAGCCCCTTTAGAATTTATGAAGAAGAACACAGGCTAAGGAAGGGAGGGGGAGTGGTCCCCAGAAAGAATTTAAGATAACCGGTAACACTTTTATATGCAGCAGATAATTTTTTATAATTTTAACAACAAAGGGCAGAAATTTTAACAGCGCCAATGGGTAGGGAGAAAGCACCACATAAATAAAAGGAGATATAAAATGACATCGAGAAATATGCACCAATCAAGTTTTTAAAAGACCACATGTCCCATTAAACAAAGCATAATAACCTAATCAACTTTTTAGCAGATTTAAAGTGACAGACACACACAGATAAGAGAATGAAGGGTATGGGAAATATTTGGTTTGTCCCCCTTTTGTCATACTTTTCATGAAGATATTTCAGACACCTCTTAGCAATTGATAGGTTGGTATACCCCCAACGCAGACTAATTATGTGGAGCCTTTTTTGTAGCCTCGAGTGTTTACAAAATTTCTTTTACTTTTTTCCACTAACTTTCACCCAACATGTTCAATAAACTCATACCATTCCTTGACATGCTTAAACCTTCTATTTTTGTTCTATGCTTTCTTTAATCAGTCATTCTATTATAGAACAAAATGTACCATACAAGATTTTTTCCTATATAATTATTATCTTTTTCTTTATCCTTTCTTACTAAAAACATACCTTACACCAACAACTTTCTTTACATTTGTTTTAACCTCAGAGCTCTAAGCAAAGCAATACATTTATATGCAGTGGAAGGGCTTAGATAGGATCCAGTGTGGAATTATTAGGGAAATCCAAAGCTATACAAAAGGCACCCAAAAAGTATAGTGGTGTGAGTTTTAATTTTTGTCATAATGTCCCTTTTCAATAATGGAGCTGGAGACATTGGCATAACAAGGAAAGAATGTTGAAATATTTTATCTCTCAGAACACATGGAAGTAATGGTGTAGTGAGGGGCCTGGATATAATGCCCTGTAACCCCACAACCAAAAGGGGGGAAGGAAGGAGTGGACCAGGAATTTAAGTAGAGCTGAGCATGTAGCTCCCGTATTAATAACAAATGATATAACCTCGCCAGCTACTGATATTTCCACCCTAGGCTTGGTTGGTTTAATGGTTTGTTTTAAAGACATTGGGGCTATCAAGTCAGGGGCGAGTCAACCTGACTGGAGCAAGCCCAAGAGATTTCCTTTTGAGATGCCTGGTGTCCCTTAATTAAAGCAAGCCTCTGGGCCATGTGCTTTCCTCCAGCTAGGCGAACGAGGCAATCATGAGCCCAATGTCCATGCTGTTTGCATTTAGGACAGGATTTTGTTGGTGTGCAGGGCTTGACAGTCTTTGGCCATATGCCCATTTTGACAGCATCGGAAACAAACCTGTAAAGGAGGCTGTGTACCCCTTCTGCTATTGGCCATCTGGGGTGGAAGATTATCAGTGGTGGCTTTTTCTGCTAAAGTGGTAGATAAAAGCTGAAGGGCTTTCTGCTTATGTTGGTGGTCCTGTATTTCTTCCTCCTTTTGGTTGTTAAAGATTTTAAAGGCCGTGTCTGATAGCTCTAATTGAGGGGTTTGTGGGCCCTTTTTTAATTTTTGGAGTTTGCACCTAATACCTGGTGGTGACTGGGAGATAAAATACATAGCCAAAAGAGTTTGTCCTCCCACAGAGTTTAAATATTTGTAAACTGCTGCAATGCCTTAGAGAGGTGACTTAGAAACACTGCTGGATTTTTATCTGGTTTTTGAAAAACCTCTTTTATTCTGTCTTAGTTAGCCTGTTTATTAACACCTTTTTGTAGTTAGCTAACAGGATTTATTTACATGATCCCTTTACTTTTGTCTGGGAAGAAGGTTGATATAGTTTCAGTTTAGATATAATTTAAGAGAAATTTATCATAAGAAAACAACAAAGAAGAAGTTTTTTAACATCCTTTTGTCCCAGCCACCCCCTTGAGAAGAGACCTATTAAGTCATGTGGAAACTTGAATGGGTTTTTTAAGTACATGTAGGGGTGGTGACTTATTGCAGCTGCCACCAGGGAGTTATCAAGCAGTGAGGGGAGGGGGGTGAAGAGGCACCGTGGCCTTTGGCACCGGTTCCTTTTCCAAAGGTAAAAGAGAAAGACTGAAGGTCAAGGTCAGGTGCCACGGCCATAGACACCAGCCCTTCCTTCTCAGATAAAGGTGGAGGGTGAAAAGGAGGAGAAACTGATGGAGAGTGGAATAGCAAAAGCAGACTATAGGAGGTTTATCTGCTGGGTTGAAGTTAGAAATAGAGGGAGGTGGCAGGATTAATTGTGTATGATTTAAGACTTTTTTTATTTGTGAGAGGTCTGAGGTAGAGAAGGGGACGTGTAGCTGAATAACTGGTGTGGCCTTGGGTTATCGGAGGGCTATACTGGGGGGTGATTGAAAGGGGAGGGTACAGAGGTTGAATTGCAGGAGAAGTGGGTGGAGCTGAAGAGGAAGGAGGGGGCTCCTCTGCAGGATTGAATCCAAGACGGGAGAGGAGCAAGCCGCCAGGAGGGGCCTTACAGTGTTTGTGGTGGGGGAAGGGAAGTTTGGAGGAGGAAGCAGAGACACATGTAGGACAAAGGGAAAGAGAGAAGCTGTAGAGGGAGTGTTTATGGAAGAGAGAAAGGGATGGAACGTGGGGAATCTCTACCCGCCATTCTGAACGCTCACAGAAGTTATATAGGCCACTGATTTTGGTTGTCTAAGGGATATGTTAGCCAGTCTTGTGTGTGTAGAGGCGAATTAGATGTTTGGGTTTGATATTAGGAGAGAGAGAGAGGGTAGAGAGATTGTTTAAAAGGCATTTGAGAGGAGAATTGACCGGCAGAGAGGATGAGCTCCCCATAGGGAACAGTCAGACCCAATGGGGCATCCCCTGAAGAGTCAGCTGTCCAAGAAGTGTGACTGTGGCAAAGACTGTCATCACAGAGGTTTGGCACAGCCTGGGTTCTCCTGGAGAACCGAGGGGTCAAGGTACCTAGCGCTAGGGTTTCCTGAATCAGACAGAGTACACTTGACCGGGACGGCAGGTGGGGGGTATCTTTACTGCCAGTCAAACAGAGTTTTGACGTGGGACCCCCTTAGAATCTGCTGTGGGCCACCAGGTGTGACCCGACAGCCATGGGATTACTTAGGGAGGGGGGAGAAAGAGATAGAGAGAATTTTATTAAAACTGCCATGGGTTAACAGCTGTAGGGCCCCTGGGACCCGCTGCAAACCAGCAGCTGCAGGAGTTTTTAAAGTTTGAGAGAGATAAAGGAGAAGAGGAAGCCTTTAGGGTCTGCAGTGGTCGTGAAAGCCGAGGCGGGTGCGTTCCCCTTTGCCTGGGGGTCAGGAGGGGGGAGGGGAACTTACCTATCCAAGGGTCACCGATGGACGCATTTTGCACATTCAAAACAGTGGGACAGTCCAGGAGGGATGAAGTGGCCACAGGCGCCGGGTCGGGGGGCTCTCGCCTACAGGAATATAACCAAACGGAGGCGAGGGAGCACCCATCCGAGTCACAGCACCAGTGAAAGACGGTTTGGCACCAGTAACAACTCCATGCCCGGTCTGAAGCAAGAGATTTATTAAAGGGGCAGTTACATGAAGGGACTGTAACTGAGGAAAGGCAAGAGAGAGAGAGAGAAAGAGAGACCAAGAGAGAAAGAGAGAGTAAGAGAGTGGTGGGGACAGAGAGAGAAAGCAAGAGAGAGAGAGAGAGAGAGAGAGGGAGAGAGGGCGAGAGAGAGTGAAAGAGAGAGTAAGAGAGAAGGGGAGAGAGAGAGAGAGAGTAAACAAGAGAGTGGCGGGGACAGAGAGAGAAAGCGAGAGAGAGAGAGAGAGAGAGAGAGAGAGAGAGAGAGCTATGCAGGGAGAAGGGTATATTTATGAAACTTGTAGGGGCTGGCCAGTGCCGTGCCTGAGTCTTATTGGAGGAGACTGTGAGGTAGCATTTCTATAGGGCGAGGTTGTTTGAGCACAGGTTTAAGTTTCGCGTGGGCGGGAAAAGCCGCTTAGGGCCTTTGTTGTCTTTGGGAGGCAGAGCCATCTTGGGACGCCCTTCTGACTGTTCCCTGTGTCTTTCACTGACCTTCTTGTTCAAGTAGTTCTATTTGCACTATAGTCTATTAAACACACACACACACACACACACACACACACACACACACACACACTAATTTAACTGTTGATCATAGTCCTCCTCCAAAGTTCAGTTCTGCTCCCTTCCCCTAGACTAATCCTTAGTACTAGCACAATGCTATACAAAGGATAAGTACTTTTTAATCATTTTTTCCATGAATTAAAAATATATAGTTATCCAAGTATACATATTTATCTTTTTCCCAGTATGTCATTGAGTCCTGCTTCACTAAGAGTAAGTCTCTAATGTCTTTAATAGGTAACAGACAGTGTTGATAGTAGAGATCAAGACTGGGAAAAATCCAAAATATAATAGAAAACATCATGTGCTTGTAAGGATGACCAGGTTGACATTTCTACATACAGATAGATGAATAATTAATTCTGATGATAATGAAGATATACACTTTCTGGCAAGAGAAAAATGGGTGATTAGAACATATGCCATAAACATTAGACTTTTAAACATTTAGATGGAGGGTTTTTAAGGACATGTTTGAATACTTTCTAATTTTGCCTATATATACAAATAAACACTGTATATTCCACATTAGTAGAGAATGGTATAGCATACCATTAGCAGAAAATGGTATAGTTTACTCATAGAATAAATCCCATGGTAATATATATATATTATATTATTTTAATTGTCTGGTTCTATAATGACAATTTTAGCTTATAAGACTATACTGCAACTGAATTTTTTGACAGAATAATATAGCTTCAATAATGTCCTAGAGGACAAAGATCATGTCTGCTTCATCGATGTATTCTTAGCACTTGTCTCCGTAACTGAAGAATTGGAGGTCAGAGTATATACTGCTGATGAATGAACGAATGAACTATTGCCAGAAACACTGAAGGTTACATATTGTGGCATAACAAAGTCTCTAAATAAACTTTAAAAAATGGTGTTGCTTGTAGAACACATATTCTAGAAGGAGATTATGTCTTCTTGTTCAGGTTCTGGTTGGACAAGTTGTCAGAGATATTTCTAAACCAAACACGTCAGTTAGTCTTTTACTCATTAAATGTCTTAATTGGAAACACATGAAAATTACACCTTGGAACAAGTACAAATTTACCATATTTTACTAATTTTATTCTGCAGTAATATCCAATTATAAATCCTTAAATATCACATTCATATGTTTTGCTGGACTGTAGAAATACCATTCATATTACATGATAGTTAATAAAAAAATTAAATCATGTTTTCTGTATTCAAATATAGTAAAAATAAGATACATAACACTTTTAGTAAACTGGCAATCTATCCAAAGTAATTATTGTGTTTGGTGAAAATGCTATTCAATTCACTTTTTTCAAAAGGATGCTAATTTTGGAATATTTACCAAAAATTAACTGTGCAAATTTTTACCTAGACAATTTGATTCTAGTATTTTAGTACAGTGAAATAACCTGATAACTGAAGAAAGATATATTACTAAGGGTATTGTTTGCTGTCTTCTTAATGTTCCCCAAATTTGTTTACAAAGGAATAATTAGTTAAAGAAATAGCCGAGCTCAGTGGTTCAGCCTGTAATCCTGTGCCTTGGGAGGCCGAGGTGAGTGAATTGCCTGAGCCCGTGGGTTCAAGACCCTCCTGGACAAGTTGGCGAGACCTCATCTCTACAATAAATCAAAAATTAGCCGGGCATGGTAGCGCACGCCTGTAGTTCCAGTTACTTGGAAGGCTGAGGCAGAAGGATTGCCGGAGCTCAGCAGGTCGAGACTGCGGTGGCCAGGAGCGGCCACTGCACTCCAGTCTTCCAGTCTGGGCAACAGAGTGAGAGTCCAACTCAAAAAAAAAAAAAAAGGGGTAATGTTACCAGCTTCCACTCAGGGCCACTCCCACACCCACACTCTTTCTTTTTCAATAGAAACTGACATGCATGTATGGTTTGCTATTTTTTTGTCTTTTCTCATAGGAGCCATTCGACTTCCAGAAAAAAGCAAAACAAAGCAAGGCAAAACAAAAAAAACACTACTCTTTTTACCTTTCCATGTAACAAATTTTATGTGAACAGACGTATTAAAATGAGTCAGACATTATCTATGACTGGGAAGAGAAGATATTAGATTTGTAGGTTTAGCATTAAAAAATCAAATAATCTGTAGATACCAGATATTAGATTTATTAGCAACAAGGTATATTTTCTTCTCACGTATACTATTTTTGTCATATTTCTTATTTAGTTCAAATTTTATGTGGGAGGGATGAATGTTATTTGTAGTTTTTCTAAGATGCCAACAATTATTTGATGAGAGTCTGGATATTAAAAATATAATTCAAAATTTCCCTCCCAAATTTACGTTGATTTTATTGTTGTTGTTGGTTTGGTCCAATCGCAAAATTAAAACATATTATTGAAAATTTTACAAAAATAAAATAGAATAAATAGAATAAAATAGTAAAATATAAAATATAAAATAAAATAAATCAATAAATTAATAGTTTCATTAATTAAAAGTAACTATAGCCAACAAGTTTCATAGTATATTGGATTCTTAATTATTATTTTAAACATTTCTGATAATACTGAAAATAAAATTTGTATACTGATATATTTAATTATCAACTATTACATAAACATTTTTCTTGCTCTTAAAACGACTAACAATCTTAGGCTTAATATTTCTATTATCGCCTATTGTTACCATGCATCTTTTTCCTTTAAATTTCCCTTGTACTGAGCATTTAATTTGTTTTCAATTTCTCATCGTTATATGCAATGTTTTGATGAATATTCTTGTGCACAAATTATTGTTTACTACTTCATTTATGTGTACTTTTTGTGTATTTCATTCATATAGCCTTCATACAAGGAATTTGCTGAATGTAATTTACACAGCATATTCAATTTCCTGAACTATAAGATTAATTTAAATTCTTGTAGAAGTAAAAAAAGTAAACATTTTTTATAATTTTTTTATTAAAAAATAAATGTTCATTATAGAAAACTGGAAAATGCAAAACAATTTAGACTTTCAGAAATTGCATATTAACTTATAAAAGCTTAGTATACTTTGTTTTAATATAAACCTGGAGTCTCTGTTTTTTTTTCCCCTATAGTTATAATGTAATGCATTAAATGGGTAACTACAGTTTTATAATTGTATTGTTCAAGATTACATTACATTCATTGTTCAAAAAAATTTGTTCAAAATTGCGTTACATTCACGCATATATATATCACATTGAATTTTTTTTTTTTTTTTTGAGTTGGAACACTCGGTCGCCTCGACTGGAGTGTAGTAACCGCTCCTCGCCACCGCGGCGTCGCCTGCTGAGCTCTGGCGATCCTTCCTCCTCAGCCTTCCAAGTAGCCGAAATTACAGACACATGCTACCACGCCCGGCTGATTTTTGATTTATTGTAGAGATGAGGTCTCGCTGCCCAGGCGGGTCTCGAACCTGCGGGCTCAGGCAATCCACTCACCTCAGTCTCTCAAAGGCGCGGGATTACAGGCTGAGCCACCGAGCCTGGCTCACACTGAATTCTTTACAGCAATTATCTCACCTAATAACATACAACTACGTTTGAATTTACACTAGTTAAAAAAAAAAAAGCATCCAAATAACAATGAAAAACAAAATTTATCTATTCTCATAATTACCTCTTCTATGGAATGTATTTCTTTCCATTCCCTAATTCAAAGTATCTCAGATAATTCAAGAAGTCTCCAGGACACTGTCCAGTGTCCCTGGAGTTACACCCTAAGGCTACCTCAGAGAACATGGTTTTTTCCTTTGATCTGGATGGTTGGGTAATATTCTTTGACACTGCTATTAAAGAAAGTATTAGCTATATTTCTGATGTCTAACAGATAAGCAGCCATCACTCTACTTCATATCTAGCAAGTATTTCCAGCTTAAACATTTCAAAAACCAATCTCTATTTTTTATCTCTCTATAAAAGTATTTCTCACAAAATGCCCTCTTTCTCAAGGAAAGTCACCAACATTCACCAGTTGCTGAAGCCGAAATTCAAGAGGTCATCCTTGATTTCGCTATTTTTCTCACTCTTGACATCCAAATCTACAACACATTTTATGTTTTTCTTCAAAATATCTTCCACATTTTCTCACTTCTCTTTCACTTTATTTCTATTTCTGGTTTAAGTCACAATCTTTCCTGTTTCTCGTTCTACTCCAGAAAACCCTCTTTCTCACTGTAGCCCTAGAAATCTTTCCAAAATATAAGTCATGTTACATAACTACTCTGCTAAAAATCCTTTAATGGCTTTCCACTGCAAAGAGATTACAATGTTTACATCTTATTCTGGCCAACAATACTTTACATGCATGAGTCCTGCCTGAATCTCTGATTTCATTTCAAAACACTCGTGAACTAAATCCTCCCACTCCACTTCTCTCAGGTCATTGAATGGCTGGGTCCCTGCCATTTAGTTCTCATTTCAAATGACAATTTAAATTAAAAAAACAAAAACAAAAACACTGCTAACATATCTGCACAATGATTTCCTTTCCCCTGAATGCTTTATAACCTATATTAATTTGATAGTTGACTTGAATATAATGGTAAGTAATATATTTTTAGAAATTAGGTAGATGGTAAATTTTCTGAGCAGTTGCTTCTCTTAATAACTTCCAGTTGCATTAAAATAAAAAGTAACTTTTATACCTTAGAAATTTCCGAGAAATTCCTTTCCTCAGAAATAATGGTATAGATGTCATAAGTTCAATAATTTATATTTTAGAGAAACATGAAGCAAATCCCTTTTTTATCTTCTGTAAGAAAGCCTATATTCTATATTTTTAATATGAAGTCTAAGATATTTTCATAAGTATTCAGTTTCTAAAACTTTTATAGGAAATACATAGACTTTCACAGATTTTTGATAATGCTCAGCACTTTAAAATAGCATACTTTTGGTTTATTTTCTTGTCTTATTTTTGTCTCTTCCTCAGGAATAGCTGAAGGAATTATTAGGTTAAGTTTCTTCCTGTTCTCGTCCTTTATATCTATCAATTCTCCCTCAGGAGTTTAGTCTTTCTATTATTTCTTTCTAGGATTTATCTAGTGTCAGTTTTGCTATTATAGTTCATTTCTTTGTAATTATTTCTAATCTAATCTACCTCAATTTTCCATATATGGCTTCCCAAACATAGGCATACACATGCATATGTTGATAGACATATATGCATGTGTGTCTAGTTTTCTGGGATGAAAGTCAATCAATTGTGCTCATGCAATTGTCTTCAAAAATAATAACTAGGCTATACAATATTGTTTCCAAAACTTTATTGCATTGATTACTAAGATCCCATTAGTTTCTAATAGATGTTTCACAAAAATATTTTTATGGTCAGATAAATCATAACATACCTCTTATATCCACTTCAAAGTGATTCACATAAACAAGACTCTTAAAGGGATCAGTTTAAAGGAATATGTTATTTTTTCTAATTTGTAATTTATTAAATGTATATACATCAATGTTCTATTTTGATAGTATCTATTAGAAAGTTAACCATAGATATGTCAGATACAGTGGCTTAGAGCTTATTAAAAATAACCACCAAATTATTTTCAGTGAGTAGAAAGAAATGAACCAAAAAACATTGTATTTCATTTTCATTAATGTTAGAATTCTGGAAATGATTTAGATTTTACAAATGAAGTAGAGAAACCTTTAGCCACATGGAGTGAGAAAAGTTTACAACAGAAACTTCTATTTTTGCATGAAGCTACTCATGGCAAGAGAGATAAGGAACAGGCATATTTATGGATGAGAATCACTGCAGAAGTACCGTAGAGGAAATAACAACTTTGGTAGAATCTTCCTATATTTCCCAATCTAGTGACAGAAGCAGAAGCAGCACGTGTTTTAGTCATGAGGTCTGTGATTTGGTTTTGAGACTAATTCCTGAAACTTCAGATTTGGGTGTGTCAATTTACTGTTGAAAAAGGCACACTGAGCGCTCTGTCACTTCATAAACCTAATCCTACTAAAAGTAGATAGAAATAATTATGTTGTTTATAATACATTACTTTTATGTTTAGTAAGTTTTTAAAAAGGTATACAGGCAGCAAAACAGAATCTCAAGAAAATGAAATTCAAGGATGATTATCTGGCATGGTGGAGACTAGACAGCAGAAAATTGTTACTTTTAGAGGATGCAAGAATAAACACAGGCATGGGATACATACTTATTTTATGAAAGCACACTGCTATTGAGTACTGATATAACAACTAGTGCAGGGATCTTTTCAATGCCCATCAGATCTCTTTTATTAAGGTTAATGTATTGATTGATAAAGAGAGACCCAAATATTGTACGTGAGACATTTTAGTAGATTCAAATGAGTCAGTATACCCCAAACTCCCAAACTCCCTAAGCTAGCCTTGCCAGCAGAAGCTGTCTCCTTACAGTTCCAATGAAGTAGTTCATGTCCTGAGGAACCTGTAATGACATCATCTTCATTATTTACATTGCCATTCTTTTCATTGACCCAGTTCTTTAACCTCTCTGCTAATTACCTATAGATTTATAACTAGTTCTGAACCTATTTTCACAAGAGATCCTATACAATTTTTAAATCAAAATGAAAAGTTTTACACACCAGAAGAATTACAAGAGTTCACTGATTTATGTTGGTATAAATCTTGGAACTATGTGGAAATAGATTTAGAGTGTGCTACATTAGCGAGGAAGAACTGTACATTTAAGTCAAGCTGAATTTTCAGTTTCAGTATGGATGCATTAACAGTTCTGTATCAAATGTGACAACTCTTGGTTGTTTGAACATCAACTGCACTCAATGTTGGTCAATGTTAAATGCAGTTGGATTGCTGAAAAATTACTGGATATAACATTATGGGAAGAGATCCTGGAAGCCACATATGGGATTTTTTTTTTTTTGGTCTTATATACCTGATATGATGAGAGTAAGTAGGAGATCAAATTCCCTTGTAAAAATGCTAATAACCTGGCAGACTCACTAATGATATTTACTAGTTAGAAAATCCTTATCTCTTTTAGCATGGTATACCTAATGTACTTAAAAGTGTTTATGGTTAACACAGCTGGAATTTATGAAGTTATAAAATCTTTGGACTGTTACTCCTTAGAAATGCAGCTTAGACTATGTTACTATTGGAGTTAACACAAACATATTTTATGACCAGAATAGCTTTCTTTTGAACAACACATGCAGCATTTGGGGACTTCCTGTGTCAGACCTAGGTCAAGAAGCATTCTATCATGAAAATTCAGGACTTGCTTACTTTTGGCAGTCTAGAACGTTTCCAGGTTTTGCCCAGGTTTGACCACTATCTGCATCCCTCAAAATACGAGCACAGTTTGATAGTAGGCAGGGCAGTCTGATTGGGAGTCTGGCACTTTCTATTACCTCAATATCATTGGACAGAACTTGTATAAAATGCATCACAATTATCTGAGAGACTGAAAAGATACTATTTTACTAACAGTAGAGAATTTGCTTATAAAAGAATGAGAGAAACTTGAATATTGAGGCAATCAGCAGTTTTTAAATTAAAAAGTGTGTTAAAATTTATTCAATTTCATTTCTTGTCTTTAGCATATCTTTTGCTATATTTTAAAGTAGCTAATCTAGATGTTAGACTCAGTTTACAAATTGTATTATATTAAGAGAAAAATGCTTGAAGAAACTATGAAGTGTTGGTGTAAATCTCTAAGAACATAGGGTAAACATGCTTATCATATTATTTATTTAATATAAAATAGATAATATATTTATATTATTATTTATATTTTCTCTGTGGAAATGCTAGAGTATGCAACTTTAGCATTTATAATAATGAATAATATTATTTATTCATTTATCAAAAGTATCTATTAAAAGATTTTGAGTATTTTTTATTGCCTACCATACCAATACTAAAAAAATTTTATAAAATTGTCAAAAAAAGATCACATTCTATTTAAGGGATATCATGCATATTAAACTCAGCCCACACTATTCTTAAATTCTGAATAATATGGAAAACTGAGATAGTTTGCCAAGGTTTATAAGAATGTGGTACTAAAAAGTCTGCAGCAAATGATTTTACCCTACAATATAAGAAATAAACTATACTTTGAGATAAATGTCTTCAGGAAACAAAGTAAGGGAAATGCATTACGAAGTAAAATAACTAACAAAAGGTCAACAGTCAATTGAAAGCTGAGGGCCAGACTAGCAGCATTAAAAATATATTAATAAAAAATCACCCCCCATGAGCTTCTAGTGTACAATCTCTATTCTGGAGTATAAAGGTTTGGTTATAAAAAGTGGGTGTTGGCCGGCTGGGTGGTTCAGCCTGTAATCCCGCGTTTTGGGAGGCTGAGGTGAGTGGATTGCCTGAGCCCCGGGTTCGAGACCCACCTGGGCAACTTGGTGAGACCTCATCTCTACAATCAATCAAAAATTAGCCGGACGTGGTAGCGCACGCCTGTAGTTCCAGCTACTTGGAAAGCTGAGGCGGAAGGATCGCCGAAGCCCAGGCCAAGGTTGCGGTGGCTGGGAGCGGCCACTGCACGCCAGTCTGAGAGACAGAGTGAGACTCCAAGTCAAAAAAAAAAAAAAAAAAGAAGAAGAAGAAGAAGTGGGTGTGGCACTGTGCTTGCAACAGAAGAAAAATAAACCCTACAGTAAAAGAGCAAGGAGAAAAATGAGCTGTTTGACTAAGGTCTCTGTGGAAATGCTAGAGTGTGCAACTTCAGCATCTTCTGAGCCAGCAGCCACAGCAGGAATGCAGGCAGTGCCAAGAGCAACCTGGTCCTCAGAGGCTACATCAGGGATCACAACATCAAGATCTGGCATCTGTCCCGGCAGAGATACCTCTGAGTATAATCAGGCCCCCGTGTGGTGGCAGCAAATGTGGTGGCACCCACGGCCAAATGGCTGCATTAGGTGTTCATAGTCCCAGCAGTTTTGACTAAGAATGATAAAATAAAACATTTGTGGTGCTATGTGCCACACACTTAACAAGAGTTTGCATATATTAATTTACGAAAACCTGTAAAACCTGAACCTCTTGTTCAAAACCGCATATAAAATGCTTAGAACCAGGATTTAAACTCAAAATCTGTTTTCCTAAACATTGAGCTATGCTGAGAGACAGAGTGTATAATTTAAGGAACATGTCAGAGATCTCCAGGCAATCCCAGAACTATTTGAAAACTCGGGATTGGCAGAAGTATAGAGAAGTGGCTGCCACGTTCGTGGCTCAGCCTGTAATCCCAGCACTTTGGGAGGCCAAGGCGAGTGGATTGCCTGAGCCCGAGCAGTCGAGACCCACCCGGGCAACTCGAAGATACCTCGTCTCTACGCTAAATAATAATTAAAAAAAAAAATTAGCTAGACATGGCAGCACGCGCCTGTAGTTCCGGCTACTTGGAAGGCTGAGGTGGAAGGATCACCGGAGCCCAGCAGGTAGAGGCTGCGTTGGGGGGAGCGGCCACTGCACTCTAGTCTGGGTGACAGAGTGAGACTTCAACTCAAAAAAAAAAAAAAAAGAAAAGAAAAGAAAAAGAAATGGCATGGTCAAATAAATGATTTGGGGTCTTTGATGTGACTTTATTTTCACTCACCTGGTAGTTCTTGGGAATGATGGGCCATAGGCTGCTAAATAAGATGGATTCTTTCAGGTAATTCAAAGATACAATGTATGCCTATGATTGTAATTATAGTCAAATTTCAATTACAAAATGGAAATATTTCCCTTTGATTTTTGCAACACGTCCATAGGAAAAGTGGAAAAGAAGCCCAGATTTACATAAATTTAATTTTGTATAGTTCATTGTAAAATATTTCCTTGTAAATCACACTTTCTGGAAATTAACACATCTTTATGTCAAATATGCTGCACCCATGGTCA
Source organism: Cephalopachus bancanus (assembly GCA_027257055.1). Lineage (NCBI taxonomy): Eukaryota > Metazoa > Chordata > Mammalia > Primates > Tarsiidae > Cephalopachus > Cephalopachus bancanus. Next base: position 7,580,594 of record JAPVLO010000131.1, read on the forward strand.
CAGGAACAGATTATTTTTTAAGCTATGCTACAGAGTATGATAAATTTCTTCAAATACTAAGTGCATGGGGATTATGTGATAAATGTAAAGAATATTCGTTTTTAAATTGTGAAATTAATATAATTTATTTAGCAACTATTAGCATTCTAATCATAAAATTTCAAAACATTAGTAACTCAGAAATCAACCAGAGTACAATTTATTTTATATAAAATACATGTGATTCCCTGTTTCTGATTTTTCCCGTGTTACCAGAATCTTATCAGATATGATTAAAGTGATGATTGTTTTATTCATGATGTAGTAGATGAAGTTTTTACTAGATTATGTTAAATGTCATACTTTTTTTTTGGTGTTGTTTATTGTGTTGAATCATTGGTAGATTTTTTTTAAACATAAATCAAATGTTAATTTTTTTTGATTTTTTTTTTTTACTTTCAGAGCATGAACATTTTTTTTTTTTCCTCTTTCAATTTTTATTTTAAAATTGTGGGGTACAATTCAGGGCTAGGTATATAAATAGTCACCGTGCAGCTACCCTTATTGATAGACTCCTCACAGAAATATGCTATAGGATTATCAACTTTTTGAGATTTATTTAGTTTAAACAAGCTAATATAACCTGTAAAACATTTTCACCTGACATGTTTACACTGTAATTTATCAAAAAACATTGAAAGAAAAGAAACTATTGAGAGTACCATTTTTACCTACTACTTCTGAAATGTCATTCTTTCCTAAGGAATTATCCTGCTCCATACATCACACATGACTTTCTAAAATAACTGGCCTTAGAGAAGTTTCCAGTGCCAGCATAAATATTAAACGTTAATGAAATAGGTAGATAGATATGTTCAATGTGTACAAGTGCACTTATGGAGCATGTATATACTGCATAGTGGTGAAGTCTAGGAATATAGTGTGTTCATTACCTGAATAATATACATTGTATCCCATTAAGTAACTTTTTATCATCTACCCTCCTCCCATCAATGAGAACATGTGGTTTTTCTTTCTGTTTCTGAGTTGAAAATAGGTTCCAATTCTACTCACATTCCTGCAAAAGACATGATTTGATTTATTTTTATGGCTGAACTATGTACATACATATGTGTGTGTCTATATTTTTTTCTTAATCCATTCATCTATGATAGAATTTATATTGATTCTATAGCTTTACTATTTGAATAGTGCTACCATAACATACAACTGCATGTATCTTTTTAATATAATCATAAATTTTCCTTTGGGTAGATATCTAGTGGTAAGATAGCTTTTAATATTTTTACAAGCAAGTATTAAAAGAATTTATTGCCTCAAGCAATCTCTCAACAGCCCTATGACAGGAACAAACCCTCACATATCTGTCATAATCCTGAACATTAACAGCATTAATGCCCCACTTAAATAATACAGAGTGGCAAACTGGAAAAAAAAAAAGATGAAAACAAAACTCATTCATTTGCTATATCCAGGAAACATACCTCTCTTCCAAAAGCACCCACATGTTCAAGGTAAACTGATGGACAAAGATCACCAAGCAAATGGAAAACAAAAAAAGAGTAAGGGTTTACTATTCTTACATCAGATAAAACAGACTTTAAGACAATGCAAGTAAAAAAAGGCAATGGAGGATACTACATAATGATAAAAGGACTCAATCCAATAGCAAAAATTATCTATTTTAAATATATATGAACCCCCCCAAAAGTGCCATCATTTATGAAACAATTTTGCTACTTAACCTGAGAGAGGACATAGACATGCAAACCATAACAGTAGATAGACTTCGACACCCTCACTAACAGCTCTAGACAGATCATAGAGTCAGGAAATAAAGAAATCCTAGACTTAAATAGGACACTTTGTTTATTAGTTCTAACTGAGATATACAGACTACTTAATCCAACATCTACAGAATATACATTCTTTTTATCTGTGCATGGATCATACTCCAAGATTGACCACAAACTTGATCACAAATCATTCTTGAATGAATTTCAAAAGAATGAAGTTACACCAGCCATATTTTCTGACTACAGTGGAATAAAACTAGAAAGCAACACCAACAAGAATCCTCAAAAACACACAAGTGCATGGAAATTAAACTATTTGCTCTTGAATGATTTTCTGGGCAAACAACTAAACCAAAACAGAAACAAAAAAATTTACTTGAAATAAGTGAACATGAACACACAACATACCAAAACCTCTGGGTTGTTGTGAAATGAATCATGAGAGGAAAATTTATTGTACTGCAAATCTGCATTCATGAAAGCAAAAAGATCTCAAATGAATAATCTAACATCTCACCTTAAGGAACTAGAAAGACATGAACAAGAAGAGCCTTAGCTAGCAGAATAAAAGAAATAATCAAAATAAGAGCAGAAATAAATCCAATTGAGACCCCCCAAGAATCATACAAAGGTTCATTGAGTCTAAAAACTGGTTCTTTGAACAAGATCAAAGAACTATTGCCTGATGAACAACAACAGCAACGGTTTTGAGGGAGAGAAAGAGAGGGAATCCAAATAATTACACTCAGAAATAAGCAAGGCATAAACATTATAACTAACCCAGAAGAAATGCAAATGATGTTCGGATAACACTATAAACATCTATATGCATGCAAATTAGAAAATCTAGAAGAAATGAATGAATTCCTAGAATTGCACAACTTCCCAAGATTGAAACAGGAAGAAATTGAAACTCTGAACTGCCCATTAATGAGCCACAAAATTAAATCAATAATAAAAGATGTATCTGCCAAATAAAGCCTAGATTCTGATGGCTCCAAAACTGAACTCTACCAGAGGTACAAGGAAGAGCTGGTTTCAAAACTACTAAAATTATTCAAAACAATTGAGAAGGAGGAACTCCTAGCATTCTACAAAAGATCATTTTACAAAAGTCAACATCATTCTGATGCCCCAAAATTGCAAAGACACAACTAAGAAAAAAAATAAAAACTACAGGTAAATTTCCCTGATGAACATAGATGCAAAAATTGTGTCCAGAATACATCAAAAAATTATCTATAATGATAAAAATTATTCCAAGAATGCAAGGGTGATTCACCATATGGAAATCACTAAATAATAATCCACCACATAAACAGAAGTAAAATCAAGGACCACATAATTATCTCAAAAGATGAAGAAAAAGCATTCAAAAAAATCCAGCATTCTATTATGATAAAACCCCTCAATCACCTAGGTGTTGAAGTAACATTTCTCAAAATACTCAGGGCCATCTATGATAAACCCACAGCCAACACCACACTTAATGGGCAGAAGCCAAAACATTTCTTTTAAGAACTGGAATAAGATGAGGATGGCCACTTTCACCATTCCCATTCAACCTAGCACTGAAATTCTAGCCAGAACAATCAGGTGAGGAAAAAACAATAAACGGCATCCAAATAGGTAAAAAGGATATTAAATAATTTCCCTCTGTAGATTATATTATCATATATCTAAAAAAAATCCCTAATGTATCCACCAAAAGATTCCTAGCATTTCCAGCAACTGCAGTAAGGTCTTGGGATACAAAATCAACACTCAAAAATCAATGGCATTTCTATACACCAATATCCTCAAGCTGAAAACCAAACCAAGAACAACCCTATTCACAATAGCCATTTAAATAAAATAAAATACCTCAGAATACATCTAACCAAAGAGATAAAAGACTTCTACAATGAGATCTACAGTACACTACTGAAAGAAGTAAAAGATGACACAAACAAAAGGAAAATCATTCCATGCTCACTGATCAGATAATGAATATTGTCAAGATGTCCATACTAGCCTGAGAAACCTACAGATTCAACACAATCTCTATCAAATTGCCTGCATAATTTTTAACAGATCTAGATAAAACAATACTTAAATGCACATGGAAGCAAAAAAGAGTTCTAATAACTAAGGCAATCCTTAACAAAAATAACAAAGATGGAGACATCCTATACCAGATTTCAAGCATTTCTACAAAGCAACAGAAACCAAAACAGACTGAATATTGGTATAAAGATACACACATAAACTGATTGAGAATACAGAATAAAACCACTGACATAAAATCATCTCAGATTAGACAATGTTGACACAATCTCTGGATAAAAGACACCATATTTAACACATGATCCTGGGAAAATTGGCTAAACATATGCAGAAGAATGAAGATGGATCCCTTCCTCTCACTATATACAGAAATAAACTCAAGATGGAGTAACAACATAAGCAAAATACTTTAAACTATAAAAATTTTAGAGGAAAGCATAGGAAACTCTTCTGGACATCTACAAAGGCAATAAATTTATGATCAAGACTTAAAAGCAAAACTAGCAAAAGACAAAATTGACAAGTGGGACCTAATCAAACTCAAGAGCCTTTGCACAGCAAAAGAAACTATTAACCATGTTAACAGACATGCTACAGACTAGGTCTTATATCCAAAATCTACAAGAACTCAAACTAACAGAAGTATAACTAATAACCCCATTAAAAAGTGGAGAGACCAGGTGCAGTGGCTTACGTCTATAATTCCAGTACTTTGGGAGACCAAGGTGAAAGGATTGCCCTAGCCCATGGGTTTGAAACCAGCGGTGGCAACTTTGGTAGACCTCATCTCTACAACAAATAAAACAATCAGTCAGGCATGGTGTGTGCTCCTGTGGTTCCAGCTACTTTGAAGGCTGAGGTGGAAGGGATGGCCTGAGTTCAGCAGGTTGAGGCTGTGGTGGCCGTGAGCGTGCCCCTGCCCTTCAGCTTGGGCAACAGTGTGAGACGCTGACTCAAAAAAAAAAAAAAAAAAAAAAAAAAAAACAGTGGGCAAAGGACATGAACAGACACTTCTCAAAGGAGCACATGCAAGCAGCCAACAATCATGAACAAATATTCAACATCACTAATCACCAAATGTATGCAAATCAAAACCACATGAGATACCATCTTATCTGTCAGGATGATTTTTATTAAAAAGTCAAAAACAGCAGATGTTGGTGAGAGTGTGTAGAAAAGGGACCCCCCCCCCTACACTGTTGGTGGGAATTCAAGCTAGTTCAACCCCTGTGCAATGCAGTTTGGAGATTTATCAAGTAACTAAAAATAAACCAATCAACCCAGCAATTCCACTACTGGGTATATAAACAAAAGAGCACACATGACTCTACCAAAGAGATACCTGGATGTGCATGTTTATTGCAGCACTATCCACAATAACAAAAACTTGGAGTCAACATAGGTGCCCATCAATGGTGAAATGGATAAGAAAAATGTGGTACATATACACCATGGAAAACTATACAGCCACACAAAAAAGAACAAAATTTTGTCTTCTGCGTCAACATGGATGTTTCTAGAAACCATCAACCTCAGTGAATTATCATGGAAACAGAAAACTCAGTACCATACTTTATCCCCAATAAGTGTATTGTACACTTACCTAAACACTGTGTGCACATGGGCTAAGAGAAGGGAACAACAGACAGGAGGGGGATAAGGGCTGAAAACTATTCACTGGGTACCATGTCTACCTCCTAGTTGAGGGGCTCAATAGAATTCCAAGCCTCACCATAACACAGTATTCCTATGTAAAAAACCTGCATGTGTTGAATCAAAATAGGAAAAAAAAATTGGATGCATATGTCTCACTTTTGATGACTGCTATTTAGACCACTGATAATTATTTTAAGTGGCAGTTACAGAAAATAAACATAGATATACATATATATTTTAAATACATCTCTTAAAATCATTTTGAAACATTTTATTTTCTGAAAGACGTGTGGTCCAATCAACCTGAGCAATCTCTCTGGTCCTTTGCCTAAATAGAAACAAATAATTAACAATACATGATCTACTCTGTTTTTAAGATTCTCTGAAGTCCGGACATGGCATCAGCATGGCATGTAAAGATTTTTTATAGCAGTCGTACTTTCCAAGCACATTTTTTATATTGTACTGAAATAATCACTATGAATATAAAAACAGCAATCTATAATGGTGGTCAAGTTACCTAAGTTTTCAAAATAGAAAATGTATTCTACCCAAAAAGTTGGTTTCTGTGATTGTATTATGATTAGTACTTGTCAATGTCAAATATATATTTTGTCAATAAGGCACTGCATATCCCCTTCTATTGTTAACATTTATCTCTATAACATAAAAAATATCTTTGCACATCCACTCTCGCCACCTAGTGAATGATTGTGCTCGCCACCTAGTGAATGATTACCTCTGCACCTCAAATCAGAAATAATTACATCTCAGTCAGGGGGTGACTCTCAATATCTATTATTTAAATTCTTATTTTATGTAAACCGAGACACAGCTTAATTAATGGAGGTGATAAAATAAATTCTTTTTTTATTCCTAATAATAAATATTGGTTCAGAATTAGAATGTACAACGATTGAAAATCAGATTTTCTTTACTCCCATTGCTAATGATTGGTTCATTCTTAATATGTGTAGACATTCTAGAGAAGATCATTGATAACTGATACATAAGTTTTTTGGTTTTTTTTTTTGAGTTGGAGTCTCACTCTGTTGCCCAGACTGGAGTGCAGTGGCCGCTCCCAGCCACCGCAGCCTTGACCTGCTGGGCTCTGGCGATCCTTCCTCCTCAGCCTTCCAAGTAGCTGGAACTCCAGGTGTGCTACCACACCTAGCTGATTTTTTGATTTATTGTAGAGCTGAGGTCTCACTAAGTTGCCCAGGCGGGTCTCGAACCCGCGGGCTCAGGCAATCCACTCACCTCAGCCTCCCAAAGGCACGGGATTACAGGCTAAGCCACCGAGCCCGGCTGATACATAAGATTTTTTATCTGTAGGCTAAAACCTAAATTTTCTGCTGTATCAGATAGCATTCTTTTTATCTAAAAACTAGAAATGACTGATTCCATTATGTAAGATATCATTGTTTAAATATGTCAATATAATGCAATTTTTCAAAGACATTTTTCTGTAGTAATGTCAACCACTGAAAACTTATAGTTTTTAGGCAGTACATGATCTATAAATGTAATATTAACCTTGATTGATAAATATATATATGTAGCATATATTATATATATATTACATATATATATATGAGACAGAAGTATTGCACTGATTTAATCATTTTTATAAAATATTGATTTATAAAATATTCTCCAGAGTATGAAAAGGAATTTAGCATAATAAGAAACAGTCTGACTTGGGATACATTTAAGGCATAGGATAAATTAAAATTTGTTGAGTTATCTAATTTATAAGGCAATTAGTAATTTAGAAATGAGTTTCTCTCTACTGACTCTTGAGCTCCTGAAAAAATGCAATTTATTTATTTTCCTCTGAGAGTGAGATTTACTGATGATGAATTGGCCATTCAGTATCTTTTTCTCTTTTTTTCCACATCTCAGTTACATTTCTTGAATAGATTCATATCCGCTTAGATTTCATACTGCATGCTATTTCACAATAAGGCTTTTGCTTATTTAAAGATAGTGTATATCCAATTCTAAGAGAATCCTTGTAAAGTAGTTGCTTTTATTTTGGTTTTACGGAATGGAATAATTAAGGCACAGGTATTTTAAGGTCTCATTGACTGATAAATGCCCAAGAGTCTTGACAGGGTTACATTTCCCACTGAAATTATATATGCATTTAAATAACAATTACCCCATTCAATTTTCTGGGTCTGTTAGTTCATAATAGCCATTACATAGCAGCTAAAGAAGTTGCATTGGCAATACATCCACACACATTCATTGGCTAAAGCATTCATTTTCAAGCACTCAATGCACAGTGGGAGAGGTTTTCCCAATGTCTTACGCCAAATGAGCTGCTTCTTTAGCAAGGGACTAAATTTTTAGGAAGAATGAACATGTTATAGAAGTTAGAATAATCATAATGTGAATAGAAGGAGAGTAAAGAAGTGCTTTATATCCTAATGTTCAATTAAAAGTGGAGTTCCTTCATACTGTGGAACCTGTCCTTCACCACAGATATTAGGATAGTTGACCATTACTGGTAAGAAATAAGAAGCTTTTAAAAAGCAGTTGATCCCCCACTTCAAAAAGAGCTTGTGACCATTTTGTATGGCTTGTCTGGAGACTTCTGTAAATCTTATGTTTTAGAAAAATATTTTTTGTTATTCTAAAACAAAAAGTTATAGACCTTAAAACGGTGTTTCAATTGCTGTTTTATTTATTGAGTTCACTATTTAGTCCACTAGTCATGCCCCTTCTAAAAGTTTACCTATGGATGCAAGGGCTTGCTTTGCATCACTTTCAGATCTCTAAATACTGTCTTCTCAGAGAAATACGTGTCCATTACAGGAAGGCAAATGGAGGAAATTCCTCCACAGGCAATAAAAGATTGGACCTATCTATCGGTTATAATCATAGATGGTATTACCTAGATGAAAGGACCCGGGCTTCTATACAGCCAAAATAAAGTGGACAGCCTGCAAACTCTGTACCAAAGACAATTCCAAGATGCTGTTCTGAAAGGCAAATAGAAGGGGACCTAACATGAGGGAATGCCTTCATCCTGATGTCTTCCTTCCTTCCTTCCTTTCCTTCTTTCTTTCTAGAAAGCAGGATTTATTAAGAGGACAGAAAATTTCCCACAATGGGAGGTGACTCGAGGGGTTGCCCAGATGTGTTTCTTAACAGGACAAGATTTGTTAGTCACAGTCATTGTCCTCCTGAGTCAGTTCAGATTTATTTAATGGAAAGAACAAACACGCGACTTAAAAAAGGTGAAATAACGAAAGTGTACATTTCTATGTAACCAATAGTCTACATATGGGAAGTTCCAGAGTGGATACGGCAGATGAACAAAGTAAACCTCTGGGTTTTCTCCTCTAGTCTATTCTTAGTTTAACTCTTTTGGTTATGTGAAGGCTTCAGTAACCACTGAACATCATTTCCTCATTTGAAGGTTGTGAATAGAAAAGAGGGCTGTTTATTCTTATGTATCTGTTTTGGTCAGAGGGGGAAATGCCTCTCCCCAACCTAGTTTCCTTTATAATTCAAATGCCAGTTGGTCAACATTTTACCCTTCAGTTAATCACTGACAAGCAGGAGTGGGATATCTAATCTGATATGGAGAAAAAAAAATGTTCTTTGGGACAGGAAACATTGTCTCTTGTAAATGAAAAAAGAAATAAGGAAAAATTAAGCATTTGTTAATGGGTAGCCAATCAATATTATGAGTATTATCTGGTTGGTTATTTTATTTACCTCTTCTCTCCTTGGCTTTTTTCTCTATACAGTGACAGTAACAAAGACTATCTCAAAAGCTTTCATGCATTGTTCCACTAAGTATCAACTGAGTTTATGTTCTGAACACAATACAAATATAAATATTGTTATAAAACATGTCTTAGTAGCAGAGTCAATTTACTTAGTCTGAAAATTAAGATTTAAAAACCACAAACACTATAAGAAAAGTTGCCAATGTGATCATTAAAACTGTGTAGATATTGTCCATGTGAAGGCCAGTTGTGTGCAAGGGCAAGGAGAGCAAAACTGCATAAGCTACAACTAACAAACAGTCAAATTTGCCTGAAGAAATTACAAGTAAGTTCATGTGTCTGGAGATTATAGCTCAAGGCTAGGGGTTGCTAGACATAGAGTGATAGACTGACATTTAAAATGTACATTATAGAGTTATAGGTTAATTAATTGTTATGGACTAAATGCTTCTGTCCCTCCAAAAGTCGTATGTTGAATTCCTAACTTCTCAATGTGATTATATTTGGAAGTGGGCCTTCAGGAGGTAATTACATTTAGATAAGGTCAAAAGAGTAGGCTCTTCATTATGGGATTAGTGCCCTTATAAAAAGAGACCAGAGCGCTCGCTCTTGCTCTCGCTTGTGCTCTCGCTCTCTTTTTCTGTCTCTCTCCACCACATGAAGCCCACAGCAAGAAGACAGTCATCTGCAAACCAGGAAGGTGGATCCTATCAGATACTAAATCAATCAGCACCTTGATCCTAAACTTCCCAGGCTCCAGAACTGTGAGATGTAAATATCTGTCATCTAAGTCACCCGGGTATGGTATTTTTGCTATAGCAGCTGAACTGATGCCCTTTTACAAGCAGGTAGATTCAAATTCAAAAAACTTTAGAATCTCTTTCGCCATCTCCCAAAACATTTTTTTTCTCTAACATGAGCAGTTAGCCCCAGGAGAGGAACAGATGGTGGGAGGGACATAAACAGGATATAACTGATTCATGCAGTACTACACCTGGGAAAAATCACACCTTTGACCCTCTTGCAGAAGGAGAAAGGAGCTCCAGAAAACATTTTCTTTCTTTCTTGTTTCCTGTCACAGCACTATTAATCATCTTTCAAATCCCATAAATTAACTTCAGCCAGTCTTTGGAAGATAGTCTTTATCTTGTAACTTTGGCCATGTAAATGTCATCGGATCAAAAATCACGCTCATAATCACTCTATAAAACTATAAAGTCTTAGTCTTTCCTCTGAAAGCTCTTGTCACTTGTCAAGGTGATAGGTGACCTGATTAATTAAAGTTAGGTCTGAGGACAAAGGCTTCTGATTTCTGACATTGTGGTAAGCCTTGATTTAATAGTCATCAATATTAAAAAAAAAGTCAGTTTTCTACATTTGTAAAAATACGTAAGTTAGAGATATATCTAGTAACAATATTATTGAGAACTGGTAAAGTTAAAAGGGAATGGCTTATAAAAATTAGAAATATTTTTGAAATGTTGAATTAAAAATTCAATTGCTATGTTATTCTATCAATTTCTATTATGTCAAAAGAGGTTTCCAATTAAAAAATAAAAATTGAAAATGAATTAGTAACACAGGAAATATATTTTACTAAACAAAATGAACAGTATTTTTCTTTTGAAGAAATTGAAATAATACATTTTACATTATATTTTAAGATTACTAATTGATGAGTCAGGAAGAGTCAGACATGTTTTTAAAAATCCAGGTGTTAAGCCTTTATAAGTGTTTTCAGGTATTCTTTCCATATCCTAGGTTTAAAATAATCTTATCTCATTAATGAGGAAATCTCAGAATGGAGGAATAACCAGATGTGACAGAATTTGCGGTGCTAACTGACTTTCATAGCCACAAAATGGAAACACTCTTGAATTTATGTCTCCTTACTGTGTTTTATAGAGAGGGAAGCTATAAAACAGAGGCATGCTGTTGGAGAAAGCACCTCAACATCGATCTCTTTACTCACCATGACGTTATCTAATTGCTTCTTTCTTTCTTTGTTCATTTGTTTCTGCAAGGGTAGTGATTTTTTAGAACAACATATGGTATTCACTTCCTCTTTTCAGATTTTCAGTGTATTTCTTATGTAGGTGTGAATAAGGTCTTCCTGAAGTGTGCTTTGAACACTGCATAACAAAAATATACAGTTTTCATATTTATAACACTTCCTGCTTTTTTGATTTTTATAGTCAGGTTTGGTTGATAAGATATTGTATGTAGTTCCCTTCTCACAAAGCTAAAAAAATGCTTTTCAAGAGAAAATACAGAACATTTTTGTTACAGCTGAAATAGCAATTCATTTAACTGGCAATTTGAAGTCTGATTATGTCAGAAAAAATATATGATTGAGAAATATATAAGCAAATGTGTCAGCCTAACACAAGAAAGCTAAATTCCTAAGTAATTGGCTATATAGTCTCCCCCCCCCAGTGGAGTTAGTTATTCTTCTTTCTGTGAGTCCATAGAGCTATGCTAGCCTCTTTTTCGGTTTACACTTGTCCATTTGCCTACCAATCTTCCCATTAGACAGACTGTCCCTCTAATCTAAAGGGACTTGTGTCTTGTTACTTGTAGCAGTCCCAGGGCCTGGATAGTGGATGACTGAATGAATACACAGGAATGAACACATAAATAAATAACATTGCTAAGAACAATTTGAAACTTAACTTATTGTAGATGAGTATATAAATATAAGGGACTATACTTGTAATAATTTAAAAATTAAAAAGTACATATGAATAAAATGTATTTTGTAATTCTCAATACTGAGTTGTATGAAATGAAAGGAACTAGTATTTATTGATTTGTTGAATGCTTTGTTAGTTAGCTTTCTTGAATGAAAAGTAAACATGTCTAATTAGCAAACTTCCGGGGGGGGAGAGAGAGAGAGAGAGAGAGAGAGAGAGAGAGAGAGAGAGAGAGACTCAAATTGTATTACTTATTCATACAAATTTTAACCATAGAAGCCTATCTAGCTTGTGCATTCAATAAAAATGAAAATCAGTTTTCTGCCATATCAGCTTTAGACTTTTCCAAAAAAGTAATCTTTAGTATTTCATGTAGCAGAATTCAAGGCAGCCCAAACTCTCTTATCTATTTCTTGTCAGATAATCTGACACAAGACTTTGTTCATTTTTATTCTCTTATGTGTTCAACGTGAAAATTGGCTAACAAAACCTGACTTTTCGAAGTCAGTGCCTGTATCCTCAGTTATCATTAAGAAAGGACATTTATCTACTGCTTTACCACCAAAATTATCAGTCCTTGAATTCCAATTATGGAATGGAGAACTTAATGCTTCTCACCCAACCTAATCCTGCAGACAGGTCCAAATCCTCTCTGAGGGCTGATTGCTGGCAATCTTAGTACATCTGGCTAACATGACTCATATGAATATGAGGAACAAGAATCACCAGATTGATGATGTTTGTGACAGACATAACTGTTCTGACACTAAAAGAAAAATTAAGGAATAGAATCAGTTTATTAGCTTTATGAGCAGTCTCTTCTCACTAATTTATTTTTGTGGTGACTAATCTCCAATCTTGGCCTTCTCTGTTGATCCTCAAGAGAGTGACAACCCAACTGACTGAGGTGGTTATTACCAATTTTATTATTCTTATTGGTCACAACGAAATTGCTATCTAACTTACCAAAGAACCAGCCTCAGCTCAGGTAGCCACCAATGCCACCTGGGGTCCAATCTTTGATTATTCTTTTGTTAAAAAGAGCACTGAAGCTTCCCAGAGCAGGGGTACTGCAGATTGTAGACTGAAAAATGTGGACAAAATCTGCATAGTAACTGACATGCCCAAAATGCATGCCCATGACATCCTGACAACTGTGATGGCATGTTGTATTATAGCATCAGCACACATTTTCACCTTGCTGTGCATTCATAGTCACATATAATAGATGAGAAAATTGAGTCTCAGGAAAAAAGGTGTCTTCCCTAAGCTCATAGTTACCAAGGAATTGAGTAGGTATTTGAGCCCCAAACTGATTCTTAATATTAAACTTTATTTATTACACACAATAATTCTTATCATGAAAGATAATGGAACTTTCCTTCACCTATTATGCAAAATATTATCATGTGATAAGACACAATACAATCTAAAGGTTATACTGGAGGATTGCTAATGGGAGCATATCAAACAGAAAAAATTAAATAAATGTCAAGGAACTTCTGCTGCTGAAATTTTTATCTTTAAAATACTTTATTGATTAAAAAGTAATTGTTGGGAGTGGGAAGCTGTGGCAAATGCTACAATCTCAGCACTTAGGGAGGCTGAGGGGAGAAGATTGCTTGAGTCCAGCAGTTCAAGACCAATCCTAGGCAATATAGTGAAACCTCATCGGTACAAAAAAAAATATTTTTAAAAATTAACTGGGCATGGTGGTTACTGAGTAGTGGTACCAGTTACTCAGGAGACTGATACAGATGGATGGCCAGAGCCCAGGTGGTCAAGGCTGCGATGAACTGTGATCTCCTTATTTCACCCCAGGTTGGGTAACAGAGACTGACTCAAGAAAAAGAAATTGTTAAAGCTTATTGACTACCAACCAAAATATTTCATTTATAAATAGATCATTTTAATACATGAAGAAATGTAACATATTATATTTCTATACATTGTATTTGCTATACATTCATAGACTTTGGTGCTAGACTTAATAATTTCAAATCCTAGCTTTGCTTCTTGCTTGTTACTTGATCTTGAGCAAATTACTGTGGTTTCTATACATTTGTATGTATTTTCTTTAAAGACATAATTATACTTAACTTATAAAGCTGTTAAAGGCCTCATATGAGAAAAATACATAATGTCTACCACAGTGTCTGACTAAGAGTAATGTTCTATATATAGTATAATCACACATACCCACAAAATTTCCTAGAGAGTTTAAACCATTTGGCCCAAATCACATTAGCTTATATGTCAAGATTTTAATGCATGTCAGACAATAAAGTCCTCGTCTCTATCAGGTTACTTTAGTTAATCTGCACAGGATTCTCTAATCTACTTTCAGTTAATGTACACAGGATTTTTGAAAAATTAATAAACCTACAATTACAATTTAGACAAGCTCTCCTTCTTTTTGCAACAGGGTTTTTTCTAGCCATTTGGGGTATTATAAAATATATGAGAATGATAAATAATATAACCTTTATAAAAGAATGAAAGTTTTCAGCAATTTACATATTCTAGTACATTCTTGTACTTTCTAGTATTTAAGGGGTTTTCTTTTGAATTCTTGAATTATTATTATTGGCCAAGTAGAAAGGTAATTGTCAAATGTAATTGTGTCTTCGTAGAAGAAATGCTTTCAAATGCTCTTTTAAAAGAAATAATTGTAATTTTTAAATCTCAGAAGACTTCAATCTTTGTCTCCTTTACTTCTATTGTTTAATAGGGGGAGGAAAGGGGTTTTTTTCTTAAAAATTTTTATTCGGTATTTCTGAGATAAAATGTAGTTGAAATTTGGGATGGGAGTAGAATATAGAAGGTGTGCCAAGTTCCTGGATTATAAACACCATAAGAAATGAAAATGAAGGAAAGGAAGCATCTGGGTTGCCTTTTACTCAGTTCGAATGTTCCTATAATGAGATGTAGAGTAATAATAACTTGCATTTTCAATTTCAGGTTGTAATCATTCTGAACAGATGTAGAATTGTAATTTTCATAATCAGAGTTTAGTCATATAGTTAGGCATATTTTTCCTATTGTGTTTTTTTATCACAAAAATTTTTGACTCCTAGTAAATCTGAAGAAGAAAAGGATTCAATTAACATTTCAATAATAAGAGAAAATAAAGCATAATAGAGCCTCATTTATTATTATAAGATATAAGTTGTTTCTATAGTGCTGTGTAGTTTCTCCCTCAATTGATCTCATTTACAAAAGCAATAGTAACTTGATTGACTTTGTTGGGCAAGGAAACTAGATTGTAAAACTACAAGAAATGAATGGTAATTTAACTTCAAAGGACCTTTAAAAAGAAAAGAAAAAATAGACATATTTCAATAAAATAATTTTTAAAATACAGGAGAGTTGAAAGGATGAAAACTTTAAATATAATATTTCTTCCAGTTAGTAGCTTTTAATAAGTAATGCATAGCTAATTTAACATCAATGGATCATTATATGACCACACATTTTCTCATGTTCTGTGTTGCTGACAATCTGCTAAACATTCTTTGAGATCTGATCATTCCTATCTCATCATTAAGCATTTTGTTGATAAAAGTTTACTTTCCTCATTATTATTACCATTTGCATTCTTTTCTAATTCAATGTATTTACATGAAACCTAGTTTTTGTTTTTATTCCAGACAATACTCAGAATCCTCTGTCAAGAGTCTAAACTCTATATAGAAATGTTGATTCTGTCAATTTCTTACATCCCTGGAAGATCACTAGGTAGCAAAACAAGTTTGATATTATGGGACCATGAGACTAGCTGGTTTTTCATAAAGGTAACATTGCTTCCTTGGTTACACTCTGTTTGTTGAAGTCTTAGAGAGTCTATCAAAGAATCACTGGGCTTCTCTGATAAAAAAGTTTATTTTTGTAAACTTGTAGCAGAGTGCCAGAGACCCTGTGAATGTGGGATAAACTGACTTCTCTCTGGAATCACACGTTTATTCTAAGTTTGGAATTATTGTTTATACTATTGTAAATAACATCTAATAGCAGACACACTGGGCATTATTTTATAAATAAATATGTAAATAAATAACATCATGCAGAAAATGAAATTTGGGTAAAATGTACACTCAATTTTAGGAAGTAGGTGTTTCTTTCCTCTTTACACCACAAAATATTAATCAAAATTTTTGAAAATTCCAGATCAACCTCTAAAGAGAATTCATATCCCTAGTACCCTGTCCATTCCATGCCACACTAGAGAAGATCACTGATATAGAAAAGGAACTATAGATTATGAATTCTCCATGCAAATATTTTTGCAAGAAATAGTTTGTCACATAAGTTATTTATTTTTATAATTCCTTTGAATTTGGACAAATTTTGATGATATAATATGATAGTCTTTCTCAATTTGCTTTATTCCAATATTGAAGTATATTTATTCAATTACAAATAGGAATTCTCCCCATTGACTTTTTCCTTCATTGACTTTTTCCTTTTAAATTTTTTTTGAAAAAGCTCATTTCTAAAGTTTATATTGAAAATCAAGGAACCCAGAGAGCTAAACAATTTTGACAAAAACAAAGTTGGAGATCTTGCATTTCTTGATTTCAAAATGTACTATAAAGGTGCAGTAATGAAAACATTGTAGTGCTAACATGATGACAGACATATAGACCAAAGAAATACAATAGAAAGCGCAAAAATAAACCTTTGTATATATGGACAAATGATTTTTGACAAGGGTGCCAAGACCAGTCAATGGAAAATTGATTTTTTTTCAGTGAATGGTTTTAGGAAAGCTTAATATCCACATGCAAAAGAATGAAGTTGGACCCTTACACAACATTATGTACAAAAACAAAACAAAACAAAAAAAAGTAAGGTGCACATGACAAAGGAACAGAGCAAGGCATGTAATCTTGTTGAATGACAGTGTTGAGTCCCCTACTTGGTGATAAGTCAGTTCTGGATTAGAAGTATTCAGAGCTTCAATAACAACTTGGGATGTCCAATGGATGTGCAGACCACTTTGTCCTAGAATAGAGTTTTTCAGATAGAGCAGAAGCCAGACATTCTTTCCTGGGAGTGGTTTTCCTAACCTTGTAGAAAATCTTAAGTGACAGCTCAAAAAAGGAACATTTTTTGAACAGCCAAGATTTCAAGTGCTTACAGTTTATTTTAGAGTTATTATATTACAAAACCAGTTGGATATATCATATTTATAACTAAAGTATCAAGACAGAACCAACATCTTGATGAGAGAAAAAATCTAGGATAAATGGGTGAATTGATGGATAGATAGATGATAGATATATATAGATTACATAGACAGACAGATAGACAGGTGTTGTTAATCCGTGAAAGTATATTCCTCATTGGGCATGTGAGGAATTGAGTTTTGTACCATAAGATACAATGTGTGTTGGAGAGTAGGGGTGTGGGGATTATTTATATTTCAAATTAGCAGAAACTCTTATTACCTATAAATCTCTTATTTCTTCTTGGTCAGCTGTATTTAAGGTATTAAATTATGCTATACATCTATTTTGTCATGTAATACAGTTAAAAGATATTTACAAAACATAATTGTAAGAAATTGAATTTTGAGAGTAACCCCCAAGAAACTGGAATTTATTTATGCGAATTGTGTATTTATTCTTACTTGTTTAAACTTCAGTCACCTGCAAAGTACTTGCTGTTTGATGCACCTATCAAGATGCTTTTTCCACTGCTTAAAACAGTTTTGAACTTGTCAACTTTGATGGCTTTTAGTGCCACAGTCATTCTTTGTTTCACATCTTCCACATTGGCGAAACATTTTCCTTTGAGGACTTTTTCATTGAGGAAATAAAAAAAAAACCAAAAAGATGTGTGGGATGAGAATGAGTGAATAGGAAGGGTAGGGTGTGAGGGTCTTGCTATTTTTGTTTAAAAACTGCTAAACACTCAGCATGGTCTGGACAAGTGTATAACATAACTTAACAGTCACCTGCTTTCCACAACTCTGGATGTTTCTCAGCTAATCGTGAGGCGACCTAGAAGGTCACAATTTGAGGTAGAAATGTCCCTAGTTCTTCCAACATGACAACACACCTGCCCACACTGTGCTGAGTATTCAGTAGTTTTTAACCAAAAACTGCATGCTGCCATGCACCACCCTTCCTCTTATTCACACCGTCTTGCCCTGTGTGACTTTTTTTTTTTCTGTTTCCCCAGATGAAAGAAATTCTCAAAGGGAAATGTTTTGCTGATGTGGAAGACATGAAAGAAAGATCAGCAAAAGCAAGAAAAGGCATAAAAATTGACAAGTTCAAAACTGTTTTGAACAGTGGGAAAAGTGTCTCAATTGTTGTATTGCATCAAACGGAGAGTATCTTGGTGACTGAAGTTTAAACAAGTAAGAATAAGTACAAAATTTTATAAATAAATTCCATTTTGAGGGGTCCCCCTTGTAAAGTATCTTTTAAACAATCTGAACTGACATCTTAGCTTATTCTCCTATACCTTTATTTGGTCACTGTAAGAAAAATAGCAGTTGAAAAACCATGCTTTTATGAGCCAGATAGTCCTAGTTCAAATTCCAGATCATTCATTATGATCTTAAAATTTACTGGATAAGGGGTTAACTTTGTTATGGATTACACGTCTGTGCCCCACAAAATCCATGTGTTGGAAGCCCATTCCCCTCAATAAGATGGAATTAGAAAGAAGGGACCTTAGGGAGTGATTAAATCATGAAGACAGAATCCCATAATCAGATTTGTGTTCACTTAAGAGTAAAAAGAAAGCTAGCTCTCTGACGTTCTCTCTCTCTCTCTCTCTCTCTCTCTCTCTCTCTCTCTCTCTCTCTCTCCCTCTCTCTCTACCTATCTATCTCTTCCTCTCTCTCCATTCCTCCCTCCCTCCTTTCCTCCCTCCCAGAACCTGCCAATGCTGGCATCCTAATCTTAAACTTCTAGCCTCCATAACTATGATAAGTAACTTGCACTTTAAACTATTTGGTCTCTGGTAATTTGTTATATTTGTTATCGCAGTCCACACTGACTAAGCCACCCTTGGAGTTTCAGTTCCCTTATCTATTAAATAGATATAAAAATGCATGCTTTGCAAGGATGTTATAAAATTTAAATGTGAATAAAGTTTATAATGCTTTATAACTATTTAACAGATGTATAATTATTGGTAACTACTATAATTTTTAGGTACCATTTTTTTTATCCTAGTGAAAGAGGGAGAAAAAGGATAAAACAAAATTAATCACGTTAGTCTAGTTTTTCACAGACTTGGCTGTTTACTCTTAAATATTTTTTTGCCAAGTGGATAAACAAATAGTTTGAGATTCTCTGAGTTTAAATTAGGACATATTTCACAATTGCTGAACGAAGCAAAAATATATGTAGTGCAATTTTAAAGTTTAAATAAATGTCCTTCATTTCACAAAAAAATAAAAATAAGTTAAGATCCTAAAGGAATTAAAGTGGATGGAAATAAAGAAGTTATCACTCTGTAAAAAGAAAATAACTTATTTGTATTCCTTGTATGTTGATAAAACAAATAGTTTTTAAATCTATGAAGTGTAGACAATAGTAAATATTTTCACATATGTGTAGACTATGAGTTAATTATGTAGAACTTATAAAGTCATTACTCTACAAATGACATTTGAGTAATATTTAAATCTTTAAAACATTTTGCATTTTAATCTCTAAAAATTTCACCACAGATGTTTCCCTGCATTAAAACTAAAGCAAAACAAATGCAATAAATAGTCTCAATGGAAGTTAGGGAAACAAAACTTTAAAATAAAAAAAAAAATGAACTAAACTTTTCTTGTGAATAATAATAATAAAACAAACTACCACTTTCATCCCTTGCTTTCCTTTTTTTTATTTTTATTTTTTCTTTTAGAATACTTATGTTTAACCAGAATCCCAAATTAGGAAGCATTAGTGAAGCATTTTCTCTTTTCTTCAGAGAATCTCTAAGACACCGTAGCACAGGCCATGTGGGAGCAAGACATTAACCCAGGTTAATGAGAGGTTGAAAAGGATACAGATCCTTACATTTGCAATAATCACAGGGCTGGTTTCTTGTTTTATAGTGTGGCCACTATATCAGAAAAAGACTAACTGTGCTTAGTTTTTCTCCCTGGGTTTCTGTTATAGGGAGTAGAATTCTATTTCAATAATTATGTATTTTGGTAAGAAATAACCAGGTCCACACAGGTTAGATGCTTTCTCAACATGCACTCACATCTGTGTTGCTATTTAAACCTATGTCTGACAAGTAAAAGACAAGGAAATTTTTTTTTTTTTTTTTTTTGAGTTGGAGTCTCACTCTGTCACCCAAACTGGAATGCAGTGGTCGCTTCCGGCCACTGCAGCCTCGACCTGCTGGGCTCCAGTGATCCTTCCGCCTCAGCCTTCCAAGTAGCTGGAACTACAGGCGCGCGCTACCACACCCAGCTCATTTTGATTTATTATAGAGATGAGGTCTCGCCAAGTTGTCCAGGCGGGTCTCGAACCCGCAGGCTCAGGCAATCCACTCACCTCAGCCTCCCAAAGGTGCGGGATTACAGGCTGAGCCACCGAGCCCAGCTACAAGGAAATTTTTTAAAAAAGGATTACCACTTTCAAATCTGGGTAGCAGATAAAATTGTTACAATCATATACATTTTCCAGTAGTAATAATTGAGCATCAAACAGTGTACAAGTCACTTTGCAGCACATATCATAAAATAAGTAACACCATCCAAACTAACTATACAGGTATGGCGTTCATCAGTTAATATTTAAGTAGATGTCTTTAGTTTTGGCAATATAGCACTGAATATACTGAAAACACCTACCAGGACATAAAACTTAAAAGTACTGAAAATATTTTCTGTATATATTTAGAAATACATATACACATATATTTCCTTTGTACACACATTTTAAGGTATAAAATATTTTTAAGGTATAGATGAATTTAGAAACTAAGAGATTTCTTAGCATCCAACAACAAGAAATAATTAGTTCTGAAAAATAAAGTCCCCTATCCTACCAGTTACTAGCAATTTAGTAATTTATATTTAGAACAGCATAGACATATATATCTATTCTTGTTCTTTATTATTCCAAATATTAGTCTGAAAGTATTAAAATTAGAAAAGATAATCTTTACCAATATACATAAATTGTTATTGAATGACTAAACCATGATTATTACATAACACTGAATTGCTAAAACATCATGCATTAAATAGTTTAGTGGTCATTTTAGTTCCACCGTAAAAATGAAGATGTAGAGAAGATTTCAGCTTCTTCTGAAACTCAAAAGAAAATGGCTCAAAATGTAAGACCTGCATTACTCAGGGATCCCTAGAGAAATAGAACCAAGAGAATGTGTGTATGTGTATGTGTGTGTGTGTTGTGTACAGTCATTCATCACATATTAATGTTTCTGTCAACTTTTTGAAATATAGGAAGGTGAGGGTGGTCCCATAAGATTAACACTGTGTTGTCCCTCCGCCAGCTGTATCTTTTCAATACTTAGATATATTTAGATATGCAAATACTATTGTTACAATTGCCCACAGTATTCAGTATAGTAACATACTGTAAATGTTTGTAGCCTAGTAGCAATAAGGTATACTATATAGTACAGGTATATAGTGAACTATACTATCTAGATTTGTGTAAGTGCATTCTATGATGTTTGTACAAGGACAAAAATCAACTAATGCTTTTTTTTCAGAATGTATCACCATCTAGTAGTTGATGCATAACTCTCACTCCTCTCCCTCTCTCTCTCTCTCTTCCCCTCTCCCTCTCTCTCTCTCTTCCCCTCTCCCTCCCTCCCTTCCTCCACCCTTCCCTCTCTATCTATATATCTATATAGAGAGATATATAGATACATCCAGGCCAGGCATGGTGACTCATGCTTGTCATCCTAGGGTTTTGGGTGCTGAGGCAGGAGGCTCATTTGAAGCTGACCTGTGCAACCCAAGGGGAACTGTACATACAATTTTTAAAAAATAAAATTTGCTGGTTATCATAGTGCATTCTTGTAGACCCTGCTCTGGAGACAGAAGTGAAAGAATCACTTGAGCCCAGGAGTTCAAGATTACAGTGAGCTATGATTTTACTACTGCAATACAGTTTGGATGATAAAACAAAAGCTTGTGGGGGTGGGGAGGGAGAGAAAGAGAAAGAAAGAGAGAGAGATTTTAGGAAAGTGTTTCAAGTGACTGATTTTGGAGACTAGCAAGTCCAAAATCTGCAGAATAGGCAAACAGGTTAGAGACTCAGGGAAAAGTTGATGTTGATCTGAATTATTTCCTCTTTTTTGGAGGGGACCTCAATCTATTTTGTCTTAATTAAGCTTTAACTAATTGGGTGGGACCTACCCACATTAAGTAGTTTATTCTGTTTACTCAGTCTACTGATGCAATCATTAATGTCATCTAAAATGTAACTTTATAGCAACATCTAGACTGATGTTTGATCAAATATTTGGGTACTGGGATCTAGTCAATTTGGCATATAAAATTCCCCATGCAAGGCCAGTGAATGAAGTAGGACTGCTGCAAGAAATGTAGAATGATTTTCCAAAAGCATAATATATTTATTTCTTGATATGACTGCTTCCTTCAATCAGAAAAATAGTTTTGACTTAAGGAAATGAGAGATATGTGTTTTTACTCTATTGTCTTGAACATGGGTTGAAAAACTAGAACCTGAGGATCAAAGCCCACTCTCCATCTGTTTTGCAAACAAAGTTTAGTTGGAACACTGCCATAATCATTCATTTAAGATTTGCTTACACGCCGGGCTCGGTAGCTCAGCCTGTAATCCCGCATTGGGAGCCTGAGGTGAGTGGATTGCCTGAGCCCGAGGGTTCGAGACCCACCTTGGCAACTTGGAGAGGCCTCATCTCTACAATAAAAATCAAAAAATTACCCGGGCGTGGTAGCGCGCGCCTGTAGTTCCAGCTCCTTGGAAGGCTGAGGCGGAAGGATCGCCGGAGCCCAGCGGGTCGAGGCTGCGGTGGCCAGGAGCGGCCACTGCACTCCAGTCTGGGCGACAGAGTGAGACTCCAACTCAAAAAAAAAAAAAGATTTGTTTAAATGTGTTTTCATTCTACACAGAAAGAGTCAAATAGTTGCCACAGAAACTGTATGTCCCCAAACCTAAAATATTTACTACATTTATAGTTACAGAAAATGTTTGCCAATCTCTAGTCTAGAGTAAAAAGATCCATGTATATTACATGAACTTCCCAGAATTTGAAAATAAAGACCTGGAAAGGTCCCGTAAGAAAGTTAAAGCCAAGCCACATTATGTGAAGGTATTTTTGTCATGTCTTTATATCGTCAAGCTATGGGAAATCACTTCTGTTGGTGCTAGAATTGTCCCCTCAGTAGTTTTGAGCTAATTATAGTGTGGTGAATGAAATGGGCATGAGCATGTTTTATTACCTTCAGAGATTGCAACCGAGGCTTTCAAAGGACTACTTTTGTACTTGAGATGTTACTGTTCATTGCAAGAGCTTTACTAAATATTAAAAAACTCAGAGTTACTGCTCTCAAGAATTGTAAAATATATCCTTGGAACAAACTACTAAATTATGCAAACTGTGTGGGTTTTATAGTGTGACCAGATAGGCTGTTAGAAAATTAAGTCTCAACTAGTTTTCCAGTTGTAGGCAACTTACGCTTTTTAATCGCAAATGCACCACATCCCACCATATTTTGCATAGAGAATAATACATTCAATAATTTTGGCTTCAAAAGCTAAAGTGGTCATGAAAATTCAGTGTTTGTAGCCACTCAAGCTAATTGTTCCGTTGAAAATATAATGAAGAAGACATAAAGGAATTTCATAGATTTTTCAAAGTGCTGGAGCAATAAATGATCCCTCGTGGTTCCTCTTTGAAACATTATTTTCTGTGCTTCACAGCTCTTACGAACGGAATGAGAAATATTCAGGATGTATTTATGCATTAAAGGAATATGGACATTCCTGGCCAAGGCACAGATGGTGAGAATTAAAGTTCATTCCCAGGGACAAGATTCAATGCTTGAATAGAGAGAAGCTGATAAATGATTTAAAAAGAAGTTAACTGTAGAGTGTGAAATCTTTCTAAGAAACATGTGAAGCTATTACAATATTACCAGGTAATTTTCCAAATGTATTTTTATAGATCACTTTAAAAACCAATTACATTTATATTTAAAGTGTAAAATAGTTATGCTGGTACTTGCACTATTTGGAAAGAAATACACGAAGCACTCATGCCAATATGAAAAAGAAAAAAGAATTGCTAATATAAAAATAAAAAGTTATACAATATTTGGTGTCTTGGCTAAACTGTTTTTGTTGAAACCAGATATTAGCTCCCTCTATTAGATTACCCCACTCAATTGGTAATATCTATCTGAATCATCGTCATCTTAGTGGTCATATTTAGGCTAAAGCGCAATTATTTAAATGTTCTGTGTTTCCTAATTTGTTTAACATTAATTTGCTATGTTTTGCTTTAAATAACATAGAATCTGCAGTCCATTTAAAAACATTTCTCTTATAAGTATTTGCTACTTACCAACTATGCATTTAGGACATTGGTTGTGTAAAGGAAGAATAATACTTTTGGTAGTCTGAATCCTAGGATGGCTCTCAATGACTAAAGCTGTTTTATAAACTCATGCATTGAATGTAAGAAAGAGCTTTGAACATGATGTAATATCATTCCCATAATTGAGATGTGTTCTATGGCATAATTGTCCTTAAGAAAAGATCATTTGGTGGACCAGAGCTAATCAGGTGAAGCCTTAAAAGACTAGGGACCTCCTTGGCAAAAATATTTAAAGTCAGATAATTCAAAGCATTAGAAGGACTTAATTAGTAGGTGATTTTTTATTTTCATTCCTGCCTTTAACAATTGAGGGGCCATATGAGAGGGCCTTTAGAAGTTGAGAATAGTCCATGATTGAGAGCCAGAAAGAAAGCAGAATCTCAGTATTAAAGCAAAAAAGAACTGAAGTCTGTTTCTAGTATGTAAGTTGAGAAGCGTTTTCCCAAACTCCAGATAAGTGTGCATGCTGGCTGATGCATTTAGATTAGCTTTGTGAGAGCATGAAGAGAGAATGCAGCCATGCAAGAACCAGACTTTTGACCACCATAACAGTGTTAACAAGTGGTGTTTTTTGTTTGCTTGTTTGTTTGTTTGCTTGTTTTAAGCTGAGCGTGTGGCACTTTTTTTACACAGCAATAAAATACCAAAACAATATTTTTACTCACTTTCAAAAATATGCTTAATTAAGACCCAGATGTTTAATTAGGATGAGGAATTATGAGTGTGGGTGAATAGAGAGATGAACACTATGACCCTCCTGACCAGAGGAGCTTAAAGTTCGGTGAAGATTTGTTCAGTTCTTGCCTTGTGGGATCCACTGTGAAAAGACTGTCTCATGTAAACCTTGTCCCTCTCCTGTTATATAGATACTGTTAAGCCCTTTTATGAATGTTCCAGTCCCAGAGAGCATGTAAAAGCCTAAGTGATTCCAGAATCTCTTCTTTCATGCTGATTATTAGTATATCAGCTAGTGATAAGAGATTAATAGACTTGAGAGAATAATAAGCAAAATATCCTGAAATCTGAAGATACATTCAGTGAAATGGTAGTAATTATAAATTATGAGGAGCTGGAGGAAAGAGAAATAATAAAAAACAAATATTGTAGTATATTTGTGAAAGTGTGGCTTAATTATGTTGCTACTGTGAGAGTTTGAATTAAGCATTATTTCCTAATAAGTAATTTACAAGTATACTTAAAACAGTAAGAATTTATGGGTCAAATGAAAGTAACAATAGTTCAAAAACAAAAAGAAAGCAACTTATCTTTTTAGAAAATGAAGGAGGATTAATTAGCCAAGAAAATAATATTACATTAGGTAGTTTTCTTAAGCTAGGAGGAAAAATATGGAACAGTATTAAATCCATACTCCATTTTTTGATCAAATTATTATTTAATTTAGCTATAAGATTACTAGAAAATTGTTAGTACTGACTATTGGTGAATAATTAAAAATAAACATTAGAAATAAATAATAATTTGCTCCTTTTTTGGTAAAAGTTAAAAAAGATTATCTTAAGATTGCAGAAATTGCTTTGCATTTTTTCTTTTATTCTTATTAATATACTCTATTTGATTGTTTTTTCTGAGTGATGATAAAATAAAATATAGAAACTGGCTATACAATATCTGCTGCTATACTATTGTTGCAACCACCTTTGTTACAGTTGACTACAGTATTCAGTATAGCAACCAATTTAGGTTATTTATTAATAAATGAAAATAAAGCTCATCAGTTAGAACTTTAAATATTGATATTCACAGTGTTCATTCAGTATGCATACACACCTTTACTATGAATAATTTCATTTCACTTATTACATTTTAGTTATTTAATATTGCAGAAAATCAAAAAGTTGTGAGTGGAGTAACCATTTTTATATCAATTATCATGTAATTTGGCCTTTTTCCATAGATGATTTGAGGAACACCGAGTTATACTTTAAGAACACAGTTTAAAAAAATAGTTGTAGCCGGGCTCGGTGGCTCAGCCTGTAATCCGGCGCCTTTGGGAGGCTGAGGTGAGTGGATTGCCTGAGCCCACGGGTTCGAGACCCGCCTGGGCAGTGAGACCTCATCTCTACAATAAATCAAAAAATCAGCCGGGCGTGATAGCACATGCCTGTAATTACGGCTACTTGGAAGGTTGAGGCAGAAGGATCGCCGGAGCCCAGCAGGTCGAGGCTGCAGTGACCAGGAGTGGCCACTGCACTCCAGTCTGGGCGACAGAGTGAGATTCCAACTCAAAAAAAAAAAAAAAATAGTTGTATGCAGGTTTGTTAGTATATCAAGGTATGACTCATCAATATAGAACTGACTCAAAGACTGGGATAGAGCCGAGGCGCTAGTCTTAGTTCATTTGTAGACTGATCTCTGAAAAACGGGTAAGAATGGAGTTAGGATTAATGCAGCTGTGTTTAATGTCTATTACAAATAACAAAAAAAGATGTCTTGAGTGTAATGAAAGATTGAGAAATAATATCCTAAAATTTATTTAGAAATTATCTTGAATAAAATGCGAATGAATTGCATAGGAAGTTTTCTGATGAGCTCCACTCTTAAAGGGACATGTACTGTTTGTGCAAAGAGAGGTCCATAACTATAATCAAATATAAAAAGAGGAATACAAATACAAATTCAAAATATTCAATTACTTTTATTTGGCTTTTGGAAAAAGCATGAAAAAAGTTCATAGTATACTAGGAGATCAACAAAACACTAGCCCTTCAGAGACCCCAGAAGAGAAAAGAAATTTTTAAAAAGTGTTTAGAAATTTGGTCTCAAAAATTGTATTATGATTCTTCAAATTTTGAAAGCTCTGAAACAAATTGACCCTAGGAATGTCCTATGGCTTTGATTGTCAGTGTATGACTTTATGAGGGTCAGTTCAGCCTGTAAAATTCACAAGTGTTTCTTGTATGTAGTTTCATTGCATGTAAAGATAAAGACAAAAGCTATAAGACATGCCAAAAAATCAAACGAAGAGGACAAATGTCAAAGAGGACTGCAATCCAAGTAAATAATGGACAAATAGGAAATAAATAAATGAATTTGAGATTTGTTTTTTTAATCAATAATCAATATTTTTTATTATGGTTTTGTGGGGTACAGTTAAGGGTTAGGTATACAAATACGTTTCATTAAGGCACCCTGTTGATAAGAGGTGTTTCCCCGTCCCCAGAAAGATATTTGCTACCGTTAATCCCACCTTCCTCCCATCCCCATAATTTCCCACTACTGTCAGTCATTTTCTTATACTATTACATTGGATGTTAAAGGTCCATTATATGAGTGAGAACATGTGATACTCGGATCTTTATTTCTGTGAAAGGTCATTCAGTATTACGGACTCCAGTTCCATCCAGATTGCCATGAAATTCATGATTTTGTTCCTTTTTATGACTGCGTAGTATTCTATCGTGTGAAGTAAGAGATATGAAGTGAGAGAAAGCATGAAATTATAATGTTATTAAGAAAATAGAGCTGGGCTCGGTGGCTCAGCCTGTAATCCCCCGCCTTTGGGAGGCTGAGGTAAGTGGATTGCCAGAGCCCGGGGGTTCGAGACCCGCCTGGGCAGCGAGACCTCATCTCTACAATAAAATCAAAAAATCAGCCGGGCGTGGTAGCACATGCCTGTAATTCCGGCTACTCGGAAGGCTGAGGCGGAAGGATTGCCGGAGTCCAGCAGGCGAGGCTGCGGTGGCCAGAAGCGGCCACTGCACTTCAGTCCGGGCGACCGAGTGAGACTCCAACTCAAAAAAAAAAAAAAAAAAAAAAAGAAAGAAAATAGAAATAACAATGATAATAATAATGATACCTAATATAATTTTATTGCTTGTGCTAGGCCCTGTTCTAAGTAATTTATGTATATTAAATCACTTTATACTTTGCACAATTATGGTATAAATTTGTTATTATCATTTTTAAAAAAATTACAGAAAAGGGACTGAGCTACAGTAAGGATAAAAACTTGTATACCAAACCAAGCTCAAAGCTAGCAGAACAAAAGAAATAATAAAGATTGGGGTAGAACTAAATGAGATTGAGACACAAACAATAAAAAGTATAAATAAAACTAATAGTTGTTTCTTTGAAAAGATAAACAAATCTGATAGATCACTAACTAGATTAACCAAAACAAGAAAAATAGAAGATTCAAATAAGCACAGTCAGAAATTATAACTGATACCAAAGAAATGCAAAAGATTATCAGACACTACTATGGACATCTGTATATGCATAAACTAGAAAATCTACAGGAAATGGATAAATTCCTGGAAATCGAAAGCCATCCAAGTTTAAACTAGGAAGAAATGGAAACCCTGAACAGACCAATAATAAGTAAGAAAAATGAATTAGTTATAACCCCCCCAAAAATCCCTAGACCACACAAATTTGCAGCCAAATTTTACCAGATGAAAAAAGAAGAACTGATGCAAATCTTATGAAAACTGTTGCTGAAAATTGAGGAGAAGGAATTTGTCTCAAATTCATTCTACAAAACCAGTATTACCTTGATACCAAAATCAGGCAAGGACAAAACAAAAATAACACAAAAACTGCAGGCCAAAATCCCTGATGAACAGAGATGCAAAAATCCTGAACAAAATGTAAGCAAACTGTATCCAACAACACATCAAAAAATAAATAAGTAAATAAAATAAAGTGAGTTTCATTGCAGGGAGGCAAGGATAGTACAACATATGAAAATCAGTAAATGCAATATGTCACATAAACAGAATTAAGAACAAAAACCATTTGAGCATCTCAATAGATGCAGAAAAAGCAGTACATAAAATCCAAAATTGATTGCTGATAAAAACCCTCAGCAATCTATACTTTGAAGGAATATCACTAAAAAATAAACATACCAAAATAATAAAAAAATTGAAACATACCAAAATAATAAAGACAGTATATGACAAACTGACAGTCCATATCTGTCAGGACAAACTGACAGTACTGACAGAATGAGGAAAAATTGGATACATTCCTTCTGAGAACTGGAACAAGACAAGGATGCCCAATCTCACCACTCCTAATCTACATAGTCCTGGAAGTCTTAGCCAGAGTAATCTGGCAAGAATAAATAGATGATAAATAGATGGATAGATAGATAGATAGATAGATAGATAGATAGATAGATAAATTTAAAACATAACTATAAAAAGGCAATCAAAATGAGGGTGGGGAAGAAGAAATTATCTCTGTTCACTGATGACATGATCTTATAGCTAGAAAGTCCTAAAAACTCCTCCAAAAGACTCTAAGACATGATAGATGACTTCAGTAATCTTTCAGGTACAAAATCAACATACAAAAACCAGTAGCATTTCTCTTTTTTTGAGTTGGAGTCTCACTCTGTCACCCAGACTGGAGTGAAGTGGCTGCTCCCGGCCACCGCAGCCTCAACCTGCTGGGCTCTGGTGATCCTTC
This sequence comes from Cephalopachus bancanus, assembly GCA_027257055.1. Classification (NCBI taxonomy): domain Eukaryota; kingdom Metazoa; phylum Chordata; class Mammalia; order Primates; family Tarsiidae; genus Cephalopachus; species Cephalopachus bancanus. Next base: position 7,610,555 of record JAPVLO010000131.1, read on the forward strand.
CGCCTCAGCCTTCCAAGTAGTTGGAACTACACTCGCGCTACCACGCCCGGCTGATTTTTTGACTTTTATTGTAGAGATGAGGTCTCGCCAAGTTGCCAAGGTGTGGCTCGAACCCGTGGTCTCAGGCAATCTACTCACCTCGGCCTCCCAAAGCGCGGGATTACAGGCTGAGCCACCAAGCCTGGCAACCAGTAACATTTCTGTACAACAATAATGTTCAAGCTGAGAACCAAATCAAAATATTTATCTCATTTATAATAGCCACAACAAATTAAAATACCTAGGAATAAATTTAACCAAGGAAATGAAAGACCTCTACAAAGAGGACTACAAAAAACTGATGAAAGAAATTGTAGAAGACACAAATTAAAAAGCATTCCATGCTCATGATAAAAAAAAAATCAAGATTGTTAAAATACTCCCCAAAACCATCTACAGGTTCAATGCAACTTCTGTCAAATTACCAAAGTCATTTTCCATAGAATTAGGAAAAATAATTGTAAAATTTTGTATGGAACCAAAAAAGAGCTCAAAGTAATCCTCAGCAAAAAAAGCAAAGCTCGTGGCATCACAATGAACTTCAAATTATACTACAGGGGTATAGTAACTAAAACAGCATGGTACTTGTATAAAAATAGACACAGATCAATAGAACAAACAGAGAATCCAGGTATAAAGTCACATATCTACAGAAATCTGATCTTTGACAAAGTTGACAGAAAAATACAAAGATAAACAGGTATCCCATTCAATGAAATGGTGATGGGAAAATAGGGTAGCCATGCGCAGAAGAATAAAACAGGACCTCTTCTCACCATATACAAACATTAACTCAAGATGGATTAAAGACTAAAATTTAATACATGAAAGCACAAAAATCTTGTAATAAAACCTAGTATAAAATCTTCAGGACATTAGCCAAGGCAAATAATTTATTATGAAACAACAAAAGCAAATGCAGCAAAAACAAAAGTAGACAAATGGGACTTAATTAAACTAAAAAGCTTTTGCATCTTCTGCACAGCATAAGAAAGCATCAAGCGAGTAAAGAGACAACCCATAGAATTAGAGAAAATGTTTGTAAACTATGCATCCATCAAAGACACATAAGGAATTAGAACAAATTTAAAAGCAGGAAAACAAATTTTAAAAATTTAAAGAAGCAAATTAAAAAATGACTTTCGCAAAGTCAAACCCTGAAAATCAAAGCCAAAGGACATTGCTAGGGTCAATTTATTTCAGAGCTTTCAAATTCTGAAGATCCATAGTACAATTTTTGAGACCAAATTTCTAACTACAATTTTTTTTTCTCTTCTGGGGTCTCTGAAGGGCCATTGTTTTGATGATCCCAAAGTCTACTATGATTTTTTTTCACTACTTTTTCCAAAAGTCAAGTAAAAGTATTTGAATATTTTGAATTTGTATTTTTATTCCTCTTTTTATATTTGATTCTAGTTATGAACCTCTCTTTGGACAAACAGTACATGTCACTTTAAGAGTAGAGTTCATCAGAGAACTTCCTGTACCACTCTTACATTTTATTCAAGATAATCTCTGAATAAATTTTAGGATATTTATTTCTCTATCTTTCAATACACTTAAGTGATCATATATTTTTTGTTATTTGTAACAGATATTGAACACAACTTCATTAACCCTACCGCCATTCTTACGCCAGTCTTCAAATGACCTATGACTAGCACCTCAGCTCTATGCCAGACATTTCTCAAAAGAAGGCATCCAAGTACAGTTGGGTGCTGTGACTTACACCTGTAATCCCAGCACTTTGCAAGGCTGAGCCAGGAGTATCACTTGAAGCCGGAAGTTTGAGACCACCCTGAGCAACACAGCGAGACCTTGTCTCTACAAAAAATAAAATACAATTACTCGGTATGTATGTGGCAATACATACTGAGTAATCCCAGCTACCCAAGAGGCTGAGACAGACAGAAATTTGAGACTGCAGTGAGCCAGAGAGTCATGATTGTGCCAGTATACTCCAGTCAGGGTGATAGAGTGAGACCCAGACTAAGAAAAAACAAAAGACACACGAGTGGCTAAAAAACTTTTAAAAATACTTCTTAGCATCACTAATCATCAGAGAAATGCAAGTCAATACAACATATCATCTCACATCAGTCAGAATGGCTATTATTAAAAAATTGGAAAACAACCGATGCTGGCAAGGATATATAAAAGAGAAAGCTTATACACTGTTGGTAGGAATGTAAATTAGTATAACCTCTATGGAAAGCAGTATGGAGAGTTCCCAAAGATCTAAAAATAGAATTACCATTACCATTGAACCCAGCAATCCCACCGTAAGGTATCTACTCAAAGAAAAACAAGCTGTTACATCAAAAGGACACCTGCACTCAATGTTTATTGCTGCACTATTCACAATAACAAAGTCATGGTATCAACCTAAGTGTCCATCAACAAATGACTGGATAAAGAAATGTGGTTTATATACACTATGGATTACTACACAGCCATAAAAAAGAATGAAGAATGAAATTATATATTTTACAGGACATGAAGAGCTGGAGGCCATTATGCTAAGTGAAATAATTCAGAAACAGGAAGATAAACACCAGGTTTTCACTTATAAGTGGGAGTTAAGTAGTAGGTATACATAGACATATAGAGGGAAATAATAGGTATTGGTGACTCTTGGTGACTCCAAAATAGAATGAGGTAGGAAGAGTTGATGGCTGAGAAATTACCTATTAGTTACAATGTTCATTATTATCAGATATGCTGTAAGACCAAACCCCACCACTATGCAATATATTTGTAAGAAGCCTACACATGTACCTCCTGAATCTAAAAACAAAACAAAGCAAGCAAACAAGCCAAAAAACACTTTGTTCACATTCTAAGAGAAAAAGAAATAATGTATATGATGTTTCTTTGGAGGCATTTACTATGGTTATGCTTACAAAGGTATGCTGAATTCACTTAAAGGGTACACAGAGAAGCAGGTAGACCAGCTCTTTGGATTCAATTTGTAAAGATGTTTGAACCGCCTACTAAGAAGTTTAAATTTCATTATATCTTGCTGCTTAAATATCTCCGTAACTCCTTCTTCTTTAATAAGAAATAAAGAATGGTCCGGTGATTCGAATTTTGAAAAGTACGTTAGCTACCGTAAGAGTTCATGATTACCACACTTGCACAGCCTCAAGCAGTCTGCAGACTGTCTAGAGTGGCTTTGGTAGAGATTCCTTCACTGGATGAGTAGTCTTAACTATACCCTCTGCGTCAGATTATAAGATTCACTCTTGTTCAAGGTACTTACTGTCTTTTGAAGAAACAGAAACTCCTCGATCAAATATATGACTGATTACAATAAAAAATCTTATCTCACATTGTAAAGTAACATGCTATGTGGGATTTAACTTAAAATTTAGAATAATTTAGTATTCATATATCCTCGCAACCTCTAATATATTTTCACTTTGATCATGACAACTTTGCATCATTAAACTAAATTCCAATTATGTGTGTGTGTAAAATATGTGAGAGATAAACTATATTGTGCTTTTTCAGTTTCTAATCCAGCCAGCCACTACTAATTGTCAAGATTATAAATCGAATGCTACTTTTCATCTCTCGTTGTCAATGTTTCTTGGTATCTGTTTTTTGTGTGTGTGTGTGTGTGTGTGTGTGTGTTGAAGTCTCACTCTGTTGCCCAGACTGGAGTGCAGTGGCCGCTCCCGGCCACCGCAGCCTCGACCTGCTGGGCTCCAGCGATCCTTCCTCCTCAGCCTTCCGAGTAGCCGGAATTACAGGCATGCACGACCACGCCCGGCTGATTTTTTGATTTATTGTAGAGATGAGGTCTCGCTGCCCAGGCGGGTCTTGAACCCGCGGGCTCAGGCAATCCACTCACCTCAGCCTCCCAAAGGCACGGGATTACAGGCTGAGTCACCGAACCCGGCTGGTATCTGTTTTTAAAATGTCATTCACCAAGATAGGAACAAGAGTAGACAAAGCATAAATTTAGTTTTGAGACTGAGACGTGTGTTGGATAAAAAGCAGATTTGGGGAAGTGGGGTAAAGGAGGGGAGGGTTGAATATTAAGTTTAGTTTTGATTTTGCTATGCTTGAAGAAAAGCAAAGTCAATTTTTTTTCATAGTAAGTTATAAACAGTCCTAGGAATTGTTAGAAAGAGTTTTGATGGTGTTATAGATTTGGAATGCATCTGTGTACAGATGATAATTGAAAGAATGAAAGTAGTTTTCCTACAGAAAGAATACAGAAAGAGTTGAGACCCTGGGAAGACACATAAGCTCCAGGGCTTGGCGAGAAATGGGATTAGCATACCTAAGGTCCCTCTTCAGCTGGAGAAGCAGTGATGTGATTAAGTTATACTGTGGAATCTCAGGAGTTAGAAAATAAGGCTTATGTACCATGTCTGCTTATAGTCTCACAGGATTTGAAGTTAAGCAAGTACAGATTAAATCCTGGTTTTACTTTGCAAATATCCCTTGCTTTAGATCTCATCTTCTTACTGACATCAGTCTACTGCCTTGACTAATTACCAACTCTCCTCCATAGTTTCCTCTCCTTCTTGCCACTTTTCATACACACAGTCTACTTGCCACAGAGGAGTTAATGGAATATTTTAAAGCATTAATTTATATTTTACTCTTATTTTTTCCTTACTTTTTATTTTAAAAATGTGGGGTACAATTCAGGGTTATGCACATACGTGGTCACCGTACAAGTAAAGCATGGGTATTCTTATGTGCCCCCTCTCCCCCGGCAGTGTCTCACTACTGCCAATCCCCTTTTTATAGTATTTTGATAAATATTTTACTTTTAGTCTTCCTTAAACACTTTTGTAGTTCCTGACCTCACTTTTAATAAAGTCCAAAGTCATTAAAGTGTACAAACTCTGCATGACAGGGAAGTTTTCTTTCTTTTATAAGTGACCTCTTCTCCATTTAGTCTTTTTCTTTCCCCTCTCATATTTTTGTTCAAGACTGCCGTCCTTTGCTGGACACTACACAAACTTTTATGACTGTCTCAGAGCCTTTGCACTTTCTGTTTTCTGCTGTGAATGTTCTTTTCCTGATGCCTATATTGCTCTCTCCCCATTTTCATTGTCTTTTCCCAAATCTTGCAAAGTAAATAACAGCCCTGTTTATTCATTGCTCTCTAAAATAGTATCTGCTTAATGTTTTGATGGTATTATCTTTTGTTTTATATAGAGAGTACACATTTACTTGTTTATGTATTTTATGTCTTATCCCACTAATATGTAAACTTGCCTATACAATGAAGATACTTCAAAAATATCTGCTTCATGTTATTGTAAATGTCAGTTATTAAAATTGCAATCAATTGGTGTATTATTAATATATTAGCATAGATTTACCACTGTGAGACTTCTATTTTTTAACATTTAATGAGGAATAAAAGATTAGTAAACTTCCCCATGACACCAATAGTAAAGTTTGAAGATCATAGTATCTGGAGCCACAATGTTGGAATTAAAGTTCAGGCTCCAACATAGTGTAGGATCAAGGATGTTTACAGTTAGGTCTAGAAAACTCCAGGCTTACAGGTGGAGTACCAGCATATCTGCCTTTGACTACTGGCTAATATAAGGACAATAGAATTTAACTGCACTGTTTAAACTCTGAAACTCTTTCCATGACACTTAGAGCTAGTTTGTTTACTGAAGGATTTCACATGACTTTAGAACTTAGCCTGTCTGACCTGCCTAGCTGACCAGAGGGACATAAAAAGACACCACCAGAACTTTGCCTTAAGCTATCTGAATTAGAATTCAGGACACATAGGAGGGGGTACCCAAAAAACCTGGAATTTACTTATAAAAAAATTGTGTATTTATTCTTACGTGCTTAAACTTCAGTCCCCTCAAAGTATTTTTTGTCTGATGCAATACACCTACTGAGATGTTTTTTCCACTGCTCAGTTTTTGAACTTGTCAATTTTGACACAGTTTAGTACTTCTACCATTTTTTAATTTCACCTCTTCCACATTGGCAAAATGTTTCCCTTTGGGACTTTTTGGTCCTTCTTTAAAAAAATTATTTTAGAGATTTAAGGTACAAGTGAGAATTTGTTATATAAGTAGGTTGCATGCTGATGAAGTTTAGGTTTCTAACTCGCTCTCATTACCTCTGGTAATGGACCAGGTACCCACTGTGCTGTCATGTGCCCCCCCTTTCACCCCTAGAAATGCCCCAGAACTGCTGATCCCACCCTTGTGCTAATGTGACTAGTGTTCAGTGCCTACTTATGAGTGAAAACATGAGGTACTCATACAAAAATTAACTCAAAATAGATCAAGGACCTAACTGTAAGACCTCAAACCATAAGAATCCTAGAAGAAAATATGGGAAACATCCTTCTGGACATCAGAGTAGGCAATGATTTCATAACCAAGTCTCCAAAGTAAATGCTACAAAACCTAAGATAGATAGGCGGTACCTCATCAAACTCAACAGCTTTTGCACAGCGGAAGAAACCATCAAGAGAGGAAAGAGACAACCCACAGGAGAATAAATAGTTGCAAGTTATGTATCTGATCAAGCTATAATATCCAAGATCTACAAGGAATGCAAACAAACTGAAAGGAAAAAGAAAACAATCCCATTAAAAAGTGAGCAAAAGGCATGAACAAACAATTCTCAAAGGATGACATACAAGCAGCCAACAGACACATGAAAAAATGTTCAGCCTTTGAGGACTTTAACAACAGAGAAAAAAAATAGTAGTTTGAGGTAAGCTGGGGTGAATAGGGAGGGTGGAGTGGGACACGGAAGTCATGCTGTTTTTGATCAAAAACTGCTGAATACTCAGCATGGTGTAGGCAGGTGCGTTGTCATGGTGGAAGAACCAGTCATCTGTTTGTCACATCTGATGTTTCTTCCACAAATTATGATGCAACCTTCTCAAAACTTCCAGATAAAAACTTTATTTGACCCAGAGAAACAAATCTTGGGTGTACTACAAGGGGCCTGCCCTCCAAAAAGATAGTTTCAGGTTTTGGGGGGGAGGTGGATGTGGTCCTCCTCATTTCTTATCAATTTAATATAGATTCAAAGCATGTCCTTGTGTGCAAGAGTATCATGGGGAGATTGCGTCTGCGTGTCTCTCGCATTCCCAATACTTGCCTACCCTCTCTTCCTCATTCTGTATTATAATATATAACTTTAAATATAAGCCATTCATGAGTATGCTTTGTGGATTTTGAGGAGCCCTTTCAAATATCCAAATTTATAAAATCTGTGCACATGTGCCAATATGTAATATTTAGGAGGATAAATTGTTCTGTCTGGGCCTCAGGTTCTCTTTTAATAAATAGGGGTAGTAGCACAAGCTCATATATACAAATTATGTGGGTCTAATTTGATGTATTAATTGCTCAAAAAGTATGCTGCACATAGTGATAAATAATATTGGCTATGATTTTGTGTATTTTCATTATTTAAAAGTGACTTGTACTCAATGGATTGAACATGTGCAAAAAATAAAGATTATTCAAGGTCACACTATGCAGTCTAATCTTGACTCTAATTAAAGTACATTTGAATGTCATTCTGTTAATAGATATTTTTGTTAAAGCTTAAAAATATGACAAATTCTCACATATGCATGACAATTCTAGACTTATCTATAACAAATATTATATTACCTTGAGGAAATGAGCAATATGAAAAAAATAACCAATTGTGAAAATGTCAATTGAAGAATATTTTTTGGAAACAATCCCTTTCCAAAAATGTTACAAAAATTTGGAATTGTATATTAAGTTTTAAAATTACCTCTTCAATAGAATTTATTCAAATCTTTACCCAATTGCTTACCAGTTTGGTCTAAGAGAGTGGCTTAATTTTCCCTTTCATAAATCCATAGAGAAAATAATAATGTTGATTCATATATTGTTGTGAGAAGTCAAAGAGGTAGTCAATACAATACATAAAATACTAAATAGATACATTAATTTTATTTAAACATTGGTGATATGAGAATTTCAGAACAATATAATTTGAAGAGATGATTGTTTAGATGACACATTTACTTGTTTTAATTAAGACTTTGTGAGAAAGCACCCATTATACACTCATTCTTTAGTTTTTTTCAAGTGCTTATTATAAGCCAAATAAGCTAGATGGTAAGAAAATAATGGTCACAGTCCCTCCTAAGAAAGCGTACAGTAAATCAACAACTTGAAGTGTGTTAAGTATTGTGATAGGAGAAATGTCAAACAGCCATAGCATATGTGGAAAATACATATAAACTATCTGGGGGACTTTGGAAAATAGAACCAGAGGAAAAATATGTTAGTTGAGACCTAAAAGGTAAATAGAAATTAATCCTGTGAATTACACAGCTCAGAGCATTTATAAATGGCAAGAAACTTAATATAGATGTGTTTATTTCTTAGACTGGAATAAATTTAGAATGTCTGGAGACGAGAACAGCAGCTAATAATTTTATGACTCAACCAGAAACCAGTTGGTGAGGTTTAAATATAATAAATTAATAACTCTTTCTACAATGGAAAAACTCAATAAAACTCTTTTAGACTATGTTTTATATTATTAAAAACATGTATTTACTCCACATTTAATTTTATTATTTTTTCTTTATGTTGGAAGAAATTTTATTAGAAATTACTTTAAAGTAGTTCTGCTGGCAATGCATTTTCTTAGTTTTTCTTATACAGCAATGTTTTTATTTCATCTTTATTGCTTAATGGCAACTTCACTAAATATAAAATTATGGATTTCTTTCAACATTGAGAAATGTTATTTTTTCTCAACCACTCTCATTTCTTTATCATTCAAGTTCTTGTTACACAACAGTTTATGTACTTTTTCTAAATAGTTGCTATCAATTTTTTTATTTTGGTTTTCAGAAATTTGGTTATCATGTTTATGGTTATTTATTTATTTGGATTTATTTATTTTACTGAGCTTCTTGTATTTGTAAATTTATGTTTACACAAAATTGTGGACGTTCAAGCAATTTTTTAATCAAATACTTTCACCTGTTTATTTTTCTTTATACTTTTTCTAGAGCTCTGATGACATATATGACAGATCTTTTGTTTAGTCATTTGGGATATGATTCAATTCATTTACTTAAGTCTATCTTTACTGTTCATATTGGATAATTTTTATTGTCACACCTTCAAGTTCACTGATTTTTTTCTTGTGTCATTTCCATCTTACTATTAACCTCCTAAAGTGAGGTGATTTTTTTTTCAAATGTCAAAGGTCCTGGTGGTTCTTTTAAAAATAAAATTAAAGGATATGAGTATCTTCTACTTCTTTTCTGAGATCTTCTATTTTCAATTTAATCTAAGAATGATAACTGCTGTTGCTGCATTTTAAAGAATGTGGCTTTAAAAGAGTTGTCAGATAATTTCAACAACTGTGCCATTTTGGTATTTGTGTTTGTTCATTATCTATTATCAATTAAGATGTTTTTGGTTATTGTCATAATCGTTAATTTTGGATTGTATCTTGGCATATTATAAGACTTTGGCTCATATTTAATTCTTCTTGTTTTAGTGGGTAGCTTCAGAATGCGACTTGTTTAGCTTTGGTGGGCTATGACTCATATGGAACTTCGTTTGCAAAATCCTGAAAATCCTATTTTGATCTGTCCCACTGGTGTGCTAACTAGAAGCTAGTTTAAAGTCTGATAATATTTTATGCCATTAATCAATGCACTTGTGTTGATTCCGGTCAATTTTCTGCATGAGTTCCTCAAGTATGAGCACCTCAGCTACACCATGGTATTGCAGGGGCCTTACCAAGTGGTCACAGATGAAGAAAGGATTCAATTATGAAAAAGCAGAGTTCAGGAGTGGCCTCTTCAACAATAGCCCTATAGGTGGCCAAGCTGCAATCACAACTCTAAGACCATTTTTGCAGGCTCTGGCAATGTCAATTAGCAGTCTGTTGTCAGCTTGCAACGCAGGTGCAGGATTTCCTAGGATTCTCTTGCTGATACAAAGGTTGGATTGTAAGAAAACAGATATTTCCTATCTTTTAGAACATTTGTGTTCAGAACAATTTTTAATGCAGTTAAAATGCAAGGCATCTGAATTTGCTTGTGTTATAGAACACGTAGGATTTCCAGCTTTAAATTGTTAGAGCTAGGCTTATGTAGACATGACTAAATACACTGAATCATATTTCATTCTGTATTCAGGGCTATAAAGGATTATTTGGAGGAATATACAGTCTTGTTCACGAGCTCAAAAATGAAAAATACTCTAAGAAAATATTATCAAGTGTATTTTAAGGTGAGAGAATAATGGTAAGTGGGTGTGCAGACATTGCCTGTGTCCAGAGTGAACATTACTGAACAATTTATAGAATTGAAACGTATAAAAAAGTATTTTGAGGCACACATAAAGTTTGATTCATACCAGTCTACCCTACCTCAGTTTCTACTCACAGTGGAACAGGCTTCAGAAACATTTTATGGCAGCATCATTTCAGATATCTTACTTCATTTCAGAAATCCGTTCCAGCTAAAACAAATGTGGGAGCCACACCTACAAAGCACACTCCATAGACTAGTTGGCTTCTAAGTGAGGTAAATATGTTGGAACAAAATTAAATTCTTGTTGAAACTTTTCCTAATTGAATAGTCATAAATTCATAATGAATTCTAGACAACTGGCATAAACTACATGATTTTCTAGATTAATGGTATTCCTGGGCTTTGCCTAAAACTAAAGAAATGCTTATGTACATGTTTTTTCACTTAAACATTAATAAAAAATTATCTTGGATTTTAGTAGTGCTAAATCTTAAGTCCTGGACTAACAGGTTTGAGGTTCAGGATGGCTTTGTTTTTTAAATGTTATGATTGTTTGGCAAATGCTCTGACAATCTTGTTTTTTAATATTTCTGTTTTTGTAAAATTAAATAATTTAATTGTGTAAATGCATGACAATTTATTTATTGAGTAGGTGGTGGATATTTGGATGTTTGCAGTTTGGGGTTAGGTACTGCTGAAAACAGGGAACTAGCATCACAGATACAATTCAAAAGATAAGGAGTCATTTCATTCCTTCCAAAATCTTGAAGGTGGAAAATATATTGATAGAAGGTAGTTCAGTGGTTTGCCATGGTCCAAGTTTGACTCAAAAATGCTACAAGGGAGCTTTTTGGATTGATAGAAATGTTTTATATCATAATTGTACTAGGGTTATATGACTGTATACATTTGAAAAAATACATTAAATTATACACTTAAATTTGTCAAGCTGAAATTATAATTAGGCATATTACAGACTTAATAGTTAATCAGTACAATCTCAGAGGCTCTGATGGTGTTTCACCAATTAAACAAAACACTACTGACTGCAGGTATGAAAAGAGGTTACTTTTGGGGAAGGAATCTATGTGGTATTCAATAGAAAGAAAAATTGGGGAGAATCATTTAAAGCTTAAATTAATTTTTATGTGAGAAGAGTTAAAGAGGCAAGAAAAGTTTATTTTAAACGTTAAATAAAACGTCTATTATTTTAACATTTATTTTCTCCCTGGGAATTTATTAACCAAAAATGACTTATAATGAGATTTGGGCAAAATATTAATATTTAATTGGTGCATTTTAAATTTGTACATGATTTTATTTATCTTTCTTCCTTTTCTGACTTTTTTTCTTTTTTGGGGGGTGGAGAAGAGAGTTAGTTTAAATGATATATTGACTCCTTTTTTTTTTTTTTGAGTTGGAATCTCACTCTGTCGCCCAGACTGGAGTGCAGTGGCCGCTTCCGGTCACTGCAGCCTCGACCTGCTGGGCTCCGGCGATCCTTCCACCTCAGCTTTCCAAATAGCCAGAATTACAGGCGCGCGCCACCACGCCTGGCTAATTTTTTTATTTTATTGTATTGTAGAGATGAAGTCTCGCCAAGTTGCCCAGGCGGGTCTCGAACCCACGGGCTCAGGCAATCCACTCACCTCAACCCCCAAAAGGCATGGGATTACAGGCTGAGCCACCGAGCCCGGCTGATATGTTGACTCTTAAAGTGGTTACACGTTTTTCTATAACTTGGGTTCTCTGGAAGAATTTAAACTAGACAGAGATGACCTGGTTTTTGATATTTCGATAGCTGGATGAAGTGTGATTGTAAAACTACTTGTCCACTCTTGTTTTCTGAGTGTTTAGATTGAGGTCAGGAACAAATTTGTTGGATTAGTGTTTTTATTCATCAAATTTAATAGAAAGTGTTTTTTTCTTAACTTTTTTAGAAAGATTATTTTCAAATGTGTTAAATCTTTTATTATTATTTTCACAGTATTTAAATTGTTTTATTTTCTTTTTAAAAATTTTGAGTTCAATGCTATTTAATGTATTTTTACTTTTCTTATTTAATAATTAAAATGCTTAAGCCTGTAAATTTTCCTCTGAGCACAAAAACCATATTTCGCATATTTTAAAAATGCATTCAGTTCAATATAGATAATTTCTAAATAAGCACATCACACTTATGTTTTAGCTTTAATGCATGTTCCTTGAGCCCTTTTTCACACGGTTTTGTATGTGTTCCATTACTTTTGTTTAATTCTTTATGGTGCAGTTTGTTCTACTTCTAATGTTTCTGGAATTTATACAGTTTTTTCTTTTGCCTTTTTTTTTGCCTTTGCTTTTATCTTGATTTGGATTCTGATATACCTAGAAGGTCTCTATCCCTTTTTTGTCCTCTTGACAGAATAGACATATTTTCTTTTGCCCTTTTCTTTTTGTGTTTCTAGTGTTTTTTAATTTACATATTTAGCAGATTTTTTTCTTTTACTTTTTTCTTTGAATTTCATTTACTTTCTGACATTATAATTTTGGCAGCTGTTTTCTTTTTTGCATTTTTCTCTATGTCTCCCCTGCTCTTTTACATTCAAGCATTTTAAATTCTTTGATTTTAAGGTGTATCTCTCTGCAAACAACATGCAGTTTAATTTTCCAGCTCTATGCAGTTTTATTTAATTTTACAACTCTGACTATAAAGTAATTGCATTTGTATATATATTGATTTTACATATCATTTTGGTTTTCCTTCTGTACTGTTATTTGATTTTTTTTTTGTTTTTTAATGTTTCCTAGTAAGTGTCTTTGTTTTCCAGAATGTGTTTTATAATCTGTGTTATTGTTTTACATAAGTTTCCTACTGAAACTTATACAGTACTTTTTATTCTATCAGCAGTTACTTCTTTACCTTAATATTAATCCACAAACTATATTTCTCTATTTGTCTACCTCATAAACAAAACAAAATGTACTGACTCACTTTAAAAATAATACAGTAATGGATTATTTATGCTTTCTCCTACCATTCTTCTCAAATCACTTTTTCATTCTTTTGTAGATAAAATCACTATAAATTTTGTTTAGGTTATGGATTTTCCACAAGTTACATCATAATCCTATATAGTTAATTAATGCAGTGAAATTAATACAGTTCTGTGTTTATAACTAGATTCAGTACTACACCAGTACTTTGTTACTGCTACAGCTTGGTTTTAGTAGTTTTTTTCTGTTTATTTTTAAGAAATCTAGAGGGTTATACAAAGTAGATTTTGTTAGGAAACTTTATGTGTATTATGAGAGAAGTTTGTTAGAAACCTTTTTCTATCAAAACTATTTTGATGTCATTGGACTTGTAGCATTTATCAATGTATTAAATATGTATTAATATATTGACTATATATATTTTCAAACATATATTCAATATTAGGTATAGAGCAGTGAACAAGTAACCAAATCTCAAATAGAGCTCTAATTACATTGGGAAGGCAATAAATAAGTAAATAAATCTATAAGATAACATACTATATATAGTATGCACTTTAAGGGATATGAAGGATATTTTTGGGAAGTATGGTCAGAACAGGTAGCTGGGAGAAAGCAATATGAAATCAAAGAAGGAGAGTGTCTAAGCAGAGGAAATAGCATGCACAAAAACTCTGAGGCTGGAAAAATCCTTGGCTTTTTCTAGAAATAGCAAGGAGGCTATGGGCAGGGAAAATTAGGTGATGAAGGTTATATAAAAGGCTGCAGATGTAGCTTTAAGCCAGATTATTTCAGAGGAAGTAATTTGGATTTTAATCTAAGTTTGCTATAAGTCACTGCAGTGTTCTGAAAAGGGGCGTTCAGTGTTAAGCTTTTCGAGAATTCTCTAGCCGTTGTCTTATAAATAGACTTAGAAGTCATTTTGTATTACTGAGATGCCTGAGGTCAGTTTACTTAATATTTTCTTTCTTTAAAGGTAAATGCCTTCTTCTGGATTTATTCATTACCCAACAGATATTTACCGATTTCTTTTACATATATTCAGTAAGTGTGCCTCCATGCATTTTTTTTTCCAAAGTACATTATTTCTTTGAAGTTGAATTTAACGGAATCAATAGAATATTTTCTTTTTGGTCGATGCTTCTATCAGCTATTGCCACAAAAGTGCCATGTAAGAACATCTGGAAACTTTGATTTAAAAGAATTATTGATTTGTGATCACATGATGGTGGTTTAGTGATGGGGCTGATTTGATAACAACTGAGCTAAGCTGAGCATGAATTCAAGCTGCAATTTGGGCTCTAATGTGCCCCACAAGCTTATTATTCTTGCTGGACCACTGAGTGAACTGGGGAATAGAAAATGTGACTGAGAGGCATAGAGACGGGGGCACAAGCTTTTATACGGATGGAAGATGCTCAAGAGAAGCAAAAATGGAACAGGGATGCCTCTGAAAGCTGAGATTTAGAGGTTGTACACAGTCTTTTCCTCATACATGTCCATGGATAAAGCAAATCACACAGTCAAGCCCATTACCATGGGTCAGGGAAGTGATTCCACTTCTAGTGAGAAGAACTACGAAGTCATGTGAACTAAAGGAGGAATGGATAATTGGGATCAAAAATACAAATTGCTACCACCAAATTTCGTTTTTGCCTGAATGTAATGCAATTTTTTTAAAAATTAAAGATTAGTGTTTTCCTTTAACTCATTAAAATTGGTTTTATTTGAATATTTTCTGTTTTGCTTCCTTTGGTGTTCTTTTTGGGTGAACTAGAGGATCACTATTTGGGATCTCCTTTGTGTGTCTTCTATACTTACTGTGCTGTCTATGAACTTGCTGTCTTTCTTTGCCCTTGTCTTTCCCATTACGTATGATTTTCCTAAGACTGTCCTCCATGCAGCTGATTTGTCTTTCTACACTATTGATTCTCCCTTTTCTGGTTCATTTCCACTTCATAGTATTCAATTGTGTTTTTTCTCCTTAATTTATTCCCTCAGTTTGCCGGGCTCAATTTTCATCACATTCTACTGTCTTAGCTTATTTTATACTTCATAGAATTTTTTTGCTTTTTTGGAGTGTGACTATAAATCTATACGAATCTTTCTTCTTCTAATTTTTTTAATTTAATTATTTTGAAGAATATCTATGCTTTCTTCCTTTTTAAACTGAATTTATTTGCATATGTTTCTTTCATTGGATGAGGTCAATTCTATCCAAAATCAATTCTTAAGATAAATATTATCATAATGCATAGTCTTTTCACGAAGTCCTCTTCCACTATCTAAATACAGTCTCTTCCTAGTCCTATAAGAAATCATATACTGTGTCCTAAAATCGTATTTTGACCGAACTTCTCAGGTATGTACTAAATTGCTCATTTTCTATGTTAATTTTGTGATCTAATTATAATCCTGGATTTACTATCCAGAGTTCTTGGTGTTTTTTTTGTTTTGTTTTGTTTTTGGTTAAACTTCAAACCTACTTCTCCTTTTGTATGCCCGTGTCATTAAATGGTAGGCTTGTCAACTCAACTGTCAAGCATTTTCTTTTAATTGGGACTGGACAGTAGCGTATCTGGCAGATATTGTTCTCTATGTATAGTATGAGGTTGTGACCACATCTTAGTATTTCGGCAGAGATAGTTTTTTCACCTCTTTTTAGTAAATTATGTTGTTTTCAAGGATGGAGAACTGTAATTATGCAGCTTACTTTCCAAACGTTGTTAATAAGTAAGAAGACAGCTGTCACTCAGAGTAATTTCTTTGGGGACAAAGAAATCTTTTCTTAAAATAGAAACAATTAATTAATAGGACTTTCTATAAATAATTACTTTATTATTTAAGACGTAATATGATTAACGTATTGTTCGTTTACAAAAAATAAGCACTGCCTGTCAGAAACCCTGCCTCTGTAAAGAGTTCACACTCGCTTATCTTTATCTGCTCCATAGCAGTGTTACTATGAGGCTCTGAGCTCTTATTGGAAATAGCAAGGTCAGAATAGCAGATTTTCTCATCGCTTTTATGTTATTTAAATAACCAGATATATGCAATGGTAAAAACATATTTTGCTTCTGATGTCTGTATTAGTTTCCTGTCGCTGTTGTTATAAATTAACACAAACTGAGGCTTCAAACAGCAGAAATTTATTCTATGCAGTTTTAGAAGCCAGAAGTCTGAAATCAGTATTGTGGAACTGTTATCAAGGGGACAGCAGGATTTTCTCTGGAGAAAAGTGAAGCGTCTACTCCTTACCTCTTCTAGCTTCTAGAGGTTGCAGGCACTACACTCCTGGTCTTGTGGCCACATCACTCTACGTTTCAAGGTCAGCATCTTGAAATTCTTCTCTACCCCATTTTCACATCACTTCTGTGTGTTTGCATGTGTGTGTGTGTGTGTGTGTGTGTGTTGTGTGTGTGTGTGAAAAAGCTCTCACTTCCTTTTATAAAGATATATGTGACTGAATTTAGGACAAACCATTATAATACAGAATGATCTTCCCATCTCCAGACTTTTAAGTTAATCACACCTTAATTTTTTTTTTGCTTATATGACAGCATTTCATAATTTCAGAAACTAGGATTTAATATCTTTGGGGTGGGTACATCTTCTAGTCTAGCATAATCTTGCTGCAGGTCTTGTCTCTGCTTTCAGCAAAAGCAATTATTTCCAAAAATTTCCCCTTTTGATATCCTTTCATCTTTTCTTTCAAATGTTTGCTTCTTTTACCTTACTATCTTTGTTTCTTTCTTTTTTAGTCATTGAATGGAAGCAAAGAGTGCCAGTCTGCCTTAAATATCCTTTATAAATCCTTACACCTACACTGCTCTTTCAGCTCTTCAAGTTATGTATGAATATATATTTTTAATTTAAAATATTTAAAAGGGTTTAATTGAGCATATCTTATTTGATAGAAATGAAAGTATTTTTTTCTTGATATATAAATCCTGCATATTATATATGATTAATAATGTTCATACTAATGCCATCTTTTGTCAACATTTCTATTCTCAAATATTTATTACTCACATTAATTGATTTTCTTGGTAAATAACTTTGACCCTTCTCCATGAGACATTAGTAATATGTATATCTGTGTCGAAGTAGTTGTGTGTATTTGCTTTTAAGCTACCCAACTGGGTTTAGAAATAAGAGAAATATAACTTCCACTTAAAGAGAGTTCAAAAAACCTGTTACGCATTTTGATCATAAAAGAATATGCTACTGTCAAGGAGCTTTTTGTTGCTGTTGTCATTTTAGGGAAGTTATCTGGAATTATTAAATATATAATATTTGGAAATGCTAACTTTTTTGTTTAAATTGCAACACATTGCTTGACTGAATCTGTACATTGGGCATGAAAGACCAGTGATAACTTGCACTCAAAGTTTTTTTCTGTAATTATTAAGTATGTATCATAGAATTAATTACTAATGTTAAGATTTTTCAATAAAAACTGCAGAAAAACCTGATGCAACTTACTAGGATTATATAATTCCTTCATATCGAGTCCAGAACTGTCCTCAATTCTTCAAAAAATGCAGTGTCAGTGCATTTTTGCCAGTCTTTCCTTGTCCAGTTTAAATGTTTATTTTCTTTTCATTAGTTATCACTAGCCTAAGCAATGAATTGAAGGAAGATCTATGAAGGCATTTAATTAGGAAGACCTAAGTCTAAGGCTGCACAGTGTCACCTATTAGCATCTTAAAATAAACTTAATATTTTTGGCTACAATGATGACTGAGTTTTATTACATGCAGCAAATTGAAAGCTATTGAATTGTGGGGAAAACAGAAATATCTCTACGGACATCCAGGACATGATGTTTGCAACTACACATCAATTATGCTTACAAAATACAAGTGCTCCAGCAAGACCTTTCTGTCAACTGGACTGAACTGGGGCATAAGAAGCCTGCTACTCCTTGAGCAGTGACAACTCTAAACCCTCTTGGACCTAATATTACATTGTCTGCTCCATATGTAATATGTAAACCCTACTTGTAGAGAATATGCAAGGGGCAATCCCCAAAATGGAATTTATTTATAAAAAATACATATCTATTTTTTGCATGTTTAAACTTCAGTCATCTTCAAAGTATTCTCCTTTTGATGCAATACACCCATCAATATGCTTTTTCTTTTTCTTTCTTTCTTTTTTTTTTCGAGTTGGTGTCTCACTCTGTCACCCAGACTGGAGTGCAGTGGCACGCTCCCGACCACGGCAGCCTCGACCTGCTGGGCTCCGGCGATCCTTCTACCTCAGCCTTCCAAGTAGCTGGAACTACAGGCGCGCGCTACCACGCCTGGCTAAAGGAGCAAGAAATAATTAATAATTTAATAAAAAGATATATTTTAAAACAGTCAAAGTTTCCAACAAATCCTGGTTATTGATTAAAGTATGATATGAATTACTAAAATGTATAAACTTAATTTTAAAAAAGATAGGTTAAGTGTTGAAGTTAGCTATCCAAGGAAATATTTGTATACTTTGTAGCTATAATAA
Source organism: Cephalopachus bancanus (assembly GCA_027257055.1). Taxonomy (NCBI): domain Eukaryota; kingdom Metazoa; phylum Chordata; class Mammalia; order Primates; family Tarsiidae; genus Cephalopachus; species Cephalopachus bancanus. Next base: position 7,629,360 of record JAPVLO010000131.1, read on the forward strand.
ATACAAGGGGAGGACCATAAAAAAAATGGAATTATCTTTTGGAGAGTGGATTCCTTGTAGTACACTTGGAATTTGCTCCTGCAGATCAGCCAACCAACGTTTTTATCTGTGAGTTTTGAGAAGGTTACATCACAATTTGCGGAATAATTATCCTGAGTTGTGGCAAACAGCCCCCCAAAGCGTGGGACATTACAGGCTGAGCCACCGAGCCCGGCTTCAAGATGCTTTTTCTGATGCTCAAAACAGTTTTTGAACTTGTCAATTTTGACATTTTAAAGTGCTTTTGCCATTTTTTGTTTCACCTCTTCCATGTCGGCAAAACATTTCTCGTCAAGGACATTTTTCATCCAGAGGAAAAAAAGAAAGAATTGCCCAGGGAGAGATCTCGTGAATAGAGAGGGTGAGGCACAGAGGTCATGCTGTTTGGGACCAAAAACTGCTGAACATTCAGCGTATGGGTAAGTGCATTGTTACAGTGGAAGAACCGGTCAGCTGTTTGCCACAACTCAGGACAATTCTTCCGCAAATTGTGATGTAACCTTCTCAAAACTCACAGATAAAAACTTTGGTTGGCTGATCTGCTGATCTGCAGGAGCAAATTCCAAGTGTACTACAAGGAGTCCACTCTCCAAAAGATAATTCGTTTTTTTTTATGGTTCCCCCTTGTATTTATAGCTACAAAGTTTACAAATATTTCCTTGGACAGCTAACTTCAACATTTAGCCTATATTTTTTAAAATTAAGTTTATACATTTTAGTAATTCATATCATACTTTAATCAATAACCAGGATTTGTTGGAAACTTTGACTGTTTTAAAAATATATCTTTTTATTAAATTATTAATTATTTCTTGCTTGCTAATCTCTATCACGAATAAGAATCAAAAAAAATTGCATTAATCCACATTATCCTCTGGGTTTATTTTTTCAATTTCATATCAGAATGTTATATTCTCAGTTTTATTAAGGGTGGAGAAAAAGGGTTCTTTCGTATAAAATTTGTGGGTTTTTTTTTACAAAGTTATAACTCAGTGATGTTAAAGGAAGCCAGGGTGAGAATAAAAACACCTCTAAACCATAATATATGTGCAAGTTAGATTGTGAAGAAAACAATAAATCAGTTGGGCAAGAGTATTGCCAGAAGTCAGGGAGAGGGGATTAATATTTTAGATAAGAGAGCCAGAAAACACTTTATTTGGAGAGTAACTTTTGAATAAACACCTGAGAGAAATGAGAGAACAGGCCATGCAGAGTTAAGTGAAAAGAGACCCTCAAGGGAGGGAAGCACCATCAAGGAAGAGGCTACTAGGAGTGCTGGAGAAACTCTGTGGAGGCCAATGAATTGGAGGTAAAGAGGGAAGAGACCATGAGAACCATATGTAGGAGGTTTGATCATAATTAGAAAGTTAATGGGGGCAAATCATCTGGGGACTTACAAGGTTGTGGCTTTTAATGCAATCGACGACCCATTGGTGGCTTTAGGCAGAAGATTGGCATGGCCTTCCTTATGTCTAGACAGGCTCAGTGTGGCTGCTCTGTGAAGAATTGACAGACAGGGACCAGAGCAAAGTGACAGAACAGTTGGGAAGCTAAGGCAATAAGCCAGGAGGGAGATAAAGATGGTTGGACTATCATATCAGAGTATCTAAGATTAAGCAAATAAGTGACTAGCTTTGACAACTGAATCATAAATGGGACTTTGATTGATGCCATTTCAAAATTTACTTCTCTGTTCTAGACAACAGTTGACAGACTGCTTGAAACCAAAGCCAATATTTCAGAAATTGCATGCTGGCTCTAAAGGATTTATTTAGAATGTAGATTTATTTTGTATGGCACTCAGCTGTTTTGAGCCAACATTTAAAAATTGAAATATTTCATATAAAATAGGGTTTTTCAGATTATCTTGAAATGCCAAATACTCTGGAAATGCTAGATCAGCCTCAACAACAGAAGTTAGCAGGTGTATGCCTAATTTACACAGGCTATAGACCTTTCAATTTTCCACAATCCCTACCAGACCTTATTGTAGCTCTAATAACCAAGGCTGAAAGAAAGTTGCATTACATTATCAAATTTGGTCTGTTGGTTTTTTTTTTTTTTAGAATGTGGAAATATCCCATTATACACATATCTAGCAAAAAATGACAAAATAAAATATATGCAGTAAGTAGCCCTCCCCATTTATATTTTCTCAAAGTATGGGTTGTCTTAGTTGTAGTCTTTGCAATGTTTTGCATTGCTTTGTTTTGCATTGCTAAACTAGAATAACCAAGAACAAGTAATTTATCATAAACAGAAGTTTATTATATCCCAGGTGTGAAGGGTGGAGATTTCAATATTAAGATGCTGGTGTCTGGCAAGGACCTTACTGTTGCATATCACATGACAGAAGATGAGACGGAAACCACTCCGGAAAGCCTTTTTTTTTAAAAAAAGACTTTAAACCAATTCATGAAGGTGGAGCCCTCAGGGCCTAATCATCTCTCTCTCTCTTTTTTTTTTCTGCCACTCCTTCACTGGTTCCTTGTTTCATGTTTTCATCTCTTAAGCACTCCACTTCCCAACACTGCTACATTAACAATTAAATTTCAGCATACATTTTGGAGGAGACAAGCATTCAGATCATAGCATGGGTATTGGAGTTTGTGAGCACTTATAGATAATTTACAACATTTAATTGTCTTGTATGTAAAAATAATTGACACATATTTAATTATACTTTGGTATTAGAAAACAAAACCAAAATAATTCTGTTATCAACAAAGTTCACATTTTAACAAGTCCTTCTTTAAATTCTCTGGCAATGAGGAAAATTATTGTGGGTCTGGAGACCTTCTGACTTTTATAGAACTATTACACTACATAGCTCTGCCTTAAATTAAAAGTTCATTTGTATCTATATTCTTCATTTAATCATTTAAGCAGCTTATTTAAATTTAATCTTTTGGACTGGGCATGGTGTCTCACACTTGAAATCCCAGCAATTTGGGAGGCCAAGGTGGAAGGACTGTTTGAGATCAGGAGTTTGAGACCAGCCTGAGCAATACAGTAAGACCTCGTCTCTACCAAAAAAAAAAAAAAATTGGGTATAGTGGTGTGCACCTGTAGTCCCAGACACTCAGAAGGCTGAGGCAGAAGGATGACCTGAGTCCAGGATTTGAGGTTATGGTGAGCCATGATTGTGCCACTCACTGCACTCCAGTTTGGTGACAGAGTGATATCTTTTCTTACAAAAAAAATTGAATTTTTCTTTTTCACTTAGAAGTGGAACTGTCTACAAAAATCAAGATATTTCTCAAGTACTATATTGCTTTTATTTTTCAAAGTATAGCTAATAAAATTGTAACTATTATGGCTATGAATTTATCTGTAAAGAATAATACATGTATCTATATTCATTTCCATTTAATACATTTTTCTGTCCTGTTGAATTGAAAATAAAATGCAAAGAGCTACTAGTCTCTCAACTAATTGTATACATTTCCTCAAGCTAGTTTTTACTTCATGAGGAAGAACAAGGTATAATGGTTATTGCTTACTTAGAAGGCAGATAATTGACATTCAAATAACTAAAGTATGGGAGAGGAATATCATTAAATAAATTATAGCAAAGTAATTACAAATAAAAGCCTCAGCTCTCAAGTAAGGTGGATGTAGTTTCAATTCTGGAACTGATTCTGAATACGTACTTATACTCTCTTTACCCAATTTCCCTCATTTACAAAATAAAAATAATGGTAGTTCATATCTCAAAATCCTGTGAGAATTAAATAGAATTAAAGAAAATATCTAATTAGCAGTTCACCGCATTTTTGCATTAATGTCTTATTTCAAACAGTTCAGTAGTAGAGAATCTTAAATGTTATTTTAAGCTCTTTAATTGCTTTATTCTTTTAAATAAATCCCATCATTTGAAATGCAATTCAGTTGTCCTGGATATAGTATTGGCATGTTAGAAAGCAGTACATTTGGTAAAATATTTAATATTTTGCCATAGAAATTTAAACATTTATTTAATTTTTATGTCACAACAAAGCAATTATATCATTATTACTGAAGGATTTATGGATTAATTTTTCTTCCCCCAAACTGACACACCTACTAAAGTGTGGATCCATTATCTGAAAAATCAAACTTTTAAATACAAGGTATAAAAAGGCATCAATTCTTTGGTGGTTTTGTTAGATAGTTCTGGATAAAGTTATTTTTTATCTGAACTCATTTCTACTGCCTATAACATACTATATCCAGAATGTTTATATGAGAAATGTCCAGAATAATGCCAGAGAGACTTTTAAGATGCAGGTTATAAAAGAAAACGCACAACATACATCCTTCATAAACATTCAGGTAGGGTACAGAGAGCCTGGATTTGTATTTGGCTATCAGTCATTGAGAAAATTTTTTTTTCTACACCTAAGATCTGTACATATAGTAGAATGATGATATTAGTATGGTCTTTTTGACATATTCTCATTAGGGGTATGTGAAATGAAATAAATTATTATATTTGCATAGTCACTGTCACAGAGTTTGGGTTTGCTAATGACAGTAATTATCACTACTACACAATCACAGAGAACACAAAGAATATGTAAGGAGGTGGTGTTATGGGTTTGAATTGTGTAACCTTAAAATTCATATGTTGGCCAGGTGTGGTGGCTTACGCCTGTAATCCCAGCACTTTGGGAGGCAGAGAAGGTAAGAAGATTGCCTGAGCCCAAGAGTTTGAGCCCACCCTGGGCAACTCGGCAAGACCTTGTCTCTACAATAAGCCAAAAAAGTAGCCAGGCATGGTGGTGCACTCCTGCAGTTCCAGCTACTTGGAAGACTGAGACAGAAGCATCACCAGAGCCCAGCAGGTCGAGGGTACATTGCACTGGCCGTGAGTATGCCACTACACTCCAGTCTCAGTGGCAGAGTGAGACTCTAACTCAAAAAAAAAAAGAAATCATATGTTGAAGTTTTGACCTCAAAATGTGTCTTTATTTGATAAAATAGAATCATAGCAGATGTAATAATTTAGGATGAGATCCTACTAAAGTAGGAAAGGTCTCTAATCCAGCATGACCAACATCCTTATATAAAGGAGAAGTTTAGAGACAGATAACACAGAGACAATGCTAAGTGAAGATAAAGATGAGATCGACGTGATGGAACAGAAGCCAAGGAACACCAATGGCTACCAACAAATCACCAGAAGCTAGGAAAAGGGCAAGGAGCAGGTTCTACCTCACAGCCTTCAGAAAGAGCCAACACCGTTGACATCTTGCTCTTGGACCTAATGTCTTCTGAGCTGTGAGACAACACATTTCTCTTGTGTAACACATCTATCCTGTGTTATTTTCCTGTGGAAAATCCTGTGGAAATTCAAGCAAACAAATACAAATGGAAAATACAGTCACACCCTACATAACAACGCTTCAGTCAATGACAGACTGCTTATATGAGATTATTATATCATATTTTTCGTTTACTTTTTTACATTTAAATATACCAATACCATTGTGGTTCAATTGTCTACAGTTTTCAGTACAGTAGTATGTAACCTAGGAATAACAGGCTATACCATATAGCCTAGGTGTGTAGTAGGCAGTGCCATCTAGATTTGTAGAAGTGTACTCTATAATGTTTATACAGCAACAAAATTGCCTAATGACACATTTGTCAGACCATACTTATATTATTAAGCAACACGTAACTGAAGTAGTAATCACTCGATAATCAGAAATTTTAATTTTCAAAATTATGTCATTTTGCCAAACTATCTAAAATGAAGTTCATTTTAATAACCACGATGTGATTAAAGAAATACACACACGCATTCATATTTTCATTTCACAATTTAGAAAGTAAAGAGCAGTGTATCTGAATTGTATCTCACACAAGACTATCACAAGCATTAGTATTTTGATAATATTTATACTTGTAAAAAATACAATACCAGGTCATATCTCTTTGATTTGAACTAAAGTAAGTTGCAATAAGTTATTGAGCTCAATCTTGTAGTGGTGAAAATAAGAGGTAAGAGACTCCACAAAGAATGGCACTTCAAATCCCACAATAGGCATTGCTAAGGCTCAGAGAAGGAACCAGGAAAGCAAAATATAAGAAACTAATTTTTTCCACACACATGAAAAACATACTGGCTTGAAGAGGGCCTCATTTTGGTCCCTTAACTATTAGACAAATGTCTGACTAAGAGGGGGAACTCACGTTTTTCTCCCACACAACACAAGTGGAATCAGCATGGATTTTGTGCTTCTTTTAACTGTTAACAAAATGAATGTACAAATGCTATTATATGAACAGGATAACCAGAAAATAAATGGGGGTATTAAAGAAAGTTTACATCATATTCTCATTCACAAAGTTTTTCTTTTTTTAATCTCATAGTCCTCTAATGATGTAACACTAGTCAATGTAACAGGCATTGATTCAAATAAATCACATACAACTTGAGTTCCACAATTTCTAATTCCACAAAATACTATTTATATGATCACAATATATGACTAAAAAATTTTAAAATTACAGTTATTATATTATATTATTGTCCATGTTGTCTAAGACTTTGGCAATCTAGTGGGTAATTTGATAATACACTACAGATTTTTCTTTAAGTAAATACATTAAATAACAATGTGAAAACTAACTTTTTCTGTTTTGTGAACTTGGATATTTAATAAATGATTAGAAAATTCCTCTCTAGATCACGAATAACTACTCGTTTTAATTCCTCCTTAATTTCACAAATTGTCACTGTTCTTCTTTTCTGTTTGCTCTATTTAATTATAAAATATTATTCAGTTCCCTTCATTGGCGTTGTTGTAAAGTATTCTTGAAGCTCTTTGGAAGAGTCTCTTGTGGCTTTAACAAGCTTTATTTTGTTTATTTTCTTCTTTGGAGAACCTCCAGCTAACAGCTGACTGCACTGCTTTCTATACTGACTTTGGTTATTCTGAAGTGAATCAATATTTTAAAGGTTATGCTACAATGGTCCTCATTTCAGCAATACTTTAAAGCAAAAAGGTAAAAAATAAAAGCAACTAAAAAAAGACAGTGAGGATTAAGGCCCACTCATCACAAATGTTGCAATAATATCAAAAGTCTTGTTCAGTTTAACCATCCAATTGCCTCACTAGTAAATGCAACAAATAAGAGTAAAGTTTTTAGTTTTAAGACAGTTTAGCTAGCCTTCCCACTGGCTTTAGGACAGCTAAACTCAACAAATTCATGTTATGAACAATGAAACTGTTTATGAAATTAAATAGACTGAACTAATAAAAACAAAATTAAAAAGTCAGAGATTATAAGTAGTCGGAGGGGAGACAGAAAAAAAGATGATTATAAAAAAAGAAGAAATAAAAAGAAGAAATTTTACCTGAAATTTTTTTTTTTTTTTTTTTTTTGAGTTGGAGTCTCACTCTGTCTCCCAGACTGGAGTGCAGTGGCCTCTCCCGGCCACCGCAGCCTCAACCTGCTGGGCTCCGGCGATCCTTCCGCCTCAGCCTTCCAAGTAGCCGGAATTACAGGCATGCGCTACCACACCTGGCTGATTTTTTGATTTATTGTAGAGATGAGGTCTTGCTGCCCAGGCGGGTCTCGAATCCGCGGGCTCAGGCAATCCACTCACCTCAGCCTCCCAAAGGCGTGGGATTACAGGCTGAGCCACCAAGCCCGGCTTACCTGAAATTTTTTTGATAAATGCCTCAGTTAAAATAGTGGTGTTTCCTTTTAGAAGTGTTTATTTTCTGAATTAAGAAAAAAAAAATCCTCAAGTGTAAAGTTAAGTGCAAACTAGCATAAGTGTGGAAATGGTGTATTACTATTACCTGAAGTTATAACATTTTTTCTAATCATGTCTAAAAAAGACATCTGGTGTAGGAGGGATTGAAAACACTAGAATCTTATATTTTGTCTACTGTCCCATGAACTCACAGAAGCTAGAAAAGCAATCATAACTAGAATCTTGCATTTTAAAGCAGCACTGTGGTGTCCATCTTTACCTTTTTCATAATGGCAGTACTATGCTCACAGGACTCAAATTTGTATATTATTTTACTTTGCAGATTACTTTCTGCTCACAGTTCACTAAGAGGAACCAACTGCTTCTAAGAGAAATGAAAAAGCAAAGCACCAATCAACAGCTTTTTCCATCTGCTGGAGTCTGATTACTTATTAATTCAGTGGCCAAGGCTGACTGGTCTGTAATTCAGAACGTTTTCTTGTCTGCAAAGCAGAAAGTCTTCTTGTTGAGCTGGTTCCTATAATAGCCAATGCTCGGGGATCACATGACTTCTTTCTTGCATGGTAGATAGCTGCCAGTTATTTTATTTGTTTTTTATCTCTTCATTATCCACAAACCTCAAAGATTAGAAGTGCAATGTCTTATTACACATTATATCACTAGAACATCCCCTCTCCCTAAAAGGAAACATTTGCTATTGTTAAAATGCATCCTCAGAGCTCCACACTATTCAATATCTCACAGAAAATAGTAAGGCTCTATTTTACACATGATGTACTCCTAAGGAAAAGTGTAAGGCAGAGACGATTATTAGTTGCTGATTATTCAGATATTATTCTTATTTCACAGATATATCCAGAGGAAAATAAAGATTCTACACATTTTGGAAAAAAAAGTTTATAATGTACTAAACCCTATTAAGTTGGCATCTGAAATTATCAGTAGATATTAATCAAGAAGAGTGAGAGTTTAATGTTACATTTAAAAAGTCTCATTTAGCCAGAATATTAATATCACTACAACAGAGATAATAAATTATCTGTTATCTTTAATGACAGGGAAATGTGGTGTCAAAGTCAATAAAATACTTGGATTAATCCAATTGTGCATATCATTTAAAAAATTCCAAATAGAGCATATTAACATGTTGTTAAAATCATGCTGAATAAAATTTTATAGAAGTCAGATAGCATCAAGGTGTTCACATACCATTCTAAATAAATGGTGAAATTTTAGTTAATAAAGTTTTGATGACTATAATACTAAATAAAAGAGGAAAGGAAATGCCTGCAGTTTTAGTGGTAAATACTGAAATTTCAGACCTATATCAGCTGCTCTCTTAAGGAGCCTAGAAAAACAGTTATTTATTCATTCATTCTTCAGATATTTATTGAACACCAATAATGGATCACCCAATGGGAAAAAGCTATAAATATGAGGGGAAAGACATGGTCATAAAAACAAAAAAAAAAACTAATGGTCATTTTAAGTAGATAAACATATTGCCAAGCATGCAAAGGACTCCTTTCATAATTGGCAGTGTCATAGAAAGATTCATGCAGTAAGTACAAGGAGAAATTGAGAAGCATTTTAGACAGTCTGTATAACAAGGACAAGGAACCAGAATCAAATAGCATATTCAGAGTAAGAATAAAGTTTTACATAAGCAGATTTTAGATTATAAACATTCTTAACGATTTTGATCTTAAGATATGATATAATTAGGAAAAAATAGCTGAATGACATTGAATTCATATCATAACATGAGAATTCAGAAAACATTTGTTTCAGACTTCATCTTACAAATAACTTTTAATTTTTTTCGTAAAATAGTTGTATTTTATAACTCTTGCTAGTTCTGTCTTTGAGAGTGAAGACAAATAAGGATGAGCTGACTCTAGCCCCCACCTCAGACAAAAGTTCCTTGATAGTTCCTAAAAATGAAAGTATTCCTACAGTAATAAATTTACTAAGGAAATGTCAACAAAATTTGAAGTATTCAGACTGCATGTGTATATGTAAGAGATTGAGTGGAAAATATCCCATTAGAAAGATTGAAGGACAGAAATTAGAATGGGCTAAAGAGCTTATACATATCACTTGACCTGGTTCATTCCATCATTTCTATATAATTATGTATTTTTAAATACATATAAGTGTTTCTACAAATATTTGTACTTACTATGTGCCAAGTAATTTTGTAGTCACTGGACACATGGGGCGTGAACAACGTAGGCCATTCCTGTCTTTTTAAGACTCATGTCCTAGCAGAATATAAACTTTTTACTATGAGCCTCAGTCCAGAGTCATCTGAAGTGATTAAAAGGGGTCAATTTAAGTCAACTTGCCCACTGTGAGGTTGCATGTAAGGTAATGGAGGGAAGACTTTTGCAAACACAATAAAGGGATGGTCTTTGAAATAAAACCTGAATGCATATTTTGTTTGGTTTTGATCATGAATGTTGTTTAAACTTAAGCTTGTATTTACATTTTGGAATTACCTGTAACATTGAAATATTAGGAAATTTCATTTAAAATGGAGGCTGCTTAAGTTTTCTATAAACACTGGAAAGTGATGATACTGGGTTCATGTGATCTAATGGAACTTCTAGGCTATTACTGGGTTGGGATCACACCCCTGGAGTTGGGGGAGAGGAAGGAATGTTCGCTGTGAAGTGAAATCCCACAAGTGAAAAATCCATTTGCTATATAAGAATTTATGGTTTTTATTTTATTTTATTTTTTGAGTAGGAGTCTCACTCTATTGCCCTGGCTGGAGGGCAGTGGCACACTCACAGCCACCCTAGTGTCAACCTGCTAGACTCCTGCCATCTTTCTGCTTCAGCCTTCCAAGTAGCCGAAACTACCACACTGAGCTAATTTATTTGTTTGCTTATTTATTTATTTATGTATTTATTTATTGTAGAGATGAGGTCTCACCAATTTGCCTGGGCTGGTCTTGAACCTATGGGCTCAGGCAATCCACTTACCTTGACCTCCCAAAGTGTTGGGATTACAGGCTGAGCCACCAAGCCCGGCTATAATTTATATTTTAAAGACAAACATAGCTCTACTTCACTTTTTATCTTTTTCCTAGAGCCGATTACAGTAAAATTAATGCTATTTTTTTTTCCTGTGGGTTTAGGTGCTTCTAGCGCTTTCTGTGTGGCATAAACCATAAGAATATACACCTCCCACATAATGAAGAAAATAGTAAATTAGTCATCTTTTTATGCTAACAACTGTGGTTGAAAATACGACCCAGTAGGTAGGATCATTTCTTAGACTATCAGACATTCTCTTGCCTCTCAACAATAACTTGTTACTCCAATACTGTTTCTCAATATTGCTATCCAAGGAAATAATAAAACTCAATGCCCGGCAAGTTAACCAAAGTGGAAGAAACAATTCCTCTATAATAAAAAAACTCAAACTCAAAAACTTATGCACACAGAGCATTTTGTCTATTCTAGAGATGTAACATTCTTTTTATTAAGTTGTGGAAGGGAATGGTAAAATCATGATACAGAAAATTTTGAAAATGAATCTTCTTGTGGGAACGTATTTGTTAAGAAGTTCTTTTCATTTTTTTTTTTTATTTTTGGAGGAGTCCTACTACTGCTAAATGGTTTAATCTGAAAATATACTTAGCTTCCCCTCAAGATTGATAGTTTTTCTAGGTATGCAATTTTATATCGACAAATGTTTTCTCTAGGCACTCCAGTGTTATCATTGTCATATCTTTTCTGCTACTGAAAAATATTGACAAATATTATCTCTAGGCAATTTGGTCTTATCTTTGTAATATCTTTTCTACCACTGAGAAAAGTGCTATCAGTTTAATATTCACTTCTTTGTGTGTGATTTGTCTTTTCCATTTTGCTGTTTTTAAACCTTGTCTTTGTCTTTGATATTCTGCAGACATGAATTTCTTTATCTTGTTTGGAATCTACTGTTCTTCATGAAATGAAAGACATATTTTTCATTGATATTGGAAAATGCTCATCATATTTTTAAATGTGGCCTCCCTATTGTTTTATGATGTTTTGGAAGTCAGATTAGCTATATGGCATATCCTCTTATTTTACTGAACCTTCTTCTTTCCTCAATTTAAAACTTTTCCCTTTTATTAGTCTACATAATAAATGTATATCACTTTACTAAGTACTTCTAATTTGTTTCTAGTATTTTTCTTTAATTATACTCTAAGTTTTTTTTTTGCTATTTTAATATTGCTTTTATTTTATTTTGAGTTGGAGTCTCACTCAGTCACCCAGACTGGAGTGCAGTGGCTGCTCCCAGCCACCGCAGCCTCGACCTGCTGGGCTCCAGTGATCCTTCTGCCTCACCCTTCCAAGTTGTTGGAACTACAGGTGCGCGCTACCACGCCCGGCTAATTTTTGATTTATTGTAGAGATGAGGTCTCGCCAAGTTGCCAGGTGGGTCTCGAACCTGCGGGCTCAGGTCATCCACTCACCTCAGCCTCCCAAAGGCACGGGATTACAGGCTGAACCACCGAGCCCGGCTTAATATTGCTTTTAATTACAAAAAGTTAATTACAAAAATAATTAATTTATTTCTAAATCTAAGGATGCAGTGATATTTTGCAGAGAGAGAGAGAGAGAGAGAGAGAGAGAGAGAGACAGAGAGAAAGCCAAATACTGTATTCATATTTTAAGAAAGAAAAAAAAATACTGAATTAAAATTGTAGATAAATACAAGTCACATTTGATTTCTACAATTACAAGAAGTGCTCAAAGTGGTTACTATCAGTGTCCAGAAGCTTCTGATTACAGGGAACTAAAAGTAATACATAATTAACATATATTAAGATGATATAAATTTTTTAGTACCTCAGATATATAAAAGTGTTTGTGTGTGGTCATGCATGTGTTTGTATATAAATATATTTATATATAAATTATATAATTTACTCTGTATTCATACATTTTACTTAATTTTTTCAGAATAACTACACTACCATATTTCTAATAACAATGATTCATCATATTGATGATTTTGTCTCATAATTCTTCAATATTTCCTAAATACATAAGTATATAAAACAGAAATTCTAACTCAATCAATAATGTAGAAGAACATATTTGAATTCTTAAAAGGATTTCAAATGGATGTTTTTGAGTATTTTCCTATGTAGACATTTAAAATTTTCCCCTATAATCAGCGGTATCCAAATAGGAAAAGAGAAAGTCAAGTTATTCCTTGTTGCTGATGATATGATCCTATAACTAAAAAAAAAAAAAAAAAAAAAATCTGTCAAAAACTTGCTTGCACTTATAAAGGACTATGACAAAGTCTAGAGGTACAAAATAAATGTACAAAAGATAGTTGCATACTTTTTTTCCTTTTTTTTTCAATATTTTTTATTATGATGTTATGGGGTACAGTTAAGGGTTAGGTATACAAATACGTTTCATTCAGTCATCCTATTGATAAGAGGTGCTTCCCCATCCCCAGACAGATATTTGCTACCATTAATCCCATCTCCCTCCCTCCCCACAGTTTCCCACTACTGTCAGACATTTTCTTGTAGTATTAGGTTGGATGTTTAAGGTCCATTATATGAGTGAGAACATGTGATACTCGGAACTTTGTTCTTGTGAGAGATCACTCAGTATTATAGACTCTACTTCCATCCAGGTTGCTGCGAAATTCATGATTTTGTTCTTTTTTATGACTGCGTAGTATTCCATCATGTATATGTACCACATTTTTTTAATCCAGTCCTCTTTTGATGAGCAGCATGGTTGCTTCCAGGTTCTTGCTATTGTGAACAATGCTGCGATAAACATACGTGTGCAGGTATCTTTTTTATAGAGTGATTTGAGTTCTTCTGGATATATTCCTAGTAGAGGGATTGCAGGGTCATATGGGAGGCTGATATTTAAAGCTTTTAGGAATCACCACATAGCTTTCCACAGAGGTTGCACTAGTTTACACTCCCACCAACAGTATAGAAGTGTTCCCTTTCGCCACACCCTCTCCGGCAGCTGTTATTTTTTGAGTTGTTGGATAATTACCATTCTGGCTAGAGTCAGTTGGTATCTCAGTGTGGTTTTGATTTGCATCTCGGTGATGATTAGTGAGGTTGAACATTTTTTCATATGTCTGTTAGCTGCTCGAATGTCTTCCTTTATAATGGGGTTGTTTGTTTTTTTCTTTTCAACGTGTTTGAGTTCCTTGTAGATCAAAGATGTTAAGCCTTTGTCTGACCTGTTGTTGGCAGATACTTTTTCCCAGTCCGTAGGCTGTCTCCCTGCTCTCTTGGTGGTTTCTTTGGCTTTGCAGAAGCTTGTCAGTTTAATAAGGTCCCACTTGTCTATCCTCTCTCTTATAACCTGTAGGTTTTGGGTTTTGTTCAGGAATTGGAGGCCAGTTCCTATTTCCATGAGGGTATGTTCTTCATTTTCTAAGGTTCTTATGGTTTGAGGTTTTACATTTAGGTCTCTGATCCATTTGGAGTTAACCTCTGTGCGTGGGATAGATAGGGGTCCTGTTTCAATCTTCTGCATGTGGTCAGCCAGTTTTCCAGCACCATTTACTGAATAGGTTCTCCTCTCCCCAGTGGTAGGTGGTGGAGGCTTTGTCGAAGACGAGTTGGTTGAGAGATTGAGGTTTTGCTTCTGGAATCTCAATTCTATTCCATTGATCTATATGCCTATTCTTATACCAATACCAAGCTGTTTTGATGATTGTAGCTTTATAATAGAGTTTGAAGTCTGGTATGTGATACCTCCTGCTTTGTTTTTTTTTGCTGAGAATTGTTCTGGCTATTCTTGGACGTTTGTGTTTCCATATGAATTCCTGTGTTGTTTTTTCTAGGTCTGAGAAGAATGTTGCTGGTAATTTGATGGGTATTGCATTGAATTTGTAGATTGCCTTAGATGGACATCTTCACAATGTTGATTCTTCCGATCCATAAGCATGGGATATTTTTCCACTTGTTTGCATCATCTTTGATTTCTTTGAGCAGAGTTTTGTAGTTTTCATTGTAAAGGTCTTTCACATCTCTGGTTAGGAAGATGCCAAGGTATTTCATTTTTTTTGTGGCTATTGTGAATGGAATTGTGTTTTTTATTTGGGTTTCTGTTTGTTTATTATTCGTGTAAAGAAATGCCATTGTCTTTTGCACACTTATTTTGTATCCTGAGACTTTGCCAAAGGCCTTTATCAGTGTAAGGAGGTTTTTGACAGATTCTCTTGGGTTTTCAAGGTACACAATCATATCATCTGCAAAGAGAGATAATTTGACATCCTCTTTTCCTATTTGGATACCCTGATTTCCTTCTCTTCTCTGATTGCTTGAGCCACGACTTCCAATACTATGTTGAACAGGAGGGGTGAGAGTGGGCATCCTTGTCTTGTTCCAGTTTTCAGGGGAAATGGTTCCAATTTTTGTCTATTTAGGAGTATGCTGGCTGTGGGTTTCTCGCAGATGGCTTTTACTATTTTGAGGTATGTTCCCTGAATGCCCAGATGTTCGAGGATTTTCATCAAGAAGCAGTGCTGGATTTTATCAAAAGCTTTTTCTGCATCTCATGATATAATCATGTGGTTTTTGTTTTGACATCTGCTGATGTATTTAATTACATTTATGGTTTTACGAATGTTGAACCAGACTTGCATACCAGGAATGAAGCCTACTTGGTCACGATGGATGATTTTTGAGATGTGTTGTTGAATCTGGTTCACTAGGATCTTGTTGAGAATTTTAGCATCTATGTTCATCAAAGATATTGGCCTGTAGTTCTTTTTCTTTGTTGGATCTTTACCTGGCATGGGTATCAATGTGATGCTGGCTTCATAAAATGATTTGGGGAGAGTTCCATCTTTTTCAATCACCTAGAATACCTTCAGTAGGATTGGTATCAGTTCCTCCTTAAATGTCTTGTGGAATTCTGCTGGAAAGCCATCTGGACCAGGGCTTTTTTTTTGTAGGTAGTTTTCTTATTATGTGGTTGATTTCCTTGATTGTTATTGGTCTATTTAGGGTCTCAATTTCTTCTTCTTCCAACCTAGGTAGGTTGTATGATGTCAGAAAGCCCTCCATATCCTTAAGGTTTTCAAGTTTGTTTCCATACAAGTGTATATAATAGTCTCTAATGATCTTTTGTATTTCTTCAGGGTCAGATGTGACTTCATCTTTTGTGTTTCTGATAGTGCTTATTTGGGTTTTTTCTCAATTTTTCTTGGTCAGTCCAGCTAAGGGATCATCGATCTTATTTATTCTTTTAAAGAACCAGCTTTTTGTTTCATTGATTTTTTTTTGTATTATCTTTTTGTCTTCTATGTCCTGGATTTGGGCTTTTATTTTGGTGATCTGGATTCTTCTGCTGAAATTAGGGTTTTTGTGGTCTTGCTTTTCCAGTTTCCTTAGATGGCTTGTTAGGCTGTTAATTTGTGTTCCTTCCATTTTCTTCATGTGTGTTTGTAGGGATATAAATTCTCCTCTTACTACAGCTTTTAAGGCATCCCAGAGACTTTGGTAAGATGTTTCTTCATTTTCATTTGTTTCCAGGTATCTTTTGATCCCTGTTTTGATTTCATCATTGACCCAGGAGTTGTTTAGCATCATGCTGTTTAGTGTCCACGTCTTTGTGGGTTTTGGGGGACTTTGTTGGTGTCAATGTTTATTTTTATTCCACTGTGGTCCGAGAAGGTGCATGGTAGAATTTCAGTCCTTTTAAATTTGCTTATGCTTGATTTATGGCCAATTATGTGGTTGATCTTAGAATACATTCCATGCAATGATGAGTAGAATGTGTATTCTGTGGTCTTCGGATGGAGTGTTCTGTAGGTATCAATTAAGTCCATTTGGTCCAGAGTCACATTGAGGTTCCGGATCTCCTTGCTGATTTTTTGTCTTGATGATCTGTCTAGGGTTGTGAGTGGGGTATTAAAGTCCCCAGTTATGATGAAGTTAGAGTCAATATCTTTCCTTAGTTTTCCTAGAAGTTGCTTTATGAAAGTTGGCACACCTATGTTGGGTGCATATATGTTTAGTATAGATATTTCCTGTTGATGGAGTGAACCTTTTATCATTATGTAGTGGCTCTCTGTATCTTTTCTAATTTTTGATAGCTTAAATGGTATTTTGTCTGAAATTAGGATCGCGACTCCTCTTTTCTTTTTGTTCCATTTGCCTGAAAGTTTGTTTCCCATCCTCTTACTTTGAGTCTGTGTATGTCCTTTCTAGTGAGCTGAGTTTCTTGAAGGCAGTATATTGTTGCCTGGTGATGTTTTATCCATTTTGCCATTCTATGTCTTTTCAGTGGTGCGTTTAGTCCATTCACATTCAGGATAATTATTGAAATGTGAGAGTTCATCCCTATCATAGAGTTCTTATAGAGTTGTTGTTCTTCCACTTGGTTCTTTTTTGTCTTTGTTTTGGTTTTGGGGTTTGTTCATGTATATTTTATTCTTTTCCCTGTACTCTTTTGAAGACTGTTGTTCTTTTTTCCTTTTCTTCTGTGTTTAGTACTTTCTTAAGTGTTTCATGTAGAGGTGATTTAGTGGCAGCCTAAGTTCTTAGGGATTGGATATCTGGGAAAGATTTTAATTCTCCCTCTCTGATGAAGCTTAGCTTGGCCAGGTAAGTTATTCTTGGTTGAAATTGTTTATCATTTAGGACTTTGAAGATAGGGCTCCAAGCTCTCCTAGCCTGCAGGTTTTCTGTAGAAAAATCTGCTGCTATTCTGATTGGTCTTCCATGGTAGGTGATCTGGCCTTTTTCTATTGCTGCCTTTAGGTTTTTTTTCTTTTATGCCTACTTTGTTTAGGTGAATTATTATGTGTCTAGGAGTCGGTCTTCTCATTTGTTGTCTTGCAGGGGTTCTCTGAACCTCTTGTGTTTGAATTTTTGCATCGCTGATTAGATAAGGGAAGTTTTCTTGAATGATCTCATGGAAAGTTTGTTCTAGTGTGATCTCTGTCTCTCTTTCTGCCTCTGGTATGCCAATTACTCTTAGGTTTGGCCTCTTGAAGTAATCGCTCATCTCTTGAAGGTTTTGTTCTGTCTTTTTGAGCTTGTTTTCTGTGTTTTTAAGAGTTTGGGTTAGTTCAATATTTTGGTCCTCAAGCTCTGAGATTCTTTCTTCTGCTTGGGTAATTCTGCTTTCCATGCTTATCAGTTTGTTATTTATTTCATTCTCAGTATCCTTTATTACTGTTATCTCAGATATCAGCTCCTTCCTAGTTTCTTCTTGTGTCTCCTCAATTCTTTTTAATCTCTCTATTATTGTCTTGATATCTAGGTTTGTAGTTTGAGACCCTTCATGCTGGGAGCTCTTCACTGTTTGCATTCCGAAGTCAGTTTTCTCAGTGTCTGCCCTCCCAGAGGTCTGGGAGAGACCCATACTCTTCTTTTGGTTTTTCTTCATTTGTGTAGATTTTTCTCTCTCTCCCCCTTTCCCTCCCCTTCCTTAATTCTGTTTTTGAGGGATGGTGGGGTTGCTTTTATTTCTCTTCTGCTATATCCTGTTCTTCCTTATGAGGGTCTTCTGGCTTTGTTCACTTTTGAGGTTGGAGCGTAGGCTGCAATCTGTACTTTTTGCAGTTTTGAGGTTTAATTGAGAGGGAAGCTGTGATTCAGAGTGTATATGCTGATTCTGGCATCCACAAACAGATGTATGAGCTCACTGGAACCTATTGCCCTCTGCCTTACAATCTGTCCATCAGCAGTATGTAGTCTTAGTTCCTAGATTAAAATGGGGGTATAAAAGAGGAAAATAATGGAGGAAGGGGGAGTCAATGGGAATTTAGAGAGAGGGAAGAGCGAGAGGGAAAACAGACATACATACCAACTATCAGTTGAGAAAGAGACATAAGGCTGGAGAGAAGTGGAAGAAGACATGTAAGAAAGATACCTTAAAGAATACTGATAGCTACACAGAGACAGATCAATATAAACATGAAATAGTGTAAATCAGAAGGCAAACAACGAACGTGATCAAAATAAACAGTCAAAATGACAAAATCATAAGTCACAATAAGAGATCAGACTAACATCACTTCAGCTCTGATCTCCGGCCTCTCCCCTTTGTTTTCCCATTGCAGGCAGCTAGGTTTACTCACAGCTTGGGTTTGGCTGCCTGGGAGTTGCTTTTATCTGATTCAGCTTAGGGGTGGGGCTTTGTCTCCTGCTTAGCAATGTTACCTTAGGAACGGAGGTGGAGTTTGTTGATAGGTGGGCAGGGCAATGGAAATCTCTGCCTGGAGAAAGGCAGAGGCAGATTCTCTTTTGTAGATCCCTTTCTCTCTGCTTGTCTGGGTGCCCAAGCTTGGGGTCATGGGCTGAGTGCCTCAGCCAGAGTGGGCCCGGAGCTTCAGAGCTCTAAAGCTCCAATGGGCAGGCGGTGAGTGACGAGAGTGGCCCTGAGCCCCCCACAGGGTACTTCAGCCAGGAATAGGACCGGTGTTTCTGAGGGGCAGGTGCCCAGAGCCTCCCTGAGTGACCAGTGGCTTGGTGATGATGAGAGATAATGTAGCCAGGGAGCTAGCTGAGACCCGAGACTCCCATGCATGCAGTGGAACAGCAGCAGCAGGGGGCTGCAGTATACGGCCCTGCGTGGGACTGAGGATCCCCAGGTCTCGGACCAGTGCTTGCTGGAGATGGGCTTGAATTGCCAGCAGGTGGTGTTATCCCTCGTTCCAGATGGTCTTTATCTCAGCTGCTCGCCTGTCCCTCAGGCACTGACGGTGCGATGTGGAGTGCCTGCCTTGGTGGCAGCAGCGGCAGCAGCAGCAGCAACAACGGTGGCAGCGGTGGTGGCTGGGCCACTGGCACAGGCAGTGCGATGTATAATGGCCACCTCTGTGCAGTGACTGCCTCAGGGGAGGCAGCTGCTTGGCTGCTTTGGAGGAGGCAAAGGAGGGGGCCACTCGGCTGCCTCAGAGGAAGCAGCGCTCGGCTGCCTCCGAAGAGGTGGCTGCGGCTCTGCTGCCTCGGAGGATGGGGCCTTGGCTCTGCTCCCTGGAGGAGGTGGCTGCGACTTGCCCCAGGCACTGGTGGTGTGATGTGGAATGGCTGCTGGCTGGGGCGGCAGCAGCAGCCACCACAGTAGCTGCCCAGACCTTGGTGATGCCTCAGCAAAGTCTATGGTCAAGCTCCGTGTGAAAAGCAGGCTGCAGACGATGGGGACAGTTGCATTCTTATACACCAACAGCAAGCAGGTAGAGAACCAAATAAAAAGCACAATCCCATTCACAATAGCCACACACACAAAAAGAGAAATACCTCAGCATCTTCCTAACTAGAGAAGTGAAAGACCTTTGAAATGAGAACTACAAAACACTGATCAAAAAATACAAGAAGACAAAAACAAATGGGAAAATATTCCATACTCATGGATAGGAAAAATCAACACTGTTAAGATGTCCATCCTACCAAAGGCAATCTACAGATTCAGTGTAATATCCATTAAATTACCAACATCATTCTTCTAAGACCTGGAAATGACAATACAGAAATTCATATGGAAACATAAACAACAACAAATAGCCAAACCATCCTTAGCAAAAGAAACAAAGCAAGAGGTATCACTCTTCCAGACTTCAAACTTTATTATAAGGCTATAGTTATCAAAACAACCTGGTACTGGTACAAGAATAGGCAGATAGACCAATGGGACAGGCTAAAGATTCCAGAAGAAAGCCACAATTTCTCAACCAACTAATCTTTGAAAAAACTTCCAACAATAACCACCGGGGAAAGGAGAATCTATTTAGTATGTGGTGCGGGGAAAACTTCCTGATCACATGCAGAAGATTGAAACAGTAACTCTACTTATCACCATACACAAAAATTAACTTCAAATGGATGAAAGACCTAAATCTAGAACCTCAAACGATAAGAACCTTAGAAAATGCAGGAAATTGGAACTGGCAACCAATTTCAGATCAAAAACCTAAGTGCCCTTACCGTAAGAAATAAGATAAACAATCGGAACCTCATCAAACTGACGAATTTCTACAAAGCAAAAGAAACATCAAAAGGTGGGGGTACAGCCCACAGAATGGGAAAAAATATTTGTCAACTGTATATCTGATAAAGGCCTAACATGTGGGATATACAAGGAACTTGAACGCACCAAAAATAGAAAAAAACAACCTCATAACAAAGTGGGCAAAAGACACGAATAGACACTTCTCAAAAGAAGATATACTGGCAACCAACAGGCACATGGAAAAGTACTCAGCCTCATTAATCATCAGAGAAAAGCAAATCAAAACCACGAGATGCCGAATAACCCCATCAAGATGACCATCATTACTAAAACAAACAACAACAGATGCTGGTGAGGATGCAGAGACAAAGGAATGCTTCTACACTGTTGGTGGGAATGCAAACTAGTGCAACCTCTCTGGAAGACAGTGTGGTGATTTCTGAAAGGACTAGAAATGGATCATCCATATGACCCAGCAATCCTCCTAATGGGAATATACCTAGAGGAACTCAAATCATTCTGCAATAAGATACCTGCACACACTTGTTTGTTGCAGCTCTATTCACAATAGCAGAAACATGGAAACAATCATGCTTCCATGGAAGCTGGATTGGATAAAAATATATGGTACATATACACAATGGAATATTATGTAACCATAAAGAAGGAACGTATATGGACTTCGCAGTAACTTGATGGATTTAGAGTCAATCATACTCAGTGATCTATCAAAGAAACAAAGACTAGAGTACCACATGATCTCACTCAAAAGTGGACCGTCAACAATTATCATTAATACTATAAGAAAGGGATTGGCAATAGCAGGAAACTGCCAGGGGAGAGGGGGTGGGAAATGCAGATGAGGGAAACTGCCAGGTGAGGGAGAGCACACTGTATCAACAAGAGTACCTACATAATGAATATTTGTATACTTAACTCTGGATTGTATTGCACATCTTTAAAATAAAAATAAAATAAATAAAAATTTAGCCCATAATTACTTTCTCTAATAGAGCTAGACATTCTTCTTTTTTAAATGAAATATATCATGTAACATTTTGAGAGCAGGTTTTCACAAAGTTCTTAAATATAATACAAATGCATTGTGATCAGAAACACATGTAAAGCAGTCCCTCAATTCATTTCATTTACTGATAAAGTATTGAGTTCTAAAAATAACTCAATGCAAATAAAACCACACTATACTATAAATGCAGACTTCATTAATAAATAATGATTATCTATAAATACAATTGAGTAGAGATATGTTCACATAATTGTATATTGTTATCCTAACCTTGAGTATTACGGAAACTTATCTTAAATGAATTCTCTGTTTAACTTTTCCTGAAAAAATTAATAGCCCTTTAACACAGAATATTAAAAACAAAATATAATGGTGCATTCAATAATAACCTGAAATTGTGTGCTTTAAATTACTAATTAACACATCAAAGGTAAAAACAAGAAATCTTCTATTTTTCTTTTCTTTTCTTTTCTTCTCTTTCCTTTTTTTTTTTTGAGTTGGAGTCTTACTCCGTCACCCAGACTGGAGTGCAGTGGCTGCTCCCGGCCACTGCAGCCTCGACCTGCTGGGCTCCGGCGATCCTTCTGCCTCAGCCTTCCAAGTAGCTGGAACTACAGGTGCACGCTACCATGTCCGGCTAATTTTTTGATTTATTATAGAGATGAGGTCTCGCCAAGTTGCCCAGGTGGGTCTCGAACCCACGGGCTCAGGCAATCCACACACCTCAGTATCCCAAAGGCGCGAGATTACAGGCTGAGCCACCGAGCCCGGCTCTATTTTTCTTAAAAGGGATATTCAACAAGACGGCTATGTGTACTGCAAGATGTTAGGAACACCATCCCTTAGACAAAGTAGACTAATAAGATTCCCCAATAATCATGAGAAGTAAAGATTGTTCTCACACCTCCACAAGCCTCCTGAGACTCAATATCACCCTAGCTTAACAATGAAAAAAGGATACAATAATCAAAACAGTCCTGTATTGGTACCAAGAACAGGCATATAGACCAATGGAACAAGATTGGGATTCCAGAAGCAAAACCTCAATTTCTCAACCAACTCATCTTTGACAAAGCCTCCACCACCAACCACTGAGAGAGGAGAACCTATTCAGTAAATGGTGCTGGGAAAACTGGCTGACCACATGCAGAGGATTAAAACAAGATCCCTACCTATCACCATACACAAAATACAACTCTAAATGGATCAAAAACCAAAATGTAAAACCTCAAACTATAAGAACCTTAGAAAATGCACGAGACACCCTTATGGAAATTGGAACTGGCAACCAATTCCTGATCAAAACCTCAAGTGCCCATGTCATAACAGATAAAACAGACAAGTGGGACCTCATCAAACTGACAAACTTCTGCAAAGCCAACGAATTCATCAAGAGAGTGGGAAGACAGTCTGCAGACTGGGAAAGAGTATTTGCCAACTGTATGTCTGACAAAGGCCTAACATCTAGGAACTATAAGGAACTCAAATATCTTGAAAAGAAAAAAAAAAAACAAACAGCCCCATTACAAAGTGGGCAGAAAATAAGAATAGAAGACATATGAGCAGCCAACAGCTACATGGAAAAATTCTTAGTCCCACTAGTTATCAAAGAAATGCAAATCAAAACCTCATTGAGATACCACCTAACTGTAGTCAGGATGGGTATCATCAATGACTCAAAAAACCACAGATGCTGGAGAGGATGTGACAAAAAGGGAATATCTCTACACTGTTGGTGGGAGTGTAAACTAGTAAAGCCTCTATGGAAAACAGTGTGACGATTCCTAAAAGGTTTAAAAATCAACCTTCTATACGACCCCACAATCCCCTACTGGGAATATACCTGGAAGAACACAATCACTCTATAAAAAAGATTCCTGCACATGTATGTTTATTGCAGCATTATTCACAGTAGCAAGAACATGGAACCAACCATGCTACCAATCAAAAGAGGACTGGATTAAAAAAATGTACATACACATGATGGACTATTATACAGTCATAACGAAGAACAAAATCATGAACTTATAGCAAACTGGGTGGGCTTAGAGTCTATTATGCTGAGTGATCTTTCACGGAAACAAAGAACTGAGTATCATATGTTCTCACTCTTAAGCACACCTTATAGTACTGTAAGAAAAGGATTGGCAGTAGCAGGAAACTGCCGGGGGGTGGAGAGGGAAGCAGAATTGACAGTAGTGGGGATCTGCATGGGGAAGGGGGACACCCTCCATCAACAAGGGTACCTGCATAATGTACATTTGTATACTTATCCCTGAATTGTACCACACATCTTTAAAATAAAAAAGGAAAAAAAAATTACCCTAAAAAAAGAATGAGGTAGCATAAAGATAAAAAGCAATAAATAATGAAGATACTATCCATGTTTTTTATGTTGATATAATTCACAGATTCTTTTCTATCTTGCTATTCGCCAAAAATCTTTTTTTATTCTGACCATAATAATCTTTTGATAAAGATATCTTCAGACAATTTTGTGTTAACCATATTGTATTGTTCCTTGAACACTAACCTTTGGAAATCAATATATGTTGAACATAAAATATTTTTAAGATAAACATGTAAAATTTTATCATTCTTGTTAAAAAATGTTACTATTGTCAGTTTATTGTTTTTACCACTAATAAACTTCTTTTTTCTACACTACTCATTTTTCAAGATACATATTAGACATTTTTTCTATAGTGTTCATGACTAATTTTCTTTATAAATTACATTATAATTTTTTTAATGTGTTTATCTTATTTCATGCATGTATTTGAGTGTGTAAATAAAAGAGATGATTCATACATCTCACTAAAATGCTTGCAAGGAATTGGAGAAAATATCCTGCTAATATTACAAACTAAATAACAGATTGCTTAAAAACACCTAATGTTACCTGTGTTTGTGGATTGCTACAGACCCTCAGAAGAGCATAGGCACATGAAATGTACAAATAATTTCATACTTTGAAGTATTCAATATTATACCAAGTCAACCTGTTCTCTAAAACAAAAAAAATGAGAATAGCATAATCATGCTGAGATTACTAAGAATTTATCATTTTAAATGAAAGATAAACAAAATAATAGTAAAATGTATAAGGTGATTACTGTTTACAGATAATATGTGTGTAAAAACTCAGATCTAGATAAAATCACTGAAAGAACAAACTTATTTTTACTGAACTATTGTACATATATAATTAATAAAAAATCTTACTGCTACAAATCAACACATTTTGGGTCTATCGCAACTATACAACATAAATCAATGGATCTAATATGATAAACGTCTCCACATTTTTGGACATTTTTGAACTCAGAAAGTTGATGTTTTCATAAGTGTTGAGTGTTATGAGCCATACACTGTGTTACTAGGGATTGTCTCAGTCAATTTATCTAAAGTTTGCATGGTGATATCCATAATATCCCCATTTTTCACACAAGGAAAATGAGGATTCTATTCCTAAACAGTCTCTCAACATCTAGAATTTTGCTTTGGTTACCTATCTTAATCTCCCCAATTAAAAATTATTCTTACCTATTATTTCTGATAGTAATAGTCTACCTAGATAAATGTTTTCCTAATACCATTTTGGGCATACGAAAATAAAACATCAATAAGCAAACATTTTGAAAAATAAATAAAACTCAAAAAACATTAACCAAAAATTTTAATAGAATTTAGAAAGGAAGTGAGACAATACAAGAGACAATACATTAGTCTCTTTCTCTGTATATTTGGACAGTGTTTCAACTAGTTTGGACTTTCACAGTGGCTTGAAGATGTGGGTTGACTAGGTAGATATGTGTCTTGGCTGAGGCACATATTGAATATAAATAGCTTTGTCCATCCCTCCTGTATGCATTCAGAGGTTTTTAGCAATGATACGGATTTTTCAGGTCAACCTGGGCTTCAAGAGTGTCAGCTCAATGGTTTGGCCAGTCAAGTCCCAGAGAGTGTCATTGAGGGGCTGATAAGCCTAGCCCCGGAAGTGTCAGCTTTAATGGACTGGCAAGCCAAGACCTGAGAGTATTGTGATTCAGTGGGGTGGTAAGCCTAGCCCTGGAGGTGTCAGCTCTGATGGGCTGGCAAGACAAGCCCTAAGAGTGTAGTGATTCATCAGGCTGCAAGCCTAGCCCCCAGAGTGTTGGGTCTAATGGGCTGGCAAGCCAAACCCTGAGAGTGTTGCTGGTTTGGTTGGCTGGCAAACCTAGCCTCCTAGGTGTCTCAGCTTCAGAGTCTTGCCTTCTTCCAGCAACTTTCTTGGTTCAGCTGGCTTCGTTGACTGGCAAGCCAGGCCCTGGGGTGCATAGCTCTTTAACTTCAATGATCTTCTGCAGTTCTTCAGGTCACAGTTCTTCAGGGTCTAGGTTCTTGTCTCATACCCAGGAAGAATGAGGGACACGGATGGCCAGAATGAGAACACAGAATTTATTGAGAGGACAGAGAAGCTCCCACAGCAGGAAGGGACCCGAAGGGGTTGCCTGTCTCTGGGGTTGAAATCTGATGTTTATATAACCCTAAGTCCAAGTCAATTGGCTAGTACTAGCTGCGAGCTGTTGCTGTTCTGATTGGTCAGTAGTAAGGATCAATAGGCAGGAGGTTGGGCCTACTGGTCAACTGTTTGGTTGTTTTTTGATCCTAGCAGTGAGAACTTAAGCCCTATTTTGAGAGGTTCACAGGGAGCTGGTTTACCAGTGCTGAACCTGAAAGACCTGCTGGGAAGTCGCTACATTGTTACCAGAGGATCCTCCTGACTATTTGCCTAGCCTTTCTTTAGCTATCTCCTGTTTTAGTAATATATATGATCCATACAAATATTGCAACTATTTTTCTCTTTCTGATATATTGTTATCATTAGTATAAGCATTGTTTAAATAACTGAATTGCTCCTCAGGTAGAATGAGTTCAGAGAATCCCAGGTTTATGCTTTGTAGAGAGAAAAACGTAGTCTTGGAGTGAAGTATCCATCAGAAAAATGAAAGAAGAGTTTGAGTTATACTACACATACATAATGTATTAAGGGAAAAACGTGTAAGACAGCATAAACTTGAATACTTTCATGGAAAAAAATTCTCTGGATCTATTTTTTTTCAAATTTTACCTTTTTAAAAAAAGTTATTTTATTTTAAAGATGTGGAGCACAAGTCAGGATTAGGTATATAAATTATCTGTGAAAGTGAAGTTTGGGCCTCCCGTGGGTCCTCACTTCACCTAGCTTATGGTCAGGTACCCTTGGTGATGTTATGTGCCCCCTCCCTCCCTAGCAGTTTTCCACTACTGCCAATCTTTTTCTTATAATGCTATGATAAATATTCAGCATCCACTTTTGAGTGAGAACATGTGGTATTCAATATTTTGTTTCTGTGATAAATCACTAAGTATGATAGACTCTAAATATATCCAAGTTACTGTGAAGTCCGTAATTCTGTCCTTCTTTATGGCTGCATAATGTTTCATTGTGTATAAGAATAAACACTGTTACAATGCCCATCCGACCCAAGACAATCTACAAATTCAACACGATACCCATTAAATTACCAACATCACTCTTCTCAGGCTTGGAAACGACAATACGGAAATTCATGTGAAAACAAAAAACACCCATGAATAACCAAAACAATCCTCAGCAAAAGAAACAAAGCAAGAGGTATCACACTTCCAGACTTTAAACTTTCTTATAAGGCTGCAATAATCAAAACAGCCTGGTATCGACACCAGAACAGGCATATAGACCAAAGGAACAGAATAAAGATTCTGGAAGCAAAACCTTAATTTCTTAGCAACTCATCTTTGACAAAGCCCTCAAAAACAACCACTGGGGAAAGGAGAAACTACTGAGTAAAGGGTACTGGAAAAACTTGCTGACCAAATGCAGAGGAATGAACAGGACCCCTAAGTATCACCACACACAAACATCAATTCTAAATGGGTCAAAGACCTAAACATAAAACCTCAAACTACTTTTACCTTTTTAGAAACACAATTGTCTATGTAGGAGCAGTACTAATACACAGAGGCAGTCTTCAACCCGGGGCAGTTAACTGTATCTTGAAAAGCCGAGGGAATTCATCCTTTATGGTCCCAATTAAGATCTATTTTCTATAGTGATATCAAATTTACAAAAGAGCGTACAGTGTTCCCCATATCATCTTTTTTTTTCTAATTGACCAAATTTTTAACCTATACAAATAATTTAACAAGACACTAAAGGGACTTCCTTTTAATTAATTTTTGCATGCTGTCTTATTAAGCTTAAAAAAATTTTTTTTGTTAGGTTGTTATTATTGTGAGATAAAATTAAAATAGTGAAGCCCAAATATCCATATATAAAACAATTTTGCTTTGTAAAAATGTATTAATAAAAATCAAAACAAAAAATGGAGATATCTTGCCTTTAGTCAAAACACAACTAATTAAAGGAGTTCAAAAAGTTTCACTTTCTTGGTTTTTTCTCCAAATGGAAAAAATTATTAAGATTGAAGAATATGTACTTCTGTCTGATAGTCACCATGAATTTTCACTGTCTACTGTTCTAAGAACAGTAGATATGTTAAGTCAACCATACTGTATCTATTCTAGATTTCATTAAAAATAGTATCTAGCCATGTGTGGTGGCTCATGCCTGTAATCTCAGCACTTTGTTAGGCCGAGGTGACAGGATTGCCTGAGACCAGCCTGAGCTACATGGCGAGACCTCATCTCTACAATAAATCAAAAAAGTAGCCAGGCATGGTGGAGCATACTTGTAGTTCTAGTTACCTGGAAGGCTCAGGTAGAAGGATCTCCTGAACCCAGCAGGTCGAGGCTGTGGTAGCCATGAGCATTCCATGGCAATCCAACCTGGGAAACAGAGTGAGACTCTGACCAAAAAAAAAAGAAAAAAAAAAAAATAGCCACATTGCGCTCATCAGAAGTTTTGCAACATAGAGTATCTTAATATATAAATGCCAACAATATATTATTGCTCTTATACTGGAAATAAAGTTTTTTTAAAATTTGATATGAAGGAGAGGATTAAAATCTAAGATTTTAAAGTTGAAAGTACCCTCAAAAGCCCAAATGTCTTAGGTTAATGGCCACATTAGTCTGAAATTAAATACGTTTGCACTCCTTTACTTAAAAAATAATAATAATAATAAAAAACCTGAAGGCTAAAATCAGTACTTTCAGTGTATCTTAGCCACAACTTTTTCTGTAGATTTAGAGTCATTTCAGTAACTATAGCCCAGCCTTGTAAGGCCTATATTTATTTCAAGACCTTAGAATTGAAATAGGTATTTAATTTAACATACTTTGTGTGAATTCTTAGGTCACCATAAATTACTATAGCATAACTCACCATGACAGAATCCAGAAAATATGCAAACCTCTCAAAGGCTTATATTGAAAAAAATTAATGTTTGCAAATCCTATTATTTGTGTAACCTAACATAATAGCAAAACCTCAAGGGAATCTAAAGGAATTATGGAAGACCAAAAAAAAAACCTTGGTTTCAATTTCATTATCATATCAGACAGTCTGGACCAGATGTCCGATGAGTATAGTAGTTTCTTCCCTTGACCCTGAAGGCAGATTTAAAAAAAATTGACTTTATATTAGTACATGAATTTGAATGTCTTAAACACCATTACTAAAAGTTAGATTGGATAGATTTACCAATAAGTTTTAAAGAACTCTTATTAGTCAGAAAAAAAATTCAGTTCTATGACCAATAATTAATCTTGATGGCAATACTTTTATTTCTATAAATTATCTTTTTATTTTCTAAAACACTAAGATTTTATTTTCCAATAAATTTCCACGTTTTCAAGAGATCTTTTACTTCTTAAATCATTATCAATATACTGTATCTTCAGTAGATGATTTCTATAATGGTTACAAGCAAGAATACCAAAGCTTAGATATGTAACTATATTTCATGTGCTCAGAGTATTTTAAACTTGTTTCATTTTTCTCATATGACAAACAAGACCATTACCAATATCTGTTTGTACTCTTCTGAAAATTAAATATTAGCATTGGGGAGAACTGAAAATACTTTCTACCCACTCAAACTCACGTAGAGAATACTCTGTGCACTGAGAATACTCAGTGCACACTCATCAAATGATAGATCTATTAATTACATGCAATTTCAGGGGAGTCTATTCTGCTGTGTTCTTCCTGCTTATTCTTGCTTTTGGTATCCTGTTGGGTTTTTGTTTGGCTGGTTCGGTTTTATTCTATGCTTCATGATTTTTTATTTTATTTTTTTGGTAGTGATCTCAGGCAGCACTTTAAAAGTAGAAATTATCTGCAGTGTTTTGCTCTTTCTCGTTCCATGCACACAGGTGGAACCACCTTCCCTGACCATTACATGACCTGTGTTTCTTAACTAAACAGTAGTGTAAATTGACATTCCTAACTAACAGTGTTTCTGTTGATGATTTTCATAGACAACTGCATATTTTCCATGTATAGCTGATACCGTTTTTTATCTGGTTGGCTGGCAAACTGGTCGTTGCAGTTCCCGGTGGTGCACCGTCAGCCCAGGATTTTAGTGGTGGCTGAAAAGTGATGGCATCTGGTTGGGAATGCAACAGCCCCCGAGAGTTCAGGAGTGCCAGCAACCTCTGAACCTCAAGAGAGTGTCACAGCTCTGTCCACACAATGGACTGGCAAGCCAGACCCTGAGAGTTGTCCTTTCGAGGAGCTAGCAAGCCAGGCCCTGAGAAGTGCTGGCTCTATGAGCAGGCAAGCCAAGCCCCGAGAAGTGTTGGCTAGCTGGCAAGCCAAGCCTGAGAAGTGTTACAATTCTGTCTGCTCTGTGTTCGCTTTCCTTTTCGCTTTCAGCTCCACCCTGCCAGCAGCTCGGTCATCAGTTTCACTTTCGGTGGGCTCCAACAGCTGGCCAGCCAGCCCCTGGTATGTGCATCCCTTCAAGTCCAGCAGTCTTCAAGTTCCATGATCTTCAAGTGTGACGATCTTCAGCAGCTCTTGGGTCTGGGTTCTTGTCTCTCATGCAAGAAGAATGAAGGATATGGAGGACCAGAGGGTGAGAAAGCAAGTGTATTAAGAGGACAGAAAACCTCTCACAGGGAAGGGACCCAAAGGAGGGTTGCCTGTCTGGGGCCTAAACCAGGTCCCTGTATAGTCCTAGGAATGGAGTTGATTGGCTAGCATTAGCAGTGAGCTGATGGGTTGGTACTAACTGAGCTGATTGGTTAGTACTAAGCACCAATTAACTAGAAGTACAGGCCTAGTAGTACGTTGATTGGTTGGCACTTAGCACCAATCAGCTGGAGGTATTGTGTGTTTTTGAATTCCAGCAAGTGTTTTTGCTCCTGTTCAAGGGGCCTGAAGGAAGCATATTGCCGGGACCACCCTGTCTGCCCATTTGTTTTCTGTTTCCTCTCCCACAGCTTAAGAGGAGACCGAGATAGCTCCTTAATTTTTCTCTTGATAGATAGCTTTTTAAAAGTTCTAGGCTATGTTTTATCAAAAAAGACATTTTAAGGTTTTGCATTGAAGTGAATGTCTCAGTTCTTATTATGTATTTTGTGCAGTCCCAAGATGTGATCTTGCTTCCCCAAGAGATTTCAATATAAGCTTCGTGGTTATAGGGGTAAATGATAAATTGATAGATGTCCCCTGGACAGCTAAGAATTAGTGAAAGCTTACTACTCTAGTTTCACATTTGCTCTTTAAGTTTTGACCTTTAAGTATTTACGTATCTTTCTTAAAATCTCACCTCTATATTTAAAACAATTTTTTCATATATTTCATTAAGTATTTCTATATGTGCAATGGGAGATCTTTTCTATGTTGTACAAGCATATTGCAAGTAATAGAAAATATAATCAGATTTATCCTTTTGAATAAGGTTTTAGAAAGGTGTACATAAGTAATGATAAGGAGACCAATTTGAACTTATTGCGGTAGTCTTAATGGAGGATTACACTGACTTGGATTGGTTATACAAAAAGAAATAAGAATAATTAAATGTGGTTAATTTAGGGATATATTTTTGAAAGTAGAGTCTGTAAAATCCACTGAAAATTAGATGTTGATTGAGAAAGCAATAGAAAATAAAAACAATTTCTAGGAGTCTTTAAATAAATTATTTTGTGCATATTTAAGATAAACAACATAGTGTTGATACATATAGATAGTAAAAATAAGGTTACTGTAGTGAATCGAATTAAAATATTCATTACTTTATACCCATTTTGTGACAAGAGTAGCTAAAATCTACTTATTTAACATGAATCCCATAAACAGTAAAATTTTATTGCCTGTAGTCCTCAAACTATATGTTAGACTTGCTTGTACTACACATCGGCTACTTTGTGTCCCCTGACCTACATCCATTCCATCCTCTCAGCTTCCTTCCCTTTTAAGCACTGTTTTGTTCTCTATTTCTAAATATGTAATTTTAAAAATATTTTACATGTAAGTAAATATGTAGATAATAAATGTTGGCAAGGGAGTAGAAAAAGAGGAACTTTTGCACTTTTGATGGTAATATAGATTGGTACAGCCATTATGACACACAGTATGAAGATATCTAAAGCAATGAAAAGCAGAACCTCCACATGACCCAGAAATAGCTCTTCTGGGAATATATATAGAAAGAAAGAAAGAAAGAAATGAATAGAGAGAGAGAAAAAAAATAAGTAAATAATAAATAAATCACCACCTGATAAACATATCAGCATTTCCATCTTCACTTCAGGATTATCACAATGATGAGAATATGAAAACACCCTAAGCATTTGTCAACAAACAAATGGATAAACTCTTGCACCTATATACAATGGAATATTATTAAGCCCCAAGCAAGATTTATAAAAGTTTGACCTAATAAACAGAGAAAATTGAAGGGTCATTCAATTACTCAGGTAAAAATGAAACTGTCACTAATATTGCTAATATTGGGACTAGAGACACTCATTTGCATAGAATTGCTCAATATTGGCAACAAAAGGCTGCATTATGTGAGACAGATAGGAAAGTAAGAAGTTAATTTATATTTGATGTCTTCAGTTGATGAAGGTGCACAAAATTAAGATAGTTCAAGTGACAAGAGGAAGAAACTTGCAGAGAATGGTAATAGTCAAACTCAGTTTTAGGCATGCTGAGCTTGAGATGCATATGAGAAAATCATGAGGATATTTCCAATATCAATTATGTTTTAAAAAGAATTTCATCACAGGATAAAGTTCTGAGCTAGAGATAAAAATTTTGAAGGATATTTATATTAATTATGCAAGGCTCTGAATTATAACACGTGGATTTTCTGAATGAATTGGATTCTTCTTAAAAAGTTAGTAGCACATATACAAAAGTAAATACAACTATACCAGAATATCAGTGAAATCCAGGTGTTTCCTCACATTATGTATTTGTTTTTCTTGTAATTTAGCTTTATTTATAACTTCTATGGTTTGAAATAATGAATTAATTAATATGCACTTGGATTTTAAACCTTGACTTCAAACACTATTCTCCTGTGGCAAATAAATTGATTAAAATTAAGACCCAGAAAATCCCTTTATTAATCTGTTGTTTAAGATGCATACATTCAATTTCTTATATTATATAACTTTGCTTCCAGGCTGCAATCTGAAAACAACTACAGTACCATAACTGAACCTTGGCCAAAACACAGGAATTTATTTTAATGATCCCCATATTTTCAAATTCTTCACTTGAAGTATAGGGCACTCTCTAGAGAGCAGAATCAATAAACCTTGAAGAATGCATATGGAACATTATTTAAACTAGAAGCTGAAGGGAAGCTAGCAGATGCTAAGGAGCACTGAGGGTGAACTGCAGAAATCTGCCAGGGACAACAGGCACATAAATGAAACATGTATCCACAGGACGATAATGGTGGTATAATGAGAGCAGAAGAATGCAGGAAAAGGAACAGAGAAACCAGTTACCAGATAGAACAGTAAAGCGCCTATGTTAGTGCATAGCCACAAAACCTGTATTTTCATTCACTCAGCAAAATGGATGAGTTTCCCAGTGCTGTGTTTGGTTCTAGGGGTACACAGTTGCAAACGATTCTGGGAGGAATATCTCATTTATACACTCATGATGACATTCAGTGATGCTATGAGAAGTCGTACGAAAAACATCTGTTGCTAGGCAGTGGGCTATGGGAGGCACCTGCCAGGAGTTTAACCCTTCGGGGATATGTTCCTTTATCCACAAATGAAAAAGAAAATCTTAAAAGCCGAGGGAAAATATGTTCAAAGGTATGAGGCAGGAAACAAAAAGTGTTCTTGGGGTATGGCTTCTCCAATTACACTACAACATAGATATGACGAGAGTAGTGGACAAAATTTTGTTAGAGGGATGTTTTTTTCTTTTAACGCTGAGTTTATGAATGACTTTGTGTGATACACCAAGGAATTTGTATCTTCATTTGAAGGTGACAGAGAAGCACTGAGTTATTTTAAGGGGAAGGATGAAATAAAAAGATATGTTTTTTGTAAGCAGAGTGGAAGATGTCATAGAGTGAGCCAAAATTTTTTATTGACTTTATAAAAGACACTAGTATTTAAGAAGCACAGGAAAAAGAGGAAGTGTAGGGAGAGTTAGCCAATAAGAAACCATTCATTAAGCGTTAAAACTTTTGCAGGTCTTTGAAATTTATTATTAAGTACTCTATATTAAAAATGGTCTTTGCAAGAAAAATGCATGAAAGGTATCTATAAAAAATAAATATAAAAATTGGGTGAAAATTCTTTGCTATTTTTCCAATAATAATGTTGAATAAAAAGTTAACTTTTCAGAAAAGTTATGTATCAAAATTACTCCTCTATTTATTGCTTGAAAGAGAAATGCCAGACAAAAAACATTTTTCAGTAGCTCGCAGAATTAATACAGATACTGCAAAACCTAACTTTACACATTGAAAAACCTAAATTTTTCCAAACCAAGTATTAAAGTGCCTTTACGTCGCAAGATAGTGTTAAGAGATGTAGCATGTTCACAAACTTTTAAACAATAAATGTGACCATGACAAAGTAGTCAATGGCAGCAATATAAAGGAAAGGGTAAGTTGTTCTTCTTTTTCAATGTTTAGTAATAGATAAAATTATCCATTCTGTCATTAACCTTTATATTAATAATCAAAATAAATTGAATTAAAAGTAAATATTTCATTTTCATTTCTTCAATCATTATGCTAGTAAATGTTTTTGAGCGTGTGATGAGAGATATTGCACTATAAATCAAGCACCTGAAGACAACCAATCCAAAGAGTTTAGTGGACAATTATGTTTTTACAGAGAGACCAATAAACATAAACTTATGGTAAAATGAAGTTAATATGATGATACACTGCAAATATACACAAAGACATAGAGTCATAAAAAAGCTCCACAAGGTAGTTAACAAAATAAGGTGGGATAGTCAGCAAATGCGTTCTAAAAGTGTGCCTATGCTGAGCCAAAAAAAGAACATGAAGTTGTTAAGTGATGTTAAGAGAACATTCCCATATGACATTTACTTGCATTTAAGTTGTAGACGGTTGGGGAATATTAGCCTTTTAAAAAGAGCAATCATATATGTGTTCTGTTTTCATCCCTCTAATGGCAGTGTGAAGGATTAGTTTGAAGGTAACCAAGATAAAGAGAAAAAAGATAAGTATGGTAGGAGTTCAGATTAGAAAGAATGACAAACTCTACTGCAAGTAGATAAAAGGGTTCAAGTACTAGAAATGAAAACATAAGACTGGTCACATTTTTTAAATGGTTCAAATCACCAATTGTAGGAAACAATGATATAGATTGGAAAAATAGAGGAATAAAGGATTGAAAGAACCAGAGTAAAGAAGTCAGTATGCAGATAACACTTATGAACAACTGCATGCCAATATATTTGAAAAAATATGATGAAGTGGACACATTCCTAAGAAATAGTAGAACAAAAATGATATGAGAAAATTCTTAATAGACATATATCAATTTAAATTTAAGTCTCTAATTTTTAAATATTTTCACAAGTGAACTTCTTGGTAAAGTTGACTCCATATATGAATTATAATGAATATTTAAGTGATAAATTCTGTGAATCTTACAAAAATCACCTAAGGGATTAAAAAATAGGAACAGTTCACAACATATTTAATGAGGCTCAAATAATCTTGATATCAAAACTAGATATTAACATTATAAGGAAAAAATATTGATATCATTCATGAACATGGATGTCAATATACTAAAAAATTTATTAATAATTCAAATGCATATACATGACTTTTTATTAATGATAACAATAGTAGACACAATTATTATTCATTTAAAATATTTAAAAATTTCATTTGACGATATTACAGAAGGTATTTTCAATCACTATCACCTATAAAAGTCTTGTATTTAGCTTATACAGTGTATTTTAAAGCAATAAAAAATCATCAATCTAATTTTTAAAAAGCTGATAGTCACTTCACAGCTAAAAATTTCTAAATATTGTATAAATATTAAAAAATGCTAAACTCTTGTGTAATCAGCTTACATACATTGCAAATAAAACAAGTTATGTGACGATTAAATCAATGTATCAGGGTTGCCAATTTTTTTGTTAAAGACAGAAAGAGAAGAAAAAATCTAACAAAGCTATGAGGAAGAGCAGTAGGAGCAGTAGGAACTCCCATAAACCTTGTGAAGGAATGTAAATTGTTAAAACCTAATCTTGAAATTTATTTGCCATTATTTACTAAAGCTGAATATGCAACTACTCCACAAATCGGCAGATTCACTTTTAGATGTATTCCCATCTAATACTCCTGTGAATGTTCTGCAAGATTTTAAAGCTGATTCATGAGAACAATACAATAGGCCAAAAAATTGTTAACA
This sequence comes from Cephalopachus bancanus, assembly GCA_027257055.1. NCBI lineage: Eukaryota > Metazoa > Chordata > Mammalia > Primates > Tarsiidae > Cephalopachus > Cephalopachus bancanus. Next base: position 7,665,970 of record JAPVLO010000131.1, read on the forward strand.
GCTCAAATATCCACAAAGAATAGATTAGGTAGATTGCTATAAATGAACACAATAGAATATTATGCAGCAATAAAAACAGAATTATGATCCACAACAGTTTACACATATTTACTGAACATAAGAAGGAAGAAGCTGGGAATGGAGTATCATACCTATAAAACCAACACTCTGAGAGGACGAGGTGGGAGGATCACTTGAGCCAAGGCGTTTGAGAACAGCCTGGGCAATATAGAAAGATTTCATCTCTACAAAAATTAAAAAATAATTAAAGATTAACTGGGTGTGGTTATGCCCACCTGTTGTCCCAGCTACTAGGGAGGCTGAGGTAGAAAGATTGTCTGAGCCCAGGAGGTTGAGGCTGCAGTGAACCATGATTGTGCCACTGAACTCCAGCCTGGGTAACAGAGTGAGACCCTGACTCAAAAAAAAAAAATTAAAATTAATTAAGTTAAATATTAAAGTGACTGAATGACTGCATTTACATAAGCTCTAACATGCAAGTCAAACTGAACTATATTATTTAGTGTGCATATTAAGGCTGTAAAAAAATATTGCCGAAGAATTTAGGATAACCTTTATCTCAGGGAAGAGGAGAAAAGAAATAGAAGTTAGGAATGAAGTGTCATTAAGGGAGCTAAAAATATTCTCTACCTTTGTCTGGGTCTTGGTTATGTAGATTTACTTTTTATGAACAATTGAGTTGTATTTTTTTCTTTATGTTTTTTCTCTGTGCTATATTTTATAATGAAAAAGCATTAAAAAGTATTCTTGTCAGATAAACAAATTTTCGCTGGTTTAGTCTACCTTTTAAAATAGTCTAATCTTTCTCAAATTGACTCTAAATGCAGATTTCTATAGAGGCCTGCTATTGTTCAAGAATTTTAGACTAAATTATGAGGAAGACACAACAATTGGTAAATGAAATTCAAGATACATAGACAGAAATTTTAGCAAAGCAACTTGTAATTTACTCATGATATTTTGGGATACTAAATAAAAATATTGTTCAGAAGATATTGTTGTTTTCATGGTATTTCAAGATATTGTTCTTATGAATGATAGAAGACAATTCAATATCATAGATTGTTGTCTCTCTAAGGAGATCTTTGAAGGACATAAGATGATGTTATATATTAAAACTTACTTATACGTATCAAGTTTATAAATTTCCTTAAAAGTATATATAACAGTCTGATAAAATTTCTGCATTAAACAAAATTAAGAACAGATATGATAGATAATAGAGTTAAATTGTCAAATAATCTTTTATGTTGAAAATACATGTATCTAAATATAACTCTTTGTGACATAATTACATACAATTATTGTGTCAATTAAAATAATAAAATTTAACTAACAAGTCTAAAAACATACTTGGAAACTTTATTTTATGCGCATACCAAACTCAATTCGTTATTCATTTGTAATATTTTTGTAAGTTTAAGATGTAGATCATGATGTTTTGAGAGAGAGAGATATATATATGATTACTATTATTTATATATATATGTGTATATATATATATATTTATTTATCAGTGGTCTTACCACAAAAAGGTAACTTTGTAAAGTTGTTTGCTTGCAGTAATCATTTATATATATATATGTGTGTGTGTATACACACACACATATATATATATATGCAGGCAAGCAACTGAACCTTACATGTCCCTTACTTTACAAAGTTACCTTTTTGTGGTAAGACCACCAAAAATCTACTCCTAGAAAATTTCTGGTGTACAATACAATATTTTAATGATAATATTTTGTATGCATCATCACTTTCCCTAACCCACACAATTCACAAAACAGCAGTACCTGAGAAGGACCAATTAATCATTAACCTTAAATAACAAAAAACAAAAAGAGAAAAGTTAAGTGAAAGTGTCAATATTCTGATTGATGTACATGATCCATCTCAAAATTAATAATATATGCACAGAACATTTATGTAAAGCAAATACTTTCATTCACCTTTTTTAAAATGTTGCATTTTAAAATGTAATTGCTAACTATTAAACAATGCACCAAATTTACATGCAGTATAAGACATCAGTAATACTTTTTTGAAATTTTTTCATGAAAACTTCCAAAGGCCATTACAAGTGGTTTCACTTTATCCCTGTGTGTTTTTATTAAAAAGATATTTCTAATTGATGATAAAGTACAGTAAATGAATAGTTTGTCTTGAAAATTTCAATTTTTACTTTTAGAGATAAAGGAGATAAAATAATATAGACATAAATAATATACATAATGGAAAACAGCATCATCGATAGTTACTTTATAGTTTTATTGTGATAAGTGAATGAGAAAATGTTTATAAAAGAACCTGAAATTGTGGGTTTTCCTTATATGTTAAAGTCATTCTTCTCTCGATGTGTATTCATTTCTACTTTGATTATCTAGAACATATCAAACTTATTGTCATTACCTCCAATCTCTCTATTTTTCTCTTTCCTTCTCTTTATCTCTCCCTTTCCCATTTCTCTGTTTCTTACTACTCAATAATGACAAAAGCATGCAAATTTATTCTCAACATATCTAAATTATTTCTTAACGTTCCTATTTATTGTGCCACAGTAACTTTGACAGTTGTTTTATTTATAATGGGAGATGGAATATTATATCCGCTTGAAGAGATATTTATGATATGTGACATATAGGATTTAATAATTAATTGTGAGTTCAATAAAGAAAAATCTTTTAATTGAGTGGTGGAAGTGTTCAGTAATATATTAAGGAACCGAACCATGTTTTATGGAATATTTAATAAATTTAATTGTGGATAGAGTTTATTCTAAACAACTAGTTGATAATCATTGAAGGCATCCAGGTATGTGGTAGAATTTACAGATTTAGAGTTAAAGTATATCTAAACTGCATGCAAATATTTGAAAGTTATTTTGTAGTTATTGAAATGTTTGATATGAATTAGATCCACTGTACATAACAAATGACATGAGAAAAAATGGGAGCACAAATAAAATCCTATGGGAAATTAGTTTATAATAATCAGTCACTGAGATAAATACCAACAAAACAGATTTTTTAAAAAAAAAACTGTTTTTTACCCCATTTTCAAGCTGTTATGTTAGCCTGTTGCAGTTTGACACTTACTGCTGGAAGACATGATATTTCTGGAACAGAGTAAAAGGACTTTATTACTTACTGCACAAAAAGTAGCATGAGCCTCATATTCTCATCAGTTTCTCTTGCCCCTTAGGTCCCTTGGGCATGGTGATATGGAAGTATACCCAGTTATACACTGCAAAATTTCTATTTACAGGTGAAAATGATAAATTGTGGTGGATTCATACAATGGAAACAGTTATTTTAAAAAAGATACTTGTTTTTGGATACATGCAACAACATGGATAAATCTTAAAAGCATTACCTAAGAAACAGAACCCAGACAAAAAATGTTATACTGTATGATGCTATTAATGTTACATACCATGACAGGCAAAACTAGTGAGAGAAAACAGAGTATTGACTTCTAAATACTGTAGCTGGAAGGGGTGCATTGATTGCAGTGTCAGGAATGTTGGGAGTGATGAAAGTATTTCATGCCATGTGAATGTGGCATGTGAAGGTGTTGACGTCAATAATTTTCTTTGGCAAAATTCCAAGGATTGTATTTTATGATTGGTGAATTTTGTTGTAGATATGTTTTCAGTTGAATTGTGTTCCCCAAAAGGAGATGTTAAAGTCCAAACACCTGGTATCTGTGAATATGACATTCTTTGGAAATAAAGTATTTGCCAATATAATCAAGTTAAAAAGAGGTCATAGTGGGATTAGAGTGTACTCAAAAGCCAAGGAGTAGTGTTCTTGTAAAAAGGCTATGTGAAGACACATAGATACAGAGATACCCTGGGAGAATACCAAGTTATAAGAGAGGTAAATATTGTAATGATGTAGCTTCAAGCCAAGAGTGCCCAAGATTGATCACAAACACCAGGAGCTAGGAGAGAAATGCTAACAAATTTGTCATCAGAATCTCTGGAAAGAACCAACCTTACTGACGCTTGATTTAAAACTTCAGGCCCCCGGAAGTGTGAGAGAATAAATTTAGGTAAACTATGGAGTTTGTGATAATTCTAGGAAACCAGTATATTATATTATATGCCAGTAAAGCTGACTTTTGAACAATGTTAAAACGGCATAATATGAACCTATGTAAACAGCACGGTGAAGTGTCTTGCCACTATAATTAACAAAGAACAGCTTAGATAAGTACTAGCTTAGAGAAAAACATTAGGTGACACCTAACTATCTTCAGCTGTTTTAAAGTGTGCAATATACACTTTGAAAAAATTAAATTTGAAGGATGTGTTTTAGTGTGCATTGATGTAACTAGACACACATAATATAAAACTTTTCCTCTCTTTCTAATATGGAACAGATGAAAAGCTGCCGGTGGCCCAGCCTCATATGGGTTCTGCCATATTCAACAGTTTGTTTACTACATTTACATGGAAAAGCACAGAGGAGCACAGGCGGGATAGTTTTGTGAACCAAGGTTAGAACCAGTGTCAATCACTCTTACACACGTTTAAGTGGCTAGGACTCAGTCACATGGTCATACCTAACTGCCAAAGTACTTGGTAAATTTATTTAATTACGTGCTTCAATATGAGATGAAGAAAAAAAAAGAATAGAAAATTCTCAGAGGATCTCTGTGTAAGTTCATTGATAGAGCACCGCTTCAAACACAGCACTAGCAGTAATATCGTAAGTGATCTTTATACAGGACTTCATTTTCTCCACCAAAATTCAATCTAAACTTCTTAAAATGCAAGCATCATCATGCCACCCCTCAGTTTAATAGTTTTCAATGACTTTTTTTTTTTTTTGAGTTGGAGTCTCACTCTGTCTCCCAGACTGGAATGCAGTGGCCGCTCCCGGCCACCGCAGCCTCGACCTGCTGGGCTCCGACGATCCTTCTGCCTCAGCCTTCCAAGTAGTTGGAACTACAGGCACGCGCTACCACACCAGGCTAATTTTTTGATTTGTTGTAGAGATGAGGCCTCACCAAGTTGCCCAGGCGTGTCTCGAACCTGTGGGCTCAGGCAATCCATTCACCTCAGCCTCCCAAGGCCCGGGATTACAGGCTGTGTCACCGAGCCCGGCTTTCAATGGCTATTTAATGTCAATTTAAGTGAGAATAGTTCATGGGTCCTAGGAATTATTGCATGATCTGAGTTTTTCTTATATTGCCAGACTCATCTAGTCTCAGTCCATTTATATTGTTTTCTCAAGTCATTTGGACTTTCTACATTATCTACAAGCCATCATGCCTTGCTTCCTTTAGTGCTAAAATCCATTATGCTTTCCCTCACCTCTGAGAGTTCACGTCTGAAATTCTTAGCTTCTCTCTCTTTACCCATTTAATCTTTTCTTTCATTTAGACTATTTTTAAGCAATACTTCCTTAGGAAACCTTTTTTTTTTAAAGGCCTCTTGCACCTCTAAGTTAGTTTTCCTGGATTTAGGTTTACACAAAATCCAATAAATAATTTTTTAGAGTGTATATATATAAAAAACCAGTGATGTTATTGAAATACTGTTTATATATCTGTGTTTTCCCGCTAACAGTTTAAGACTGATGACTATGGAAGTTTATTTTTTTTAAAGCATTTCCTAGTTCAGAGTCTATTGCATAATCGTTTCTTACAAATGTTAATTGATGGAATGGTTTACTGTCTGATGGAAGAGTATCTAATTATATATTTTCCATAATCAATATCCACTAGATTTAAGACATCGCAAAACAACCAGATTTTTGAAAACTATTGAAATCTATGAGGTGGTATGCCATTGGTAATAGCACAAAACAACACACATCTAATCCTTGCCTCCATTTATAATCAAGTATAATCAAGTATGTGGCAAAATGCAGAATGGAAATCAGAGGAGTTCATCATTTGGCTTAAAAGTGAGAGATTTTTACGATGCTATTGATATTTTAAATTTTCTACTTATATATTTTTATAAATGTTGCAATAACAAGCAGACATATTTTCTAGATACAGTCAATTTTACATCTAAACACACTTCAAACATCTGCAAACCCCTATCTCCAACAAAGCCATCGTTTTTGGTTAAGATTGATAAAATAAATAAAATGAAATGTAGCTTTAAATGCCCTAAATTGCATAATTAAGCTTATTTATAAATTAACAGTGTTTAAAATGTGCATAAATATAAGGCAGGATATTCATTATGTGTTGCTATCTAAAATTTACTATTTGCAAATCATAAGAAAATATGTTCATAATTTGCATGAATATATAATTCTTATCACTGCTATGAAAAATGCAATATATAATGGAAAATTCTACTGGAATATCAACAGAGCTCACTATATATGTTTTCTAACATTTTCAATTAATAAAACATATTTAATAATATTTTTATAAAAAATCTTAATTTTTACATTTAGAGAGGTATGGGAAGAAAGTAACATTAGGTTTTTTATTATAATAATCTTACTTGATTCCAGCTTCGGTATTTATTTGTGATGTGACTTAGTAAAATGGCTAAAGAATGCAAAAACATAATTTTATTTACAATTAAATAAGGCTATCAATAGTTAATTTATAAAATTATTAGAGAAAGTAACTGAGAAAATATTTATAAAAAAACCTGTAGTATTATCTAGTGTAGACAGTATGACTTAGATCCACTTTTTCTTCCCTTGACTTCTCTCCTAATGTGCAAATCATTATTTTATCAAATAAAGATGAAGTCATTCTAAATATTGTTTCTTTTATTAGCTTTCGCAATTCATAATGTCACCCAAAGTCGTGATTTACCTCCAAACTTTTCTTTATTCTCCCTCTTTTTTCTATTTATTTTGTTAATTCGCCCACACTAGTTTATGCCATCAAAACATATAAATTTATTTTAATTGCACTTTCACTTTTCTACTTTTTATAGCACATAATTTTGTAACTTGATTTCTGACTTATGGACTATTTCGATAGTTATAAGGATAGACAGAGGGAGCTAAGATAACGAACATGCCTAATGAACAAGTTTTAGGGTTTGGAGATCAAGTAAGTGTGAGATTTTAGATAAGGTTGGCCCCTTAAATGAAAAAAGAATGTGGTCATGTTCATTGACATATTTTAATCAGGAATATGATTTATTGATAATAGATTTCATTGTGAATATATTAAATTAAACCTGTTCTTATGCTATCCAGATAAGAATGTTCAGTGTGTGACTTGGTATATAGTTTTGAGCTAATGAAGATGACTAGAACATAAATAACGATTCAGAGGTAATTATTACAATGAGAGCCATTGAAGCCACTGATGTGAATGAAATACTGTTTATAAATAAGCAAGCAATGAAAGAGGAAGCAACAAAGAGAATAGAATAATGGAAACGAAAAGAATGAATTTCTGAAATCCCAGAGTGAAGAGAATTTCAAAGGATAAATCTCCAGTAGTTTTACAACTTAAAGGAAGATTACTTAAATGAAGTTCAAAAGGTTTCATGTGGACGGATAATGATGCACAGGTTGGTGAGTAGTTTAGTAGTGTTGTGGCCAGAAATCTGATTAGAGAATAGCAGATAATAACTAATAAGTGAAGAAATGTCAGCTACTCAGGAGGCTGAGGAAGAGGGATCACTTTAGCTCAGCAGTTGGAGGCTACAGTGAGCTATGATAATGCCACTGCACTCCAGTTAGGGTGACCCAAAACAAAAAAGTGAATAAATAGGTTCTAGACAAATCTTCCAATCCCTTGCGTTTGAAAGTAATAAGAAATATAAAGTTTTTTTTTTTACATAGATTGGAGACAAGATCCCAGATATATTGAGTTTGTTTGAGGTTGGCAAACATTTGGGATGGGCTTAGAAAAAAATGAAAAGAAAAACTATAAAATTGAATAATCAATCATGCAAAGATCAAGAATGCATACAAGTTTATCAGTCAAAACAGAATAGATACAAACATAATTTCTCCTTTGAAAAATAAAAGGGGTGAGACTGATTTACTTCCATATTATTATTTTTAAAGTATAAACTTAATGGAAATAGATTTTCTTTTCCCACCTATTTAGGTCATTTTAAAATTTCCGGTGTTTGGCATAGGCTGAGCTATTATAACTAATTCATTCTTAAATATGACCATTATGAATACTCAATAAATTAATCAATGTCATTGAGTTCTGCTCAAGGTCCAGATATAATAGGATACGGAAACCCTTTATTTCTGTTATGGCATGAAAAAAATCCAGATAAAATGAAAAACATAGTTATTTGTGGCACTCACAATGAAAAGTATGTGGAAGAAATACTAGAAGAACTAGAGAGAGGAGATCTTTAGATTTGAGAAGTGAGTCAAACATTTTACTGGAACCAAATGCCATATTTTGTTTAGAGGCAGGACTCTGCTAAACTGAAGAAAGGACAGACAATATATTAGTGATAAAGGGGCAAATCAAGATATAAATATGACTGAATGATTCTGAAACAAAACAATATGTTCAGTTAACAACCCCCTCCTTCTGTTTTGAGAAAAACACAGTAAATGCAGGAGTAAACTGTTTATAAGAAGACAAAACGTTTCAGAGTTTTGTAGTTTCTTAAACCTTGGGACTTCGTATTATTGAATTCAAAAAGGAAACCTCGGCCAATATTCCTGCCACAAATACTGAAAAGAATCAAAGAAATTAATCACTCAAGGTTGTTGCATAAGATCTAGGTTAAGTTATCCAGAGTGAAACAAAGCCTTATTAAAGATCAGTTTAAAATAAACCCAATCCTTGATGATATATCAGTGATCACTTCCTCAATTGGCTGGTGGATATATGAAAGAGTTTGCACCGTGTGCTGTAAGCAATATAGAAACTGAGTTTTCAAATTCCACTTTTATTCTATATGATTTATAAAATAGTTTTAAAAATAAAATATTCAAAGGAACAAATAAATAGGGTACCGAATTAAAAACAAACAAAGCAAAACATGGTACTGACCAACACGTACCTAGATATTTGCAACTAAAAACCAGTATCAAGAAGAAAAAAAATCATATGATTTTATCACTCCCGCCTGGGCAGCGAGACCTTATCTCTACAAAAAATCAGCCAGGCGTGGTAGCGCCTGCCTGTAATTCCGGCCACTTGGAAGGCTGAGGCAGAAGGATAGCCGGAGCCCCGCAGGTCGAGGCTGTTGTGGCCAGGAGCAGCCACTGCACTCCAGTCTGGGCGACAGAGTGAAACTCCAACTCAAAAAAAAAATAAAAATAAAAATAAAAAGATGCCAGAATTAGTGATTAGATAAAAAGTATCAACGGAGAAATGTAAAATATCTTTAAAAATCAAATGAATATTTCAGATCTAAAAATTTAATATCTGAAGAAAAAACAATACTTGACTGGCTCCACAGAAAAATGGGCACTATGAAAGGAAGAATCAATGCACTTGATAGCTGGTCTATAAAAATCATTCCTAGCCGGGCTCGGTGGCTCAGCCTGTAATCCCGCGCCTTTGGGAGGCTGAGGTGAGTGGATTGCCTGAGCCCGCGGGTTCGCGACCTGCCTGGGCAGCGAGACCTCGTCTCTACAATAAAATCAAAAACTTAGCCGGGCGTGGTAGCGCACACCTGTAATTCCGGCTACTCGGAAGGCTGAGGCGGAAGGATCGCCGGAGCCCAGCAGGTCCAGGCTGCGGTGGCCGGGAGAGGCCGCTGCACTCCAGTCTGGGCGACAGTGAGACTCCAACTCAAAAAAGAAAAAAAAAAACTTTCCTCTGAAGAATATATAGAGGAAAAAGAATGCTAACAATAGAACAGATTTTCTTGATTTCTACCACAAATTGTGCATAAAAGTGTAATCGTTAATGGCTCTAAAGATAAAAATGTTTTAACTTAAACATTAAGCACTTAACTAAATAAAATTCCTAGACAAAATGTATGTGGGTTATTTTATCTTATTTTTATAAGTGGGTAAGTAAATTTTCTCAGAAAAAGTGCTTCTATGTGTTTAAACTGATAAAGTTTGCTTTATCAATATTGAAAATGTCCTTATCTAAAGAGTCTATCTAAGTACACACACACACACACACACACACACACACACACACACACACACACACACTATTAAGAAAACAAGCTAATACTGGAAGAAAATATTCATGATAATTATATTTGGCTAAAAACTTACATTAAGAATATATAAGGGATTTCTATAGCTCTATAACAAAAAAACATTTAGTTTGCTAGGTTAAAAAATTCAGAAATATGGTGGTTTAAGACAAATATTTTATTACTTTTCCTATGTGTGGGTTGATTACAATCAAATGGACAATTCTCTTGCCAGTGTGATAGAAACAGGGGCAACAGTCATTATGGAAATCAGCTGGGCTAGAATGGCAAAATATCTCAGGCTCAAATCTGATCCTTAGTGCCCCTGTATATGCTTTTCTTTTTTCTTCTTTTCAGGTGACATCTCAACCTCTGGGCTTCTCTTCCCACGAGGATAATTGGCCTTCATACATGGCAGTTGGCATACTAGAGCTTCAAAGCAAAATATTTCATCTCATCTTTACATTTAGCCCTGAAACTTATGTACAGCATTACTTCTACCATATTCAGTTGGATAAAATGAGTCACAGGGCCATCCAGTTTTCAATGTAGTAGAAGACTACCCAAGGCAAGAATATCAAAAGGGTGTTTCATTGAGAACCATTTCTGGAACCTAGATGTCACCAAATCAAATTTTTAAATATGAAGTACTTGATCAGTATCTTCACAAAAAATGCACAAGGAAGGCCAGTATGCATATGAAATGTTGCTCTATATTGTTAGTTAAAAGCTAAAACTGCCATGAAATATTCACATCCACTTAAGTGGCAAAAACAATACCAATCAGTGGCAAGGATGCGGAGAAACTGGAACATTCATGTATAGTTGGTGGGATTTTAAAAGGGAATAGGTATTTTGGAAAACCTTTTGCTGTTTCTTATAATAAATTTCTACATTCAACAACTTTATATTCAAAAGCAGTTTCATGCCCAGCTATTTAGCCATGATACGTGAAAAACATATTTTTAAATAAAAAGGCTTGAAGAAAACGTGTTTATAGAACTTTTAATGATCAACACGTGGGACAATCCAAATGTCTGTCGAGGTGAATGAATAAACATACTGTGATATATTCAAAATATGGAAAACTACTCAGCAATAAAGTGGAAAACTACACATAACATACACAATGTAGAAGAATCTCAAAATTTGTGTTAAACCAAAGAAGCCAAACACAAGTAACTGTCTATTATATAATTACATGTATAGCAAGTTTTAAAACAAAAAATAATTAAAATGGGGTAATAGAAATTGCGTCAGTTGTTTGCTAGGGAAAAAGAGCTGTGTTGATAACAAGAAAGCATTCTTCATTCTTCTCAGCCCTGGAAACAACAATGCAGGAATTTATATGGAATCATAAATGACCACGGATAGTCAAAAAAATTCTCAGCCAAAAAAAAAAAAAACAAACAAACCAAAAACAAAAAAACCAAAGCAGGAAGTATAACACTCCCAAACTTTAAACTTTACACACTCCCAGACTTTAAACTTTATTATGAAGTTGCAATAATCAAAACAGTCTGGTATTGGTACAATAACAGACATATAGACCAATGGAACAGGATTGGGATTCAAGAAGCAAAACCTCAATTTCTCAACCAACTCATCTTTGACAAAGCGTCCACCACCAACCACTGAGAGAGGAGAACCTATTCAGTAAATGGTGCTGGGAAAACTGGCTGACCACATGCAGAGGATTAAAACAAGATCCCTACCTATCACCATAAACAAAAAACAACTCTAAATGGATCAAAGACCTAAATGTAAAACCGCAAACTATAAGAACCCTAGAAAACGCAGGAGTCACCTTTATGGAAATTGTAACTGGCAACCAATTCCTGATCAAAACCCCAAGTACCCATGACATAAGAGATAAGATAGACAAGTGGAATCTCATCAAACTGACAAGCTGCTGCAAAGCAAAAGAAACCATCAAGAGAGCAGGGAGGCAACCCACAGACTGGGAAAAAATATTTGCCTACTGCATGTCTGACAATGGCCTAACATCTAGGATCTACAAGGAACTTAAACGTGCTGAAAAGTAATAAAACAAACAGTCCCATTACAAAGTGGGAAAAGATATGAATAGACAGTTTTCAAAAGAAGACATACAAGCAGCCAACAGATATATGAAAAGATGCTCAGCCTCACTAGTCATCAAAGAAATGCAAATTAAAACTTCACTGAGATACCACCTAACTCCAGTCAGGTTGGCCATCATCAATAACTCAAAACATAACAGATGGTGGAGAGGATATGATGAAATAAGACCACTTCTACACTGTTGGTGGGAGCGTAAACTAGTACAGCCTCTGTGGAAAACAGTGTAGTGCTTCCTAAAAGTTCTAAAAATTAACCTTCCATTCGACCCCACCATCCCCCCTACTGGGAATATACACAGAAGAATCACTCTATAAATCACTCTATAAAAAGATACCTGCACACTTATGTTTATTGCAGCATTGTTCACAATTGCAAGAACATAGAACCAACTGTGCTGCCCTTCAAAAGAGGACTGGATTTAAAAAATGTGGTACATATACACAATGGGATATTATGCAACCAAAAAGAAGAACAAGATTATGAACTTCACAGCAACCTGGATAGACGTAGCATCTATAATACTGAGTGATCTTTCACAGAAACAAAGAACTGAGTATCACATGTTCTCACTCATACGTGGACCTTGAACAACTATGGTAATACTATAAGAAAAGGATTGACAGCAGGAAACGTTGGGGGAAAGGAGGGCGGGATGGTAGTATTAGCAGTAGTAAGAGTCTGCCTGGGGAAAGGGGGGTACTTGCATAAAGAATATTTGTATACCTAACCCTGAACTGTACCCCACATCTTTAAAACAAAAAAATTAAAAACTAAAAAGAAACACAAAAAAACTACAGAATTTGCTGGGGTGATCATAACATTGGCTACATTTTGTTATATGTTTAAAATTTTAATTGGAATGATATATACTTTTTTTAGAATTATTCAAATTATTTGCTTAAAATATGTCCAGTTTATTTTATCATACATTAATAAAATAGATTTTATAATCTCATGAATGCAATAATCTAGTTAATGGATATTAAAATAGAGCATGATGAGTATCTTAAACTATGCTTTCATTTGCCAACATAATTATTTTCATGTTATCTTCTATTTTAATTCTAGATGTTTCTCAATTATATCATAATTGGACAGACATAAAACTAAAATTTTAGTTAAGCCCTACATTTTTAGAAAAGAAAATAATGAAAGGCTCAAAAAAGACTATGAAGAAAAATAATAAAATATCTTTTTATTTCCATTCAGGAAGGAGTATTTTATGAAGAAAATAATTGAATATTGCTTTTCAAATCCACTTGGAAAATTAAAGGGCAGCAATACAGGATATATTATTCCTTCATTAACTTACACTTGAATTTGAAAATAAAAGGATTTACAAAGATGTGTCCTATGAAGAAGCATAGTATTTTGAGTATCCTCATAACTCTCAAATAAAATGTAAGAAATTCTGAAAAACTAGAATGAATTGTCTCTACCTATACAAAATTTTAACATAATAGTTTACTAAGAATGTAACTGGCTAAGACATAACTACTTACGAGATTATTCCAAAGTGCATGATAAAGTGCCCTAGTCATCTAGCATACTGTCATCACCAGTGTAAGAGACATAGAAATATGCTAAGCAGTGTATGGTAAAATTATAAAATTAAATGCTACTAATTGAAAAGAAAAGAACTGCAGTATCCAAAGACCCTGAATTTATTTGGAAAGTTTGTTTAATTTTATACATTTTCTTTTGTGTAGATATGAAAGCTTGAGTTTTTATGTCCAGAATTTCTATGAGTATTTTTGAATTAAAATTAAAGCATTATTGTCAAGAGTTTTTAAAAAAAATCTCTTCTTTGGGTTTTTATAAAATAAAATTTTATTAGCTTTAAAGTGAATAAACAATCTATGTTGTTACAGAAACAAGTTTTACTTCTGTTTAAAATAAACTTGGGAAATCTCAGTTCCAGATTTGCTTTTCCACGTGTTTTTACATAGAGATTTTCATTGCACTAATACGACTGAGAGAAAGCTTTAAGAACACCACTTTAAATACATAGTGAGTTAAGGGGTTCCTCATTTGTAATTTTTTAACGTATTTTCAAATTCAGTTAGTAATTTGTTTCACATTGCTACTGAGGCATGGCAAATGTTCTTCGCTGTTCACATGTATATATATTTGTGTGTATGTGTATACACATATATGGCATTATGATGTGTAACCAAATAATTTTCAAATATTGAATGTTTATAGCTGTTTATTAGGAGAAGCAATAAAGTCAACATTTATGGAGTCTTCAACTATTTTATACAATGATAGAAAATTTCACTAAAATGAAACTTAATATCCACAACTAAAGGACATTGAGTCAAACTTAGAACTGGATCAGTCCTATGGCCAATATTTTTCTTATGAAAAAATGAAAAACTGACATAAAACATTTTCATTATCATGCATCATAAATGGATAAAACTAACATCAATAATTCAACTTGAGAGAATAATATACATATATTAACTTGTCTGTACTATAATAAGCAGATAGATATGATTAAAATGTCAAAACCCTCTAAAATTAGAATATTCAATATGAGCTTTATGATACATTATCCTAGGGATGACTTATTATTTACTTCACGATTATTTAGTCTGTTCTGTGAGTTTATCTACATTGAATAACACTATCACAATTTGTATGTCTTAGTTTTCAATTCTTTCCAACTTTAGAGATAACTATTTTACATGATTTCAGCAGGGAAAGTTTGAGATTACTTTTTAACCAAATAATTCTCATGGTTGAATCAAACGGGAAAACTCAAAATTTATCAGAACTATTTTGCCAGTTTCCCTCAGAATACAAACATTATATAGCTTTCCCTTTATGGCCTTCTTTCTCACATCTCAAATACTTTCTCCCTGTCAGAAAGAATGTAACCCTAAAGGCTCGGTAAGCCTTGACTCATTTCATTTTTTCCCAAGATTACTTAAAGAGGAGCATTAGTTCTGTTTAGTCTCTACTCTACTTCCTTTTTCTCTATCCAACCATTGATTAAGGTAAAACAACAACTATAACAACAAAAAAATCCTTCTTAATGCGAATAATATGTTCTAGTATACATGGTTATTATAGAAGTTACAAGGGCAAAACTTTTACATCATTAAAAAAGACATAAGATAAAGAGACTAATTTTTAAAATGAAGGTATCTGATTATAGATAAATAACTTTGTATACAAGGTGAGAGAGGGAAAAAAAAAACTTACTGAAAACTTGAAAGGGGTCTGAAGTCTGTGGAGGTGACCTGGGGGATGTTTGACAAATGCGAAAAGACTATCCAGAGATATGAGTATCCTAGATTCGGAACTTGTACAGGGACATCCAGTGAGGAAATTTGAAATGAAGAGCAAGCAATAAAAATCTTTTTGCAGAGTAACACATTGAGAAGCTGACAATTACTATACACTACTCTCTCCCTCTCCCTCTCTCTCTCTCTCACACACACACACACACACACACACACACACACACACACACACACACACAATACACACCACAGACACTTGATGTGGTTATGGGACTTAGAAGAGTTGTGCAGAGAGTCAAAACAGTAACTCAACTTAATATTTTATTTATGATGAGTAGACAAGAAACATACAGACTAACACTGTACTCTGGGGTAACATACAGGTGTTTCACACAAGAAGATGAAGCAAATTTGTGAATATTCTTAATTTCTCAGTAAACATGGCAGAGTCTTGAACACCTCAGTTTTATAAGCCACGGCTCTCTTTTTCTCTTCATACCTAAAGCTAGAAAAGTCATCAATTACTTCAGGAAAAAAAAGCAGATTTTGCATTGGATTTTGGCTTTACCAAAACAAAGAAATAGCAACAGCTTAAAATCTTATCCCTTTCATTTTTTCAGTTTCCCATTTGAAAAATCTCTAGAAAATGAAATGGTGACTTAGTCTTGAAGGATAGGAGTCATTGTTACAAATTCCAGTGCCTCACCTAAGACCACAGAAAGAGTTCTCTTCTTATTTAGGAAATGTACACCTTCCAGGTTTTACTGGAGATATTCGATTTGGGGATATCTTCCTAGAGTAAAGAGAAAGTTTTTCAACTATAACCAGCAAGGCTGCTTTAATGCATTTTATTGAAAAATGAAAATTGTGTTTTGCTACTGTTCAAGTTACATTTTCTTCCTTTTTGTTGACTTCTCTGATAAAATGAATTCTAGGCCTTCATGTGCAAAAATAAGGAGTCTAAAATAGGAGGAATAACAAATATATATGGCTTAGCAAATGCAACATATCGCTGAAAGAAAAAGCCCATGGTCTGTGAGACTGGTCAACATATTCAATGAAACATAAATAATGATATGAGCATGCTTATAACTGAGGTGCTCATTTATAAAAATGGAAGAGAGGGGTCAGTAATTGACAACCAGAACTTCCAAACTTCTGAACCAAATAAACAAGAAGTTTATAGACATTTGTAGCAATAATGAAAACAAACAAAAAGAAAGACTATTGGGGGAAAATTATTTCTGAGATCAGAACACCATACTGTGCTAAATTATCTTTTCTGGTTTCTACATAATGAATTTTAAATCAATAGTTCTAATATACACTTATATATAAAATTTTCAGCAAATTTACTTTACTTTTTAACATTGTGGATAAAGCTGTTGTAGCAGAAAATTGCAACTGATTCAGCAATGGAAAAGAACAGATGAGAAATTCTAAAACTCCTGACAAAAATAGGATGGAAAGATTTTGGTAGGAAGGTATAAAAATAACTTTTGTAAATAGAAATATTCAATTTGTGTCATATGTGTCATTCATGAGAGTGGTGTCTGAAAATATTTCTCTCTAAATCTTTGCCTTTTTCTGTTTACCACAATGCTGCTATGCATACCATTTTCTCTCAGTCAAGGGAATTATCTGAAGAAGTAAAACTCTTCCTCTCAAGATTTTTGGGTCTTCCACAAAATGTCCCACTCTACAACAAAATCCTCTGTGTCATAGCTTTTCCTGGCATCTCTATTACATTTATTTTGAGCCTTTTCTTTCTTTTCATTATACTCGTGCTACTATATGTTTTTAATCAAGCTTGAACAATGAGAGATTATTAAGAAAGGACAAGATAAGTCCTGTTTTCTTACCTATCAAGCAGTTTAAGTTTCATACAGCTGTTTATTTTATCACTTCTTTACAAGATACACGTTATAGGTTTGTGTTGTGTGTTGGTAGACATGTGTACATATTGCGCTATGTTTTTATCTATAGGATACTAAACTCACAACCAGAGAGAAAATTTGCCACGTAAGTTTACTGTATATTACCTACAGACCAAATTTCTGGCTCTTGTCAAAGTGATGTCAGTTATCCAAATCAATTTTTTTTCTTCTCTGATCAACTGGTCTACTAGAACAGTAGAATTTATTCAATGGGGTCTACTCCTCAATCTCAAAAATCTGATTAATTTTAGCTGGCTTTGTTTTTGTTTTTGTCTTTTCATTAAAGCAGGATTAGGTTATTTTTGTTTTTGTTTGTTTGTTTTCTGGGTTTTTTTTAAATCTGGAAGTATGTTTCACAAACATCTACATTTAATTTTCTTTGGTTTCTTTGTTTATCTTAGAAACTGAGGTTTTAAAGTTGTCAGGATGACTGATTCCTTCATAGTTTAATGAATGACAGCACATGTACAGAGACATGCTCCGACTGATTTTTTTGTCTCTGGTTGAGTCTTTATACACAATAGTGCCAACTGGGAATAAAGCCTGCAGTTCACTCACAAATAATATTGTTATATGACTACAGCTTCAGACGGTCTCCTAAATGCCAGCTATATGCTGGCACTCAAAGCAGAGAGAATAGCCATCAAAATTTGCATTCTCTTGAATATATATAACCTCTTTATCAATGAAGAGTTTGCCAATATTGAGAATTCAGATTTAAACATGGTATTCATATCCAACAAAATAATTTTTCATCAAAATGTAAAGCAAGATTGTCATTTAAAACAGAAGATTATCGGGTAAGATAACGGGGGAAATGTACAATGATGTGAAGAAAAAATTACCCATGAAGAGAAGAGAATGAAAAAAGAATAGTGCAAAGTTAGAGAGCCTTTCAACTGAGATGTAATATATTAAATACCTTATACACGATAAACATTGTAAAAACAATTAACTCTATGGAAACATATATATTTTTTCTACACTGAAGACAAGTTCAGTAAAGTTTGAGAAAATTTTGATATAAAATTACTTGGACAATCAGTTACAAAACAGTGACTAAGAGCTAATTTGTGTGGCAAAAATAAATGCTATAGAATTTTTGAGAAAAAGGGAATCAATGAGGGCTGATGTGCAGGAGAGAATTTATGGTGAACACTGAAACCTGGATGAAACAATTCTTGTAGAACAAATTTAATTTGATCACCAGATCAAGGAGAAATGTGAAGTACTCCTAAGTGAGAGAAAACTGTAACACTAGTGAGCATGTGTATTTTTTCTATGGGGCTGCTGTAACAAATTACCACAATCCCATGGCTCAAAACAAAAGAAAGGAATTCTTTCACACTTCCTGTGGCCCAAAACCCAAAATTAGTATCAACAGGCCAACAGGTTTCAGCAGCGCTGCCCTTTCTAAGAACATTCTGGGATACAGTCTATATTCTTGCACTTCTAGTGTCCAGTTGTACTGGCATTCCTTGGTTTTTGGCTGAACTACTCAAATCTCTGCCTCCAGGATTACATTGACTTCTGCTCTTCCATTTATGTCAAATCACACTCTGTCCTTCTCTTATGTGGACATTTGTGATTGCATTTAGGGCCCAATCAGATAATTTGAAGATCACCTCTCATTCTCAAGGTTCTTTATTTGTTGCAATACATTTTGGGCAATAAGTATTGCCCAAACCAACAAAATTTAGTTGACAAACTAGAAATACTGATAAATTAGAAAATATAGGTCAAGTGACTTAACAGGAAAACATTCCAGTTAATGTGATATTAGTTTTAAGAGCACAATTTTTTCTGTAATAGCAATAGCAATATATATTCATCTGATAAAAACTCTAAGATAATTGAAAAAAGGAAACAAAAATTAACAAAAACTTTCCTTGTGAGATTTTGTTCCCATCAAAATTATATATGAAATATATATACATTTGCAAATTATACATATGTAATGTGTGAACATGTGGGAGGGGACATGTTCACAAAATTTGGAATTTATTTATTAAAAATTGTGTATGTATTCTTACATATTTAAACTTTAGTCATTTTCAAAGTACTATCCAGATGCTTTCCCCACTACTCAAAAATGTTTTTGATGCCTTTTAGTGCTTTTGCTATTTTTCGTGTCAACTGATTCACACTGGCAAAACATTTCCCTTTGCAAACTTTTTTTCATCCAGAGAAGAAAAACAAAATCTCAAGTGAATAGGGAGGGTGAGGCATAGGGGTTATGCCATTTTTTAATCAAAAACTGCTGAACACTCAGCATGGTGTAGGCAGGTCTGTTTGTAAATCACCCATCATGAAATAGACAAACATACTGAAAGACTCCCCCCAAAAAAAAAAAAAACTAAATCACTGAAGCCAAAGGCAGCCTCTTACAACAATAATTGGTACACATGTCAATGGGTTCCTAGGGCACTCACCTACCAGGTGAAGCCTGTACTACAAGGTTCCTGCCTTCCAAGAAGTAATTCTGTTTTTTTTTTGGGGGGGGAGTGTTCATGCTCATATATTTGATGGAGTAAAATTATTTTCAGCAATTTGAGAAACTCAACTGTTCAACATTATGTTTTCTTATCATATTTGCTTATATTTAAGTTGTTTGCATAAAATATAAAGCTATTAATTGCATAATTCGGGTTAAAGGACATTTACAATGAAAACAGTCTGGATTTAAGTGTACAGGAAACAGCTTGATACAGTGAAGAAAGCTTTTGAGTCAAAACAGCATTTGAATTGCAGCTGAAGCGCATACACATTTTAGGTTTTTGGGTAAGTTTTCCTCCCAGAGTTCAGTATTTTTATTTAAAATATGGAGATATATTCAATTATTATTTTGGACATTAAGTGTGACCCATTTAATATGACTAGCTCATAATAATCTAATGCTTACTGATCACTATATAAAACACTAAGTGCATCGCGTGTTTACTTAATTCCCACAATAACTCAGTGAGTAAAATATAAATATAAAACCTATTTTACAGATGTAGTAACTAAGGAAAAAAGAGGGTAACCTACACAATGTCACCGTTATTAGATGAAAGGGCTGAGATTAATATTTGAGCAGTGTTACTCCAGCTGCCTTGTTATTAAACACAACAGAAAATGATTCACTAAAACGTATACAATATGGTGCCTAGATTACAGTACATGCTGAATAAATGATAGCTAATTTTTAAAAAACCTTAGGCTGCCATGACAAGGATATATTTGCTTCTGGATAATCAGCAAAACTTCCTAAGCCACAATTTAATTAATTTAATTAAACAAAAGACTCATAATTTTCTTCTAAAGTGTAAATTCTATGATGATACCAGTATATTATGCTTATAGAATTATGTGTCAAGAAGTAATTTTAATTTTTCTTAAGAAATTGCATCAATTTTCCCTATCCTATATCAGAGTATGTTATATGTAATCATTTTTATGGGGAATACTTGTAAATCAGGAATGAAATTCAAAATAATTACCTTAGGGTTATTAATAAATAACAGGTTACTTTAGGGCACACTCTTTAGCACACTTAGTATTTGTCTCTACCTGAGTGATCTGTATTTTTTTAGCTAATTAATTCAGGTCAATAATTCTAGATTATGACATTATTACATATGAATAACTTGATTTTTCATTATTTTTTGTCTGAAAGAGTACACTTCGATAAAATGAAATTCATCTGCTTAAATAATCCTCCAAATCTCAGTAAAAGTAGTTTGGTGATTTTTTTTTTACTTCAGTTTTCCAAATCTAATTATAATTTAACAAGTGCTATTGAAGTTTACTCTGTCAGGTACTAGAGAAACTGTGCAGGAAAAAGAAAAAACAAAACAAAGCAACAACAACAAAAACACAATCCCCAGACCTTGGATTCTCATAGAAGCAAACACATATACAAATACACACATATATATAAAGCAGACTGAACTGAAATAATTGTGTGTGTGCATGTGCATTGGGGGTATTTATTATTTAAAAATAAAAAGAAAGGAAACCAGAGGTTATAAATTGCTGACAGGTCTAAAAAACTGAAGACAAAATTGAGATGGATGTGGCACACGTTACATAGGATTTTCACTGACAGCAACCCCAGGGGAGTAGACTCAAGCCCAGTAAACTGGAATAATAGCATTACTTTTTGAAAGTTTTAGACATTTTTAAAATGAATATTTTTTAAAGTTCTTTTGGCCCTATTAAGACTTTGGACCATGCTTAAAAGATTAAAGGGGGGAGAAAAATAAAACAGCAGCAAAGAACTCTTCTTTGATCAAAGACTTTTGACTAAACTTAAAAAAAATCTGTTTTGAGTCAAACCAAAGTCAAGTCTCTGACACAATTATAAATTCTAAATGGAGATCAGTGAGGGAAAATATATGACTAGTTAGTATCTGCTTGCATGCACAGTTTTGACTTTATAGACTATGAAGTCCATATATTCATCTAATTCATTTTTAAAGTACAGAATGTAGCTACATCTCTTGGGAAGATGATTTTATAATACTAAAAAGGTAGTTAAGCTTTCTTAATCTGCATTTTAAAGTTGCAGTAATGTTCTGAGTCTTCTTATTCTTAAGGTCTTGTCTAGGGTAGTTAGTCATTTTTACTGAAAAATGAATGCATTTATTAGAAACTTCGCTGGGTATAATTTTTAAAATAATACAAATATGTTGCAATAACAAAGACTCAACATAAAAGTGACTTAAATAAAATGTAAATTATTTCTCTCTAACATAGGAGTGAGAAAGTAGTCTTTCCAAGAATAATGAGTTAGCATCATGGAGTCACAAATACAGTTGCTAATATTTTATGGTTCTGCCTCTTCTATGATATAGTCCTCACTTATGTGGACCAATATGATTCATTCCCATACATGCACTCTTATAGGCAAAATGGAAGACAAGGAGAAAGAATGGTGTGATATTTTTTAAGGGTAAGATTTGAAATTTCTACTCATAAATACCTGTCACATCCATTGCCTATCACTTTATGAGGCTACAGTTAATTGGCTAAAGAATGTAGTCCTCATGTGCTTGTGCCAATTCCCACATACCAAGCTACAGTTTCTATTTTTACAGAAAAAAAGAGCAGAGAGTGCCTGAGCCCAGGGTTCGAGACCAGCCTGGGCAACTTGGCGAGACCTCATCTCTACAATAAATAAATAAATAAATTAGCGGGACATGGTGTTGTGTGCCTGTAGTTCCGGCTACTTGGAAGGCTGAGGTGGAAGGATCGCCTGAGTCCAGTTGGTCAATATTGTGGTGGCCGTGAGTGTGTCACTGCACTCCAGTCTGGGCTATGGAGTGAGACTTCAACTCAAAAAAAAAAAAAAAAGAGCAGAGAGATATTCAGTGGCAACTAGCGTTTCAATAATTCTTGTCTTGTGTTGAAAGTGATCTCTGAGATACAGGAACTGTCCTGTTTTGACTGGTAATTGGATGACACCTTGAAATTTTGCCAGTCTCAAACCAAGCCTTCATGGAAGGACTTAGTGTTCATATTGTTGAAGGGAAACGGTGCTTGTTTATGTGACTTGGAGAAGGATGTGATTTAGATTCTTCTCCATGTCCTAAAACAGGAAAGAAATTCTGAGTCATAGTGATACATAAAATAAATATTAAACTCATTTTGGATTCTGACTAGTTTTCTTTCAATTAGTTTATAAAAATAAAATATAAATTAAGATCACTTGTAATTTTTATAGAAACATTTCAAATATTTTCTGTTTTCTTTCTCTGGTCTTCATTATTATTATTATTATTATTATTATTATTATTATTATTATTGAGTTGGAGTCTCACTCTGTCGCCCAGACTGGAATGCAGTGGCCACTCCCGGCCACCGCAGCCTCGACCTGCTGGACTCCGGCGATCCTTCCACCTCAGCCTTCCGAGTAGCCGGAATTACAGGCATGCGCTACCACGCCCGGCTGATTTTTTGATTTATGGTAGAGATGAGGTCTCGCTGCCCAGGCGGGTCTCGAACCCGCGGGCTCAGGCAATCCACTCACCTCAGCCTCCCAAAGGCACGGGATTACAGGCTGAGCCACCCAGTCCGGCTTTGGTTTTCATTATTTTATTGTACTATCTATTCTAAAATAAAAGCATAAAAATAACTCTTTTAATGCAATCAGGGAATTAAAGGAAGTGTAATATATGTGATTGTCAAGGGGTTCTGGCATTCTTGTGTTGTGGATTTTCCAAGGGTTTCCCACAACCAAGACCAAAATAGGTAGGTGTGTTCCCACCTCAGCGTGCCTGGTAATGTGTTAGTATCTTGTGGTATCTGGTAAAATACTACTTACAAACCTAAACTGAAGCTAAACTGTGATCTTGCTACTTGTAACAATAGCAAGAGTGATCTTCCAGTGGGTTCCTACATCCTTCAACAAGAACCAACGTCTTCCCCTTTGCCCACTGAGCACTGACTGATCCTGGTTCTCCTTCTCTGACTTATTCTCTCCCCATTACCTAGCTTATTATAGCCACTTGTTCTTCCTCCTATTCCTGGAACATACCAACTCTTCCTGGAATTCTGCCTTAGAACCTTTGCAATTGTTGCTGCCTCTGCCCAAGATATTCTTCCATATATCTGTCTATACCTTTCTTTTTTTTTTCTTTTTTCCATATATCTATATCTTCATTTTGTCTCTGCTAAGCATGTTACTAAGTGAGAGTGCATTCCCTGAATACTCTATTTAAAATAATACATTCTTGTCACTCTGTGCCCACTTAACATATTCTACATCTTTTGTTTACTATCAATCATGCATTTAATTCATTGTTTGTCTTTTAATGTCTTTTGTCATACTAGATGTAATTCCCATGAAAGCAGTGAGCTTCCTCTTTTTTAAAAATTTTTTATTTAATGTATGCATTATAATTGTGAATATTTATGGAAAGCAGGGAGCTTCTTTTTAAAAAATTTTTTATTTAATGTATGCATTATAATTGTGAATATTTATGAAATACAATTTGATGCTTGAAAACATATATATGTTGTGTAATGATCAGGTCAGGATATTTAGCATGACCATCACCTCATATCTTTTCCAGCTATTCTAGGTATTTTGTAATATACACTACCTTACTGGTAATCATCCTCATCTACTGTGCAATAAAACATCATCAGAACTTATTCCTCCTATCAAATTATAATTTTGTACCCATTGACTAATTTTTTCTGTGTGTGTGTGTGTGTGTGTGTGTGTGTGTGTGTGTGTGTGTTTAAAATAAGCAAATATGTTAAAAGGGTAAAATAATATGACTGGTAGAATTTCTAATAGAAGGAAGCAGGTCATTTTACAAAACTTTCCTTGATGTTTAAGCCAACTAATAGATTAGTCTATACCTTTATGCAGCCATCAGAAATGTCTGCCTTTAATTTATTCCATCAAAGGCTTTGCCTGTTACTGTCTCATCCATCTTACAGAAAAATATACCCATGCAAGTGTCAGAACCAAAAACAGCTAAGGAAAAGTTATAATAAAAGGAGTTCTTGATAAAAAGTAGCACAGTACATGGAGAATTATTCTGTAACAGTGTCTCATTGTTTAGAAAACAGACCCTTTCTCCCGACTCTTCACTTTCCAGCCTCATTAATTTTGATCAGTAATAGATAAAACTGAAGAATGAGATACAAAAAGTTAGTAGTTCAGAGTGTTATAACTTTTTGACAATACTATGTCTTCACTAAAAGAGAGCAAAGAAAAATAGAGCTATTGCTGCAGAAATAGATTTCATAGGAATATCGGTCGCAGTTTCCCTAGGGACACACTAGCAGAAAATTGCAAGATATCATTTCAGTAAGGGATAAAAGTAATTCCAAAAGGTTTGAAGAAGCCAGACTATCTCATGATTCATTTATCAAAGTGCCTGCAGCTCCCATTTCAAGTCAAGTGAAACAACAATAAATATTTGCAAAGTAAATTAATCTATACCCAGAGATTTTCGTAAATAAAAGGTCAAAAACACAGTACAGTGCTTTTTAGCTCTTGTCAAATCATGTAAGTGAAACTTGATTGTAAAGGAGAAAAAAATAATAATATGAAAGAAATAAAAATATAAAGAACTGTTGCATAGAAGTTGGTCTTATTCATTGCATATGTATTCTCTGAATTCAATTTGATTTATAAAATGGCCACATAATGTAAATTGAAGCAGGCAATTAGTAACCAAACCATAAACCTAAAGTTTCCATTTTGATTAGTAGTGGAAAGAATAAAGGAGATTAAAATATTTAAGACCAGAAGAATCAAATGTTTAATTTTCTAAATTAGAATGTGAAGTTAGAAGAAATTTCAGTTGGCAAAGAACTTCTTCTAGAACGAGTTAAGGTTGATTTATTTAACTTGTTAATTAATTTATTTCTGTGTTTCCTCTTCCCCTGAATTGCCTAGAGTAAAAGCACATTTTCTAAAAGTTCACTGAACCATCTAACAAAAATACCTATTTTGAAACACTGTTTGTATGTTTTTTGTTTTTATATTTTCATTAAAAATCAAAAGAGTTTCCATAATATAAATTAGAGTTTGGCGCCAACTATACCAAAAAATAACTGAAAAAGTTACAATGTATGTCTTCAGCCTGAGATGTTTTCTTTGGTGCAGCACATACTTTGCACATAATTTATAAGTTTAAAATCCATGAAACAAAAATCTAGAGCTCTATGTATGGATTTAAACAAATCAACTTCAGGATAGTATTCATTATCCAGATTTGGGCTCATATCCTCATTTGTGCTATGCAGGAATCTCAAGCTCATCACATGTTAAGCTGAATTTTTTCCTGCTGTGTTTTTTATTTTATTTTATTTTATTGTATGAGATTGACTTAAGTCAATGTTACTAAAAGCTTAAAATGGTTCTTTTATATCCCACCAAGATATTCAAACAGTTCTATTTATATATCTAAAATTATTTGCTTTCCCCACTTTTAAGAAAATCCATTCCTAATGCCTCTGCACACATTTAAGTTTTTATCATTTCTAGACTTTTCCAATAACCCCTTAAATGTACCTGCCTCTGGTTGTTCTACACGCAAATCAATTGTCTTCCCTCAGGGAAACGGATTATAAATATAAAATCTTCTGATGTGAAAGCTCGATATCTTCCAGTAGTTCCCCATTAAAAAGCTGAAGTCCTTTAGGGCAACACCAACACGCTCCATGACTCGGGCCTTTGTTATTTATTATTTATTATTCCTCGAGCCCTGTGACTCCCTCCACATCCTCATGCTCTATTCACTGAATGATTCATGGCTCCATAGACATACCATACTGTTTCTTGACTTCACTCAAGAGTTTTGATGTGTGTTATGTATTTAGTGTATATCCTGTCTGAAATAATAATAAGTACTTCTGTCGTTCTTACTTTATACCAGTTCCTATTCTAAGCAATATGCATATACAAATGTACTTAAGTCTCACAAAAGACCTATGAGAGATGTGCTATTACTCCTTTTCAACACATACGGGAATGGAGGCACATATTTTCTAATTAATTTACTCACACGTGGATTGTAAATTGGGGGAACTGAAATATAAATCCAGGCAGTCTGGCTCTAGAGTTCATGCTGCTAAGTATTTTTAATTGGTTATTTTCATTGATTACCCTAAAACAAAACTCAATATCCTCATCTTCCAGAATAACTTTTATTTTCTATGAGTAAAGTTAGGTATGTGTTCTCTCTACTATAGTCCTTTAAAATTGAATTCGAGTTTCACTAAAATTGGAGCAAGCTTTTAGACTACAGACTATTGCATGAAATGTCAAATCTCTTGCATCTTTGTAACACAAGTATCTACAAGATTCCAAGCATAAAATTGATAAACATTTGTTAAACAGAATATCCTTATTGTTCTTCTAGAACATGTTGCATGAAAATCTAGAAAAAATAGGGTATGTTATTCTTCAGGGTGTCTCACTTAGCAAATTTTTTGCTTAAGCTAATTTTTGTTCTTATATATAAAGATAAAACTGATTACCCGCCTCACAACCCCATGTTGAGAAACAATTATTTAATACATGTGTTCATTACAAGACAAACACTAAACTAATAGATTGACTCTGTTCATTTTATTTTTGTTCTAAACAATTTTTAGTTATAGATATTGTGAGTCTAAAGCATTTAATTATGAGAATGTTTTATTATTAATGTCACTGTCATCGATATTTTTGTGCACTTTTTTCTTCATTTTGAAAAATACAACCTAATGAAACTATTTTAGAATTTGAAATATTGATTATTTTGACTCAAATTTTGTTGAGTTCCAGAAAAATTGCTTAAGCATTTTAGTTTTTTATCCTGTTGATATTCTAAAATGCCTAATTAAAAAAATGCAAAGAATCTCCTGAAAACAAGCACATATGCAAGAAAAAAAAGCATTACCCTCAAGGTAGAAATGACTGATACTATTAATTTTTCGGGTGTGTCAGTTCCAAGCCTACTCTGCTCCTGCTGGCAGCTATTCAAGGAGATTCTCTAGTAAATGTTTCATGCCTTCCTATATACCACATAGAAAGTTTTATTTATGGAGTATTTTTGACACATGTATTAACATATGTAAGTATTCTGATTTTTTGAATTAAATTAAATTTTACCTTATTTTAAAGATGTGGAGTACAATTCAGGATTAGATATACAGGTGTACATTGTACAGGTAAAATTTGAACTTCCCTTTGGTTCCCACTTTGCCTGGTTTGAGTTCAGGTACTCTTATTGATGTTGTGTCACCTCCGCCTCCCGGCAGTATCCCGCTAAGTACTCTAATCTTTTGCAAACACACACACACACACACACACACACACACACACACACACACACACACACACCACATACTATAAGAACATTTATAGCTAAAAAATGAAGAGATGACTTGAATAGAATTCCTGAATTCAATCTTGCCTTTGGCTTTCCCCATCCCCAGGTAATATGGCACCTAATATGGCTCTGGTCATTTGCCTCGTTCCTGTCTGTACATACTTGTTGGAAATATTCAATCTCAGATGCCCTTCTTTGTACTGAAAGAAGTTTCCTAATAAATATCACATATTTACAAGTAGTTGAGACTTGCTACTACCCCCAAATACTTATTTCTACATTTTTTTCCTATTTTCTTAGCTCAGAAAACCCATGGTTACTAATGCCATGATAGTTGAACATATATTTTGCAATCTTGTTTTTCAGTTGAAAAAATTTGATCCCTACTATCTCAGTGTTGGTCCTGTTCTTCTTCATTTCTTTCACTTCAGACTTTTCTGAACCTCTATTAAACAGACCTTGAACCTAAGATTATGACATTATAGTATGTCATGTTTTAGTCTCTCTCTCTGTCTCTCCGTGTCCATGCATGCACACATGCATGTGCACACACAAGGACAATGTAATTAGCAAACATCTAATTTTTGTTTAATATTATATAGTTCCAACATAAGTACACACATAATTTTTTACTTATCTAAACATGAAATTGCATTTAGATCCTTTATTTATTTTTAACAAGTATGTTATCATAATTTCTCTTGATGCTCAGTCATTTCCTAAAGATTTGTATCTCTTAGCTCATGATCCTGCTGAAAAACAACTTCTGACATAGCAAAAAAATTAATTATTCACTCAAAAGTTAACCCTGTAGCATGATCAAACTAAATATTACTATTGAACATATATAAAAAATAACTAAAGAACATATTTTTTATGTAAAAAATAGTTTTTTAGAGTCAGAAGTTCACTATTCTCTCGTCTTTACCAGACAAGCATATTTCCAATATTGATTTTATCTATTTTTATTTTTGTTAGTAGGAGCCTGACAAACTGGAAAAAAAAAAGCAATTAAAAATATGCTTGTGTTTGGGTGTTTTTTTTTTTTTTTTTTTTTTTTTGAGTTGGAGTCTCACTCTGTCGCCCAGACTGGAGTGCAGTGGCTCCCGGCCACCGCAGCCTCGACCTGTTGGGCTCCGGCCATCCTTCCACCTCAGCCTTCCAAGTAGCCGGAATTACAGGCATGGGCTACCACGCCCGGCTGATCTTTTGATTTATTGTAGAGATGAGGTCTCGCTGCCCAGGCGGGTCTCGAACCCCCGGGCTCAAGCAATCCACTCACCTCAGCCTCCCAAAGGCGCGGGATTACAGGCTGAGCCACCGAGCCCGGCATGTTTGGGTTTTTTAAAAAAAACACAAAAACAAACAGGCTATCAGTCAACATCAAACTCAAGGCAAAATACCTCCCCTGAGTTTTCCCAAAAATATGAGTATTATTAATACTTCTGAAAACAGAAGATTAATTGGCTGATTGTAACTCAAACTACGAACCACCCAAATGAATTACATAAAGGACAACAAAATGAAATATACCAAAGCACTCTCACATTCAGAAAGAAGAGCCTGCATGTAATTAAACTTTAAAGTTATACTATTAAAAACCTTTATTTCCCCAAGGTTGCATGCTTTTCCTTAAAAGTTGAGTTTTTGAAGGCACAATATCTTGATTATCTATCAAGTATACATATTTTTCATAAGTGTATGAGTGTCATAATACAGGTGAAACATTTCAAAAGAAAGTATTATTTTTCCTCTCAGAATAATTATATGTGGCAATGATACCAAAAATCTTGAAATATAAAATACAGTAAGCAATTTTAGCAAAAAATAACAATTAAGTTGAAAGAACTTATAGACTTATGGAAGATTCAATCAATTAATTGTTAAACTTTATTTCAGAAATATTATACAGTTTATGTGTATATTTTGTGTCAATTACTGAATAAGTAGTTTTATTTCAATCGTTTTATCTAACATTACCTGGAAAGAAAACCAAATCACACTCTCTCTTTTATATTCATTTTCTCAGATATTTATTAATTATATGATAATATTCACAAGTAACTGCACATTGCAAAAAGATTAAATAGCTATTACAAAATTCTTACTTGAGAGTACAATTTAAACATGTTTTTGACTTATACTAAAACACAGACAAATTTGATGAAAAGGGGAAAAGGTTAAAGTGCATATAGTGCCCTCAAAGGAAGAGGAGATATATTCCAAAGGATATGTGCTTTAATATTCACATATTTAAATTAATTTTGACACATGAGAGATGTTTGTATAATCTAGACAAAACATACGTTATACCATCTCACATTTTGGCTTTATGCAAAGCACTGCTTTTCGGCTTATAAAGTTAACCACTGCTGTCAAGGTTTGAATTTTTTTTTCTTTTAACCCAAGGTCTTATACTCAGATATTTAAACAGATTAAAATAAGTTAGTAATTTTAGAGGGGACTTACGTGGTATATACACTATATCATTATTATGATGACTGCCTCAACTACAATGTGTTTTGTTAGGTTATATTTTTATTAAATTAGAATAATATATATAATATTCTTTCTGCAGAAAAAACAACTTATATTTTAAGGCAGTTTTTGGAAAATAAACTAGAAAATAAAGTTTTAGTACAATTGTATTTAAACTTCAGCAAACAACTACATTTCTTCATTACAAACAAAAGCAAATACAGGGTCAATTGTATCTGTTGTTTTAGATAATCTTCAGGATAATCCTCAAAATGGAAGGTAGATTTTCTACAAGACCATATGTGTATTTATTATGGAAAATCTAAATAGTCCAAAGACATCTTGGTGACTTTTCTTGTTAATTTTTTATATAACATCAAATTATCTGTTTCCACTGACTTGTTCTATTTTATTGAAAACACTGCAATTTCTAAAATGGTCACAATCAGGCTTACAATCACTGTAGATGAAGTAACTAGTTGTCTAAAAGCTTAAAAGCCTCATCAAAGAATATAAATAATATCCAATAGTATCCAGGAAAAAGAAGACCAATAAACAATAAGGAATTTAACACTGAAAGTATTTCTAATAGATCTGTAAAGAAGTCAGAATTAACTTATCCACAATTTTAAAAGATATTTAGATATTTCCCCTAGCCTTTTTTATAAGCAAACTCATAAAGAAAGTACTCCTAATTAATAAGCACTTTTATAAATAAAGGCAAACATTTTCACTCTTAAGTAATAAGACATTTAAAGTTTATACATATATAAATTTTCTGATACATAAGAATAAAATATTCTCCTGTGAATAAAATTTTTTAGGAGCAAACCAAGTAAAAAAGCTACTAATTTTAGGTTGCCAATAATTTTGACCACTCATATACCTAATCCTAAATTGTACCCCACATCTTTAAAATAAAAAAATAATAATAATTTTAGCATGAACTTAAATAGCCAAATATCCCAACTATTTAACTTTTTCCTCTTTGGAACAAGAAAAAATTAAATGTTATATTTTGGCTGTTTTACATTTTTTGTAAAATACGCTTGTTTTCCTCCAGGACACATTTTTGTTATTATCTGAGTTCCCATTTTCAATGTTAGTATTTACTGCTAAAGGCATTTACTAGTAACGGTTATTCCCTTCTTGATGAAATAATGTGTGTGCAATCAAAATCTCTAACTCTGCTACAATTTATATTATTCTTATTAAATTTAAAATTGTTCATAATATTTTTTCAGGTGAAAACACCTAAGATAAAACTGTATGGATACTTGTTCAAATAGACTATTACATATTTAGAGGAAAAGAAAAATAGACTCCTTTAGCCACAAAAATATTTCACTTTAATATGTTAAAAATGCTATTGAACTGAAAGTTTATGTAATATTGCTACTATTGCATTGCTATTATACAATTACCTCTATTGTTATTATGCTTAGAAACACCATGATATAATAACTAATTCTATTAATGTGATATAACTTATGATGGATATATATATATATATATGTATATTTGTTTGTGTATACGTGTATGTGCACCCTTATTTTTGGAGCAATTAGTAATCGCTGTTTTAGAGCTATTCCAGACAGTGTAGCAAGTATGTACACATACATAAACCAAGTATTTCCTCACACCCTCATAATGTGGATGAAAGCAAGATCAGCAACCACTGAGGTAACTTGAACCCATAGCAGAGTTGTAATATTGTGCAATATTTGTCTAATTAAGATGAACATATTGAGAACATAGACAAAACTAACTATAAGTGTATCTTTTGTTTATTAAATACAGAATATTAACAAGGAATGAGTAAAAAATTGAGTTTAGATAGATATGAATAAAATTTTTCAAGTCTAAAGCTGGAATAGATTTCAAAGTGACAGGAAAATCAATAGTAAAAACACAATACTGGATAATTTTGATATTAGCTTGTCAATATTCATGCTAAATAAAGCAATTTAGCTAGATGTTAGCAGCTGGTTATTAAGAATCCTAGTATCATTGTAATGTTTTTCATGAGCAGAAACACTTCTAGCTATCCTACACTTTAACTAGATGAAGAAAAAAAGTCAAAAGCCAAGTGACATTTCTTTGATAAAAACAAGTTACGCTGAGATATTTTCTTCCGTAAACACTTACCAAATTACCTTCAAGAAAACACAAGTGGAAATAAGAAGCTAGCTGTTAGACTAGTTAGATGAAATACCACAGAATAGTCTTGATTCATTCTGGATTAATTTACATCATTTATTAACCTCTTTTTATTTTCTTCAAATAACCAAGCTATACTATTTCTTGCATCTAAGAATAAATATATACACAGCACGTAAGAGTTCTTCAAGCCAGGCTCGGTGGCTCAGCCTGTAATCCCGCACCTTTGGGAGGCTGAGGTGAGTGGATTGCCTGAGCTCGCGGTTCGAGACCCGCCTGGGCAACTTGGTGAGGTCTCATCTCTACAATAAATCAAACAATTAGCTGGAGGCGGTAGCGCACGCCTGTAGTTCCAGCTACTTGGAAGGCGGAGGCGGAAGGATTGCAGGAGCACAGCAAGTCGAGCCTGCGGTGACTGGGAGCTGCCACTGCACTCCAGTCTGGGCCACAGCGTGAGACTTCAACTCAAAAAAAAAAAAAAAAAAAAGAGTTCTTCAGACAGCAATTTTATTTTCTTCAGGTACCATCTGTAAAAGAGAATACATTTGTCATCTTCTCTTTCTCTCTCTCTCCCTCTCTCGCTCGCTCGCTCTCTCACAAATTAAATCATTTTCCCAAATTTTCATTAACAGATAAATAATATTATTAAATATATTTGTTTATTTACTCATCTGTTGACATTGGTCAGAATATTCTACTCTTCTTTTTTTGGAATGCTTAACTCAGGAGATTGTACTTTAACAAACAGACATAGATTCAGGAAAATAGTGTTATAAAAATTATGGTAATGAAATATGCTTCATTGAGGTACCAAACTAGTTTCTGATGATCAAGAGTCAATGTTGCTTATTGGATATGCAATAGAAGGGAAATTATTAAATGTGGGTTAAAATTATCAACATTTGTGTTTGATAATACACTTTAGTAAGCAGTTCTAAAAGCTATTTGAGAAATCTTTGGAATCAGAAATGTCGAATAGAAGAGCCTCGAATTTGTGAATAATCAACTCTGTAGTTACTGTACTGATCATAAGAAGAATCATGAAAGAGAATGTGAATATGTTAATTTTAAAGATTCCATAGTTATTTTTTTTTGAAAGAAAAACTCCAAAATCTGACACTAGCTTTAGGCAACAAATTGAATATTCATTTATAGATGAGAGAACATTTATATGTAACTGAACTATTCTGAAATCCTAAATATTTATGATTATCTTCAAGGCATTATTAGGTTTTCTCTCCACATTATTATGTAATGATGTTAACTTTATAATGGCTTATATTTATTGCTAAAATGATAAAAAGATTTTGGATTTAAATATATGTTGCATAATTATCTACATGCTTATAACCAGTCATAATTTGGAAACAATTAAAATAAGAAGTTCATGGGAATGTAATTTTAATATCAAGAATATTATACCTATTAAGATTTATATATGCATAACTTTGTCAAAATTAAAATTTGACGACTGAGGCATATTACTGAAGCTTGATGTTTCTTATAATTTTCATTATGTGATGCTATTGCCTGGATTTTTAGCCATGGATAACATTTTTAAAAGTCTGACAATAAATACCTTATTGTGCCTCTACACATCATTATAACTGACCACATAATCATCTCAACTCCACATAATCATCAATCAAAAAGGTGGTTTAACTTATTAAATCTAGGGGGACTTATTTGACAGGATGTGGATTAGTTCATAGCTATTCAAGATATTTCTAATACTGGCACAATACTAAATTGGTTATTAATTAAATAAGTTTTCATGATTCAGGGAATGAATACCCAAGACATTAACAAGCTTATTTTAACTCAGGATTTGAAGGTTTTAAAATTTTGTTTATTTGTTGGTTGGTTTATTTTACATTAAGATGGAAATAGGGTCTTCAAAAATTGAAATCTGACAAAAAATGCTGGATTATCAAAGTTGAATGCTGAATGGATGATCTGAGAAAATAAAATCTACAAAAATATAGTCTCTGCATTAAAATAAGTCAAGATGCATTGTTGTTTTGATGGTAATGATAGTGACTAAATTTACCAGCTACTCATGATTTGCCAACCGCTTCAAGGAAAGAAAAGGACAATTTTTATTTTTTTATGAGTTTACATCACAAAATCTAAAATAAATTTCAAAAGCAAGGGAGATAAGTATGTGAACCATGTTTATAGGTAAACCTTTATGATTGTAATGTTTAATATAAAATTTTTTTTTTGTTTTGATTTGCTTTATTTTGGGGGATGAGGCTTTGTGCTAGTTATAATGCCACTGAGGCTCCTTATCTATCTCCTTAAGAAAATGCTTCCATCAATTTAAAAACATTAAAATAGCAATTAAGGAATAAAAAACTAGAAGAAATGATAGACCTGTTAAAGTTGACTGCTATTTTACTTTTCTTTCATGATTTTTCAGTGTGATTTTAATCACACTTTTAATGAAAAAAAATCTATGTTGTAGTCTACATTAAAAAGACATAGATGCTTAGTCTAAAGTTCTTTAAATGTACATAAATATATTTTAGTGCATTACAAGTACTAAATATGACTTTTTCTGATTATTTAAGTAGAGCTGTGCTGCCCGATATTGTAGCCATGATGTATATTATTTTTGGACTAAATAATTAATTCAATTCTATTAAAATTAATTTCCTCAGTCACGCTAACCATACTTCAAGTGCAGCATAGGCTACGAGTCACTGATGGCTAGCATACAAGACCAAGGATATAGAAATTTTTCCTATGAACAGATATAAGGAGTAAGTTTCAAAATAATGCACTTAAGAATTATGTTCCGAAAGAGCGTCACATTTCTCATTTTTGAAGATTATTCTTTTTTTCCCGTCAATACCATTCATGCTAGTTGGATAGGTACACAGTCTGAATGTTTTCAAGGAAAGAGAGAAAGTATATACAGATAGTTATCAAGATTATACAGGTATTTATGAAGGTATTTATCCATCTTTCTTTCATTCTTGATGGCAATAATGCCACGTAACCATCCACAATATGTACTTTATATAACTTTTATATCTTTAAAACTCTGAAATTTGTGAGCACGTTTATACAAATGTAAAGTTCTTCACTCTTCACACATAACTGCAAAGGAGAGATTTTCTTGTTCCCAAATCTCATTAAAATCATTGTAGAGGGATTTTATTTTATTTACATATTTATTTATCTATTCATTTATATTTTGAGTCAAAATCTCACTCTGTCACCTGGGCCGGAATGCAGTGGTTTAATCACAAGGATCATGCCTCACAGCAGCCTCAACTTCTTCGGCTCAAGCTCTCTTTCCAACTCAGCATCCAGCATGTGGAGTAGCTGGGACTAAAGGCATGTGCTTTCTTTTTTTCTTTTCTTTTCTTTTCTTTTCTTCTCTTCTCTTCTCTTCTCTTCTCTCTCTTTTTGTTGTTGTTGTAGAGAGGAGGTTTCGCTATGTTGTCCAGGCTGGTTTCAAATGCTTTGCACTTTGGCTTAAGCACTTTGCTCTCCTCACTCTGGTAGAAGGATTTTAAAAAGAATTTTAAAAAGAAAAAAAAGATTTAGACCTATTGAAACTTGAAAGAATATTCAAAAAAGCTGGGTTAAAGGAAGAGCTTATATTATTGGAGTCAATATATCGACATGCTATTAAATTTAAAAAGTGATATTTTATCTACTTAAAAATGTATCACTAAGATTTAAGACCTTATAAGTTATTTAGATAATATGGTAGTAATTGTATCATAACTGTGATGTCTAGATAATTTAAATTTATTACTCTAATCTCACAATAAATATCCTTTTAAATTAGCTGTACCATGTATCATACAAAAAGTGTTTCATTTGTAGAAATAAACATTTATGTAAAAACACAGTCATGTGCTGCGGAATGATATTTTAGTCAGCAATGGCCCACTTATACAACAATAGTCCCATAAGAATGTAATACTATATTTTTATTGCACTTTTCTGCATTTAGATATGTTTAGATATATAAATATTTAGCATTTTTATTTTAATTGCCTACACTATTTAGCAAAGTAATATGCTGTACAGATTTGTAGCTGAGGACAATAGGCTATACTATTTAGCCTAGGTGAGTAGTATGACATACCATTAGGTTTGTGTAAATAGACTACGATATTTGCTCAATGACAAAATCTCCTAGAGATGCATTTCTCAGAACATATTCTGGTTGCTAAATGATGCATGGTTATAATTGTGTGTGTTCAGTAGAACAATGATTGCCAACAATGTTATCCCTCTAACACCCAGAACTAATGAATAAGTAACCTTACATATATCCAAAGGGACTTTGCAGATGGGATAAAGGGTACAGCTGTTGATGGGGAGATTATTCTAGGCTTACCTTTAACACAGGTGAACGGGCAATATTAATTTGACGATTGACCGCATAGTCCTGAAAAAGCAGCCCACTAAGTTTTACTTTGATACGATAGAGTATAATAAGGTAATATGGTTGAGAGTGCCTGCATTTTGGTAGCATCTAGAAACAATGAATTAATATAGGTTTTAACAAATTATTTTTTGAAGAAAGGAACTCTGAAAGCAACGATATAATATGTAACAAAACATTTGGATTGAAATATTTTACATAAAAATTACCATTAATTGTTTTATTTAACACACTTTAATCTGAGATTATGTGGTATATCAATACCAGTATCAATATTTACTATTTTGTTTTTCAAATAAAAATATTATACACTAAACCAAAGAATCTATGGAAGTAGTCACTTTTTCAAAAATATAAACCATAAAATGCAATTCTAACAAATACTACAGGTAAGTAAAAAATAAAATACTGATAACTTATTTAAAAATAAAATTTCTAGAGAAGTACTAGCATGTTATTAAAAACAAATGACTTAGAAATTGATTGAAACATAAACAAAGTTATTTTTAACATACCCATAATTGATATAGAGGTGTTTTCTTGCTTTAATGCTTATGGCAACATGCTATTCTTATTATATAGGAAAATTTTTTTGGAAAATAAATATACATACAATACAATAAAATATTGTATTAATCCTTATTTCAAAAATGATAAATTTTAATCATTTTAGTATTCATTTTATTTTTGAATAAAACTATAAAAATTTTGCTTATTCACTTGTAACCCATGGAGCTCACTCAGGATGCCACAACACAGTAACTACAAAGGTCTGTTCTAAATACACTCAGGTAGTTGGGTGATGTTCTGAAGAAAACTAGTTGTATGTAAGATCATTTAGCCTGAATGTCTCAAATAGTGAATGGTTAATTTACATTTTAGGCGAGCACGTTGAAATAACAGATATTTCAGCTAAGTTTAGTAAATGTGAAATAACTGGAGATTAGAGATTTTTGTTGCCAGGGATAGTGTTACTATCTGCAGGAAAATCTACAATACACAGACCTCAGTAGTCACTGAAGTTATCTGGGATTGTGGTTAGGATAGTAGAAGAGAAAGAACATGAGTTCTGTCTGAAACTTCAGCCTGAAGTTTTAATTTATGCGCTTAAAAAAATTGTCACTGAATTTTATGCTGTTAAAACTGATGGATTTTTTTGTTTTAGGTATCAGTGTCCCAAACTAGGCTGTGTTTTGAACAAAAGTTTCATTCACCAATCTATTATAATGTATGATTTATATTATTTGTATAGTTTGGGTCTCAGCCTCTCTACAAGATAAGATGGCAGCAGGAATCCTGATCGCAGAATGAGGACTTTACACAATAAAAAGCTCTGAGTCTGCTCAAAATAGCACTATGGAGCATGATGGGAATAAATTAATCAGGAAAATGGTGCCATCACATATACATATATATTTTCAAATTTCCTGAATGTAAGACTGTGTATAAATTTTAGCTCTTTGTGTGATGCAGCCATGTAATTGGATCTAAAGGGATTTAGATTAGGCTGGATTAGGGAACTGGTAGAAGTTATGGAAGACATCTAGGGAGAAGCAGAATAAACATTTCCTATTAAATTAAATATTAAACGGTTTAAGACGAAATGTATCCATCATGGATTCTATTTCTTCCATGTTGCTTTCCTCTTGTGTAGAAAAATCACCTTACTACTGATATCTCAAGCAACATTACTTTGGTGCTTTTCCAAAGCCAGAACTGTCTTCTGGTTTCAGAATTTCTATTCCTTATCACTAAGGAAAACTTGATTCTTCTGGATCCTATTGTCTTCAGGTCATCTCCTGATTGCTAAGTTGGTGGTTCATTAATTTGGCAAATGAAAATGTTGCAATGCTGACTCAAATTCACTTACGTTTTTGGACTTCTAAACTAAATTTGTAACAGATCCTATGGGAATTATAAAGAGAAGGTGTGAATCTAATTTTCCAATGGCTAAACTAACTGGTTTGGTGGCCATTTCTTTCTTCTCTCTTACATTAGATAAAGAAAGAGCCTGGAGGGAATGGCTTTCATTAATGTGTTTTTTAAAAGTGCAAACTATCCCACTGTTCCCTCTCTTTGAGTTCATATAAATAGAGCACTATAATGCAGTTGTTTATGGCTCAGTCTTGGGAGTCAGATTGGTCTAGGGCCTTGCTCATAAGTGTTCTTTATTGAATGTAGCAGTTACTAAACTGTACGTTTGTAATTCAATTACTGCTTTTTTTTCATTAATGATCTCACACAGGAGAAGGTGTATAATTAGAAGAATTGACAGTTTAAATAACTGTACTCTGCTTATAATGAAAAATAGCCATTAATGGATTTAAGTAATGGTGTATATGTATGTGCATGCATGTGAGTGTTTAAATATTAACACGTGAAAGTATTCATATAACTAGAATACTAGTAAGAAATTTTCCATAAACTTGACATGTCTAGAAAATTCCAGTACATTATCTCTTCTACTAGTCGCCAATGTGCCTAGTGAATGCAAATTTAATTAAAGTAAATCATTAACATTTTCACAGCAAGTGTAATCATAATCTCTGAAGTAATTTATTAATTTTTATTACTTAGACATTATCTAGAAATGTCTTCAGATGTGTGTAAAGCCCTTTGAAAGAGATCACATTTTGTAAAATTACTCCGAATAGGCCAAAACAGTTATTTAGGACTGTTGTTCCAAAACCTTTGTTATTACTGAAGATTTATCTGTGCCATGGTCAGTCTATATAAATACAAATCATTAAGGTAGAAATTTGCTTGAAGGCAGCAAATAGTAAACATACTGTCCTCTTTCCCTTTACATCGTTTTGAAAACCAAACAGTAGAGATAAAAATATTTAGCCCTGCATTTAAAATCATAATTCAAATTCTAATGGAAAAAATCAAGAGAGAATTTATATTTTGAACTAACATTTTCATTTTCCTATTATTCTCAAATTATTTTTAACATCGTAAGTACATGGCTACTTGGTATTAAAGGGAAAAATAAATAATTCGAAGGATCTTATGAAACTGACAAAAAATAAACTGTTAAGATTTTGTTATTAAGAAGTGACTAAGCCAGGTTCGGTGGCTCAACCTGTAGTCCCGCGCTTTGGGAGGCTGAGGTGAGTGGATTGCCTGAGCCCGTGTGTTGGAGATCCTCCTGGTCAACTTGGCGAGACCTCATCTCTACAATAAATCAAAAAAAATCAGCCAGGCATGGTAGCGCGTGCCTGTAATTCCGGCTACTCGTAAGGCTGAGGCGGAAGGATCGCCGGAGCCCAGCAGGTCGAGGCTGCGGTGGCTGGAAGCGTGCCACTGCACTCCAGTCTGGACAACAGAGTGAGACTCCAACTCAAAAAAAAAAAAAAAAGTAACTAAAATGAACTCAAATTGTTATAATATTAAATATAGTCTGAGTAATTTATTACTGTATAAGAAATACCAATTGCTAATCAACAGATAAAATGTCTTGATTTAAAACCAAAATATTTTTATTTTTTGCATTTGTTTGATGTAGGAGATCACTGTTGAATTCCTGAAATCACAGATCAGTTAGTTATCTTTAATTAGCAAAATTACATATCCTCCCAAAAAGAACAATGTATTCCTGCTAAAACATAGTCACTGTTCTACATCCTTGGATCCTTAATTTCAGAGAAAGTAAACTTTTCTGTATTATAAGATGAGACTGTTGAATGGCAGTTTTCTTTATTCTTTTTTCATGTCCAACTTATGACTCCTGCTTCATTGGAGAGTGGAATTGGGGAATATCAAGGGGATTTTTTGTGATTTCAAATGATGCACTGTCTGTAACAAATGTATTAAGCCTTCAGTTCTCAGATCTATTGGAGTCAGCAGACTTAAATTTCATATATATCTATGGCCCAGAGACACCGAAAAGCACTATCAGTGAGAAACCTTCAACTCCAAATATTATACTTTTAAGATTTTCTAGTTATTTTCTAAATAATTTATTGATGAATATAAAAATGGAATTAGCCTTCATATAGGAGGATATTTTAGGGACCCACCAGGCAAAGACAAATTTGGCTTTAAAATGTGGGATACAATTTTTAAAAGATAGGGAATAATATGTGAATATTATTTGTATGTTTTCATTTTAAGTTTTTCTTTCCTGTTATTGATACTCAATAATTTATTCTTAATACAGTTTTTCATGATTAAGTGATCTAGTGAGAAAGACAAAAATGTTAAAATTATCTAGCTAATGTTAATGCTTACTTAAAAGCTGATCTTTATAAAAGTGAAACTTAGGGGAAAATAAAATAAATACTATTACACTTTTAGGACAACAGTAAAACTCCTTGCATCTACAAATGGCAGTAAAATAAAATTCCCTCTACCATTGTATGACTGAAAATATAAATGCTATGCACATACCTACATCTGATCTTAGCGAAAAATCATTGAGAAAGTCCCAGCTCCAAAACCCAGGAACACCATGCCTACCAAAAGACTTAATCAGAACCATAGAGAGCTTCTCATTAACCCCTCAGCCAGGCTAACAATGTTAACTAAACATCACAACAATCAATCAACTGTTGTCGGAATAAGGGCAACAACACAACAACATAGGGAGAGATCCTCTTTAAGGGAAAAAAGCTAATACTGAGGGCAGACCGACATTGAAAAAAAATCCCGAGGTCAACCACTCCTACTATAGACACAAGATAATAATAGAGAAATCAAAAGCCAGTTGATACATTAAAGGTCACAAACCAGCTCAATTATTGCACTAAGTACTATAAATTATAACAAAAGTGTATCAATAAAACAACGAATTGATATTATTTATTAAGCATTTATCAAAAATAAATCAGAGTAATCAGTTTGCCAAAAATATAAATTCAAACTTTAGAAGTTCAATATATTAATATACAGTTCATATTTTTTATAACTTTTAAATATTCATATAAAATAAAATATGAAATTTTAAAATAAAAATTAAAAAAAAAATTTTTGTAGAAAATGCTCAGACCTGTAAAACATGTGGAGCCTGTTACCACCAATCTGATCTGTGTCTGTATTGATTTACCTATTCTAGATGTTTTGTATGAATGAAATTATACACTATATGACCTTCTGTGGTGGACTTCAGTCATTTAACCTACTGTCTTTGTGATTCACCATCATTGTAGCACACATCAGTGCTTAACTCTCTTTTATGGGAGTAATACTGAATTTCTAGATATTACCAACATTTGCTATTTTCTGTGATTTAAAAAAAATTATGGCTATTCTAACCGGGTGTGGTGGCTAATCCCTATACTCCCAGCTCTCTGGGAGACCAAGGTGGAAGTACTGCTTGAGCCCAAGAGTCCAAGAGTTTGAGACCAGTCTGCATAACAAAGCAAAATCTCATCACTACAGATTTTTGGTTTGTTTGTTTTGTTTTTTGTAGAGACAAGGTCTTTTTATGTTGCTCAGGCTGGTCTTGATCGCCTGGGCTCAGGCAATTTTCCTGCCTCAGCCTCCCAAAGTGCTGGGACTACAGGTGTGAGCCACTGTGTCTGGTTCTTTTTTTTTTTTTGAGTTGGAGTCTCACTCTGTCGCCCAGACTGGAGTGCAGTGGCCGCTTCCGGCCACCGCAGCCTAGCCTGCTGGGCTCCGGCGATCCTTCCGCCTCCGCCTTCCGAGTAGCCGGAATTACAGGCATGCGCTACCACGCCCGGCTGATTTTTTTTGATTTATTGTAGAGATG
This sequence comes from Cephalopachus bancanus, assembly GCA_027257055.1. NCBI lineage: Eukaryota > Metazoa > Chordata > Mammalia > Primates > Tarsiidae > Cephalopachus > Cephalopachus bancanus. The sequence goes on from JAPVLO010000131.1 coordinate 7,708,948, forward strand.
AGGTCTCGCTGCCCAGGCGGGTCTCGAACCCGCGGGCTCAGGCAATCCACTCACCTCAGCCTCCCAAAGGCGCGGGATTACAGGCTGAGCCACCGAGCCCGGCTTGTCTGGCTCTTATATATTTTTGTTTCATTGATTATTTAGTCTTTTTGTTGTTGAGATGTAAACATTCTTTAAATGTTCTTGATACTAGACCTTTATCAGACATATGATTTACAATGTTTTCCATTCTATAGGTTGTCTTCTTATATTTTGTATTGCTTCCTTTGTTGTACAGAGTTTTTAATTTTCTCAAAGTTCAATACATTGTTTTTTTTTCTTTGTTGCTTTTATCTTTGGTGCCAAATCTAAGAACATACAGCTAGATCCAAGATCGTGAAGGTTTACTCCTTTGTTTTCTAATAAGAGTTTTATAGTTTTAGCTCTTACATTTAGGTCTTCAATCTATTTTGAATTTTTATATGTATTATGTGGTAGGGGTCCAACATTTTTGTTTTGCATGAAGATGTCTAGCTATTCTGGACATTAAAAAAGACTGTTGTTTCTCTGTTGAATGCTTTGGCACCCTTGTGGCAATAAATTTGTTTTATTTCTGCACTCTAAATTATATTCCAATGATCTATGTACCTATCCTTATGCCATAACACAATTTTGTTATTCAGTAATGAGTACTGAAATTAGTAAGCACGAGATTCTTAACTTTGTTATTACTTTTCAATATTATTTTATCTATTCTAGGCACCTTGAATTGAATTTTTATCCAATTATATTTTTTATTATTTACTCTTAATAAATGGGCAACATGAAAGACAGGAGTGTAAGTAAGAGAAGTAAGGATGGGAAGGAACTAAAAGATATCAAAGATAATACTTAAGGAAGAAGAAAAATGTAAATGCTGTATTGAATATTCATAGAGGAAAATATATACTGTCCCCATAAAACAAAAATAGTTCAATATAAAGGTAGAACATTCTTAGAACAAGAAAGAACTCCGAGAAATTAAAAATAGAGAACTGAATAAAAAATGCAATAGATAGGTTTTAAGATAATGTTGAGGATATCAGCCAGAGAAAAATGAAAAGACATCAGGGCATCAATATGATGTTCTATTAATGAATTGACACCTTTTTTTTTTTTTTTTTTTGAGTTGTAATCTCACTCTGTCGCCCAGACTGGAGTGCAGTGGCCGCTTCCGGCCACCGCAGCCTCGACCTGCTGGGCTCTGGCGATCTTTCCGCCTCAACCTTCCAAGTAGCCGAAATTACAGGCATGTGCTACCACGCCCGGCTGATTTTTTGATTTATTGTAGAGCTGAGGTCTCGCTACCCAGGTGCGTCTCGAACCCGCGGGCTCAGGCAATCCACTCACCTCAGCCTCCCAAAGGTGCGGGATTACAGGCTGAGCCACTGAGCCCGGTGGAATTGACACCTTTATCACTGAATAATGAAATTATTTATCTTTTGTAACCATTGTGTGCTTAATGTATATTTTGTTAGCTACGAGCAAATTTCTATTTTTGTCACAATTTAGATTTATTGTGTATTTTTTAACAATCTATTGTAGCTTTTAAAAAATGTTTTCTTTTACTCGTGTGTATGGTTTGCATGCTACCATTTCAGTATCAGACTATTCTGGTTTGGCTATATGTATTGATCTCCACCAGTGAGTTTTACTTTTATATGTATTCATGATAGTAGGTACCATCCTTTCATTTCTTCTTGAAGGACTCCCTAAGCATTTTTTGTAAGATAGAACTAGTAATAAATCCTCTCAACTTTTGCTTGTGTGCGCGTACACACACACACACACACACACACACACACACACACACACACACACACACACACAGTTATTTCTCCTTCATTTCTGAAGAACAGATTTTCTGGCAATATTATTCTTGGTAGGCAGTTTTTTTATTCTTTTTTTTTCCTCTCAACACTTTGAATGTGTTGTATCCCTCCTGACCACCAGATTCATTTCCTTCTGACCTACAGATTTTTTCCTGAGAAAATATACTGATAGTCTAACGGAGGTTCCTTTTTTGTGACTTGACAATTTCTCTTGCTGTGTTTAAAATTCTTTCTTAGTTCTGACTTTTGACAATTTGATTATAGTGTTCCTTTTGAGAGGATCTCTTTGGGTTGAATTTTTAGGACCTTTGAATTTCATGAATCTGGATGTCTGTATCTCTCCCAAGACCTGGGAATTTTTCAGCAATTATCTGATCAAATAAGATTTCTGACCCTTTCTCTGTTTCTTTTCTTTCTTAAATTCCCATAGTGTGAATATTTGTTTACTTATTTGTGTCCCATAAGTTTTTAGCTATCTTCAATTTTTTTCACTATTTTCCCTCTGACTGAATTATTTTTAAAAACTTATCTTTAATTTCACTTATTTTTAATTTCTTTCTTCTACTTTATGTAGTCTGATGTTGAGCTTCTCATTTGTGCTTTATATTTCATTGACTGAATTGTTCAGTTCTAAGATTTTTGTTTGGTTATATCTATCTATCTGCCTGTCTATCTATATATCTTTATACATATGTTGAATTTATCATTCAGCTGATGAATTGTTTTATTTTATTTTATTGAATTGTCTATTTGTATTCTCTTGCATTTCACTGAGCTTCCTTAAGATTTTTATTTTGAATTTCTTATCAGGCAATTTGTAAATTTCCTTTTCTTCTGAGTCAGTTACTATAGGTTTATTATTTCTTTGGTAGTATCATGTCTCCTTTATTTTTCATATTTATTGTGTCCCTGCATTGATGTCTGCACATTTGGTAGGGCTATCACCTCTTCAAAATTTACAAATTTTTTTTGTAGGAAAAGACTTTCCCTTACAAATGAACCCGAAGGTGCTGGTTGGGCAGGGTGTGGTGGTTCTTATTCAGTGTGGGTAGAGAGGTATAGTATACACACAGCTTCTTCAGTTGTGATTGATATTAATAATGACTGCAAGTTCCTTAATGGTCTAGGCTGCTGAAGCTTGTGGCAGTGGCAGTGGCTGTGGCTATGTAGGATATTAGGGCAAGTGCTTTAGGGTTCGTCCTGGTCTTGTTTATGTGCACAGTGGGGATTCTTAGCTGGAATTTCTCTCAGATTAAGGAAAATATGATTCACAGGCAGCTACAGAGGCACTTGGATCCAGGGAATATGTTGCAGGAGCAGCTGTAGAAATGATTTCCTAGGCTCAGTGTCTTGTGAAATTGACACCTGAGAATTGAGACACAGGTTCATGCTCCGCATTGCACATATGGATGCAGTCCTGTCATAAGCTGAGGTCAGTTACTCTAAGATACACCCATCAACTTGGGCCCAAAGCTGTGGTTCTACCTCTGGGTACAGGGCACAGCACTGGCATGGCACTAGGGAAGAAGAGCTGCTCTTGATAGTACTGCCCTGGGGAAAAGGACATGAGGACATGCTACAAATCATGATCCTGAGACATCAGGGCAATGAGGTAGCTTGGACTCCAGGAAACGAAGTACCACGCAGTGGTAACTCTGAACCACTGCATGGTACTCAGCTATGGAAGCTGAGTATGGCTTGTGAGTCCAGGTGCCATAGAAGCAAGGACCCAGGAATGGCAAGGTGCTGCTGTGTCTTGTGTCTTGAAGGGTGGAAAGCAGCACAGTGGAGCTTGTATTGTGAGAGCTTAGTTTAGTTCCAGATAGGTGGGGTGCTTTGACAGGTCATCCGACAGGGCAGGTGGACAGCTCAGCCAATGCTCTAAATCTCTGGGATGTGAATAACTGCCTCTGCATGGGCTAAGCAAGTGTGGCTACAAGGATTAGCAAACCTATGGATTCCTGAGAGTGGGGCACTGTGTCCGGTGTGGTTTTGGGATGTGCAATTGCTTATGTGTGCTGAGGGCTTGGAGTCTCTGGAGGAAAGGTTACTGTCCCACCTGTGGCATTGAGGAGAGTGGCTAATGCTCCAATGTGAAGGTGACGACATTTTCAAGGAGCAGGGCATTGCAGCTACTTTGGAACTGGAGTCATGACTTCTCTGATGTCTCAGAGACTTAGTTCTCTGGGCAGTTGGGTGCTGCTTATACCATAGAGACAGGGGTATGATTACTACGGTGTACCGAATGCCTGAGGTCCCTAGAGGACAGAGTTCTGCCTCAGCTGTCATACTGGGGATAAACTTGCTCTGATAGCTTGAGATTCTGAATCCTTCTATTTCAGCCTTAAGGGGAGGGTGCACAATGACTGGGATGGGGAACTGAGTAGTGCAGAGAGTGTGGTCCTAGGGATAGGTCATAGCAGCAGATCTGTTTAGAAATAGCACACTACTAGATTGTTATGGTGCAGTGGAAGCTAAGTCAGTGCAGTGGTGCAGGGATGGAGGGATGCCATGGCTATTTTTCCCCAAAGCATGACTCATTATAGCAGTGACTACGATTCCAAGATGGTGAGGAGCAGTAGCAGCACAAGCCACCTTAGCCATGGGGCAGACAGCATTAGCCCCTTCTCTAGAGGTGGTCCCTGAGTCTGTCTTCAATTTGGTTTGGTGCCTGTGACCACTTCAGGAATCTTCACCAGCAAAGACTTCCAAGCTCTGCAATAGGGATGGGGAAAGAATTACTGGGATCCTTTTGTTTAATTTTTTTTCCTACAGGGAGAAGTCCCTACTGGTTCATAGCTAATACCAATGAGGGATGGGGTGGTGAAGGAAGATGTTTCCTTCCTTTTTATGTGGCCACCCTGGGTTTCTGTGCATTATAGGATATTTGCTTTTTCTTTTATGTTTTACAGTGCTCTCCTTTAGTTATTTTGGTTGAAATACTGTTGCTTATTCATTGTTTTGGGTTTTGTGGGGGCAAAGAGGAAAAAACTCCAGGAGCAAATAGTCAGCCACTGCGTGATGCCACTCTCAAAGACAATCTTAAGAGAATGAAAACACTGGCAACTATTTCTAGATTACAAAGTATTACACAAAAATAAATAATAAGAAAATGAATGGCCTAATAAAAATTGGCAAGAGATTTTGAGACACTTAACAAAAGATTTATAAGTAGTTACTAAACAAAATGAAAAGATGTTGAGCATAATTAACCATTAGAGAATTGCACTTTTACATGTCAATGAGTTATCCCTACATACTTACTAAAGTGAATACAATCAAAAATTAATTAGAATAAAAAGTTGAAAATACTAAGTTTTTTAAAAAGAAAATATGTTAAAATAATACTCAGATTGCTGGCAGGAATGCAAAACATACAAGCACTTTGATAAACAATTTGTCTCTTAAAAAGTTCAACATAAACTTATATGTGACCCAGCAATCCTTTCCTTGAATTTACCCAATGGAAATAAAAATGTATGTTCTCATAAAAATATGTAATTGATTATTTAAAGTATCTTTATTTATAATTGCCCACATCTGGAAACAGCCCAAATGTTCCTCAACTGGGGCTTGGAAAAACACACTACAATAAATCAATACAATGGAATTTCTACATAATAACAAAAAAGGAATAAACTACTGATATACATGGTAGCATGAATGAATCTAAAATGCATTATACAGAGTTTTAAAAGCTAGATTCAAAGGCTATAGACTGTTATTTCATTGTGACGGCATTCATGGAAAAGCAAAATTATTGTGACAGAAAACAGCTCAGTGATTCCCAAGAGCCTGGAGTAAAGAGTTGATTACAGAAGAGTGACCCTGAAGCCTCTACCATTCCCCTCAGCTGACTAAATTTTAGATAGGTTTCTTCCTGACTATAGGCCTGTGACCTCCTTTTTCTTAGAGCATTTACTTAAAAAAAAAAAAAAAAACTTGATGATATGAATTCTTTCTCATCCTTTTGAGATGTAAATCTTCTCCCAGAAGCCTCTTGCTGTTTTTACAAACTAGGTATATCTTTCTCAAGGACCTGAGAGCCATTTCTTTTTTTTTTTTTTTTTTTTTTTTTTTGAGTTGAGGTCTCACTCAGTCGTCCAGACTGGAGTGCAGTGGCCGCTACCGGCCACCGCAGCCTCGACCTGCTGGGCTCCGGCGATCCTTCCGCCTCAGCCTTCCAAGTAGCCGGAATTACAGGCGCGGGCTACCACACCCGGCTAATTTTTTTGATTTTATTGTAGAGATGAGGTCTCGCCAAGCCATTTCTTTTAAATGTAGACGGTAAGAAAGACAGAACTCCTGTTTTCCAGTCCTCGTGGGAGGGTAGAAGCCTAAATTTTGTAAGTACCAATTAGCAAATGCAGATGGCCCAATCACATTGATTAATCTCATTGACCCACCTCACCCCTTCTAATACTTTTCTACCAGTTCACCCCACCTCTTATAAACTTTCCTGCCTTTTGTTTCAATAAATGTGTGTTCAGTCTTTCTTTTCTATTTCAGTAGTCTTCACCTCTGTTGAAATTGCCTTGAATAAAATCTTTCTTGCCTGTTTTATGCTGTATAGAGAAAATTTTATTTAATGAAAGGAAAAATATTTTGAGGTGATGAAACTGTTCTTCATCTTGAGTATGGTAGTTGTTCAAATTTGTGGAATATACACCAAAAAGGGTGAAATTTGCTATATTAAACATATCTTAATTTTAAAATGTGGGATATAAAAAAGATTTGTACAGTTTATTCCTATACAGTACTGTTTTTAACCAAAAGATGTGAGTTATGCCTACTTTTTCCTGGAAAATTATGATTGTAAGTTAATCAGGATAAACACAAAAAAGAAATAAGTGAGTAAACAGAAGAAAGTAAAGAGCGATGTCTGGGAAGTTGTGATGTCCAAGTTGAGCCTGAAAATTTAATTGAAATAAGCCAGGGATCAAGAACAGAAAAGTGCTTAAAATGCTTTTGAGGAACTCAAAGAAGTACAGTGTAACTAGATCAGAGGGTGAAAAGGGATTCCTGAATGACACTCGATTTAAGTGTCAGACAAAAATACCTGTAAAATAAAATTAATTGCCAGAGCTGAGGGACTACTAGGGATAATCCTGAAAGAGTAAAAAAGGAGCATATTTAAAATTATAATATTCCTCAAGTTCCCTTCCACTCAAAAATAGTGCTGTCTCTTATCATAAAAAACAGGATCCCCAACATCTGCTTGAAGACATAGGAACAGTCTGGTATCTAACCTATAAAACCAATAGCATATTTTTCTGACTTACCCTTCTCACGTAGAAAGGGAAAATACTAGTGTCTCTTTTTTCTTCTATTTATTTTGCCCCATCTCTGGCATTTTAAATAAAAAGAAATTTGTTTCATAAAAAGCATTGTAGTTAGCATTACAGAGTGGGAGAGGAAAAAAATGTTAAATAAATACAGTTCTTACAAAACGGTGGCAATTGTGTTTGTGCGTGATTTCTATAATGCTTATGGATGGAAACTACAAGCGACCTTAAATGAAACCAGGAGTTTCTATGCATATTCATTCAGGTCAATTATTTAAAATTTAAAAAAACGTATCTATGTCATATAATGCTATTAAAGAGACAAAACAACTTGCTCACTAAGAATATCCATGGACAGATAATAGTTAAAATGTAATGACACATGCTTTATTTTTTATTCTACTTTGATACCCACTTTACTCACATTTAACGTTTCTGAATGATAGTGCATTTATTCATATATGTTGATTAAATGTAGAGTAGTCCCCTCTAATCCACTGTTTCGCTTTCTGCAGTATCAGTTACCCAAGATCAACTGTGGTTTGAAAATGAAAAGTTCCAGAGATAAACAACTCATACGTTTTTTTTTTTGTTGTTGTTGTTTGTTTGTTTTTTTCCCTCCAGGATAAGCATCTGTTTTATTCGAATCTGGACGACTCTGAGGCTTGGGGTAGACGATTTTGCAGGAAATTTGGTGCCTGCAAGTCTTCCTGTCTCACCCTCTCAAGCTCCTGTAAATGGAGCATCAGAACTTGTCCTTGATGTCAAAATGGGACTGGTCTTCAGGCTTGAAGTCCAGGTGGGGGCTGCCATTCTGGTTGAGAATTCTCCAGGCTGTGTAGCCAATGATGGGATATTTGGCTCTGTACACTTTGGTGAAGACATAATCCAGGGACTCCAACTCCTTCGCCGTGAGATCCGTAGTATCATGGGTGAGGTCTGCAGGATCCAGGGACATCCTTAGTCAAGACATTGAGCCGGGCTCGGTGGCTCAGCCTGTAATCCTGCGTCTTGGGAGGCTGAGGTGAGTGGACTGCCTGAGCCCGCGAGTTGGAGACCCACCTGGGCAACTTGGCGAGACCTCATCTCTATAATAAGTCAAAAAAATTAGCCGGGCGGTAGCGGGCGCCTATAATTCCTCTACTCGGAAGACTGAGGAGGAAGGATCGCCAGAGTCCAGCAGATGGAGGCTACGGTGGGCAGGAGCGGTGGGCGGGACTGCCTGCCAACCCAGTCTGGGCGACAGAGTGAGACTCCAACTCAAAATAAAAGGACATTGTAGGGGGTTCCTCGTCCGTTAAACTCCTTTCAAGAAGTGGCATCAAACACCACTCCCTTTACTGCCAAGTAGATGGACTGATCATCCTCCTCCGGCCTTAATGGGCCAGCTTCTCCTCTGTGAAGTGCCACACCGGGGGTGCCCACTCGGCAGGGCTCACCGGCTGCCTAGCCTGGGTTGGCAGGCAGTCCCCGGACCAGTGCCAGGACCAGGGCCAGCGCTGCCAGCCGCCGAAGCCCCCACCCCACGGGGGCCGCCCACAATTCATCAGTTTTAAATTGCACGTTGCTCTGTGTGATGAAATTTTGTGCTGTGCCTGAGATGTGCAGAATATTTACTATTTGACCTTTACTGAAAAACTGTGCTAGTTTCTGATGTGGTGCAGTACTGTCCAATTAAACTATACATGACAGGAAAATTTTCCACACTACCCTATTGATTGTTAACTGTTAGCTATTAGCCATATGTGGCAACTGGGCATTTGCAATGAAGGACATGTGACTAACGACCTGAGCTTTTAAGTTTACTCGTGTAATGTTTAATAGATTTATTTTTAGAGCAGTTTTATGTTCATTTCAAAGTTGGGCAGAAGTTTCAGAGATTTCCGTAACCTCTGCCCCCACACATGCATGGCCTCCCTTATTTGTTGACATTTCCCATAGAGTGATACATGTGTTACAATGGATGAACCTATATTCACCATAATCATGCACATATCACATTAGAATTCATGCTGATTGTTATATAGTCTATGGATTGGTCAGATGTATAATGACATGCATCCACTATTTTTAGTATCATGCAGAGTGTTTTCGTTGCTCTAAAACTTTTCTGTTATTATTTTTTCTCTTTTAATTTTTATTTTAAAATTGTGGAGTACAATCCAGGGTTAGATGTACAGATATTCGTTGTGCAGGTACCCTTGTTGATGAGGTGTGCCCCCCCATTTCCAGGCAGATATCAACTACTGTCAATCCCACCTCCCCAACCCCCTTCCCCCCCACAGTTTCTTGCCACTTTCAATCCTTTTCTTATAGTAATAAGGTAGTTGTTCAAAGTCCACTTATGAGTGAGAACCTATGGTACTCAGCTCTTTGTTGCTGTGAAGTTCATGATTTTGTCCTTCTTTATGGACGCACAATATTCCATTGTTTATATGTACCACACATTTTTTTATCCAGTCCTCTTTTGATGGGCAGCATGGTTGGCTCCATGATCTTACTATCGTGAACAATGCTGCGATAAACATACATGTGCAGGTATCTTTTTAATAGAATGACTTGAGTTCTTCTGGGTATATTCCCAGTAGGGGGATTGCGGGGTCATATGGAAGGTTGATTTTTAGAACTTTTAGGGATAGCCACACTGATTTTCACAGAGGCTGTACCCGTTTTCACTCCCACCAACAGTGAAGACGTGTTCCCTTTTCACCACATTCTCTACAGCACCTGCTGCTTTTTGAGTTATTGATGATGGCTATTCCGACTGGAGTTATGTGGTATCTCAGTATAATTTTAATTTGCGTCTCCTTGATGACTGGTGAGGCTGAACATTTTTTCATGTATCTGCTAGCAGCTCTTACGTCTTCTTTTGAGAAGTATCTATTCATACCTTTTGCACACTTTATAATGGGGTTGTTGTTTTTTTTTTCAGCATGTTTGTGTTCCCTATAGATCCTTGATGTTAGGCCTTTGTCAGACATGGAGTTGGCAAATATTTTTTCCCAGTCTGTGGCTGTCTCCCTGCTCTCTTTTGGTTTCTTTGGCTTTGTAGAAACTTGTCAGTTTAATCAGGTCTCACTTGTCTATCTTATCTCTTATGGCCTGGGCACTTCAGGTTTTGATCAGGAATCGGTTGCCAGTTCCAACTTCCATAAGGAGTGTCTCCTGGGTTTTCTAAGGTTCTTAAAGTTTGAGGTTTTACATTTAGGTCTGTGATCCATTTAGAGTTAATTTTTGTGTATGAGGGTACGTAGGGGTCCTGTTTCAATCTTCTGCACGTGGTCAGCCAGTTTTCCCAGCACTACTTACTGAATTGGTTCTCCTCTCCCCAGTAGTGGGTGGTGGAGGCTTTGCTGAAGATGAGTTAGTTGGTTGAGAAATTGAGGTTTTGCTTCTTGAATCCCAATCCTGTTCCATTGGTCTATATGCTTGTTCTTGTATCAATACCAGACTGTTTGGATTATTATAGCCATATAATAAAGTTTAAAGTCTGGAAGAGTGATACCTCCCATTTTTTTTTTCTGATAATGTTTTGGCTATCCATGGTCATTTATGATTCCATATGAATTCCTGCATTGTTGTTTCCAGCACTGAGAAAAATGAAGAATGCTTTCTTGTTTTCAACACAGCTCTCCTTCCCTAGTAAACAACTGACACAATTTCCATTACCCCATTTAAATTATTTTTTGTTTTAAACTTGCTGTAAATGTAATTATACAACAGACACTTGTGTTTGGCTTCTTTGGTTCAACACAAATTTTGAGATTCTTGTTTTAACCATTCTTGGTTGTTTATGTTTCCATATGAATTCCTGTATCATTTTTCTAGCAGATTCTCTTGGGTTTTCAAGGTATACAATCATGTCATCTGCAAAGAGAGATAATTTGACTTCCTCTTTTCCTATTTGAATACCCTTGATCATCTTCTCTTCTCTGATTTCTCTAGCTAGGCCTTGCAAAACTATGTTGAACAGGAGAGGTGAGAGTAGGCATCCTTGTCTTCTTCCAGTTTTCAGGGGAAATGGTTCCAATTTTTGTCTGTTTAGGAGTATGCTGGCTGTGAGTTTCTTGTAGATGGCTCTTACTATTTTGAGGTATGTCCTATCTATGCCTAGATGTTCGAGGGTTTTTATCAAGAAGCGATGCTAGATTTTATCAAAAGCTTTTTCTGCATCTAATGATATAATCATGTGGTTTTTGTTTTTATGTCTGTTGATGTATTTAATTACGTTTATGGTCTTATGAGTGTTAAATCATTCTTGCATCCTGGGGATGAAGCCTACTTGGTTCTGATGGATGATTTTTGAGATATGTTGTTGAACCCAGTTTGCTAGGATCTTGTTGAGAATTTTAGCATCTATGTTTATCAAAGATACTGACCTATCATTCTCTTTCTTTGTTGGGTCTTTGCCTGGCTTGGGTATCAATGTGATGTTAGCTTCATAAAATGATTTGGGGAGAGTTCTATCTTTCTCAATCACCTGGAATACTTTCAATAGGATTGGAATCAGTTCCTCCTTGTATGTTTTGTAGAATTCTGCTGGAAAACCATCTGGTCCAGGTTTTTTTTGTTTGTTTGTTTGCTTTTTGTTTTTGTTTTAGTTTTTTTTTTTTGTAGGTAGTTTTCTCATGACATAGTCAATTTCCATTTCCTTGATTGTTATTAGTCTATTTAGGGTCTCAGTTTCTTCTTGTTTCAATGTACAGAGGTTGTATGATGTGTGAAAGTCCTCCATTTCCTTTAGGTTTTCAAGTTGTTTCCATACAATTGTACAAAGTAATCTCTGCTAATCTTTTATATTTCTTCAGGATCAGTTTTGACTTTATCTTTTATGTTTCTGATTGAGTTTATTTGGGATTTTTCTCTCCTTTTCTTGGTCAGTCTGGCTAGGCAAACATTGAACTTGTTTATCCTTTCAAAGAGCCAGTTTTTTATTTCTTCATTTTCATTTGTTTCCAGGTACCTTTTAATCTCTGTTTTGATTTCATTGTTGACCCAGGATTTGCTTAGCATCATACTGTTTAGTGTCCATGGCTTTTTGGGATTTGGGGGAACTTTGTTGGTGTTGATATTTATTTTTATTCCACTGTGGTCTGAGAGGATGCATGACAAAATTTCAATCTTATGAAATTTGCTTATGTTTGATTTATGGCCAATGACGTGATCTATCTTGGAGTATGTTTCCATATGGTGATGAATAGAATGTATATTCTGTGTTCACTGGGTGGAATGTTCTAGGTGTCAATTAAGTCCATTTGTTCAAGAGTCTCATTGAGGTTCCGGATCTCCTTGCTGATTTTTTTGTCTTGATGATCTGTCCAGGGTTATGAGTGGGGTATTAAAGTCCCCAGCTATGATAGTTTTAGAGTCAATCTCTTTTTTAGTTTGCCTAGAAGCTGCTTTATGAACACTGGTCCTCCTATGTGGGGTGCATATGTATTTAGGATGGATATTTCTTGTTGATGAATTGAGCCTTTTATCATTATACAGTGACCTTCTTCATCTTTTAAAATTTTTGATAGCTTAAAGAGTATTTTGTCCAAGCTTCAAATTGCAACTCCCGCTTTCTTTTGTGTTCCATTTGCCTCAAATTTTGCTTCCCATCCTCTTACTTTGAGTCTGAGAGTGTTCTTTCTGGGGAGATGAGTCTCTTGGGGATAATACATTGTTGCTTCATGATATTTTATTCATTTTGCCATTCTATGTCTTTTCAGTGGTGCATTTAGTCCATTCACATTCAGGCTAATTATTGAAATGTAATAGTTTATCCCTGTCATGAGGTTCTTATAGAGGGTTGTTGTTCCTGTTTGTTTGTTGTGTTTCTTTTGATTTGGGGGTTGATTCATGTGCATTTTCAATCTTTTTCCTGCACTCTTTTGAAGAATGTTTTTGTTCTTTTTTCCCTTTATTCTGTGATTAATATTTTCTTAAGTGTTTCTTGTAGAGCTGGTCTAGAGGCAGTGTAGGTTCTTATGGATTGAATGTCTGGGAAAGATTTTAATTCTCCCTCACTGATGAAGCTTACTTTAGCTGGGTAGGATATTCTTGGTTGAAATTGATTATCTTTGATAATTTTGAATATTGGACTTCAATCTCTCCTAGTCCGAAGTTTTTCTATAGATAAATCTGCTGCTATTTGAATTGGTCTTCCCTGATAGGTAGTCTGACCATTATCTCTTGCTGCCTTTAGAATTTTTTTTTTATACCTACATTGTTCAGGTGAATTATTATGTGTCTAGGAGTCGGTCTTCTCATTTGTTGTCTTGCAGGGGTTCTCTGAATCTCTTGTGTTAGAATGTTTGCATCACAATGTTTGAATCTCTTGTGTTTGAATGTTTGCATGTGATGAGGGAAATTTTACTGTATGATTTCATGGAATGTTTGTTCCAGGATGGTCTCTGTCTTTCTTTCTGTCTCAGGATGTCCAATTACTCTTAGGTTCAAACTCTTGAAGTAATCACTCATCCCTTGAAGGTTTTGCTCTGTTTTTTTTAAAGCTTGTTTTCTATGTTTTGGACAGCTTGGGTTAGTTCTATATTTTGGTCCTTGAGCTCTGAGATTCTTTCTTCTGCTTGACTAATTCTGCTTTTCATGCTTATCAGTTTTTTATTTATTTCATTCACAGTATTCTTTACTGCTGTTATCTCAGTTATCAACTCCTTCCTATTTTCATCTTGTCTCTCCTCAATTATTTTTAATCTCTTTATTAATGTCTTGATATCTGGGTTTGTAGTTTGAGACCATTCTGGGGGTTTTTCATTGTTTGTGTTTCAAAATCTGTTTTCTCAGTGTCTGACCTTCCAGGAGTCTGTAAGAGACCCATATTCTTCTTTTGGTTTTTCTTCATTTGTGTAGATTTTTCACACACACCCCCCCCTTAATTTCCCCCCTCTTCTTTAATTCTGTTTTTCAGGGATGAAGAGTAAGGGGGGAAACAGACAGACATACCAGTTAACAAATGAAAAGAGACACAAAGACAGAAAAGAAGAAAACAAAGCAAAACAAAACAAAACCCTAGAGCATACAGGTAATCAAACAAAACACAGTCCAACAAAATCCTGTGTATTGATGTACTACTCTACCCTTACACAAACAGGGAGTCTAAAGAACATTAAGAAGAAAGAAAAAAAATCAGTAAAATAACAAAAACAAAGCAAGCATGAAAATGTTATCAAAACCAGAATGTAAGAGAAAAAAAAACAAACAAACCTAAATCAAAAAGCAAACAAAAGTGAGCAAAACAAACATTCAATAAAAACAAGGAATCAGACTGGCTCTGAGGTCCTTCCTGCATATCCAAAGTCCCTTCAGCTCTGATCCTCCCCACCCCCTGCCCACCCACCCATCTCAGGCAGATAGGTTTACTCATAGCTTGGGTCAGTTGTCTCAGGCCTGCTTTGAGAGGGAGGTGAATCAGATCTGAGTTCACTGGGTTTGTTGCCTGTCAGGTCTGCCACAGAGATCTGAGTTGTCTGAGTCTGATTCAGCCTGGGAGAAGGGCTTCTGCCTCTCCCAGTTTGATGAGATTACCTTAGGCAACATGTGGGAGACTGCGGAGAACAGGGTGGAGCAATGCAAATCTCTGCCCTTTCCTGGGTCAAAGGATATGGCTATGGTTGGTGGCTCCTTGCCAGGCATGGATTCCTCTCTGGGCATGGACTCCTCTCCAGCTTACCTGATCCTCTGTCTTCACTGATCAGATCCTGGGTTCTAGGTGATCTGTTATAAGAGGTGATGATGTGGGCCAGGTGCCAGGTGATGGGAATCAGCTGGGTTCAGCAGGCATTTCTCAGGCACATTTCTGCAAGCAGAAGATGCTCCTGCACAAGATCTTGCTGGCTGCATTCCAATCTCAGGGCAGTGGGGGCTTGGAGTCACCCTCAGAGGGGGTACCCAGGTGCATGCACCCAAGTATCCCCTCAGACGGACTTTTACTCCCACCAGCACCCACCCACTCCCTCAGAGAGTCTTTATGAACACTTGCCTCCAGAAAGTCTCTTACAGACCGACCTGTCAACCGCCATCTTAAGTTCCACCCCTTCTAAAGCTTTTCTAAGCTTCAGTATTCATCCCTTCTTTCCCCCATTTCCTCATCGTCACTGAAATCAACAAACTGTTATGTCTTTTCCACAGTATAAAATAGAATCATGGGGTGTGTTGCTTTTTCAGACTAGCTTCTTTCTCCTCCCCTTTCCCTTCTTCCTCCCCCCTCCTCTTCCTTCACCTTCTACTTCTCTTTCTTCTTTCTGTCAAAGCTGTCACTCTGTTGCCCAGTCTGGATTCAGGTGGCACAATCAAGGCTCACTACAGACTCGTCCTCTTGTACTCAGGCAATCCTTATGCCTCAGTTTCGCAAGTAGCTAGGACAACATACAGACACCACCACACATGACTATTATTATTATTATTATTGTTATTATTATGGAAAGAAAATGTCTCGCTGTGTTGCCTAGGTTGGTCCCAAACTCCTGGGCTCAAGCAATCATGCTGCTTTGGCCTCTCAAAGTGCTGCAATTATAGGACAAGCTAGACTGGCTCTTTACACTTAGTACTATCAATTTGTTTTATTCTATATCTTTTCACGGTTTTACATCTCATTTCTCTCCAGCACTTACTAATATTCAATTATGTAAATATGCTAGAGTTTATTTATTCAACTAATGAAGGATACCTTGGTTATTTCCAAGTTTTGGCAATTATGAATATAACTTCTCTAAAAATCCATTTGTATATTTTTGTTTGGGCCTATATTTTCAGCTTCTTTAGGTAAATGCCAAGGATTGTGATTGGTGGATCATATAAGAGTATGTGTACTGCCGGGCTCAGTGGCTCAGCCTGTAATCCTGTGCCTTGGGAGGCTGAGGTGAGTGAATTGCCTGAGCCCGCAAGTTCGAGACCCACCTAGGTAACTTGGTGAGACCTCATCTCGACAACAAACCAAAAAATTAGCCGGGTGTGGTAGTGCGTGTCTGTAGTTCCAGCTACTTGGAAGGCTGAGGCGGGAGGATTGCTAGAACCCAGCAGGTCGAAGCTGCAGTGGCCGAGAGCGGCCACTGCACTCCAGTCTGGGCAACAGAGTGAGACTCCAACTCAAAAATAGAAAAAAAAGTATGTGTACTTTTGTAAGAAACCACCAATCTGTATTCCAAAGTGGCAATACTATTTTGCATTTCCACCAGCAATGATTGAGTGGGTCTATTCTTCCACATTCTCACCAGCATTTAGTGTCATAAGTATTCTAGATTCTGGCTATC
The DNA here is from genome assembly GCA_027257055.1 of Cephalopachus bancanus. NCBI lineage: Eukaryota > Metazoa > Chordata > Mammalia > Primates > Tarsiidae > Cephalopachus > Cephalopachus bancanus. Next base: position 7,725,337 of record JAPVLO010000131.1, read on the forward strand.
CTAATAATATTCTAATAAGTATGTGGTTGTATCTCATTGTTGTATTAATTTGAATGTCCCTAATGACATTTGATGTAGAAAGTCTTTTCATTGCTCAGTTCCTATCTGTATATCTGCTTAGGTAAAATAAATATCTCATCAGGTCTTAAGGTTTTAAAGTCTTAGATTCATTTTTTAAATTGGGTTGTTTGGTATCTTATTATTAAGTTTTAAGGGTTCTTTGCATATTTTGACTAACAGTCTTTCATCAGATCTATCTTTTACAAATATTCTCTCCAATTGTTTATTTAATTTCTTGGCAGTGTATTTTGGAAAACAAATTTTAATTTTAGTGATGCTCAGCTTATCATTTTTTTCATGGATATTTCATTGCTGTATCTAAAATGTCATCACCAAAACCAAGATTATTAAGAGTTTTCTCTGATGTTATTTTCTAGGATCCAATTTGAATTAGTTTTTGTGAGAGATGCAAACTCTGTGTCTACATTATTTTTGTATGTGAATATTTATTTAATTTTATTAAATGTATTTCAAAGTTAAACAGCAGAATTGGGCTTAGTATATACCTTATTGCACAGAGCAAGTCTAGAACTAGAACATTTGTGCATAGATAAGCAACACAAATTTAGTGGACTGGTCATCTCTAATAACTAGAATTAAAAGAATATCAATGAGGCTGAAAGGAAGGAAGCAAAGGCAAAGTGATAGTTGAAGTTTGAAAGATAAAGACAGAGAATAGATTATACAATTTTGGAGACACCAAAAGGTGAAAGGATGGGGTCAAGGTGAGGGATGAAATATTACCTATTGAGTACCATGTACATCAGTCAAATGATGGTTATACTAAAAGCTCAGACTTCACCACCTCACCACATAGCCATGTAGCAAAACTGCACTTGTAACACCAGAATCTGTAAAGATAAATAAATGATGTATATATTATATATGCATAATCAAATATTATTCTGCTATATAAGGGAAAGAAGTTCTGCAATTTGTGGCAAAATGAATGAACTTAAAGGACATTATGTTAAGCAAAATAAACCAGACACAGAAAGAGAAATGCAATATGATTTCACTTACATGTGGAATCTTAAAAAGTCAACTCATAGAAGCAGCAAGTGTAATGGTGGTTTCCAGGTGCTAGGGGGTGGGAGAAATGAGGGAAATAGTCAAAGGCATGAACTTTTAGTCACAAGAAGAACAAATTCTCAGATCTAATGATCAGCATGGGACTATAGTTAATACTGTACTTGAAATTTTACTGTACTTGAAATACTTTACTTGAAATTTTAAAAAATAACAAATTTTAAGTGTTCTTATCCCCCCACACACAAAAATGATCTGACTAGCGATGGATGTATTAATTAATTTGATTGTGTTAATCATCACAGATGTATACATATATCAAATCATCACAGTGAAGATATACTATTTTCATTCGTTCATCAGTTAAATATTTTAAAACTCTGATTATATTTTTAATGTATTTATTTATTGTAGAATTGTGAGGTACAAGTGAGGATTAGCTACGTAAACAGGCTGTATACAGGTGATGTTTGGGTCTCTAACTGGCCCCACTCCACCTAGTAGTGTCCTAGGCACCCATTGTGTTGTCACATGTCCCCTACCCTTCTACAATCCTCCCTCCCCCAGCAGTGCCCAGTGATTGCAGATCTCACTATGGTGTTAATATGACTAGTATTCAGGGCCCACTTATGAGTAAAAACACATGGTATTCAATTCTTTGTTTCTGTGATAGTTCACTTAGTATGATGAACTCCATCCAAGTTGCTATGAAGTCTGGGATTTTGTTCTTCTTTATTGCTGTGTAATACTTCATGGTGTCTATGTACCACATTTTCTTTATCCAGTCTATTTTTGATAGGCAACAGAGTTGGGTCCATGTTTTTGCTATTGTGAATACTGCAGCAATGAACATATGTGTGCAGGTGTCTTTTTGGTTGGCCAATTTACATTCCTCTGGATATATTCTCAGGAGAGAGATTGTTGAATCGAATGGAAGACCAAGTTTTAGTTCTTTTAGGAATTTCCATAGTGGTTAAATTATCTTGCATTCCCACCAACAGTGTAGAAGCATTCTCTTTTCTTTGCAACACATCAGCACCTTTTTTTTTTTTTTTAACTTATTGATAATAGTCATACTTACCGGAGTTAGATGGTATCTCGTAGTTTTGATTTGCATTTCTCTGATGATTAGGGAGGTTGAGCATCTTTTTATGTGTCTGTTGCTGCTTGTATGTAATCTTTTGAGAAATGTCTGCTTATGTCATTTGTTCACTTTTTAATGTTTTTTTTTTTTCTTTTCTTTCTTTTGAGTTCCTTGTAGATCCTGGATGCCTTTGTCAGAGACATAATTTGCAAAGTTTGCAAATAATTTTCCCATTCTGTGGGTTGTCTCTTTACCCTCTTGGTTATTTCTTTTCTGTGCAAAAGCTTTTCAGTTTGATAAGATTCCACTCGTCTATCTTTGCTTTAATGGAATTCACATTTAGGCACTTGGTCGAGAATTTTGTTACCTACTCTGATGTGTATAAAAGTGTTTCCTAAGTTTTCTTTTAGAATCCTTATACTTTGAGATTTTATGTTTAGGTCTTCAATTCATTTAGAGTTGATTTTTGTATATAGTGATAGGTAGGGGTCCAGTTTCATTCTTCTGCTTGTTGCCAGCCAGTTCTCCCACTACCATCTGCTAAATATGCTATCCTTTTCCCAATGATTGCTCTTGGTGTCTTTGTCAAAGATGAGTTGCTTTAGAGACTGTGTTTTTAATTCCAGAATCTCTGTTCTGTTCTACTGGTCTATGTGCCTATTCAGGTACCAATATCATGCTGTCTTTGTTACTGTAGTCTTGTAATAAAGTTAAATCTGGGAGTGTGACAAAAAAATCCAAGAAGACACAAACACATGGAATAATAGTCCATGCTTATGAATAGGAAGAATCAACATTGTTAAAATGTCTATCCTACCGAAGGCTATCTGCAGATACAACGCAATAGCCATTAAGTTACCAACATCATTCATCAGACCTGGAAATGACAATACAGAAACTCATATGGAAACAAAAAAAAACACAAACAGCCCAAACAATCCTTAGCAAAAGAAACAAAGCAAGAAGTATCATACTTCCAGATTTCAAACTTTACTAAAAGGCTACAGTAATCAAAACAGCCTGGTACTGGTACAAGAACAGGCATAAAGACCAATGGAATAGAATAGAGCTTCGGGAAGCAAAGCCTGAATTTTTCAACCAACTCATATTTGACAAAGCTTCCAACAACAAACACTGGGGAGAGGAGAACCTATTCAGCAAATGGGGCTGGGAAAACTGGCTGATCTTGTAGAGAAGGTTGAAACAGGACCCCTATCTATCACTATACACAAAAATTAACTCTAAATGGATCAAAGTTCTAAATGTAAAACCTCAAACTATGAGAATCTTAGAAAACACAGGAGACACCCTTATGGAAATTGGAACTGGGAACCAATTCCTGATCAGAACCCAAAGTGCCCATACCATAAGAAATAAGATAGACAAGTGGGTCCTCATCAAATTGACGAGCTTCTGCAAAGCAAAAGAAGCTGTCAAAAGAGCAGGGAGACAGCCCACAGAATATATATATATTTGTCAACTGTATATCTGACAAAAGTCGAACATCTAGGATCTACAGGAATCTCAAACATGTCAAAAGGAAAAAAACATACAGCCCCATTAAAAAGTGGGCAAAAGGCATGAATAGACACTTCTCAAAAGAAGATATATGGGCAACCAACAGACCCATGAAAAAGTGCTCAGTCTCACTAATCATCAGAGAAATGCAAATCAAAACCACACTGAAATACAGCCTACCCCAGGAAAAATGACCATCATTAATAAAACAAACAACAACAGATGCTGGCAAGGATGCAGAGAAAAAGGAGCACTTCTACACTGCTGGTGGGAATGCAAACTAGTGCAACCTCTCTGATAGACAGTGTGGCACTTTCTGAAAGAACTAAAAATTGACCTTCCACATGATCCAGCAATTCCACTATTGGGAATATACCCAGAGTAACTCAAATCATTCTACAAAAATGATACCTGCGCACGAATGCTTGTTGCATCTCTATTCACAATAGCAAAAACATGGAACCAACCATGATGCCCATCAAAGCTGGACTAGATAAAAAAATGTGGTACATACACACAATGGAATATTATGTGGCTATAAAGAAGGACAAACATATGGACTTCACAGCAGCTTGGATGAATTTAGAGTTAATCATACTCATTGATCTATCACAGAAACAAAGAACAGAGTACCATATGGTCTCACTCATAAGTGGACTTTGAACAATTATCATAATACTATAAGAAAGAGATTGACAGTAGTGGAAAACTGCTGGGGAGGGGGATGAGTGGGATTAGCAGTTGAGGGAAACTACCAGGGGAGGGAGGGGCATACCTCATCAACAAGGGTACCTGCATAATCAATGTTTGTATACCTAACCCTGAATTGTACCTCACATCTTTAAAATTAAAAAAAAAATTAAATCTGGGAGGATGAAAGCTCCCACTGTGCTCCTTTTGCTGAGGATTGTCTTAGCTATTCATGCTCTTTTTTTTTTTTCTTGTGACTATCTGTATTGTCATTTCAAGGATTTGTGAAAAACAATGTTGGCAATTTGATGGGTATTGCATTAAATCTGTAGATTACCATGGTTAGCATAGACATCTTGACAATATTGATTCTTCTGATCTATAAGCACGGGATGTTTATCTTTTGTTTGTGTCATCCTTGATTTCTTTGAGTACCATTTTGTAGTTCTCACTTTGAAGTTCTTTCACTTCTCTGGTTAGGGAGATGCCAGGGTATTTGCATTTAATTTTTTTGTGAGTATTGTGAATGAGATTGTGTTTTTTATTTGGTTCTCTGCCTGCTTACTGTTGGTAGGTAGAAATGCAGCTGTCTTTTGCACAGTGATTTTGTAACCTACGACCTAAAGTCATTTATCAGTGCAAGGCTTTTGACAGACTTCCTAGGAATTTTTTAGGTGTAGAATCATATTGTCTGCAAAGAGGGATAGCTTAACTCTTCTATCTTTATATGGACACCACTGATTTTTTTCACTAACCTGATAGCTCTGGATAGGACTTACAGCACTATGTTTCATTGAAGGGGTGAGTGGGCATCCTTGTCTTATTCCAGTTCTTAGGGTGAATGTTCCCAGCTTCTGCCCATCATGCACAATGTTGGTTGAGGGTTTATCATAGTTGGCTCTTACTGTTTTAAGAACGCTCCTTCAATGCCTACATGCATAAGGATTTTTATCAAGAAGGGATGCTAGATTTTGTCAAATGCTTTTTCTGTGTTTAATGAGACAGTCATGTAGTTTTTAACTGTACATCTATTAACGTGTTGAAATACATTTATGGCCTTGCAAATGTTGAACCAGTCCTGATCCTGGGAATTAAACCAACCTGGTTATGGTGGATGATTCCTGAGATATGTTGTTGGATCCGATTTGCTAGAATCTTGTTGAGAACTTTTGCCTCTATGTTATCGAGGAGATTGGCTTGTAATTATCTTTCCTTGTTGGATCTTATCCGGTTTGGGTATCAGTATAATTTTAGCTTCATGAAATGAGTTGAGGCGAATTTCTTCATTCTCATTTGATTGGAATGCTTTCAGTAAGATTGGTATAAGCCTCTTCTTGTATGTCTTATAGAATTCAGCTGGGAATCATCTGGTACAAGTCTTTTTATTTTTTTGGCACAGTGGTTTCTTATGACCGAATCAATTTCCTGGATTGTTATTGGTGTGCTTAGAGCTTTAATGTCTTCTCACTTCACCCTTAGAATATTGTGTGATGCCAGAAAGTCCTCCATTTTCTTTAATTTTTTTTAAAGTTTATTTGGATACAGGCATTCATAGTAATCTCTGATAATCTTTTGAATTTCTTCAGGATCAGTTGTGAATATGTCTTTGTCATTTCTAATAGTGTTTATTTGGATTTTCCTTCTTTCTCTTTAAAAGTCATCTTGCCAGGCTTCTGTCAAACTTAATTATTCTTTCAAAGATCTAGCTTTGTGTCTTGTGATCCTCTCTATGACAGCATTGTCTTCTATATCCCAAAGTTGTGATGTTATCTTGGTGATGTGGATTTTTCTTTTTTTCTTTTTCTTTTTTCAAGGAAAATACAAGATGACAGTTTTTGTGGTTTTATTTAAACACAAAATGTTCACATGAGCTGTCTATTCATTTTCTTCACTGCTCAGCCTGGCATTAGGATTGGTGACTCTGATGACCAGCTGGGCTGCTCTTTCTACAATGGCTTTGTGGTTCTTGGAGGAAACATTGTGAGCTATTTTAGCATAATAAGATTTGTTGCACATCACCAGCACTTCCAGCTCCTTGACATTGTGGACCAGGAACTTCCGGAAACCACTAGGCAGCATGTGCTTTGCTTTCTTGTTGTTCCTGTAACCAATGTGGGCCATCAAGATCTGGCCCTTTAATCTTCTATGCACCCTGCTGTCAATACCTTTGGGCTTCTGCCAGTTATGATTAATCTTGACATATTGGTCTGACTGGTGCCAGATGAACTTCTTGGTCTTCTTTTTGATGATCTTGGGTTTCACCAGGGGTCTGAAGGCAGCCATGATGCCAGGTAGGAGATGGCAGCCACCTAGGTAGGCAGTGCAGAGGAAGAGCTACTGAAATTAGGATTTAGATGATCTTGCATTCTCTGCTCCCTTAGGTGTGAAATTAGGCTGTTTACTTTTTATCTTTCTATTTTCTTGATATGTGATGCAATGCTGTAAATTTCCCTTTCAACACAGATTTCATGGCATCCCAGAGATTCTGATAAGATGTATCTTTGCTTCTAGGAAATTTTTCATATCTGTTTTGATTTCTGTGTTGACCCAGAAGTCATTTAGCAGCATGCTTTTTGGTGTCCAAATCTTTGTGTGTTTGGGGGAAAGCTTGTTTATGATAATATTTATTTTTATTTCATTGCGATTTGAGAGATACGTGATATCATTTCAATCTTTGAAAATTTGTTCACACTTGATTTACATCTGAGGATGTGATGGATTGTGGAGTATGTACCATGTGCTGATAAGCATAATATTTACTCTGTAGATGTTAGATGGAGTGTTCATAAGATTTCTAGTAAATCCACTTGATTGAGCATCAAGCTAAGGGTCTGGATCTACTTTTTTTTTTTTCTCAGTGGTCTATCTAGGGCTCTTCATATTTATTTCTCCAACTGTGATTGCATGAGTGTCAATGACCTCTCTTAGTTTACTTAGTAGTTATTCTATAACACTTGGTGCTGCAGTATTGGTTGCATATATGTTTAAGATGAATATTTCTTGTTGGTGGATTGAACCTTTTAACATTATGTGGTGTTCTTTTCAACTTTTGATGGTTTGAAATCTGCTTTGTCTGATGTCTTAATAACTATTCCTCTTCTCTTATGTTTTCCATTTGCCTGAAAGATTATTTTCCAACCTTCAACTTTTAGCCTTTGGGTATCCTTTATAGTGAGATAAGTTTTCTGGAGGCAGCACACAGTGGGAAACTTTAGTCTGATTTTTTTAGCCCATCTCATCTCTCTTTAACCACTCATGAAGTGGGTATGTACTACTCCTCAGCCCGAAATAGTATTTTCAGTCTTTTTTCTAACCTAAGATTGTCTGTACAATATAGAAGGAGGAAGATGCTAGTTCTGGATTTCATTATAATTTTCTGACTTGGCTTTTTCTTAATAATGGAGTGCTTTTGGTGTTTCTTACTGGATACCATTGTGTATTTCAGGTTTTGGATTCTAGCAGGCTGCTACTATAGCCTTAATTTTTTTGATCTTTCATTTTTTTGTTGTTCATAAAGAGACATTTTATTTTTAGTAATGCTAATACATTTTTATATAGTAACTCCTTTTCTCTTTTGCATAATAACAAATTGTACAAAGTAATGCTATGATTCCTTCTATGACCAACTTACAGTACTAAGATAAAATGCAATTGCTCAGAAAAGTGTTCTACATTTCTACTATGGATTTTCTGACAATTTTCTCATGACTAATTTTTAGTAAATTCCAAACCTTTTGGGAACATTCCAACTGAGGAATTCAATATTAACAATAATGAGAAATAATAGAATTCTAATAAACCATGTCCATTTAAATGACTACTACACAATTATTTTGATTCTTCATAATTTTGTTCCTTCTGTATTCCTGGAAAATTTCCAGATTGAAATGTTAAGATGTCTCTAGTGCCTTTGATATTTCTATTTTATCTTTCTATGTTGCATTGATTATTTTATATTCAAAATATATGTGTTAAATCTTTTTATTTTTATAGAGCCCATATCATTTGGTAATAAGTAGTAACAACAAATACAAGATTAAGGTAAATTATAGATCAATTGAATCAGAATTGGAACAAAAACAAAATATCTTTATCTTCATGTCTACTTTGGAATTTATCTTTAATCTAAGACTTACTATCCACTGCCAATGAAATAAATTCAAAATTTGAAAAATACATATGTTGTCTAGAGGATCAAAGAAACTTTTGCAGAAGATATATTTGTGCTGAGCCTTGAAAATTTAGGTGGAATGTTGTCAGGAAGTAATAAAAGACAAAGAGAATTCCAAATAGATAGAGTTGCCAAATAAAATACAGGTCCCACAGTTAAATTTGTATTCCATATAAACAAAAACTAAGAATTCAGTATAAATCTGCCCTAAAAATATTTGAGAAGCACTTACATTAAAAAATACTGTTTTACTCATTTAGCCTGTGAACTCTAAAAGGATTTACAAATAAATATATGGACACAGCCATAGTTTTGTTAAGTACTGGCCAGGACATGTTTTCCTAAGCTTTGGCCCCCTCCCCTAGCTTGAGGAGGTGAATCTTCTCTCTCTCTCCCTCTCTCATCTACTCTCTAAATAAACTATATTTTCCATTATTAAAAAAAGTACGAATGAGTATGCTGTAGATTACTTTTAGTTAGCTAAAGAAACAAAAGGAACACTAATCCAAATCCTCCCAAACATGCTCAAATGGTCAAATAGAACTGAGCACAATAACATTTATATTAAAAAACGTAAAACTAAACATAAAATCATAATTAGCTCTATCTTTTTGGTCAAACAATTCACAAAGGAGAAGAAAGACAGGAAACCCTTACTATTGACACCTTTCTGCACAGTGCTGACATTCTTTGTTTGATGGATGCTTCCAGCAGCAGTTGTGGTTATTTTTTATTCTCTTCTTTTCTTTCTCATTGACATAAAAGATACATAACATAAAAATTGCTATTTATAATAAGACCAGGTGAATAAAGAGGGTAAAACAAGAGAGTCATGTGTTTTTGGTAAGAAACTTCTGACCTGTTTTATGTACCAAATTAGTGGCATTAATTATATGCACATTGTAGGGCAAATATTACCACCATCCATTTCCAGAACTTTTAAAAATCATCTTCTACAGAAAATCTGTACCTATTAAGCTGTATTTCCCCATTTCTCCCTACTCCCAGTCCATGAAATCCACCAGTCTACTCTGTGTCTCTATGTATTTAACTAGCCTAGGTACTTTATATAAGTGGAATCATACACTGTTTGTTTTTGTGTGTATAGCTCATTTCACTTAGCATGAACATTTTCAATGTTTATTCATTTTGTAGTGTGTATCAGAATTTCATTTCCTTTTAAAGTTAAATAATATTGCCTTATTTCTTATCTATTTATCCTTATGTTGATATGGAGGTTGTCTTCTCTTCTGGGGTATTTGAATTATGCTGATATAAATATAGGTACAAAAATAACTGCCTGAGTCACTGCATTTAACCATTTTGTATATATATATGCACCTAGAAATGAAATTGGTGGATCATATGGTGTTTTCATTAATTTTGGTGGAAAGATATCACACTGTTTTTTGCTTTAGCTGCAACACTTTATATTCCATCAGCAATGCAATTTTTTAGGGGCCAGCATAGTTTTCCTTTTTTCTTTCCTCCCTTCCTCCCTCTCTCCTTCATTCCTTCTTTCCTTCCTCTTTTCCTTCTTCTATCCTTCCTTTCTTACTCTCTCTCTTTCTTTCATTTGTTCTTAATAATAAACATCCTAATTGGTATGAAATGATATTGGACTGTAACATGTACAAGGTAGGAGCAAAAAAAAAGTAAATGGAATTTATGTTTAAACTTCAGTCACCTTTAGAGCACTCTTCATTTGATGCAATACACCTATTGAGACACTTTTTCCACTGCTCAAAACAGTTTTTAAACTCAACAGTGCTTCTGTTGTTTTTGCTTTCACTCTTTCCACATCAGCAAACATTTCTCTTTGTGGACTTTTTTCATCCAGGGAAACAAACAAATCAAAAATTCCGGGATGAGACCAGGTGAATAAGGAGGGTGAAACAAGAAAGTCAAGCGTTTTTGTCAAAAACTTCTGAACACTCAGCATGGTGTGGCAGGTGTGTTGTCATGGTGGAAAAATCAATCATCTGTTTGCCACAACTCCAGATATTTCTTCCACAAATCATGACACGATCTTCTTAAGACTTAAAGATAAAGATTTTGATGGGCCGTTTTATCTGGAGGAATAAATTTGAAGTGTACTACAAGGGGCCGACCTTCCAAAAGATAATACCAGGTTTTTAGGGTAGTCCTCCCTTGTGTTATTGCTTGGAAACTTCTGGTTACTACATCTCCATATCATATCATTTAAAGATAACAGGTTTAATAATCAAGTTGACTACTAAAGAATTATCTACTTTTGTTAAATATATACCACAATGGTCATCCTATGTCTGATCAGCCTGTGACTTTTATTGTGTGGTATATCCTTCTGTCTTTAGGGTCCACCTCCCAAACTGGTGTATTTACCTATAAGACTCAGTTACTTCTGAGTGTCATACAGAAGAAAATAATGTGACTCAGTAATGTTAGTTAAGACACTTTATCTTGTCTAAATATCTAAATTCCAATATTTGATATTAAGAAAATGTAAAAGTTAGCTATTGTTTACAGTGTAAAGATTATTATACTCACTTTTTTCATTAACACATTCCAAGTTCATAAATAAGTTACTCTTGGTCAATCTGTACTTGTAGTTATGACCATATTCATGCTTGTTGTCTCTATATTATTTTCTTGACTTTGTCCTATATACTTATAATTATCAGTTAAATTGGTTACACTCAACCCTGTAAGGTAGATATTATTATTATATCCAAAATTTAAAATAGAAAATAGAAGAATAGAGAACTCAGTTAATTTGCCTTGAACCACAAATATATTAATGCAAAATTAAGAGCTTAATTTAGAAAGTCATGATTCTAAAATTTAACTCTGAACCACCATTTTATACTTTTGTCTTTTTGTCTTTTTTTTCTTTTTTTTTGAGTTGGAGTCTTACTCCATCTCCCCAGCTGGAGTGCACTACACACTCACACCACCCCAGCGTTGACCTGCTGGGCTCTGGCAATCCTGCTGCCTCAGTCTTCCAAGTAACAGGAACTACAGACGTGTGCTATCATGCCCAGCTAAAATTTTCCATTTATTGTAGAGATGTGGTCTTACCATGTTGCCCAGGCTGGTCTTGAATGCATGGGTTCAGGCAATCCTCTTGCCTTGGCTTCCCAACATGCTGGGATTACAGGCTTCAGTCTCTGGGCCCCATTTTATACTTTTAATTCAGATAAACTGAATTGAAAGCCAATATGCTGTATCTGAGTTCCTATATATATACCAGCTAATAGCTTATCTTAACTTTTCTTTTTTTGGTAAACATTAGTTGTTAATGCATTCATTGTTTACTCATCCATAAAACATTTACTATTGGGAAAAAATGGCTGGACCATGGTGAAAAATAATTCAGAATATGATAGACATTAGATAATATATTAAGCAATTTGTACATTATTATATAAGAAAAGGGTCACCAGAAAACAATGATTGCCACTGACTATCTTTAAAAATGTTATCATACTTTATAGTTATGGTATTATCATCTTTTGCTATTTACGTGACCCAGACTTCAGCTTGGTTACTGTATCACTAATTAATTTGTATTTATTGACTCTCAGTTTCCAGTGTACCACATATATTTCAACAAGGTCAGAACCCATTCCAAGCCCATCGTTTCTTGAGTTCTTGCCTTGGTCTTAGGGTACCATAGAGAATTTCATTATATCTTATATTTATGATTTTATTGTAGTTAATAATTTATTCTTTTAAACTCCCCTGTTTAACCTACTTTGTGAATTCTATCATCTGACTGGAATGACTAAAACAGCTGTAGTTAAAATTCATACTTATATAAGAAAGTATTTTATAAGTCATACAAACTTCCCCAGCACATGGTCCCTTGGTATAACAAATTTGTTGATGTACATATTACTCAAATGTTACCATATTGTATTTATACAATCCGTATTTTAATTTTATGTGCAATTATTCCGCCTACATTTGAAAACACTGCCTTATGGCTTACAATTCAATAATGCAGGATCAAAAGTTAAGAGATACAGCTTTATAATAATGGAAACATTTCATAGGAATTCCTGATTTGACTTCAGGAAAGATGGCGACGGGGCAGCCTAGTCTATGAAACCCTCTGCAAAGGAGAACGCAGAGGATCTCTGGCTCTCTCCCCGGGGACGGCGGATCCCAATGTTGGCAGCCTGCTCTTCACACGGAGCTCGGCCGTCACCACCGCTGGGGCATTGCAGCAGTCTGGACAGCCACTGCAGCCACAGGCACAGCTGCTGCCATGGCCCCTGTGGTGGCCATAGTGCATCACACCATCTGTGCCTGAAGCGATCCACGACTTCAGTACTTACCTGCAGACAAGTACTGCTGGGATTGCTGCCACTATGACGTCCTGCCAGCCGTGGTTCTCCTCCCGTGTGCCCTAAAGCAGGCTCCCATCTCCTGCCTCTGCCCCACTCCTGTCCAGCTCCACCCCATCTAGGGCGAAGAGCTGAGATAGCACCACCTGCTGGTGATTCAAGGGAGTAAACTACAGCCCCACTGCACGGACAGATTCCAAGGCAGTGGGAAGTGGATTTCAGATTATCCATACCCCTGTCAGCAAATACCAGGACCTGCAGATAGATTTTGAATCACAGCTCCCCCCTTAAGTTTATCTCAAAACTGCAAACAGGACCACCTCCTACCTATAGTGCAACTCCAGAATTGAACAAAGTAAGAGGGCATACATAAAGAATAGGAGATAGAACAAACAGAAGTAAAAGCAATCCCTCTACCTCTGAATAACAGAATTAAAGAAGATGGTGATATGGAGGGAAGGAAAAAGTAGGGAGGAGGAAAAAACCGCACAAATGAAGAAAAAACAAAAGAAAAATATAGGTTTCACACAGACCCCTGGGAGGTCAGACACTGAGAAAACAGATTCTGGAACACAAAAAATGAGGAGCCCCCAGGACGACTGGTCACATGCAACAAACCCAGACATCAAGACATTAATAGAGAGAATTAAGAAATTGAAGAGAGACAAGAGGAAAATAGGAAGGAGCTGATGTCAGAAACAAAGCAGTAAAGAATACTGTGATGGAAATAAATACCAAACTAATAAGCATGGAAAGAAGAATTAGCCATGCAGAAGAAAGAATCTCAGAGCTCGAAGACCAAAACACACAACTAACCCAAAATGTCAAAAGCATATACAAGTAGCTCAAAAAGACAGAACAAAACCTTCACGAGCCGGGCTTGGTGGCTCAGCCTGTAATCCCGCGCCTTTGGGAGGCTGAGGTGAGTGGATTGCCTGAGCCCGCGGGTTCAAGACCCGCCTGGGCGTGAGACCTATCTCTTCAATAAATCAAAAATCAGCTGGGCATGGTAGCGCATGCCTGTAATTCTGGCTACTCGGAAGGCTGAGGCGGAAGGATCGCCAGAGCCCAGCAAGTCGAGGCTGCAGTGGCCGGGAGCGGCCACTGCACTCCAGTCTGGGCGACAGAGTGAGACTCCAACTCAAAAAAAAAACAAACCTTCACAAGATGAATGATCACTTCAAGAAACCGAACCTAAGAGTAATTGGCCTTCCTGAGGCAGAAAGAGAAACAGAGGCCACACTGGAACAAACATTTCATGAAATCATTCAAGAAAACTTCCCTCATCTCATCAAGGATGAAAAAATTCAAACACAAGAGATTCAGAGAACCCCTGCAAGACAACAAATGAGAAGACCAACTCCCAGACATTATAATTCACCTAAACAAAGTAGGTATAAAAGAAAAACTCCTAAAGGCTGCAAGAGAAAAAGGTCAGACTATGTGCCTGGGGAGACCAATTAGAATAGCAGCAGATTTATCTACAGAAACCTTCCAGGCTAGGAGAGCCTGGAGTCCTATCTTCAAAGTTTTAAAAGATAAACAATTTTAACCGAGAATAACCCACCCAGCCAAGTTAAGCTACATCAGTGAGGGAGAATTGAAATCTTTCCCAGATACCAATCCCTAAGAACCTACGCTGCCACAAGAAACACTTAAGAAAGTATTGAACACAGAAGAAAAGGAAAAAAGAACAACAACGTCCCTCACAAGAGTACAGGCAAAAGATTAAAAACACACATGATCCAACTCTAAAACCAAAAGAAAGACAACACACTAACAGGAAGAACAACAACTCTGTAAGAACATTATGATAGGGATCAACTCTCACATTTCAATAATTAGTTTTAATGTGAATGGACTAAATGAACCACTGAAAAGACATAGAATGGCAAAATGGATAAAATATCACCAGGCAGCAATCTATTGCCTTCAAGAGACTCACCTTACTAGAAAGGATACTCACAGACTCAAAGTAAGAGGATGGGAAACAAATTTTCAGATGAATGGAACACAAAAGAAAGGCAAAGTCACAATCTTAATCTCAGACAAAATACCCTTTAAGCTATCAAAAATTAAAAAAGATACAGAAGGCCACTACATAATGATGAAAGGTTCAATCCATCAACAAGAAATATCCATCCTAAACATATATGCACCAAACATAGGAGCACCAACTTTCTTTTTTTTTAATAATCAATATTTTGTATTATGATGTTGTGGGGTTACAGTTAAGGGTTAAGTATACAAATATGTTTCATTCAGGCACCTATTGATAAGAGGTGCTTCCCCATCCACAGACAGATATTTGTTACCATTAATCCCATCTCCCTCCCCCCGCCATAGTTTCCCACAACTGTCAGTTATTTTCTTATAGTATTAGGTTGGATGTTCAAGGTCCATTATATGAGTGAGAACATATGATACTCGGATCTTTGTTTTTGTGAGACGTCACTCAGTATTATAGACTCTAGTTCCATCCAGGTTGCTGCAAAATTCATGATTTTGTTCTTGTTTATGGCTGTGTAGTATTCCATTGTGTATATGTACCACATTCTTTAAATCCAGTCCTCTTTTGATGGGCAGCATGGTTGCTTCCAGGTTCTTGCTATTGTGAACAATAATACTGAGATAAACATATGTGTGCAGGTATCTTTTTTATACAGTGATTTGAGTTCTTCCGGATATATTCCCAGTAGGGGAATTGCGGGGTCATATGGGAGGTTGATATTTAGAGCTTTTAGGAATCGTCACACTGCTTTCCACAGAGGTTGCACTAGTTTACACTCCCACCAACAGTGTAGAAGTATTCCCTTTTCGTCACACCCTCTCCAGCAGCTGTTATTTTTTGAGTTGTTGATAATTGCCACTCTGACTGGAGTTAGGTGGTATCTCAGTGTGATTTTAATTTGCATCTCCGTGATGATTAGTGAGGTTGAACATTTCTTCATATGTCTGTTGGCTGCTCAGATGTCTTCCTTTGTGAAGTGTCTGTTCATATCTTTTGCCCATTTTATAATGGGGTTGTTTGTTTTTTTTCTTTTCAGCACGTTTGAGTTCCTTGTAGATCAAAGATGTTAAGCCTTTGTCAGACCTGGTGTTGACAAATACTTTTTCCCAGTTTGTAGGCTGTCTCCCTGCTCTCTTGATGGTTTCTTTGACTTTGCAGAAGCTTGTCAGTTTAATGAGGTTCCACTTGTCTAGCCTCTCTTTTATGACCTGGGTTTTGGGTTTTGTTCAGGAGTTGGAGGCCAGTTCTAATTTCCATGAGGGTATGTGTTTCATTTTCTAAGATTCTTATGGTTTGAGGTTTTACATTTAGGTCTCTGATCCATTTGGAGTTAACCTTTGTGCATGGGGATAGATAGGGGTCCTGTTTCAATCATTTGCATGTGATCAGCCACTTTTTCCAGCACCATTTACTGAATAGGTTCTCCTCTCCCCAGTGGTAGGTGGTGGAGGCTTTGTCAAAGATGAGTTGGTTGAGAAATTGAGGTTTTACTTCTGGAATCTCAATTCTATTCCATTGATCTATATGCCTATTCCTATACCAATACCAAGCTGTTTTGATGATTGTAGATTTATAGTAAAGTTTGAAGTCTGGTAATGTGATACCACCTGCTTTTTTTTTTTTTTTTTTTTTTTTTTTTGCTGAGGATTGTTCTGGCTATTCTTGGACGTTTGTGTTTCCCTATGAATTCCTGTGTTGTTTTTTCTAGGTCTGAGAAGAATGCTGCTGGTAATTTGATGGATATTGCATTGAGTTTGTAGATTGCCTTAGGTAAGATGGACATCTTCACAATGTTGATTCTTCCAATCCATGAGCAGCTCCTAGGTAAACTAAAAAAAGATATTGACTCCAATACCATCATTGCTGGGGACTTTAATACCCCACTCACAACCCTAGACAGATCATCAGGACAAAAAATCAGTAACAAGATCTGAAACCTCAATGTGACTCTTGATCAAAGGGACTTAATTGATACCTACAGAACCCTCCATCCAAAGACCACAGAATACACATTCTACTCATTACTGCATGGAACATACCCTAAGATCGACCACATACTTGGCAATAAATCAAGCATAAGCAAATTTAAAAGAACTAAAGTTTTACCATGCACCTTCTCAGACCATAGTGGAATAAAAATAATCATTAACACCAACAAGGTCCCCCCCAAACCAACAAAGACTTGGAAACTAAGCAGCATGATGCTATACAACTCCTGGGTCGTTGATGAAATCAAAACAGAGATTAAAAGATATCTAGAAACAAATGAAAATGAAGAAACATCTTACCAAAATCTCTAGGATGCTATGAAATCTGTGTAAGAGGGGAATTTATATCCCTACAAACGCACATGAAGAAAATGAAAGGATCACAAATTTACAGCCTAACAAGCCACCTAAAAAAGCTGGAAAAGCAATACCAAAACAACTCTCATTTCAGTAGAAGAATTCAGATCACCAAAATAAAAGCCCAAATCCAGGACATAGAAGACAAAAAGATAATACAAAAAAATCAATGAAACAAAAAGCTGGTTTTTCGAAAGGATAAACCATGTCGATGGTCCCCTAGCTAGACTGACCCAAAAAAGAGAAAAAAAGCCCAAATAAACACAATCAGAAACACAAAAGATGAAGTCACATCTGATCCTGAAGAAATACAAAAATCATTAGAGACTACTGTGTACTCTTGTATGGAAACAAACTTGAAAACCTTTCAGAAATGGAAGACTTTCTGTCATCACAAAAACTGCCTAGGTTGAAACAAGAAGAAATTGAGACCCTAAATAGACCAGTAACAATCAAGGAAATTGACTATGTAATAAGAAAACTACCTACAAAAAAAAAAAGCCCTGGACCAGATGGTTTTCCAGCAGAATTCTATAAGACATTTAAGGAAGCACTTATACCAATTATACTGAAGGTATTCCAGGCGATTGAGAAAGATAGAACTTTCCCCAAATCATTTTATGAAGCTATCATGACATTGGTACCCAAGCCAGGTAAGACCCAACAAAGAAAGAAAACTACAAGCCAATATCTTTGATAAACATAGATGCTAAAATTCTCAACAAGATCCTAGTGAACTGGATTCAACAAAACATCTCCAAAATCATCCATCATGACCAAGTGGGCTTCATCCCTGGGATACAAGTCTGGCTCAACATTCATAAAACCACAAATGTAATTAAATACATCAACAGATGTCAAAGCAAAAACCATATGATCATATCATTTGATGCAGAAAAAGCTTTGATAAAATCCAGCACCACTTCTTGATAAAACCCCTCAAATATCTAGGCATACAGTGAACATACCTCAAAATAATAAAAGCCATTTACGAGAAACCCACAGTCAGCGTACTCCTAAATGGACAAAAACTAGAACCATTTCCCCTGAAAACGAACAACACAAGGATGCCCACTCTTAACCCTCCTGTTCAATATAGTATTGGAAGTCTTGGCTACAGCAATCAGAGAAAAGAAGGTAATCAGGGGTATTCAAATAGGAAAAGAGGAAGTCAAGCTATCCCTCTTTGCAGATGACATGATCGTGTACCTTGAAAACCCAAGAGAATCTGTCAAAAACCTCCTTATGCTGATAAGGACTTTGGCAAAGTCTCAGGATATAAAATAAATGTGCAAAAGACAATTGCATTTCTCTATACCAATAATAAACAAACAGACCCAAATAAAAAGCACAATTCCATTCACAATAGCCACACACACAAAAAGAAATACCTTGGCATCTTCCTAACCAGAAACGTGAAAGACCTTTATAATGAAAACTACAAAGCCCTGCTCAAAGAAATCAAAGATGACACAAACAAGTGGAAAAATATCCCATGCTCATGGACTGGAAGAATCAACATTGTGAAGATGTCCATCTTACCTAAGGCAATCTACAGATTTAATGTAATACCCACCAAATTACCAGCAACATTCTTCTCAGACCTAGAAAAACAACACAGGAATTTATATGGAAACACAAACGTCCAAGAATAGCCAGAACAATCCTTAGCAAAAAAAAGCAAAGCGGGTGGTAACACATCACTAGACTTCAAACTTTACTATAAAGCTACAATCATCAAAACAGCTTGGTATTGGTACAGGAACAGGCATATAGACCATTGGAAAAGAATTGAGATTCCAGAAGCAAAACCTCAATTTCTCAACCAATTCATCTTCGACAAAGCCTCCACCACCTACCACTGGGGAAAGGAGAACCTATTCAGTAAATGGTGCTGGAAAAACTGGCTGACCACATGCAGAAGATTGAACTAGGACCCCTATTTATTCCCATACACAAAAATTAACTCTAAATGGATCAGAGACCTAAATGTAAACCCTCAAACCATAAGAACCTTAGAAAATGAAGCACATACCCTCATGGAAATTGGAACTGGTATCCAATTCCTGAACAAAACCCGAACCCACAGGCCATAAGAGATAAGATAGACAAGTGGGACCTCATTAAACTGACAAGCTTCTGCAAAGCCAAAGAAACCATCAAGAGAGCAGGGAGACAGCCTAAAGACTGGGAAAAAGTATTTGCCAACTCCAGGTCTGACAAAGGCTTAACATCTTGGATCTATAAGGAACTCAAACGTGCTGAAAAGAAAAAAACAAACAACCCCATTATAAAATGGGCAAAAGATATGAACAGACACTTCTCAAAGGAAGACATCCAAGCTGCCAACAGACACATGAAAAAATGTTCAACCTCACTACTCATCAGGGAGATACAAATTAAAACCACACTGAGATATCACGTAACTCCAGTCAGAATGGCCATTATCAATAACTCAAAAAATAACAGTTGCTGGAGAGGGTATGGCGAAAAGGGAACACTTCTACACTGTTGGTGGGAGTGCAAACTAGTGCAACCTCTGTGAAAGCAGTGTGGTGATTCCTAAAATCTCTAAATATCAACCTCCCATATGACCCCGCAATCCCCGTACTGAGAATATACCCTGAAGAACTCAAATCACTGTATAAAAAAGATACCTGCACACATATGTTTATCTCAGTATTGTTCACAATAGCAAGAACCTGGAAGCAACCATGCTGCCCATCAAAAGAGGACTGGATTAAAAAAAATGTGGTACATATACACAATGGAATACTACACAGCCATAAACAAGAACAAAATCATGAATTTTGCAGCAACCTGGATGGAACGAGAGTCTACAATACTGAGTGATCTCTCACAGAAACAAAGATCTGAGTATCACATGTTCTCACTCATATAGTGAACCTTGAACATCCAACCTAATACTATAAGAAAATGACTGACAGTGGTAGGAATCTATGGCGGGGGGAGGGAGATGGGATTAACGGTAACAAATATCTGTCTGGGGATGGGCAGGCACCTGTTATCAACAAGGGTGCCTGAACGAAACATATTTGCATACCTAACCCTTAACTGTACCCCACAATATCATAATAAAAAATATTGATAAAAAGAAGAAAATACAAAAGAATTGACAACAAACCCTCCTGAAACTAAGAAATGATTAAAGCAAAGTTTTAGGATACAAGGGTCACCATGCAACAGTCAACTGCTTTCCTAGATACCAGCAATAGATAACTGGAATTTGACATTAAAAACACAGTGTCACTGATAGTAGCAACCCCAAAATGAAATCCTTAGGCATAAATGTAGCAAAATATGTACAAGCTCTTCATGAAGAAAACTACAAAACTTTTATGAAAGAAATCAACGATGAACTAACTAAATAAAGAGATAGTCCATGATAATGAATAGAAAGGCTCAATATTGTCAAGACGTCAGTTCTCTCCAACGTCGTCTATAAATTCAATGTAATCCAAATCAAAATCCTAACAAGTTATTTTGTGGAAATCAATAACGTGATTCTAAAGTTTATATTAAGATGTAGAAGTCACAGAATAGCCAGCACAAATTGAAGTATAAGAACAGAATTGGAAGACTTACAACATCCAACTTCAAGACTTATAAATCTACAGTAATCAATATAGTGTAATATTGGTGAAAAAACAGTCTATAGATCAGTGGAACAGAATAGAGAGCTGAGAAATAGATGCACCTAAATATAGTCAATCAATCTTTGACAAAGGAGCAAAGGCAATGCAATAGAAAAAAGACTGTCTTTTCAACAAACAGTGCTGGAGCAACTGGACATTTATACACAAAAAGAAAGAAAAGAAAAGAAAAGAAAAGAAAAGAAAGACATTCTAGACACAGACTTACACCCTTTACAAAAGTTAATGCTGAATAGATCAAAGACTTAAATGTAAAATGTAAAACTACAAAACTTTTAGATAACAACATATGAGAAAACATAAATGGCCTGGGATATGACAATGACTTTTTAGATACAATATCAAAGAAACCAAAATCATAATCATGAAAGAAATAGTTGATAAGCTAAACTTCACTAAAGTTAAAAACTTCTGCTCTGAAAAGACAATGTCAAGAACATGAGAAAACAAGACACAGACTGCGAGAATATATTTGCAATAGGCACATTTGATAAAAGATTATTAGTCAAAATATATGCAGAACTCTTGAAACTCAACCATAAGAAAATGAGCAACCCAATTAAAAAATGGGGAAAAAAAAGACCTTAACAGACACCTTTGCAAAGAAGATATACAAATGGCAAATATACAAATGAAAACAACTTCACATCATATGCTATCAGGTAAATGTAAGTTAAAATAATGAGATATCTTATACACATATTAGAAAGGCAAATTTTTAAAAAAATGATAACACCAAATGTTGGTGAAGATGCAGAGCAAAAGAAACTCTCATTTATTGCTGATGATACAGCACGTTGGAAGACAGTTTGACAATTTCTTACAACAATAAATATACTCTTACCATGTGACTCAGTAGTTGCTCCCCCTGGTATTTCCAAAAAACAGTTGAAAACTTACGTCCTACAAAAACCAGACCACAGATGTTTATAGCGGCTTTATTCAAAATTTCCCAAACTTGAAAGCAACCAAGATATCCTTCAGTAGAAGAGCTGATAAATAAACGATGGTATACACACACAATGAAATATTACTCGGTGCTAAAAAGAAATGAGCTATCAAGCTATGAGAAGACATGGAGGAACTGCAAATGCATATTACTAAGTGACAGAAACCAATCTTGAAAGGCTACATACTATATAATTCCATCTATCTGACACTCTGAGAAAGAGAAAACTATGGAGACAATCAAAAGAGGGAAAAGATGGAGACAATCAATAGGCAGAGCACAGAGGATTTTTAGGGGAGTGAATATTTTGTAAGATACTATAATGGTGTAAGACACATGTCATTAAACTTTTGCCCAAACCATAGAAGGTACAGCACCCATAGAATGTACAGCACCAAGATATGGACTTGGGGGAATAATTATGTGTAAATGTAAGTTAATCAACTGTAACAAGGGTATAACTGTGATAAGAGATATTGCTAATGAAGGAGGCTGTGAATATGTGGGAGCATGGGGTAGGTAAGAAATCTCTGTACCTTCCTCTCAATTAGCTAAAGCCTAAAACTGTTCTTAAAACATTATGCTTTTTCTTAAAGGTGGTAAACTGCAAAAAAAAAAAAAAAAAAAAAAAGAATCCCTGATTTTATAGTGGTGAGAAAATGTGGATAAGCTTCATACACAGAACCTACCATGGCATGCTTCGATATAGTGCAGTTACTTTTGCTTCAGTATTGCTACAAATTAATGAACGATAGAGTGAGGTTCATATATTATTGTTCTCCATATATTTTACCAGGTAATAAAGAGTGCAGGAAAAGGTATTTTGAAATTCAGAAAGGCAATCTTCCCTAAAGGTAACTGGCTCTTTCACTTAAAAGAATAATATTTTAATGAGTGAAGTGTAACAGCAGAAAATTCACTGAGTGTTTCCTTCAGGGAATGTTTTCAATTTAATTAGAGTGTATAGAATTGTAGATTGAGAGACAGGAGACTTAGTCCGTCATCTCTTCTCGATGGTGATAGTGATTTATTCTGTCATTCACATATTCTTTGGAGTTTTTTTGAGCTATAATTGGAGATAATGAACATTACTGGCTTAGGATGTTCATGGGCTATTTCCCTTAAAAATTCAAAATATAGGAAAACTATATTAGTTGGATAGAGTAGTTTGCATCCAACCTACCCAACATTCAGCTTAAGCCATGGTGCTGTAGAACAGCATCAAGCTGGAAGCTGTCTTCAGTTCTCATTCTACTACATACTAACTCTCTTTGGCATCAATAGCAGATACCTTCAATTATTTGAATATCCAGTTGGAGCTATTATGGTTTCAAAAATGAAATAAAATATTTTGTAAACTTCTAATGTAAAACCAATGAAGTTATTATCACAGTCATGTAAGAATTCTATGTCGACAGCTAATAGTTAATTCTGATATTCTTGCAACTGTAAGAAAAATTCAGAGGAAAGACACAGAGCAAAGAAAAATGACTTTTTAAAATCCAGAGGAGCCCCAGATACCATAAGCTATCCACTGAAAAGCTAAGCAAGCCAATTTTAGAACACCACATAAAATGGGAAAATAATTTTCCAAGGTGCCACAGCAACATAGTAGGGAAAATCTGGGGTTCGAAAAATTATTGAAATGAATCAACCAAAATTTGTTTTGTCCAGAAAGCACTGAAGTGAAGAGAAAATACTGGAAGTAAAATCCAAATCCAGCAGCATAGGAACTATAGGGACAAAGGAAAAGAGAGGCTAAGTGGAAGTTGGGACGGAAGAAAAACTAATATTTTAAAGCCTTGATAAAAACAGTGACAACAAGGACCTCTAGATGATGAAAGTAAGAAAACTGCTTTCCTATTTTCCACTGCTTTTAATTATGCAATAAAGCATACTGAACTCAAGTATCCTGTGAGAACAATACAGCCTCAAATTAAAATGTTCAAATATTCACTGGCAGGGAGATTGAATTAATATACTTTGTAATACTTTATGATATTCACACAGTGGAGTACTATACAAATAGAATTTCATATCTTAAAAATATTTATGTGTCTGACCACAAAGTGAGCTTTAGGGTCTATTATCATTTTTAAATCAATGTAGAAAAAAGTATAGCTAATGTAATAAGAAAGGGATAAAGTTACAAATATATATATGCATATCTATTCATACCTACTTGTACATAGTTACTTATCTGATGAAAAAGAACAATGGAACAACAAACCATGACATTGTGAAAAAATATTAACTATAAAAAAGAAGAACGTAATGTGAAGAGGGATAGAGACAGAAACTAGATTTTCTTAATACACTACTATTATTTTGACTTCAAAATTATGAAAATATTTTACATTAAAAAGGTATATTTAAAAATAAAGAGAACACTAACACAAAACAACTTTTTAAAAAATTATTATGGTAAACACACAACATTAGATCTATCGTTTAAACATTTTTTGTAATTGTACAATATGTTATTGTTGACTATAGGTATAATACACAGAAGTTCTCTAAAGTTCATTCATCATTCATCTTACTTTGCATCCTTTATGCCTGTTGGTGTACCAGAGAGAAAAATTCTTCCAAGTCACTTTGAAACACAGTAGACTAGCTGTATATATTAGTGTGACATGAATTAAGAAGAAAAAAGCACTTTCAAAAACCTTGAGAACTCGTATGATTAGTGATTTATCTGTGTTTCCTATTCTGAGACAGTTGTATGTGCATTTTTGGAGGTGTTATTGAGAACTAGGAATTTTATGGAAGGAAAAAGGAAACAATGGTTGTAAGATTAATGAGGCTAAATAGAAACCTGATAGCCCTAGATTTACACTGAAATTATTAAAGTGTATGTATTAGGCATTGTCCAGATGGTTATTCCTGGACATCTTCCCTGTAAGTAAAAGCCCATGTCTCATCTGGAAAAACTGCTCTTGACTGTAAAAGACACATAGGTTATACAGCATTTTATATAGGGCAGAGTGTGTGGTTAAGTGTGAAAAGGGTAGTATTTTAGTGTGCAGTTGTAGTATGAGAAGGTCCTTATACATATGCTGCATGTACACAAAATAACTTTGAATTCTCTTAGGGGTGGGATTTTTAGTATTATAATGAGCTAAAGGTAAACTCAAAGTAAGCAAAGGCTATGGACATTGATCTAATCGTGCCCAATCTGGTCTGCACAAGCCCAGGGGACCAACTGCATGAAGGAAGGGTGAAAATTACATCCACTCTGCATAGCTGCAAGATGTGATCAGCAAATGTGGGCAACACTTTCTCCGTTGCCTCAGGATGACCTGTGTGTCCAGGCATAAAGCACAAAGAGAACAGGACACCCTGGGATGGCTGCTCCCAGGATCCCTTCTCAGGCTCCAACCTGCTGCTTGGTGCCATATCCAGGGTTTGTTCATGTTATCACTGAGTGTGTGTCACCTTACACTCCACCCCAGCATACCCTTGGCTGGCCTGCACATTCTTTTTTTTTTTTTTTTGAGTTGGAGTCTCACTCTGTTGCCCAGACTGGAGTGCAGTGGCTGCGCCCGGCCACCGCAGCCTCGACCTGCTGGGCTCCGGCGATCCTTCTGCCTCAGCCTTCCAAGTAGCCGGAATTACAGGCATGCGCTACCACACCCGGCTGATTTTTTGATTTATTGTAGAGATGAGGTCTCGCTGCCCAGGCGGGTCTCGAACCCGCGGGCTCAGGTAATCCACTCACCTCAGCCTCCCAAAGGCGCGGGATTACAAGCTGAGCCACCGAGCCTGCTGGCCCTCACATTCTTAAAGCACCATTTTTTCATAAATTCCCTGCCAAACAAATGCCATAACAAAAATATAGCCAACAACAACAACAACAACAAACAAATGAGAATAAGTAGAATAGCTATCGTGCTATATGTGAAGGTTCTTCAAGTACTGGGGAGTCCATAAAACCATGTCATGGAAGGGTTGGGAAACAATTTCTATAGTTGAAATGTGGGTACCTGATGCCTGCATAGCCTGAGTTATGTTATAGGCATAATTTGGGATACACACACAACGTTCCATCTTATTCAATGCACAAGTGCCATGCTGGGTGGCAGTCAAAATATCTGTGACCATGTATGTAGTTTTGCAAGACCACTTGTCTAATTGGTGAGGTTTCTACAGTAAGAGAGGCAATAGTGTGACAGGTGTTGTTAAATGTAGCATCTGTATGCTTAGCCCAGGCTTTTAGTTGTAACTCTGCGTTATGGTTGCTTCCAGAGGGGCAAAAATGACTAAGGTGTAAAACCAGAAATATGCCCCTTCTGATAGTGATTTTTCACTTTTACACTGTCTCGATTGGAAGGGTGTGTGTCTAGGTGGAGCACAACTCATCCTGGCAGGTAAGGACATCCCCAGGTGCTTCTGCTGATTCAATTATAAGGCATGTAGTGCCAGCTGTGGGTGGCTCAGGCGCACAACTACCCCAAGGGAGAGAGGTGAGCTCCAACATTGAGGGAATTGTTTTGCCATTCTGGCCACACATTTTCAGTCAGCTGGATGGACTGTTTACCTACTTGGAAAAATAGCTACCTCATGTTATGAGTCTTAGCTTGAGACATGCTGCTGTTGTGCCTGTCAGTGCAAAAAGGTTCATGATCCACTACCTGTTTTTGCACTGCTGTTTGCCACCACAAACCATCATGAATGCCACCACAGGGTTTGTGTTCACCTGTTCCCATACTAAGAGGGAGATGTGTTTTCTTGGCTCCCCATTCATTGAGAAACTCAATGAATTACTATTGGAACTGAGAGGAAATGGATATGAGGTGTTGATTCTAGTATAGAAGTGACTCCAAGTACTCAGCCTAGCTGGTTGGAGACACCTCGGCACACCTGTAGAAGAAAGGAGGGGGGCAGCTTGCTACAGATCCAGTAGTTTGTTCTATTCTAGACAAAGGCCACCACTTTCTGTGCCCATTCAGTAAAGAGTTTTTCTGCATGCCATCTATGGGTGAAAAGTAAAATGTTTAGTAGAAACAAAAAAGGGAAAGTTAGGACCATTTAACAAGATGCAGGAGATTGTGTTATTTTGGGGAAAGTATCACCCTTGGTAGCACTCTAGTTCCTGGTTTAAAATACCAAATATCCCCCCTCAGTAATGCATTTTGGGAGACTAAAGTAAGTCAGTGGGGGTATTATAATGTTCCACTAGGACAGTATGATTGTTTCCTTGCATGGGGGGACCTGGGTTAATTATCTTAAATATACGAGGGAGAGAAGGACACAAAGCAGGTGTAACAGGTGTAACTTGTATATATCATGTCCTAAGTCCTTCCCCTGTGGAACAGAAAACACAAACCAACTGGAGCTGGTTTGCTGTTTCCAAGGCTATGCAATGATGTGCTTCACAGTAGAAAGGTCCTGCGACAAGGGCAATTGAGTCTCAGGTTGAAGCAAAGGTGTATGATGATTTATACTGTTTACCTGGATTCTGGCAATGGAGTCAGGTCCTTGTGTCAGAAGAATGTATGCACTGGGGCAGTTAGAACACACCTGTTCATTCAAGGGGCAGATGGTGGCTGATAGTCTACATGTCCATAAAGCTAGAGAGTATGTATCCTGTCAGAGTTGTTGTTTCAGTAGTCTACGCACCTGTTCAATCATTGCCACTGCCATATGGTTGTATGGCAGATGAATATGCCAGTGGATATACAGGGCCTCTGCTTATTCTTGTAATTGGTGACCAGTAACTTGAACCTTGGTCACTGTCAATGTCTGTGGGGATGTCATAGGCTGAACACAACTGCTCTAGTTCCTCTATAGTGGTCTTTTGTGTGGCACATTTGTAAGGATATGTCTGCATTAGACCCGTACAGGTGTCTGCACACATCAAGGGCATCTTGTTGGTCAGAGGTCCTTTGTAGTCTACCTGACACCACGGTGCTGGGCTACAGCCTATCTGTCTGGCGTCATGGGGCAAGTAACTGGGCATTCCTGAGCACAGATGGGGCATTACCAAAAGATAAGCACTATGCCCTTATAACAAAGTGGCAGGGCCCAAATTTTTGGTATGGCTTAGAGGATACATTGTTTCGATGTTTTATCTTCTTTCATGGCCAGTGGGTCACATCCTTCATGGGAACTTTATTAAGGAGGGAAATGCAGGCTAGCTCATCTCCCTATTGATTTTCAGGTCTTGTGGACAGTGGGCATTCACATAGTAGACTGTTATTTGATCCCTCAAAAACAGTGGAGAATGTTTGTCCACATGTCCACACCTCAAAGGGGGCAGCCAGCTGCCATCCATTCTTGTGCTTCTCATTGTAGTAGTCACATGGTAAGTCCCTTGAAGACAGCCCAGCTATTGGTATATAGGACTATTGGGCCTGGCTCATGGAGTTATTCAGTCTGCTTGTAGCTGCTACACCCATCCCCAGTATCTAGCCAGGTGCTCTCAGTATCTAGCCAGGTGCTATCAGTAGATGGCTGGAAAGCCACAGCTCTCTGAGTGCAAGGATTGCCTCATGATGAGCAATTAATGAACAGGCCTGGTCAGGAATGGGGCTGTGTTTCCCCTATGTGAAAGAGTGGATTTGTGGAGGACCAGTGGCCTAGTCAATAACTATCCCTCTGTAGTCACATAGGTGGTATGGCTAAGCACCAAATGGAGTCCTGCTCTCAAATAGCCATTACTTTGCTTCTCTATAGTACGTATATATGCCTTTTTCCACAGTCTGGGTTGGGGCATTTCCAGACTTTGGTTTCTGAAAGGTGTTCTTTAGCTACCCTGCTATGGAGTACTGGGTGCCTAATAGTACCAGGACTTTCTTTCTAATATCCTTTACTTGTTGTAAGACATGATACTTATCACAGAGTTGTTGTTCCATGACCCTATATAAAGCTTTAGCTCCCTTCACAGTTGAGACCAGAATCCTAGAGACATACATTTGTGCCCTTGCCTTTGCCATAGGCCCCACTCAAACACTTCAGAATAACTGGATACATCCAATTCACAAGGCTTTCCCAATACCCAAACTCCCATGGTTTGTGTCTGTTTCACAGTGACTTTAACTTGCTCAAAGTCCTTATTCTCTTTCATAGACCAGTCCCAGTTGGCTCCTTTCTTGACTAGATAAAATAGGGGCCTTAGGAGTCGGGCCAAGTGGGGAATGAAAGTGTACCAGTACCCCAGAAAACCTAAGAAAAGTTTTTAATTCCCTTGTACTTTTCCTATGACAGTAATGGTAAGACAGTAGTCTTTCCTATTCAAGTATTTGACAATAAACCTGGATCTTAGAATTTTGTATGTGGTTGACTACCCATCCTCTGTTTGCCAAGTGAGATAATAAGTTAGGGGTGGCAGTTTGCAAGCTTGTAAAAGACCCAGAAGTTAACATAATATAATCAATGTAATGGAAAGACTACATCTCCTCCCCAGTGGTCCATTGTTGGAGGTCTATGGCCACCAAACCACAACAAACAGTGAAGTTATGTAAATATCCCTGAGGCAAGATGATAAAGGTCCACTGTTCTCCTTCTCAGGTGAATGCAAATTGGTCTTGACTTTCTCAGGCAATGGGGATGCTGAAGAAAGTGTTAACCAAATCAAATTGTCAAGCACCTCTCTTATTGTCAGAAGGGAGGCAATCTTGGGAAACACCACATGCATGGTGAAATCACATTATTCAATTCCCTATAATCTACTTTGATTCTTCGTGTTCCATTGACTTGCTGCACTGGCCATACAGGACTGTCGTATGGACTCTGAGCAGGTCTTATGCTTCCCACTTGAGCTCGTTCTTTGACAGTCCCCGTGGTCTTATCATGCCCTTCTGGCAAAAGATATTGCTTTAATGTCACTGTCTTACGTGGGTCAGGTAGTCATACCAGAGTCCATATTGCATTTTCTCGAATCATTAGATTTTTCACTCTGACTCTTTGTTGGAACTCCACATCAGTTGTTTGAAGAGTCAAGCTGAATAAAATGTCCATTTCCAGGATGGGGAAATGTACACCAGATACGGTTTAGGCAGTAGCCTCCCAACCTGTAATACTAGATTAACCTTTCTGATTTTCATAGCCTCTCCCTTGTAGCCACCTACAGCCATTATCAGTCCTTGGAAGAGATGAATGTTACCATAGATAAGAATGCATTCAATCCCAGTGTCCACTAGAATGAGTACAGTAAGTACCTTACATTTGAACATGTTCCATTCTGAGAGTGTGTTTGTAAGTCTAATTAGTTTGTAAGTCCAACAAGGTACCCAGCTAACAAAATTGGCTATATAGTACTGTACTGTAATAAGTTTATAATACTTTTTGCACACATTACACTTTCAAAGCAAACACAAAAAAATAAATAATGCATTTTTAATCTAGCCGTATGTTGAAAAGCGTAGTAGTACAGTTTGGTTATAACAACTGGCATACAGCATCTGGCACCATGTGAACAAGAAAGAAGAGTTACTGGCTGAAGGAATGAGTGGAGGTGAGAGATGGTAGAGTTGAAGGACCATCAACAATAGGAGATGGAAGTCAAACTGCAATTTCACTTACGACTGACATTGATGGCAGAGGTTCTGGTTCCTCTCTGAATTCAATTCTATCTACCTTTTTGGAAAAAAATGATGCAATAATATCTGGGTAGTAGCTATTTTTTTTCTCACCATAGGTGGTCCAGTAGCACTGGATTGCATTCTGAATGACTGCTGCAACCTTCATGTTCCATTCTACATTTGGCTCCTGTACCTCAAAGGCTAACAACGCCTTCTCAGATAAAGAAAATCTCCGTGTCATTTCCTGCATGATGAATCTCTTCAGTTCTTCAGTTACTTCTTCTTCCTCCTTTCTCTCTTCATCCTTTCACTGAGCCTCCAATGTCATCAGGTATTCATTAGCAAGTTTCTAGCGTGGCACAGCAAGGAGATCGGTGAAGTTATCCTCTTAAATCGGTGAAGTTATCCTCTTAAATTTCAGCTTCTCCCTGAGGGCACCAAGTTGATGAAGTCCTCTTTGGTCTCTTCATCTACCTCTTCATCTCAAATCCACTAAAATTTTGAACTGTTGGCAAAGGTTTTTCCAAACTCCATTCATGGTGACAGCTGTAACCTCAGGTCAAGCAAAGTCAATGTTGTTTTGGCCTTCTAGAGGTTATAGCCCTTCCAAAATTGACACAAGGTTTTTCCTGATTTGTCAGTTGCCTTTACTGACTGATAGAAATTGTGATGTAAATAATATTTCACATAATTTACTCTCTGGTCCATAGTTTGGATGGGCGATATAGTATTCTGTGGTAGATGCACTACTTTGATGTTGAGAGGCAAGTCATCCATGAGCGGAGGTGGCCCAGAACATTGTTGAGTAGCAAAAAAGGGTTGTTGAATGTGATATCCTTCTCCAAGCAATACTTTTCTACCTCTAGGATAAAGTGATGGAGAAACCAGTCCTGGAAAATGGCCTGTGTAATCTAGTCTTTGGGGTTATTCTTCCATACAACTGAAAGAGAACCCTTGGCTGTGTTTTTTAAGGGTTCTTGTTCTCTGAATGATAAACTAAGAGAGGCTTCACCTTTATATCACCAGAAGCATTGCCACTAACTAACAGAATTAACCAATCCTTTTCTTCTTTATAGCCTGATATCAACTTTTCCTCCTTACCGAAGTAACTTTGACCTAGAACCCTCTTCTAGTACAGACCTGTCTCATTCACATTAAAAATCTGCTCAGGTAAACCTGCCTTCTTTGATCACTTTTCAAAGCATTTCAGAAAATTCCCGGGCAGCTACCATATCTGCACTTGCTGTTTCATCACTTACATTTACGTTGTGAAGGTTGACTCTAACCTTGAGCAAATGAAACCAGCCATGGCTGGCATTAAAAGATGGGCTCTCTCGTTCTTAACCTTGTCTTTTTCTTCAAGTCTTTACATAGACTTTCTGTATAGGTTTCTCTTGAATCAGCATTAAGCTGAGCAGGACTTGACAGTGATGCAGATTCTGGATCCACACACAGAGAAGTTTCTTCAACTCCTCCATGACTTTTCCATGTCTCTTTAATATTGCTGTCAACATCATTGAAGAACAGATGTCACATGTTCCATGAGTTTATTCTTGTTCTTTAGAATGGTGTGATGGTTGAACAATTCATATTATAAGAACAAGTGATATCCACCATCTTTTTACCTGAGTACACTCGCTCAATTATTTTCACTTTTTTTCTTGACATTATCATTCGGTGCTTGTTAGCAGTACCAGCCACACGACAACTGCTTTTACACTTGCTTCTGAATATCCTAGACTTGAAAAAAAGATACTGTACTACTGTACTCTATATAGGACTGTACAGTAAAGGACACAAATACATGACCACTTGTAGAAGATGCATTCACGTGACAATGTACACCTGACACATTAACTAACTTACATGTTTGGACATGTGAATGTGTGTTTGCATCATTAAAAATTTGCAACTTGAAGGTTGTATGTAGGGGGATTACTATACAGTCCGCTTTTAGGTGACCATATTATAGTCAATTCACCATTTGGAAATTTGTTCCCTGGACACCCTGGCCACTATTGCTCTTACTGGGATTCTGGATCCTTGGTCCTCACCCTAATCTAAGGGGTCAATGCCTGCCATCCCTCTGCAGGATGGGCAAGAGGCTGAACCTGAGCTTCTTTAATAAAGTGCTGCTCTGATTTGAGCTTTTTCCATAATCCAACTAGAATAGTTTTGGACTGTTTGTCAATTTTCTCAACCGGCCACCTTGTTGCTATCAGATCTTGCCATTTCTGATGGCAGGTTACCTTGATGGGTCCCTTAACTGTCTCTTACCTATTAGGTCACTTATCATTTTCCCCAATGGCATGAACTCCAGGTTTGTGGATTTTCTGTTTTCCCTGTGTCAGCAGTTGCCTGGGCTGCCAAAAACACTGGCTGCCTTATGAGAGGTATCAGGATAAACCCCAGCACACTGTACCATAGTTTGGATGTGCCAACTGGAGAATGGCATCGTTCATGTCAGCATTAGAGAGCTTATAACTGGAGCTGCAGTAGTACTCAGCATAAATGGCATGTTTCATTCCTACCTCCTGGAGGATATACTGCAGTTCTACCATAGTTTGTCAATATGAAGGAGATGTGGAGCCATATTCCTCATTTGGCCAGGCATCTTGCAACCCACTATCACCCAAGCAAGGAGGGGAATAACCTAGTCTTCATTATTGGCTAAATAAAGGCCCTGATTCAGGATGGGATGATTTTTAATAGAGACCAGCTTGCTCATTTCTATCCTAGGAAGTATAATGCCTCCTGCCCTGTGTCCCATAAGTGGACGAGGCACCCTGAAATTAAGTTTCTCTTTTGCTGCTAGAACCTGTTTCTCAGCTCCACATGTTGGTGTGTTGTCACCTTTTTGTCTGGGAAAAGTCCTATGGATCCACTCCAGGTGGTCATGGCTGGTCAGCTTTGTTCTTGGTCATGCTTATTTGTTGTGCAGAGAGGACAGGGGCCTCTATGGGCTCGACCCAATTCCTCTCTTTCTCATTAGAAAATTTTATGAGATCTCAAGATCTTAGACCTCAAGATGTCTTATTTATGATAGCTCTGACCCACTGATGTGGCAGCTGACAACCCTTCAAATGGGCCACACAACAAGTCAAGGTCTCCATTTTGTCATCCTATTCCGATAAATGGGCCTTCAGGATCTGCCCCTTTTTTATGGGTTAATCTAGCATCTCTTTTCTGTTGCTGCTCATCCTGCAACTGCCACACTTGCCTGTGCTGTGAGCTCACTCTCAGTGGTCACTCAGAATGCAGTCAGGAGTGATCAGTCAACTGTAGCTACCATAGCCTAGGGAATCTGATTTTCATTTAGTTTCAGTTGTAATAATCTTTCAGACCCTTTGGGGTTTTGGAGGTGTCCCTGCACTCATGTGGTGGGCCCCATCCATCAAGGATATTGGCCATTGGACCCCAAATAGAAGTGAATGGCCAGTCTGGGATTTTCCCCTGTGGATTTCCCCTTTCCCAAACCTAGTACCACAACTCTCACAGGAGTTTCTTCTGCCTCCAGCTTGGCTCACCATGTGTTGTGCATTACTCTCAACAACCCTAAAAGAGAAGGCACTGTTTCTAAGAGACCAAATAAGTGACCCAGAGACAACAGACAAGACATGGGCTTTATTTGAGAACTTGCTTACGGGAAAGGTGGTCCAGGAGCAGGCAACTGGATAGGAAAAAAACCGTCCTCGTTTTTATAGGCACACAGGTTTTACAGCACTTTATATAAAGTGGAGTGTGAGGTTAAGCATGAATAAAGTGGGGTTCCTAGTATACAGATGTGGTGTGAGAACAGTTATACATATACAACATATACATGAGATGGCTATGAATTCTCACTAGGGGTGAGATATTTAGTATTATAATGAATTAAAGGTGAATTAAAGGTAACCAAAAGTTATAGGCGTTGATGTAGGCATGCTGGATCTGATCTAAACCTGCTCAGGGAACCAGCTACTTCAAGAAAGACGGAACACAAATACTTAGTATGCATAGCTGCAAGAGTGGTCAGCAGGCATAGACAACACTTCACACATGGCCTCAGCATGACCTGTGTGCACAAGAGGATGGGACATTTTGCTTTCCACCCCCATGAGCCCTCCTCAGGCACCAATTTGCTTCTTGGGGTCATATCTAAGGTGTGCTCATGTTGTCACTAACTGTGTGGCACCCTACAAGTATGTTTGTGTTTAAATTATATCACATACTCGTGTTTGTGTTTGTACGTTTGTATGTGTTGACCAAAGCAACCTTAATGTTCACCTCAGCTTGGCAAAGCTTAGAGTGTTGTTTCTGACCATAAACCTTGACATGCCTTTGCTTTAAATATTTACTTTAGAAAACTTGCAGTTGTAAATTTTTTCTCTATTCTTTTGAGATGTAATCACCAAGTCTTTTTCTAGTTTTACAGTTCAGGAATATCTTTATCAAAGACCTGGAACCCACCCCTTTGAAATATAATCATCAAGAGAGAAAGTGTTCCTGTCTCTCAGTGTCTGTAGAGGCATAGGGGCATAACTTTGATCTGCACTAACCTGAATTTGCTAAAACTCACATGTCCTAATGATACTGACCAACTTTGCCCCTAATGTCCTCCAGTACTTTTCCACTAACTCACGACAGTGCTTAAGAACTCTCTTGCTGTTTGTTCAAGAGAGTTGTGTTCAATTCCTTTTCCTGTTAGAAGGTCCTTTGATAGTTTAGGTCGACCCAGTTTTTCTCCTATTTTTTTCTTGCCTATAGCTCCCAGAATAACGGTAGAATGTGCTAGGAATAAAATATTCTGAGGTAGGAAGAAGCTACCTGAAGTAGCCAGGGCCTTGTTCCTGTCCCTCTTAAGAACCATAACATCTTGGGCTAGGAAAGAGCTGCCCAGAAGAGTCTGGGATTTATTTTTCTCTTCCCTGAAAATACTATGTCCTTCAAAGTTTTGCCTAGTGATTCTTGTTTCCCCTGAAGTATATAATCTGGGTCAGCTGCTTTTTGTGGTCCCTCAGCTGCAGTGAAAGTGGAGCATGCCTTTGAGATTCCATTTGCCTTGGACAGTTTCTTGATCCTTGAGGGAGCAACTCACAGTGGATTTTGGTGTATTTTGCTCCTTGCTGTCTTATTTGTAAGTAGTAAATCTATTTTATATGACTTGTTTCGTGTGAGTTTGGTCTTACCAAACTCAGGCAATTGGTAAAATTCCAGTCCAGTATGCGGTGGGTGGAAGTGTGGAAGTGGAGGACTCTTTCTAGTGGTTAGCATAGTGATGATCTTTGCTATCCTCCATTTAGTAATACATCCCCCTTGGGGTTAGTTATCAGTGGACCGGATTTACATTTTCCTATTTTAGTAGAATTGAATAAAGTCTTTCTCTCCTGTTTAACTTGTGTATTTTTTTGACAAAATACATTTACACTTAATTTTATTTCAAATATTTTTATTTTCTATTTCTGAAAAACCTGTAGATAATGCCACGACTGGTTGCAATGAACATTCTTAATATGTATATTGTAGCCTTTAACGGCCATATTTATATAAAAAGAAATCAGGGACCCTTGGAGGAATGATAGATATCATGACAGGCACCACAAAGAAAGCAAGCTATTAAAGATACAAAGACCGCCAGGCTCGGTGGCTCAACCTGTAATCCTGTGCTTTGGCAGGCTGAGGTGAGTGGATTGCCAGAGCCCACGGGTTCGAGACCTACCTGGACAACTTGGTGAGACCTCATCTCTACAATAAATCAAAAAATTAGCCGGACATGGTAGCGTACACCTGTAGTTCCAGCTACTTGGAAGGCTGAGGCGGAAGGAATCACCGGAGCCCAGCAGATCGAGGCTGTGGTGGCCGGGAGCGGCCACTGCACTCCAGTCTGGGCGACAGAGTGAGACTCCAACACACACACACACACACACACACACACACACAAAGATACCAAGACCCTATAGAAATGGCTTAGGAACCAAAGTAGCTGAAATAGTTAGAATGATTGACTAAAACACAGCAAATAGATTTAATTCAATAATATAATGTACCCTGGAATATAAACAAACACAACACATCAAAGAAACAAAACTCCTAACTGGTCACATTTAGTGAGTACTAGGAAAAACCCTTCATTGCTTTAGAAACTGGTCAATCATAGGAAGGTATCAGAATTTCTTCAGCATTTAGAAGACACACTTCAAATTAGTTAACTAGTTAATACATGGAAGTGTTTTTGTCCATTTGTGCTACTATAATAAAATATCTGAGACTGGGTAATTTAAAAAGAAAAGAAAATGATTTTCTCACTATTCTAGGAGATGGTAAGGTCAAGATCAAGGGGCCAACATATGTGGAGGGCGTTTTTACTGTCATCGCATGGTGGAAGGCATAAGGGTAAAGAAACGGGAATGAGAGACAAAATGGAGCTGAATTCATTCTTGTATAAGAAATCCACTCCAAGCCTAACAAACACACTATAATGATAATAGCATTAATTCATTTATAAGGAATGACTTAGTCATCTTTCATTAGCTCCCATCTAGCTACCAACACTGTTACAACGGGGATTAAGTTTTCAACACATGCTTTTTGGGAAACACATTCATAGGAAGTTTCTACTGATAGATGTATCTGAGCTTATAAATGAGCAAAGAATGGAACAATTAGAATAGTATCTTGCAGCCTTGAGTGAATTAATTAATCTAGGTGGTGAATAGCAATAGTTTCAAAAAACACAAAAAAGACAGCCTTCTGTACTTCTTGACAAAAGTAACCAACACAACCTAAGAGGCATTTTCATTAAAAATATTGAAACTGGAGCCAGGCTCGGTGGCTCAGCCTATAATCCCGCGCCTTTGGGAGGCTGAGGTGAGTGGATTGCCTGAGCCCGCGGGTTCGAGACCCGCCTGGATAGCGAGACCTCATCTCTACAATAAATAAAAAATTAACCAGGCATGGTAGTGCATGCCTGTAATTCCGGCTACTTGGAAGGCTGAGGTGGAAGGATCGCTGGAGCCCAGCAGGTCAAGGCTGTGGTGGCCGGGAGCAGCCACTGCACTCCAGTCTGGGTGACAGAGTGAGACTCCAACTCAATTAAAAAAAAAAAAAAAAAAAATATATATATATATATATATATATATATATATATAAACTGGACTTGATCAAGTCCCCCAATACAACCTTAGCTTTTGAGAAATACAGGGAACACAAAGATATATTTAATTGTAAATAAAGTTGCTGTCAAGAAAATCCAGATTGGGAAAAATATCTACATAAATAAATGATACTCTTTCAACAAATTAAGTAAAATAGACAATACAATATTGGAAGGCAAGCCTATAAATTAAAGTCCTAAGTTAATTATTAATCATTTGATACATATATAAGAATATTACTTGAATCTTGATTTGAATTAATTTTTAAAAAGATGCAATTAGAAATTAAATAATACCTTTATACTTAATAATATTATATTATGATTTTATGATGTAACATTTCATATTAAGGAAGTGGGGTTAAATTTTAGAGGTGTTTATATTATTATTTTGGTGTTTTCTTAAGTTCTTATTTTGTAAGGTATATGCTGAAATACTCATGAACGAAAATAAATATATCTGGAATTTGCTTCAATTAAATCAGGAATAAACCGAAATTCATGGGTTTATATTTAAAACAAAACTATCCACAATTTAAAAAACAAAAGAAAAAACAAAACTATTGAAGTTGAGTAATGAGTACATGGCCATTTTTATACTTCACTTTTTTATTACCTTCTTATACTTCATTTTTATAGATGTTTAAATTTTCTGAAATAAAAGCTTAAGTATATAAGTCAAACTAAATTTCCAGAATGACCAAGTGAGACTCTTGGTAACTACTTTACCACACAAAAAAACAACATTGGCAAAACAGCTAAAAACAACCATTTCGGAACATAGAAATGAACAAAATCCATGAAGTGAACTGAAGGTTGTCTATCTAAGAAACGCTATTGAATCTCAATGAGTTAGTAGGATCTGTGCCATTTCAACTTGTGGCTATTCCCAATGCCCTCTGTTTGTAGCTCTTTGTCACAGGAGCCATGAAAACCAGCAGCCTTGAGGCCAGATGACAGGATTACTCTCTTTTGGAGCTCTATTAAAAGCTCCATCCCCAGAGCACAGTAAATATTTTGTTCAACTGGCAACAACCTGGAAAATCTCTGTTCCCAAGGTGTTGTGGCTATTTGATTTGACTTCTTGATCACCTCTGTGAAAAAAGCTCTATTTCCAAGGCATTGCCAAAAGCAATAGCAAACTGCTGACAAGATCACAGCATCCACAGTAACTAGAATCCACATGAGGAAATAAAGAGCAGAGCATCAGTAAGAGAAACTACGTGGGTATGCATAACATAGTATAAACTGATAGTATATATTTTTTGTTTGTACATCTGTTCTTTTATTTAATTAAAAATACAGTGGTGTAAGCAATATTTGTTTAAAAATGGGTTTAATCATATATAAAGATATAATTTGCATAACAATAATAGTACGAAGGAGGAAGAAAGGAATAAAGATAAATCGGAGTAAGGTATTTGTATACTATATTTAGTGTGTCTTGGAACAACAGAGGCTAGAAATTCAAAATCAAGGAGTCCACTATGACCATGTTCCTTCTGAAACACGTGGAAAATAATTCTTTGCCTCTTCCAATTTCTGGTATTTTCTTAGTGATTCTTGGTTTATAGATGTATTATTTCAATCTTCACCCCCTCAAATGTCCATCTCCTTTCTGTGTGTCTTTGTCCCTGGATTTCTTGTTCATTTTTTGCAAGGAAATTAGTCATATTGAATTAAGAGCTCAACCTAGTCAGTGTGACCTCATCTCAATTAATTACATATGCAATGGCCCCTGAGGTATTGAGAGCTAAAATTTTATGTTTTGTTTAAAAACTGTAGTAAGACCATATAACACAAGCTGTACCCCCTTCCAAAATTTTAAGTGTTAGTACTGCAGAGTTACTACAAGAACAATGCCGTATAGCAGATTTCTGGACTGTTTTCAACTTGATTAACTGAAACTTTATGCCCTGTAAAGAGCAAGCCCTCATTTATCCATCCCCCTAGATCCTGGTAACCACCATTTTACTTTATACTTCTATGAATTTGACTATTTTAAATACCTCATGGAAGTGAAATAATGCAGTATTTATCGTCTGTGACTAACTTATTTCACTTAACATAATGTTCTCTAGGTAATTTAATATTTTCACATATGGCAAGATTTTCTTTTAAATTATTTATTTATATCTATCTATTTTTTTATTTATTTTTGAGTTGGAGTCTCACTCTGTCGCCCAGACTGGAGCACAGTGGCACGCTCCCGGCCACCGCAGCCTCGACCTGCTAGACCTGCTAGCTATCCTTCTACCTCAGCCTTCCAAGTAGCTGGAACTACAGGTGCGTGCTACCACACCCAGCTAATTTTTTGATTTATTGTAGAGATGAGGTCTTGTCAAGTTGCCCAGGCGGGTCTCGAACCTGCGGGCTCAGGCAATCCACTCACCTCAGCCTCCCAAAGCACGGGATTACAGGCTGAGCCACCGAGCCCGGCCAACATTTTCTTTTTAAAAGATGAATGATATTCACTATACGTATATATCACATTTTCTTTATTCATTTATTGATAGACAATACAATTGTTTCCACCTCTTGGCTATTACGAGCAATGCTGCAATAACTATGGGAGTATAAATATTGCTTTAAGATACAGATTTCAATACTTTTAATAAATATTTAAGAGTGGGATTGATGGATCATATGGTAAGGCTATTTTTAATTTTTAGGGGAGCCTTCATACTATTTTCTATAGCAGATGCACCATTTTCCATTCTCATCAAAGTGTACAGTGTTCCAATTTTCCATAATCTCACAAATACGAGTTATTCTCTGCTTTCTTTGATAATAATCCGAACAGGTGTCAGTTGATATCTTGCTGAAGTTTTGATTTGCACATCCCTGATGATTAATGATGTTGAACACCTTTTCATATACCTGTTGTCCACTTTTCTGTCTTTGAACAAATGCCTGTCCAGGTCCTTCGCCCATTTCTTACATAGATCACTGAGTTTTCTTTTCTTTGTGTTGAGTTGTAGGAGTTTCTCATGTAGTTTGGATATTAACCCCTTATGAGATAAAGATTTGAAAATGTCTTCTATTTCATAGATGGCCTTTTTACTCTGTTGATTGTTTCTGTGCAGAAGCTTTTTAATTAGATGATGTTCTACTTGTCTATTTTTGTTTTTTGCTGCCTATGGTTTAGTTGCCATATCCAAAACATGATTACCTGACAATGTCAGGATAGTTTTGCTCTATATTTTCTTCTAAGAAGTTCAACAGTTTCAGATTTTCTGTCTAAGTGTTTAATCTGTTTTGAGTTGATATTTGCATATGCCATAAGAAAGGTTTCAATTTTATTCTTTTTCAAATTTCATGCATTTATTTTAGGGTTATGGGGTACAAGTAAGGATTTACTACATAAGTAGGCTGCATGCAGGTGAAGTTTACAGGTAAAGAGACAACACACAGAGTGGAAAAAAATATTTGCAAATATGAATTTGACAAAGGCCTAATATCCAGGATCTACAAGGAACTCAAACTAAGTGAAAGGAAA
Organism: Cephalopachus bancanus; assembly: GCA_027257055.1. Classification (NCBI taxonomy): domain Eukaryota; kingdom Metazoa; phylum Chordata; class Mammalia; order Primates; family Tarsiidae; genus Cephalopachus; species Cephalopachus bancanus. The sequence goes on from JAPVLO010000131.1 coordinate 7,766,355, forward strand.
AATAAATAAGTAAACTCATTTAAACATGGGCAAAGTGCATGAATAGACACTTCTCAAAGAATTACACACAAGCAACCAACAGACACATTAAAAATTTTCTAAGCCTCACTAATCATCAGAGAAATGCAAATCAAAACTATGAGATACTGCCTAACTCTAGTAAGGATGGCTATCATTAACAACTCAAAAAACAACAGATGCTAGAATGACTGCAGAGAAAATAAAACGCTTCTATGCTTTTGGTGGGAATGTAATGTCTATAGAAAGCAGAGTGGCAATTTCTAAACGAATTAAAAATTAACCTTCCATAAAATCCAGTAATTCTTTTGCTGGGAATATACCCAGAGGACCATAAATCGCTCTACCAAAAAGACACCTGCACACACATGCTTATTGTCTCACTATTCACAATAGCAAAAACATGGAATCAATTTCATTCTTTTGATATGAATATCCAGGTTTTCCAACATCTTTTGTGAAAGAGATTATCCTTTCTCTGTTGTGTATTATTGGCACCTTTGCAGAAGATCAGTTGCTTATAAATGCGTGAATTTATTTCAGGGTTCTTTGTTGTGTTTCATTAGTCTATATGTTTGTTTTTATGCCAGTACCATGGTGCTTAAATTACTGTAGCTTTGTGATACATTTTGAAATTAGGAAATGTGATGTCTTCATTTTTGTTATTTCTCAAGATTGCTTTGGCTATTCGAAATATTTTTGGTTTCATATAAATTTTAGGTTTGTTTTTCTATTTCTGGAATTTTTATAGAGGTTGTATTTGATCTATATATTGATTTGAACAATATATGCACCTGTTAATAGATGCTCTTTCTTCCTTTCTGATTTAGATATATTTTATATTTTCTTTTGAATGGTAGTAGCTATTGCCTTCCTTCTGAAAACTTGGGCTTAGTATGTCTTTTTCTAGTTTCTTGATGTGCAATATCAAGTTCATTTGAGATTTTTCTTCTTTTTAAATGTTGATGTTTATCATTATAAACTTATTTTTTAGTACTGCTTTTGCTGCATCCCATACATTTTGGTATGCTGTGTCTTTGTTTTAAGTTGTCTTAAGATATTTTATAATTTCTTTTCTGAATTTTTATTTGACCTATTGATTGCTTGAGTGGCTGTTTAATTTTCACATATTTGTGAAATTTTTATATATCCTTCTGCTAGTGATTTCTAGTATTATTATATTACAGTAGAATATTTGGCAAGATTTCAATCTTCTTAAATTTGTTAAGACTTTTTTATGTCCTAATATGTCATTATACCAGAGACTATTCTGTGTTTGCTGCAGAGAAATGTATATTTTACTGTTGTTGGGTAGATGTGTTCTATGTATGTTAGGGACATTTTATCTATAGTGTTGTTGAAGTCCTCTGTTTTTTTATGATTATCTACCTGAATGTTCTATCCATTATCAAAATTGGGAAGTTTTACTATATTTCTATCATAATTTCCCTTCAGTTCTGTCAATATTTACTTTATGTATTTAGGTCGTTTGATATTTGTGTCTGTTGTAACTTTCTGGTGAATTTTTATTATTATTCTATAATATCCTTGTTTCTTGTTTTCTTGCAACAGTTTTTTACTTAAAATCTATTTTATCTTATATGTCCAACCACCTCTGTTCTCTTTTGGCAATCATTTGCATGGGTCATCTTTCCATCCTGGCAATTTCAGCCCATTTGTGTTCTTAAAGCTAAAGTGAGGCTTTTGTAGACATCAAATAGTTAAATCTTGTTTTTCACTAATTGATCCATATAGGTCCTTTGATAAGATAATTTAATCATTAACATTTAAAATAAGCATCAGTACTTACTACTTTCATTTTGTTATTATTATTATATTTTTCTGTCTACCTTGTAGCTCTTTTGTTCCTTTTTCCTTCTCTGGTTTTTTCCTTTGATTTTGTTAACTTTTTGAAATGCTATGCTTTGATTCTGTGTGTGTGTGTGAGTGTGTCTGTGTTATCTTCCATAGCTATGTATTTGTGGTTATCATGGGGTTAAAATAAAATATCTCATAGGTATAACAGTATATTTTAATCTGATCAAACAAAGGTTTGATGACATAGTAAAAAGCTATCCCTTTACTTCTCTCCTAATGCTTGTTTTTGATGCTACATTTTATGTCTTTCTGTATTGTGAATGCAATAAAACATTCAATAGTTGTAGATACTTTATGTTTTTGTCTTTTAGCTTCCATATGAGGATTAAAAGTGTTTTATGTATTACACTTACAGTATTACAGTATTGTGCATTTGTCAATATATGTGTATTTGTCCTCAGCAGCTTGATTTACGCTTTTCTTATTTATTTGTTTATTTACTTAGTTTTGCCTCAGCCTCCGGGGTAGCTGGGCTTAAAGTCATTTGCTCTATCCAGCCAATTCAATTCAATTCTTCTCCTCCTCCTCCTCCTCCCCCTCCTCCTCCCCCTCCTCCTCCTCTTCCTCCTCCTTTCCCTTCTTCATCCCCTTCCCCTTCTCCTTCTTCTTCTTCTTCCTACTACTACTACTACTTGTAGAGATGAAGTCTTGCGATGTTTCACAGGCTGATCTCAAACTCCTGGGCTCAAGCAATCTTTCCACCTTGGTTTCCCAAAGTTCTAGAGTTACAGGTGTGTGCCTTCATGCCTAGCAGTTTTATGCATTTCTATGCATTTGTGTTCTCTTACTTAGATTTTTAACTTGAAGATTTTCCTTTAAAATTTCTTGTAAGGCAGGTCTAGTGGTTACTTACTGTCTTAGTTTTTGTTTGCCTGGAAAATTTTTTGTTACTTTCATTTTTATAGGACAGTTTTGTTATAAATAGTATTCTTGGTTGTAAGTTGTTTTTCTTACAGTAGTGTGGATATATCATATGATTTCCTTGTATCCTTCAAAGTTTCTTCTTAGAAGTCTGCTAATAGGCTTCTAGAGATTCTGTTGTATGTGAAAATGTACTTTTCTCTCATTATTTTCAAAATTTTTAATCTTGATTTTGACAACTTGATTTTAATATATTGGTATGGACTTCCTTGGGTTCATTTCATTTTTAGTGTATTGAGCTTCCTGGATATTTATATCCCTTTCCTTTCCCAGACTTGAGAAATCTTCAGCTATTACTTATTTTTAATAACTTTCCAGTTATTTCTTGTATCTTCTTCTTCTAGAGTATGTATAAACAAAATATTACCATAATTCATATATCAGTCCACATGATGGTATCAGATAAATTCTTTAAGCCATCTTCATTCTTTTATTTTTTTTAATTTTTATTCCTCTTACTGGATATTTTCAAATAATCTGTCTTCAAGTTTGTGGATTATTTCTTCTTCTCAAGTCTTTTGTTGAATTTATCTAATAAATTTTTAAATTCATTCATTTTATTCTTTAGCTCCAAAATGTTTGGTTAGTTCTTTCACATTTATGTTTTTAGTTTATGGTTGAAACTCTCACTTTGTCAGTGCATTGTGGGTTTTTTTGTTTTGTTTTGTTTGTTTGTTTTCTCAGCTGGTTGAACAGATTTATGGCACTGGTAAACCAAGGTAGAGATTGTAATTGTAGAGGCCTCTCAAAACTTCTCACTTTATATGTCTTCTCTTTATATGTGTGTTAATTCCAAGTCAGAGGGATTTGAAGATTTATATTTTGGATCTTGTTCTCTCTGGTGTCTTTGCTGGTGTGGGTGTACTGGTGCAGTAGCAAGTCCTGAGCTCATTTTATGTTCTCCCTGACCCCCAGGAATCTTATGTCAGGTTCTATCAGTGCTCTGACAGGTGAGACAAAAGTTAGTCCCTAGAGCGGCACCCCATAAAGTTGGAATGTTGGATTCTCATTTCACATCTTTCCTTTTCCAAGCATGAGTTAGTATTTGGGAATTTCTGCCTACTTACTCTGTGCTTCGATATGTGAAGGGCTAAGACAACTGTCTGCCTGCTATTTCAAACTGACACTTTGCTCCCAGTGACTCCCACCTAAATCCTTTTGCTGTCAGTGCTCAGATTAAGACAAGACAGGAAGTAGTTCTCTGACAGCCTCCAAATAAGTCAGATGTATGGTACTGACCTTCATTTCTTTCTTCTGGGAGAATTCAGGAGATGGGAGTTTCCTTTCAATTATGAGTCATTCTGCTGAGAGGGAACATTATGGAAAGAGAGTAATGCAAATGTCTCAACTGGCATAGATGCAGCTCACTCGTGGTGAATTTCTTGCCACATCCACATCAGTAAAGACACCAGAGAGAACAAGATCCAAAATGATAAAATGTCTAATCCATAAATAGGATATAATAAATATATAATTATATAACATATATGCCCCTCATAAGAGAAACTCCAAATATATTAAGCAAAAAAAGATGTCAGAATTTGTGTAAGAAATAAATTCCATTATTCAATTATATTTAGATATACAGTACTTCAGTTTCAAAGTGGATAGATTATCTAAGAAGAAGCTCAACATGGAAATAAAAAAGTGTGCTCATAACTATAAGCCAACTATATATAATTGCCAGTTCCCAGCTACCCTGCATAACTATTTAAACAAGTCAATTACATTCTCCCATGAAGCCCAGCAGTCACACTATTTCTCTTGTTACTTCAATACCTGCTGTCCACAATCCCTGCTTATTTACCCTATTTCTCAGTGCAACCCTTGTGTGGGTACTGTAGTATAGCATCCTCTTCTCTTAGATTGTGAGTATACAAGGGGGGCCAAAAAAACCCCAGAATATTTTACAAAAAAATGCATATTTATTCTTACATATTTAAACTTCAGTCACCTTCAATATACTTTCCATTTAATGCAATACACCCATCGAGATGCTTTTTGCAGGGTTCAAAACAGTTTTTGAATTCATCAGTTTTGATGTCTGTTAGTGCTTCTGTCATTTTTGTTTCACCTTTTCCACATCGGCAAAATGTTTCCCTTTGAGTACTTTTTTCATCTGCGGAAACAGAAAAAAAAAATTGCTGAGGGTGAGATTGGGTGAATACGGAGAGTGAGACACAGGGGTAATGCCGTTTTTTATAAAAAAACTGATGAACACTCATTGTGGTGTGTGTAGGTGTGTTGTCATGGTAGAAGAACCAGTCTTCTGTTTGCCACAACACAGGATGTTTGTTCCACAAATCATGAAACAACCTTCTCAAACTTCCAAAAAATACTTTGGTTGAGTATTTGATCAGGAGAAACAGATGCCAAGTGTACGGCAAGAGGCTCGCCCTCCAAAAAATGATTCCAGTGTTTTTTGTGGTCCCTCTCGTACTAATTAATAAACTGCTATTGATCTGCTATTGATCTCCTTTCTTCAGTCAAGTATTATTTGTTCAGTCATTTTTATAACCTTAGTATACAAATCTTTCTCTAGTCAACAACGTGAAGAGGAGGTCATCCAAACTGAAGTATTCACAGGTTGCAGGAATTAGGAACGGAATATATTTGGGGGCCACTGTTCAGCTTGACAAATGAGGAAATAACACAAATAACTATGTAAATACACTAGATACTTTCAATGAAATACATAATTTTTTTGAAAAAGACACAAACTACCAGAGTTCACTCAAGAAGAAATCAAAAAAATTAAATAGACCTAAAACAAGTGTAAAGATTAAATTAGTAGTAAAAATTTTTCTCATGAAGAAAAATCCATGATAAAATGTCTTTACTAGTGAGTTACCTTAGATACTTGAAGAATTCACAGCAATTGCAAAAAATAGAAAAGAAAGGGATACTTCCCAAATGATTGAGTCCAGTATTACCCAGCTAATAAAAGACAAATACATTAAAAGAAAAAAATATGAATATAGATGCAAAAAAATTCTAAATGAAAAACCAGCAAACAGAATTCAGCAATATATATAAAAATAATTGAATCCCTCGACCAAATGGTATATATCCCAGAGTTGCAAGTTTGATTTAGCCTCATCTGAGTAAAATACATTTTCTTAATAAATATAGACAAACCATTTAATAAAATTCAACACCCTTTTATGATTAATGTGTGCAACAAACTAGAAATAGAAATAAAATTCTTAAACCTGACAAAGTTATCTAAGAAAACCTCACAGACACCACAATTCTTAGTGATGAATAATGGACTGCTCATACCCTGTGACTAGATAAATGACAAGAAAGTCCACCACTCATTCTATTTCTATTCAGCATTATACAGTAGATTCTAGTCAGAAAAGTTAGATAAGGTTACTGATTTCATAAAAGGAGTCAAATATCTATATTCGCAGATGACATAATCTTGTATAGAGAACATTCTAAGGCATCTATAAAAAATACTCTTATAACTAGTAAACCTGTTGAACAGTATTGCAAGATATATCAGTAAACTAAATTAATTTTTTTTACAATAGCAGTAAAAAATATTGTAACAAAATGCAATATAGAAAATAACTCCATTTATAATAGCATCAAAATAAATAATGAAATACTTATTTTCTTGAGTTGGGTCTCACTCTGTTGTCCAGGCTGGAGTGCAGTGGCATGCTTACAACCACTGCAGCCATGGTCTGCTGGGCTTAGGTGATTCTTCCACTTCAACCTTCCAGGTAGCTGGAATTGCAAGCACGCACCACCATGCCCAGCTATACTTACCTTTTTTTTTTTTTTTTTACTGAAAGACGCATACACTAAAAAATTATACAACATATTTAAAAGAAATTAATGACCTAAATAAATACAATAAATTCCATGTCCATGGATCAGATCAGAATACTTAATATTGAGATAGCTGCTACTTGCCTCAATCTACAGCGGCAACACAAAATTCCTATCAAAATTTCAACAACCTTTAACCAAAATTAATAGTCTGATTTAAAATTCATATGGAAGTGTAAGAAGTTCAGAATAGCCAAAACAATCTTGAATAAGCAAACAATTTGAGGATTCATATTTCCTGATTTCAAAAACTGCACAGTTACAGTAATCAAAACTGTATAGTATTGGCACAAGACAAAAAATAAATCGGGGAATATAACTTAAAATCTAGAAGTAAATTCTAACATTTATGGTCAATTAATTTTCAACAAACTTATCAAGACAATTCTATGAGAAAGAAACAACCTTTTCAACAAATTGTTCTCAACAATTAGATAGCCACAGGCAAAATTTGGATCCCTACTTCAAGACATAAAAATTAACTCAAAATGAACAATAGGCATAAATGTAAGAGCTAAATCCCCCAAATTTCTTGATAAAATCATAGAAACCAATGTTTATTATTTTGGATTTATGATAGTATCATAGGGAATAAAAAAATTGAAAAATAAAATCTAAATTGGTCTTCATCAAAACAAAAGATTTGTGCTTCAAAAGACACCCTTAAGAAAGAAAAAAGATGACTCAAAGAAAAGAATAAAGTATTTGCAAATGATATATGATTTTAAAAACTTGCATAAGAATATATTTTTAAAACTTTTAAATTCAACTGTTAAAAAAAATAACCTGGCTGGGCTCGGTGACTCAGCCTGTAATCCCAGTACTTTGGAAGGCCGAGGCGAGAGGATTGTCTAAGCCTGAAGGTTCAAGACCAGACCCAGCAGTATAGCAAGAACTCATCTCTATAATGAATCAAAAATTAGCCGGAAGTGGTTGTGTGCGCCTGTATCTCTAACTACATGAAAGACTGAGGCGGAAGGATCACCGGGAGGCCTGCAAGTCTGGGGTGGCCATGAGCTCCACTCTAACCTGGGCAATGGAATGAGACTCTAATTCAAAAAGAAAAAAGAAAAAAAGTAAACTGGGCAGAAATGAGGATAGAAATGTCTTAAAATAACATACACATTAATAATAAATAAAAGAGCCAGGTTCGGTGGCTCAGCCTGTAATCCCGCGCCTTTGGGAGGCTGAGGTGAGTAGATTGCCTGAGCCCGCGGGTTTGAGACCTGCCTGGGCAGCAAGACCTCATCGCTACAATAAATCAAAAAATCAGCCGGGCGTGGTAGCGCATGCTTGTAATTCCGGCTACTTGGAAGGCTGAGGCGGAAGGATCGCCGGAGCCCAGCAGGTCGAGGCTGCGGTGGCCGGGAGTGACCACTGCACTCCAGTCTGGGCGACAGAGTGAAACTTCAACCCCCCCAAATAATAATAATAATAATAATAATGAATAAAAGATGCTCAAACCACAAAGAAAATGCAAATCAAACCCCAATGAGATACGACTGCCATACCCATTAGGATGACTATAGTAAAAAAGACAGATAATAAAATTGTTTACAAGGATAGCGAGAAATTGGAGCCCACATGCATTGATGGTGGGAATGTAAAATGGTGCTGCTTCGAAAAACAATTTTTCAGTTTCTCAAGATGTTAAACATTGAGTTACCCTATAGCATATCTATCCCACCCCTAAGCATAAGGGAACAAAACTATATGTCCACACAAACATTTCACACAAGTGTTCATCACATCATTATTCATAATAGCCACAAATTGGAAAAAGCTCGAACATCTATAAAGGGATACAGATACAACATGAGATATATCTAAACAATAAATATTATTTAGATAATTTAGCAATAGAAAGGTATGAAATACTGACACATGCTGCAGTATGAATAAATCCTGAAAACATCATACTAAGTTAAAGAATTCTGTCAGAAAATATGCTTATTATATTATTATTCTTAAAAAAAATTTTTAAATTTAAATATGTGTTTTAAATTATATGGTTGTTATTTAGGTAAAATATACAATACAGGAGTACTTATAGAGACAAAGTAAATTTACTTGTTGCCTAGGGTTGGGAAGGAATCAGATGGGGAGGACTATTAATGGGCACAAAACTTCTTTTGGAAGAGATGAAATTATCATAAAATTATATTATGGTGAAATTCATTGCTACATGAGTATAGATGGTCCCCCAGTTACAATGGTTCCACTTTGTCCCTTTTTACTTTATAATGGTACAAAAGTAATAGGCATCACTATATATTGTACTTTGGATGCATATTTAACCATTTTATTTTTAGATTTCAGTACAGTAATCAATAAATTCCATGATATATTCAATACTTTATTACTAAATAGACCATGTGTTACATAATTTTTCCCAACTGTAGCCTAATGTAAGCATTCTGAGCATGTTTAAGGTAAGCTAGACTATTATATGATGTTCAGTAAGTTGTGTACTCAATACATTTTTGACATATTTTCAATTTATGAGGGGTTAATTGGGATATAACCCTACTGTAAGTGAAGAAACATCTGTATACAAAAGCAGCTGAACTTTACATTTTAAATAGGGGAACTTTATAATATGTGAATTATATATTAATAAAATATATAGCTATAATATGAATAACAGTGTATATGTATAATGTAGTATATATATGCATAATATTATTCTACTAAATTGACTATATCATTTCCCATTTTGTTAGAACACACTGGATTACCATGCCAAATATTTATTCAACTATTTTGAATTATCACAAACCTAACATTATGAATCTACTTCCAATTTATTATGTAAGACATTACTATCTAATTTCTAAGTAAATAAATGTAACTTGTTTTGAGTAGACAATAATCATAATATTGAATAACGTTAATGATCATTTATTTGTGTCAAGTGCATCACAGATAATGTGGATAATAATCAATAATATAATAATAATATTCATTATTATCCACATTATTTAAAAGCTGTGTAATTATAGAAAAAAGTCCTTCATACTTAAGAAAGAACATAATTTTATGCAACAAAGTCATCAGTAACCTATAATTAATTTCTACTTATGTTTATATTTTCTTTGAGTTAATAAATAGGTTCCTAATCATTTAATATATTTTTCTGGGTTACATCTCTGTATCAAGCATTCCACCCAAATGTTGACTATTTATAAAAATCTTACCATACACAATTGGTCTCAGGGTACCTTATTTAATCACTGTGTAGCATTAGTAGTGTGTATTATGCAACCACATTACCAGAATTTGAATAGTGCTTTTGCGATTTCTTGGCTATGTAAGTAAAGTTAAGCAACTTGTGTGTTTAAAGGGCAAAAAGAATAGCCTACCTCAATAGTTTGTGTTAACACCAAGTGAGTTAGTACATGGAAAGTACCTGATAATGTTACTTGTTAAAGAAGAATTTTCTGTTGCTACTTCTACTTACTGTTAAATTCGTGTCCTTTTTGGCACTCTAGTTTTTGGTCCATGTAAAAAATATCTTAGCACATTGCAAACTACAGATGGCTTCATAGTAGAGTATCAATCTCTAAATACCTTTCACCTAATCTGTCTGTATTTTTTATCAAGTATTTATTAAAATTTAATAGTGACATAATATAAAATAATTAAATTATCTGACATACTTTGATTTTCCTGTTCTTTAACTCTGTTCCCAGATTTTTCTGTATCTAATTATCTCCAACAGCCTTTTAATTCACATGTTGTGTAATTAAAGATGCTGAAGTTCTAAAAATTATGTGAAAATATCTTTGGACACATTGGAGATGTACTTCAGGAAAGTCGTTATGTTCTACTTCTTCAGTAAGCTTAGGATGGTGACAACAAAACAACAACAACAACAACAGCAAAACAAATGCTTGTAACCATAATTTTGGCTATCTTATTCGATGACTATATAACATATATAGATTAAGTAATGCTACCTTGTATATTCAATATATTTTATGCACATTTGTTTTATTCATTAGTCTACATGGTTATTGAGATTTTTAAATTTTTAATTGATGATAATATTTAAACAAGTCTGACTTTGAGTCTACCATAATGGAATTCACTCACTTGTGGAAAGATTTTGCATTCAGTAGTAATTGTACATATTTTATATTGAATTTACACTTAGGATTAGATTGTCACTTCAGACATACATGATTCAGGGATCTCAGCTGGGATCAAAATGCATTAATAACTAAAGTTTATAGACAATTAGGGGAACGTATAAAGCAGGGAGTTTTCTTGACATTAGTGGTGGCTTTTTATGTTCTTTTTTCCTTCTTCAAACATGAATTTTTGTCTCAGATAAAAGGAGGTCTCTAAGTAAGTTATATGTGTTACTACCTCAGATATCAGGAAACACTTATTTTATAAGACTTGTCTACATATAATCCAACATATGTGACACTTTTCAGGGAACCATGTTCATAAATCCTTAGCTTTTGGGTTTTTCTATAATCAATTTTTAAGAAAGCTACCCTCTTAAGAATATTCAACTGATAAGTAACCTCTTTCAAGCAAGAATAAGCTATTTAGTCTATGCTCAGTTGCCATAGTGATGCAGAGTGAATACATCAGTCTATCTGTTTAAACTGTTTTCCAGATGATATGAGAAAAAAAGGAGATATCAGAATATTTCACAAGATTTCTTATCTGAGAAAGAAAACACAAGTATAGGTGTTATAGTAGCTTTACTCTAGAAATGTGTGCATATATTCCTAAAAATGAGTTGAACATTGTTATTCATTTTTAAGTGTCTTTTTTTTTTCTTTTCTGTGACTCAGTTTATGACCATGTGGGGAATAGCATATCATTTTGGTCAAATGCATTCTAAATAGTGCTTGCTAAAAAAATAAAAAGAAATAAAAGCTTAAAAAAGAAATAAACACTCCAAAATTTTGCTGACCTGAAGTGTTGGTAAATTAGGCATCAAGAGCACAATAATTTTTATGTTTTTATATTTTTGCTGTGTATTGTTTTATTGCAGAATATTTTATTGCAATAGCACTCATTTATGAGAGCACACTTCCTTTTATGACTTCCATGTGATTGGAATACATTACATAAGTAAAACTTGGTTTATTATTTGAAATAAATGTGTGTGTATTCTTAAATGTCACTTTACTAGGAGTCTATATTTTATAAAATTCATAAGAATGGATCCCTAAAGACAAATCTCATGACTTTTCATTTGCACAAATCTTTTATCAACTGAAAATATAATAAGTCATCATGTCTGTGCAGACTGAACCTTTCTAAAACGTGGGAACAAAGAGTAAATATGAACAAGAGAGAAAGCTAAAGCACATATACAAGTAAAGTTATTAAAAGGAATATGCACATGAAAATACCTAGATCAGTATTCTCAAAGTTATTAAATGAATGATTGTGGTCCCTCTTTTACTTTATTCATTTTAAATAGATAATAAGTAGATTACACATAAATAGGTAGAATGCCATTCAATGTTTAGAATTTTTATTCTTTTACTTACATTTGATTTTAGATAATGATGCCTGAAAAACTGCATAATATTATATCCCTTAAGAAACAAAAAGTAAATTAATAAGTAAACATATGTTTATCAAAATGAGTGATTTCTAAGCCGGGCTCGGTGGCTCAACCTGTAAACCCGCGCCTTTGTGAGGCTGAGGTGAGTGGATTGCCTGAGCCTGTGGGTTCGAGACCCGCCTAGGCAACTTGGAGAGACCTCATCTCTACAATAAATAATAATAATAATAATAATAATAATAATAATAATAAATTAGCCGGGCGTGATAGCGCACGCCTGTGGTTCCAGCTACTTGGAAGGCTGAGGCGGAAGGATCTTCGGAGCCCGGCTGGTCGAGGTTGCAGTGGCCAAGAGCGGCCACTGCACTCTAGTCTGGGTGACAGAGTGAGACTCCAACTCAAACAAACAAACAAAATGAGTGATTTCTTTGGTTTTCTATTTTAAAAAATATAATTTATATTCCATAAAACTCAAAATTTTTAAATGTACCATTATTATTATTATTATTATTTTTAGTTTTCACAATGGTGAAATATTATCACTGATTTCAGAACATTTTCATCATTCCCAAATGAAATCTGCAGCTATTAACTGTTACTTATCTATTTCCCTTTTCGCCATTTCCTGTCAATGACTAATCAACCTTTTCTCTCTGTGAAATTGCTTATTCTGCATACTCCATATAAGTAAAATGGTTCAATATTTGACCGTTGTGTCTAATCTCTTTTGTTAAGCACATTTTCAAAATTTATGCATTTTTAGCATAGAACAGTTCTTCATTTATTTTTATTGGCTGAAAAATATTAATTGTATGGATATATCCTATTTTGTTTATTTTTCCATCAATTGATGAACATTTGGGTTGGTTCCATTTTTGGCTACTCTGAATCAAGCTGCAGGTGCTTTCTTAAATCATGTAATATATTTTTTCCATATTCTATGATTAATAATAAAAATAGATGATGAATATATGAGTGTGTGCATACATGCTAAAGTAACTCCAATTTGAACCTGCCCTTTAGGCCTGCCTTCCACTCCCAAAGTAGCCTTAACTTCCATGCATTCTGCTTCTAAACTTTTCAATTCACTTTTCCTTTTAGCATCAATTTACAATTTATCATTTATCATTTGATGGCAAAAGGTTTTCTTTTTTTTAGAGGAGCCAATCCCAGAGAACAAAATTTATTCAAATTTTCATAGTCTTCATATATAAATTTTCTAAAAATAATATTTTAAAAAACCCACTCCTATAGTGAAGGCTACAACATTCATATGAGAATATAAATATAAAAATATTTAATGAAATGATGGTAAGAAGTAAACAACTTATTGTCAAATATAAATATAGTATACTCTTTCTTTTTTTATAATTTTTCAAAGTAGGGGTGCAATATTAAATTATAGAAATTGAAGACTTTATCTTGCATATGTTGTTTAATTGCATTAATTTTTAAGAGAAAATAAATAAACTAAGCATTTAATACATAAAATGTAAAAAAAAAACCTTGGAAAATTGAATGAAGTAAATAATAATTATGATAAAATTAATAAAACAGAAAATATATCTGTGGGTGATTGTTTCTAGAATCCCTCCATTGATACCAAAATGTATTGATAATCAAGTCCCTTATATAAAATCACGTATAATTTTCATATAAGCAACACACTTTCTCCTGAATGCTTTAAATCATCACTAGATTGCTTATAATATATAGGACAATGTAAATACTATCTAAATTGTTGTTATACTACATTTTAAAATTTTGTATTGTATTTTTGCTGTTTTATTTTAATTTTATGAATAGTTTCTATTTTTGGTTACTTGAGTTGGCAGATAAGGAGCCCATGGCTATGAAGGGGTTACATATACACATGAAATAGGCAATAGCCTTATGTTTTCTGCACACTGTCAGCTATATTTTTTGCATCACCATTTATGTATGCTAAAGTAACTTCAATTTGATCCTTCACTTTAGACCTTCCCTTTAGGCTTGCCCTTCACTCCCAAAGTAGGCCTAACTTCTTTGCATTCTGCTCTAAACTTCTCTCTCTCTCTCTCTCTCTCTCTCTTTCTATTTGGAGTTTCACTCCGTCGCCCAGACTGGAATGCAGTGGCCGCTCCCTGCCACCGCAGCCTCGACCCACTGGGTTCTGGCGATCCCTCCGCCTCAGCCTTCCAAGTAGCCGGAACTACAGGCATGCGCTACCACGCCCGGCTAATGTTTGAGTTCTTGTAGAGATGAAGTCTCGCAGCCCAGGCGGGTCTCAAACCCGCGGGGTCTGGCAATCCACTCACCTCAGCCTCCCAAAGACGCGAGATTACAGGCTGAGCCACCGAGCCCGGCTTGCTTTCTTTCTTTAGCATCAACAACCTATTGCCCACAGGGGAAAATATGACCTGCCCTATGTTTTTCTACCACCTATGAGCTAAATATTATTTTTGCAGTTTTAAAAAATTTAAAACAAAAATGGAAGACGATGTGATTTTGAACATATGTGACCTTCACACAAAGTCTAAAATATGGATTATCTGGTCCCTTACAGAAAGTGTGCCAATGCCTGATTTAGACTTGAGCAAAGCTGGCAGATGAAACTGAGATTTCCCTGTGAATTTAAGGACCCTAGAATGGTTCTAACCCCAGGGAGCTGATGGAAGAAAATGATCAATTCAATAGTGCATGGCACCAATAGGCAAACCTGCCTATTTTGACCAGAGTATTAAAAAAAAAAAAAATTAAGTCCTTTTGAAAATCCTTGACTATAGATTTGCCTTCAGTTACCTTTGGGGCTCAACTATAAATGATGTGTCCACTTATTCTTTCAAAAAAGATGTAATACATGTCTCAATTTAATGTTTTGCCTGAAAACAGCTAATAATCTGAAGAAAAATATATGAAACATGTGCTTTAAGTATCTTGGACATCAGATAACAAAGGACAGTGGTCAGTGATCACTGAGAGACATGAAACAAATAAAGTAAATGCAATGATTGTTTTTTTTTTTATTCCTGGAGATAATTATGGTCCCAGAACACAAAAGAGAAACTCATTCTGAGCACAGTGTTCACTGAATTGAGCAGAAGGAGCTGGAGCCCTGGATTTAGGACAGAGTATGAAAGATGTACGGGCCACATGGAGAGAGAACACTGGGGATCCACAAAAAGTTCTCCTCAAATATTCAACTGTGAGAAATCAATCCACCAGTGGCCAGAAGAGAATCACACAAATTAAGTAAAAGAATAATTGTAGAAGTTCACATAGGAATAAGGTCCCAAATAGTTACTTTTGATAGTAAAAAATTTATAATTAATGAGGTATTAGTTAAGAGAAACGAATAGAATTTTGCATGAGTAGTGGGGAATAAATTATGATTGGACAAAACACAACTTGGATCTTGTGCAACAAAGTTTAACAGCAAAAGTTGAAAGAATCAAAAATATTTCAAGAAACCTAACTGCATTTCGGAACAAAGGTCAAGAGTATTTATAGAAATCGAATTTTAAAAAATCCAATATATAACAAAATGTTCAATGTCTGGAATCTAAGAAAAATTATGAAATATGTAAAGATACAGGAAAATAAAATCCATGATGAAAAATATTTAATTGATCAAGGCCAAAAGGGAAATGTCGTAAATGATAGAATTATTAGAAAAGAATATTAAAATAGTTATCACAACTATATTCCATATGCTTGAAATTCTAGAGGAAAAATGAAGTATACAAAGTTGAGGTGTAAAGTTTTTATTTTAGAAAATCAGCCAGACCAAACATCTGGAGATATCTAAATAACTAAGCTTCATGTCTAAAATAAGAAGTATTATTAATAAGTTAGATACTGCAGAAGTAAAGATTAGTGAACTTGATGACATTGCATTAGAATCTATCCAAAATAAAACATTCAGAAAAAAACTAATAGACTAAGAGGAAGTAAGTACATTTTTTTTTAGACATAAAAAAGCTGGAAAATTGATCATCAGCAAACCTTTACTTCAAGTAATTTCAAAAGACATCCGTGGGCAAAAGGGAATTAATAACATATAGTTCTGTTTCTACACAAAACAATGGAGAACACAAGAAGAAAATAATTTTTATCTTATTTTATTTAAAACAAATACAGGCTCTTAAAAAAAAAAGACAACTATGGAGCAGTAGACTGGTGCTTCTTTTGCCAAACAAGGCAGAGAATAGGGTCCCAACTGCCAGTAGAGGAGACACCTTGAACACCTTTGGGTGGGTGAAACACCCTACACCCAGCAAAGGTTTCTTTGAAAACATAGAAACCAGAAAGTTATGGCCAATGCAGGAATCCAGATACTCCATCCCCCACTGTGAACAGGTTTACTCAAGAACTGAAGTCCTTCCCAGACAGCAAAAGTGGGTGAGTTTACCTAAGATGCTTTGGGATGTTTGACCCCCTCCCAGCTGTGAATGGGTTTTTGGCTTCAGGGGAGAAATCTTGGCCAGGTCACAGCAGGGAGCAGCTGCTGCTCAAGTGGACCGGAAAAAACACATTAAAACCTATGCTGTGTCAGCTGCTGTGAGCACTGACTCACAGGAGGGAGTGGCCTGCTGATAGAGGGAACCTAGACAATGACAGCAGAGAGCTCACTCTGCTTCAGGAGCAGCATACAGACCTAAACAAGGAAGGAGCAACATAAGGGACATTGCCCCACTGCTTTCTCAGTGGGAAGGCTTCTGGACTGTGGATCACAAACAGTAAATGGAAGACTAATCGCCCTTAGTATCCTGATCCAGAGTTCTAGAAGCAGGGCCTGAAAGCTAGTTCAACTAGTTTAGTGGTGGAAGAAAAATTCTGCAGTGATAATAACCTGTTACAAGGTGGAGTAAGGAGCAGAAATGAATGCTCCCCCACTAAGTGACCTATTGTACTATAGAAGGGACTCCATAACAAGGGGACATTGCCTGGTTTCAGATAAACAAAGCCATATTGGAATTTAGAGAATAAAGAGAAGTCTGTGACAAATGAGGAAAAAAATCATTAAAAAAATACAGGCAACCAACAGAATCTTAAAGAGACAGCACCTAAAAAAGCAGCTATCAGAGCACAAACAATGGAGACTTCCCAGTACAAACTGCTCCAGATGACAGCCATAGAAATAAGAGATTTGATGGCAAAAATTATAGAAACCAAAAGAAAATAGAAGCAAAATTCACTGAATTCACACAGAAAGTAAAACCAAAGGTGGTCAATAAAAAAACAAAGCCCATTCTGAAATAATGGAATGAAAAACTTCATCATGGAAATTAAAAGCACAGTAACAAACATAGGAAATAGTATAAACCAGGCAGAGGAAAGACTCAGAACTTAAAGACCAAAATATGAAACAGACCTAGTCTATCAAAAGCAGAGAAAAAGCTCAAAATAAAGGAGCATGTGGGACAATGTCAAGAAGCCAAATCTATACCAGATAGGTATCCCTGAAACAGAAAGAGAATGAAAAACACCATGGAACAAGCATTCCATGAGATCATCCAAGAAAACTTCCCACATCTCTCCCCAGACACAACCACAATAGCACAAGAGATTCAGAGAACCCCTGTAAGGTAGCACATGAGAAAACAATCCACAAGACTCATAGTAACCTGTCTTCATAAAGTAAGAATGAAAGAAAAAATCCTAAAGACAGTGAGAGAGAAATGTCAAACTACCTACTGGAGAAGATCCATCATAATTGCTCTGGACTTACCTGCAGAAACACTACAAGCCAGGAGGAATTGAAGTCCCATTTTTTAATGTTCTTAAAAACAAATAGTTACAACCAAGAATGTCCTACCCAGTCAAAATAAACTTTATCAGTAATGGAAAATTAAAATCCTTCCCAGACAGTCAATCCCTAAGTGAATATGCCACCTCCATACTAGCCCTTCAGGAGACACTTAAGAAGTGTTGCACACAGAAAGAAAAAAAAAAGTGGCCCTATCCATCAAAAAGTACCAGCAAGCACAGAGCTAACAGAGCATACAGAGCAATCACAAAAATGAAAATGCACATATGTAAATACAAAAGTAAAAAGGAAACAAAACAGTTCTCTAAGAGCCTTATGAGAGGGATAAACTTTCACATTTCAATAATCAATTTGAACATAAATGGTTTATATGTGCCACTGAATAGACATAGAGTAGCAAACTAATAAAGAAGCACAATCCAACAATCTGCTGCTTTCAGGAAACCTATCTCACTGCAATAGATACCCACAGGCTAAAAGTTTGAGGTTAGAAAACAATATTTCAAGCAAAAAGAACACAGAAGAGGGCAAGTACAGCTATTCTCCTATTAGGCAAAGCAGGCCTCAAACAATCAAAAGTTCAGAAGGGCATGGAAGGACACTACATATAATCAAAAGCTCAGCCCACCAGAAATAACCATCTCTCCTAAACATATATGTATTCAACACAGGTACACTAGGTATTATAAAACAGCTACTAAGTAATCTAAGAAGGACATTGGCTCTCACACAATCATAGTTGGAGATATATATAACCCACTAAAAGCCTTAGATAGAGCTTTGAGGCAAAACAAACAAACAAACAAACAAAAAACAACAACAACAAATGAGATCCAGAATGTTAATTCAATGCTCCATCAAATGGATTTAGCAGACATCCACAGAACTCTTTACCCAACATCTACATAGAATACATTTTATTCATCAGCACATGGTACATGCTTCAAGTTCATCACATTCTCAAACATAAATCAAGCCCAAAGAAATTTCAAAAGATCAAAAAATACCATACATCTTCTCAGATCAGAGTGTAATAAAAATAATATTGGCAGCCGGGCTCGGTGGCTCAGCTTGTAATCCCGTGCCTTTGGGAGGCTGAGGTGAGTGGATTGCCTGAGCCCGCGGGTTCGAGACCCACCTGGGCAGCGAGACCTCATCTCTACAATAAATCAAAAAATCAGCGGGCATGGTAGCGCATGCCTGTAATTCCGGCTACCCAGAAGGCTGAGGAGGAAGGATCGCCAGAGCCCAGCAGGTTGAGGCTGCGGTGGCCGGGAGCGGCCACTGCACTCCAGTCTGGGCGACAGAGTGAGACTCCAACTCAAAAAAAAAAAAAAAAAAAAAAAGAAAAGAAAATAAATAAAAATAATATTGCCAAAAATAAGATTCCCCTAAAATACACAGAGCCTTGGACACTAAACAACCTGTTGCTGAATGACTTCTGGGTCAACATGGAAATCTAGACAGAAATAAAAAGATTTCAGAAAACAAAAGAAAACAAAGACACATCTTATCAAAGTCTCTGGGATGCCATGAAAGCATTGTTAAGAGGAAAATTCATAACACTGCATGTACACATCAAGAAAACAAAGATCGCCGGGCTCGGTGGCTTAGCCTGTAATCCCACGCCTTTGGGAGGCTGAGGTGAGTGGATTGCCTGAGCCCACGGGTTCGAGACCCGCCTGGGCAGCAAGACCTCATCTCTACAATAAATCAAAAAATCAGCTGGGTGTGGTAGCACATGCCTGTAATTCCGGCTACTTGGAAGGCTGAGATGGAAGGATCGCCAGAGCCCAGCAGGTCGAGGCTGCAGTGGCCAGGAGTGGCCACTGCACTCCAGTCTGGGTGACAGAGTGAGACTCCAATTCAAAAAAGAAAAAAAAAGGAAAACAAAGACCACAAGTAGACAGCTTGATGTCAGCCTAAGAGAGCTGGAAAGGCAAGGTCACCTCAATCCTCACTTCATCAGAAAACTCCAGATCACTATAATAAAATCATAATCAAAGAATATAGGAGACAAAAATATCATAGAAAGGATCAACAAGACAAAAAGTTGGTTCTTTGAAAGAATAAATAAAATTGACAGGTCCCTTGTCAGATTGACTAAAAAAAAAAAAAAAAGGAAGTTCAAATAAACTCAATTAGAAGTGCAAAAGGCAAAGTTACAACTGACCCTGAAGAAATTTAAAAGATTATCAGAGATTATTATGAATAGTTGTATCCAAATAAACTGTAAAACTTAAAGGAAATTGAGAACTTTCTGATACCACACAACTTTCCAAGGTTGAAACAAGAAAAAATTGAAACACTAAACAGATGAATATCAATCCAAGAAATTGACTCAGTCATAAGAAATCTCCTCACAAAAAAAGCCCTGAACTAAATGGTTTCCCAGCTGAATTCTACAAGACATACAAGGAGGAGTTGATACCAATCTTATTGAAAGTATTTGAGGCAATCAATTATGATTGAATGTTCCGCAACTAATGTTATGAGGCAAACATCATACTGATACACAAAACTGGCTAAGACCCAATAAGGAAATGAAATTACAGGATAATCTCCTTAATACACATAGATGCAAATATTCTCAACAAGATTCTATCAAATTGAATTCAACAACAAATCTCAAGCGTTATTCACCATGAACAGGTGGTCTTCATTATCAGGATGCAGGGCTGGTTTGACATTCACAGTACCATAAATGTAATTCAGCACATTAATGGTTATAAAACCAAGAAGCACATGATTATATCATTAGATGCAGAAAAAGCATTGGACAAAATCCAGCATCCTTTCTTGATAAGAATATTTGAAAATCTATGCATAAAAGAATTATTCCTTAAAACAATAAGAGTCACCTATGATCAACCAACAGTCAATATTTTGCTCAATGGACAGAAGTTGGAACTATTCCCCTTATGAATGTGGAAACAAGACAAGATTGCCCACTCTTATCCCTCCTGTTAAGTATAGTGCTGAAAGGTCCCAGAGCAACCTGGCAAAAGAAGGAAATAAGGAGTATCCAGATAGGAAAAGAGAAGTTAAACTATCTATTTTTGTGGACAATATGGTTCTCCACTATGAATACCATAAGGAGTCTGTCAAAACCCTACTTGCTCTGATAAATGAATTTGGTAAACTTTCAGGGTACAAAATCAACAAGCATAAGACAGTTGCTTTTCTATACATTAGCAACAAGCAGAGAACCAAATACAAAGCACAATTCTATTCACAATAATCACACACACAAAAAGTAATACCTTGAAACTCATCTAACCAGAGAAGTGAAAGACAAGAACTACAAAACACTACTCAAAGAAATAAAAGATGACACAAACAATTGGAAAAACATTTCAAGCTCATGAATTGGAAAAATAAATCTTGTCAAGCTTTCCATCCTACCCAAGGCAATCTACAGATTCAATGTAATACCCATCAAATTACCAATATACTTTTTTTTCAGATCTGGAAACAACAATACAGAAATTCATATGACAGCAAGAAGAACACAAATAGCCAAAACAATCCTCCAGCAAAAGGATAAAAGTGGGAGGTTTCACACTTCTGGTTTTTTTTTTTTTTGAGTTGGAGTCTCACTCTGTCACCCAGACTGGAGTGCAGTGGCCGCTCCCGGCCACCGCAACCTCGAACTGCTGGGCTCCGGTGATCCTTCCGCCTCAGCCTTCCAAATAGCCGGAATTACAGGTATGCACTACCATGCCCGGCTAATTTTTTTATTTATTGTAGAGATGAGGTCTCGCTGCCCAGGCGGGTCTTGAACCCGCGGGCTCAGGCAATCCACTCACCACAGCCTCCCAAAGGCGCGGGATTACAGGCTGAGCCACCAAGCCCGGCTCACTTATGGATTTTAAACGTTTTTATAAGACTACAATAAAGAAAATGTCTGGTATTAGTACATAAATAGGCACATCGACCAATGGAACAGAACAAAATTCTGGAAGTAAGAACATGGTCTCTTAACCAACTCATCTTTTACAAAGGCACCAATACTGATCACTTGGGAAAGGAAGCCACATTTAGCAAATGGTGCTGGCAAAAATAGCTGGTCATATGCAGAAGAATGAAACTGAACCCCTACCTATCACCACATACAAAAATAAACTCAAAATGGAGCAAGAACTTAAACATGATGTCTCAAACTAAAAGAATCCTAGAAGAAAATGTAAGAAACACCCTTACACACATCTGAGTTGGTGATAAATTCTTGACCAAGTCCCAAAATGTGAATGCCATAAAAGCTAAGATAGACAGGTGTGACCTCATAAAACTGTAAAGCTTTGGCATAGTAAAAAAAACCCAAAAACAAAAACAAAAAAAGAAAGAAAGAAAACATCAGGAGAGTAAGGAAACAACCCACAGAGTATTAAAAAATTTACAAATTATGAACCCGACAAAGACCTAACATCCTAGGTCTGCAGGGAACTCAGAGTGAAAGAAAAAAATCAAGCAACTCTATTAAAAAATGGACAAAGGACATGAATAGACACTTCCCCCAAAATTTGACCTTTCATATGATCCAGCAATCTCTTTTCTGGGAATATACTTGAAGGAACATAAATCATTCTACAAAAACGTCACCTGCACACACATGTTTATTGTTGCTCCATTCACAGTAGCAAAAACATGAAACCAATTCTACTGCCCACAGAAAGTGGACTGGATAAAGAAAATGTAGGACATATACACGATGGAGTATTATACAGCCATAAAGAAGGACAAAATCGTGCACTTTGCAACAAAGTAGATGAAGCTGGGGACCATTATTTTAGGAAACAAAGAACTAAACATTGCATGTTCCCACCCATAAGTGAGACCTGAACAAATATTGGCACAAGGGAGGGATCAGCAGTTGCTGGGCACTGACTGTTAGGGAAGGAAGGGTGGAAGGAGTATGGGGGACACGTGACAACACAAAGGGTACTTGGCTCTCTTCCAGGGGGCGTGAGGGTCAGCTAGAAGCCCAAACTTCACTTGCATGCAGCCTACTTATGTAGTCAGTACTCACTTGTACTCCCACGTCTGTAGAAAAAAATAACATTTAAAAAATGAAAAGAAGACAAATACAACAATGAATTATGGAATTAATCATAAGCAAATGTAAAATATGTGAAAAACTAGTGGAAAGGCAATGAAAAGAGAAATAAAAACACATAGTTTGGCAGGTAAAAGAACATAAATCATTCTACAAAAATGTCACCTGCACACACATATTTATTTGGTTTCTTTAGGAATGTAATTGTCCAAGAACCAAGAAGAAATTAATATCCAATATTTTAATAATAAAATCACCTTGCTAAATATAGTTCTATATTGCTCTTTTGGAAGTTCAAAAGCTAAAATATATATGTAAATATATCAAAGTCTTTAAGAAGTTCTGCTATAAAATAACATGCAACATGGTTTAATCTATCATTCCAAAATTATTTGACCATTAAATGAAATTATCACCACATTAGGGGTTATTAATAACCCCAAAAGTACACTAAGGAAAATTCTAATCTATATTTCATCACTTATTTAGCTATTGAATTTTTGTTGATACCTCCTTTCATTCAATACATTTCTATAATATCACAAGCTATAATGTCAACTAGTTGTGGTTTGAAAATCTGAATACACAGTTGCTGTTTGTGCAAATTTGAACAAGGTAATGAATATCTCTGAAACTCACTTTCTTCTTCTGTAAGTCAGATTTGAAAATAAATCCTCAGTGTTATTGTAAAGATTACGTATACCTTCATGTGCAATATTATAATAAATATCCTAGAAAATCTATTATTTATTTTAAAATTATTTACAGCAATAAACAAAATCTGTTAACAAACCAAGTTGTCAGAAAAACTAACTGAAATTATTTAATTTTATTTTGGTGTGTGTTTAAAATGAGTGGAATTTATTTACCATGAGTTCAGTCTGAAAATAAATGTTGTGCGAATGGTAAAGAAAGCCAATGTAAACTATAACCAGTTATTACATTTTTGGTTGAGGAACAATGTATTACTACTGAAGGATGTACTTAGATGAACTCAGATAAAATGAAGCACTGTTTGTTTCCACATAAAATGGTAAGATAATAGCTAGGATTAAGGGTCTATAAATATGATTAGCTGATTTTTTTTCAAAATTGTATAGATTTATCCTCAAACAAACTCGGTGCATACAGGATAAGCACTCATAGAAATTTGCAGAGCTTAAATTTGCAGGGAACAGTTATCACGTATCACATCAGATTAAAGGAAATAAATTTTCTTCTTAATCTTTTTTTTAGGTTTTGTTTTTTGAACAGTAAGTTTTCTCAATGTGTGGTGCTTCAAAGTTCGTAGACAATTCTCATAAAAACAACAACAACAACTGTACATGGGTAAATTTTAGGCATACTTGTGCTGTTAATTAAAGTATGTTTATAGATTGTTAAAGTTCTACCTAACACTATTTCCCTCTTCTTCCTTAAGTTAGACGCAGAGGGCGTCCTAGATACTTCCAGAGCAAGCTCAGCTGGTCATGTTTAGTGGGTAAAGTCTAGTTACAGTAGTCTTAACTTCCATTACTTATGACTAGACAAGAATGAGTTGACCCAATTCTGACTCATCTAAATATGTGGGCATTCCACTTAGTGTTGGCAGTTGGTCCTATTACATGAAATATATGACTTTACTTCCTGATTAGTTCATTTGAGTCTGGGTTATTGTTGTGTAGTTGTTGCTACTTCCACTTGTGGAGAAAAACAGCAACAATGACAACAAACTCAATTCATCACTTAAGTTCACAAGTAATTTTAGAGATAGTGTTTTCATTCTACCAAGCTATTCAAGTATTCAGAGATAGATGATCATAATGATTACATGTTCATCGCCCAGAAATGCAAGATCAAACTTACCAAGTCAGTCATAAACTGAAATAATTGATTTCTAAACTATGTCTGGGGCTAGTGTTGAAATCACTTGAAAAGATAAACAAAGGCAAAGATATTAAGGAACACCAGTGCAAAATTATTTCAAACTATCAGCAAAATAAAGTAAATTAATTAGGATTATTGCTACAGTTGAAATATGTGTGTGATAAACAATTTACTTAATTTGTATAAATTAATATCATCTTTGTTTTCTCTCTTATAATATCAAGTTCTGTGTTTTTCCTCTTTTTAAAAGATGTTTCCTTTGATGTTCTACAAAATTTTCCAAACATAAAGGGTGAGATACTTTAAAGACATAATTGAGCCTTATGTTATTTTTTCTCTACATTTTAGTTTTTAAATGCTATGAAATATTTATTTATTCAGCAAACTTTTAAATGGCAGAATTATATAAATTTTTATTATTGCTGCTAGGATATATTACTAAGTTAATTTTTTCAAACTTACTATGGAAAAACATGAAAGAAATCTCTCTAGAGAGTATTATAAACAAAGTAACAAACTCATAGCATTCTTAAACAGAGAAGGATCTTAAGCTATGTTAATCCTGCTTTACATTTGTAACCTCAGATATTGCAGTTCAAACAGAAGTGATGACAGAAAATAATAGAAATAATTGGAGAGTTGATATGTAGAAATAAACTGCTTAAATAATTTATATGGAGGAATCTTGTCTGAAGAACACAGAAAACATTATGTATGACTAATGATATGCTTTAATGCTTGAACGGCATTAATTGTGTAAAATATTTCCATGTAATATATTTGATATAACTGTAAGCCATATTTAAAAGTAGATCATGAGATGATTTAAAAATCATTCCTATATGAAAAATGAAATTTTTCTACAGATGGCAATATTCATGATTATTCTTATCTTTTTTTCCTTAACATATACTGTTTATTTAATAGTCAAAACCATTGCTTGGGCAAGGCTTTAAAAATTAAAATAAATTTTAAGTTATGAATGCCTTATTAAATTAATTTTTTCCTTTGACACTTGACAATCACTTCAAAAGAGAATAGAGGTGATTTTTTTAAATGTATATATACATTTAACAATATAGTAAAGGATATTTAGTTTTCAAATCAAGGAGGTTGAAAAGATGTCTACTAAAGCTTTGTCAGCCAGGCTTGGTGGCTCAACCTGTAATCCCAGCAATTTGGGAGGCTGAGGTGAGTGGATTGCCTGAGCCCGCGGGTTCGAGACCCGCCTGGGCACCTTGCTGAGACCTCATCTCTACAATAAGATCAAAAATTAGCTGGGCGTGGTAGCGCGTGCCTGTAGTTCCAGCTACTTGGAAGGCTGAGGCGGAAGAATTGCCGTAGCCCAGCAGATCGAGGCTGTGGTGACCGGGAGCGGCCACTACACTCCAATCTAGGTGACAGAGTGAGACTCCAACTCAAAAAAATAAAAAAATAAATAAAATAAAACTTTGTCATACTCAAATGCATATTAATTTTTATTGAATTAAAAATATGGGAATAAAGAAATTGTTTTGAAGGTATCCATCAAAAAGAAGTCTATCTAGTAGTATGAAACAATTGACTTGTCCTGAATAATTTATCATTACAATAAATTTATAGACATTAAAAATGAGTAATTTTTTTGAAATATAACATTTTTCTCTCTTACATTGGAAAAAAAAGAATATGAGTATGCCTTAACTGGAGTTTTCACAAATTGGGATCTTTCATCTCTTTAAACTGTTTTAGGGATTTAACTTGAACTTGAAAATCTGATCTTATAGAATATAAAAAAATGAAGAATTCAAATAGTCTTGCTCTTTATTTCAAGGAAAGACAATATGCTGTACTATGTGTTGGAGAATGGTTGCTATGGTGAGATAATATCAGCAACAATGATGCTAACAGTAAAGTGAAGGAGAAAAAGTAATAATTGTTCCTGATTAAAAAAAAAAATTTCCAGCTGTAGCTGAACTGAATCTTGCTAGACCTTTAAAAACTCATATTAAAAATTATTTACTGACCAGAACGGGAAGCCACCCATTTTTATTCATAACATAGCATCTAAAAGAACACTATATTGTTTCTGTAACATATTTTCAGGAGGACCATTGTAGATATTGTTTGTTTTCCCAAAAGATTCATTCTGGTCTAAGAACTGACAGCAACAAAGCACCAAGGGGGAAATTAATGAAGAAATCCCCTTTCCACTAAAAATGGGCATTTACAAAGATAATAATACTTCTTTGAAAAGCACACATGGTATTTAGTAAAAATTAATAATCTATTAAAATTAAAGCTAACTTACAAAACGCAGAGAATTTTAAATGATTCATAGAGATTATAAAATTATTAGATTGCTTTTAATTCATTTATTCTGTTACAACTTTGTATATCACTATAACTGCTTAAAATACTCCTGGGTTTTCTCTTAGTTCTGATCAGCTAAACATTTAAAATTATTCTGAAAAGTATATAATTTTTTCCTTAGAACTGAAATACATTGGGAGCACATGAGAAACTTGCAGCTGTGCTTTAAATAATTGCAGCTCTAGAGCTTAAAATAATTTTATAGTGAAAATCTCTTATATGTAGATATGCTTTCTCTAGATGTTTAAAAAAAAACTGACTTTATGCTCTTATGTTTATCTGAGAGAAAACATTATGCCACTTTTTAAAATTCATTAAATACCTCCCAACAAGCATGCCCTTTGTGACCAATGAAGGACCCTAATGAGCTGCATTTAGAAATTTCTTGAATTCGCTTGCTTGCCTATACTTTTCTTCCTCATGCTGTGCCTCTTACCTTATTAAAGACTAATGTGAGTACATGCTATGAAGCTAAAGAATCTTTACCAATACCCAATCTAGTATAATCAGTGAAATACTACATTTTAACAAAATACTATTTAAGCCTGAACTCATAAAATAGTTGTATTTTTACATCTGGAAAAAAAATCTTAGGTGAATGCATGTTACTTCCCATCCATATTTGTTCTTAATTTTGTTATGCAATTTTATTTATTAATGATGTTAATGTTAAGGGTACTCAATTACTTAGGTTGTGTAGATAGAGAAACTCAAGACTTATTAAGTCTACAGACCTTTTCTTAAGAGAGAGACTAAATACTTTTTTTTCTCCTTTGCAGTCCATACAGACTGTTGTAACCTTGACACTCTGTTGTTATAGTGAAAATATGGAAGGCATGACTGTCTTCTAATAAGTTTTATTTACCAAAATTCTCTGGATTTGCCCATGTTGCAGCACTGCACCCATCCTAGTCCTGGGGTTAAGTATTATTTAGAAGCAAAATGCCAAACATTGGCTTCATAATCATATATAGATAGGTAGATAGGTATATATATGTGTGTGTGTGTGTGTGTGTGTGTGTGTGTGTGTGTGTGTGTGTGTGTGTATTCATTTGTTATCACTTAAAAATGAGTTTTATTTTTAAAAAACAAATTATGTGAAGTTTCAGTTTCAGGATGAATTTTCAGTATCAAATGTTAAACTATGAAAATAAGGTTAGCTAGGTGCGGTGGCTCAAACCTGTAATCCCAGCACTTTGGGAGACCAAGATGAGAGGCCTGAGCCCAGGGCTTCGAGACCAACCTGGATAACTTGACAAGATGACCTTGTTTCTACAATAAATCAAAAAATTAGCTGGTTGGTAGCGTGCCTGTAGTTCCAGTTACTTGGAAGGCTGAGATGGAAGGATCACCTGAGCCCAGCACGTTGCTGAAGTGACCCTGAGCGTGCCAATGTCTTCCAGCTTGGGTGACAGAGTGAGACTCCGATTCAAAAAAAAAAAAAAGAAAGAAAAGAAAAAGAAAAGAAAATACAGTACATGGGTTTAAAAGCTGCAAGTTTTGACTTGAACTTTAAATTTGAATATACTCCCTGAAATATGAGTGTTCCCATCTCTGCACTCTAATCTATAATTATATTTAATGTCAGTTTTTCAAGATCTTCTTTAAAACTTGTCACTGTAATGTAATTTGTGTACTTACAAAGAGTATATGTATCAGTTTCATCTAAATTTCTGATAGCTGCCAAAATGAAAATGTCATAAGGATTTGGAAGTTTTCTCCTATCCTACAAAATAATCATAATATTTTCAACAATTACCCCAGAAATAGTTACAGAATTTTTGAGAAAAATGACACTACATTGATTCTTACAGTTAAAGTTGTATGTTCTATCTTCATGTCATCAAGAAATATTCTAGTCTTTTTTTTAATCAAAGAAGGCAGGAAAATTAGAGGAATGTATATATAAACTATTAGAACAGATCATGAAAGTGCCTAAAATAAAAAATCAAAAACGACATTTGCATGTGTTTCTTTGGCTCTCATTTCCATATTATGGGTATTTTTTTACATTTTTAAACATTTTTAATTTATTTATTTTCAAGACGTGGGGCACAATTTAGGATTAGGTAGATAAGTAGTCATTTTAAAGGTAAACTTTGAATCTCCGTTTGCTCCTCACTTTGCCTGGTTTGGAATCATGTACTATTACTGATGTCATGTGTCCCGCTCCTCTGGCAGTTTCCTACTACTGCACTACTGCCAATCCCTTTCTTATAGTACTATGATAAATATTGAGGGTCCACTTATGAGTGAGTGTATGTGGTACTCAGTTCTTTTTAGAGACATTTTTATACATCTGGAAGTCTCAAAATTCATAAACATATAAAATCAATCAAGATATTGAAAACTGCATGAAGTACTGGTGAGTTAAAAAAAAGGGAGATTAACAAAAGTATTCACACATTCATTAAAATGGCATAAAGTGACAAAACAAGAGACGGGAGTTATAGGGATTTAAACGCAAAGATTCAATTTTAACCCTAAATAGATATTTAGTTGTAGCCTGTATCTTAACCTCATGCCTATTTATGAGGAATTTGGTTGTATATACTTCCATTCATTAAGCATTTCACATCCCATAATAATTTAATTTTTATATTGATATGGGTGCATAAATATAAAGTTATCTACATAAAATGAAACAAAATTAATTTTAAAATACAAGCAAAAGTAAACTTATTATATTATTAAATTGTGCAATCTGTATCACCCAAATAATTTTATCTCTACCTCTT
Organism: Cephalopachus bancanus; assembly: GCA_027257055.1. Lineage (NCBI taxonomy): Eukaryota > Metazoa > Chordata > Mammalia > Primates > Tarsiidae > Cephalopachus > Cephalopachus bancanus. The sequence goes on from JAPVLO010000131.1 coordinate 7,796,312, forward strand.
GTTATCACTTAAAAGTTATCAGTATCAAGTGTTTTTAAGAAATCAAGTATTTAATAAATACTTCAAATAGAAGACTACCTCCTTAATCTTTTGATTTAGTGTTTTTAAGTAATTAATTTTGTTTTCATATTAAATGGCCTCATTTGCTTTGTCTCGGCCTCTTATGTCTGAGGGAAATTAATTTTTTACTCCTTCCCTAGGGAATCATTCTCTTCAGTTCCTACCTCTCCTGTTTTTTTATTGGTCCACAAGATTCATTCACCTAGAGTCAATGATGTTGGAAGTCTAATGGCACAGGTTGAATGCATTTTTTACCCTGATCCTTAAGGTAGCACTGAGTGCAATATAATTTTGTTTGTTTTATGAGTGAAAACACAGAAATATCATTGCAGCAAGTCATTGAAAACTGCATCTGCAGTAAAACTGCCGAATATAATTTTGATGTTTTTCCAACTGGTGTAATAGTAGGTAGAGATTTATTAAGAAAAACAAAGGTAACACTTCAGTCCACTGTAATGCAATCAATACATTTATTTTATAAAATATACTTTATTTGAAAATAATGTTAGAAAAAAAAGGTAAGAAAACACATGAGTATGCCAGTTTATCCCACAGCCCCACTCTTCTTATATTTATACTTTAGATGATGGGTATAAAAGCTGTTTAAAACTACAAGACCTCTCATCCTATAATCCCAGCACTTTGGGAGGCAGAAACAAGTGGTTTGCCTGAGCCCGCGGGTTTGAGACCAGCCTGAGCAACTTGGAGAGACCTCATCTCTACAATGAAACAAAAGATTAGCTGGCGTGATAGCACGAGCCTGTTATTCCAGCTACTTGGAAGGCTGAGGCAGAGGGATCACTGGAGCTCAGCAGGTGGACACTGGGGTGACTGTGAGCGTGCCTCTGCACTCCAACCTGGGCAAAACTGAGACTCCAACACAAGCAACAACAACAACAACAACAACAAAACCTAAGAGGTTTTCTACAAATATGTAACAAGTTATATATTATTATTATTATTTGTTATTATTTCTCATAACATGTTGACTCTCCTTTATATATTTTTTTATCTAACAACAAACAATTACTTTCATAATTTTTAAAAAACTAAAGACATAAAGAATCTAGAATCTAGTCTACCAAGAAGCATATCTGTAGACTTGTTTATCCATTCTATGCATGCATAGTATGATGCTAGAGTTTCTAAATATTTTCAGTCTTTTATATTTTGCAACACCTTATAAGAAAAAAATAGAACAGAAGTCTAACCACAATGATGGCATATATACAAAGCAGTAGCTAGGCTAATAGGAGAATATCACTCCTTTATCTGTGACAATAGAAAAAGATTCTAATAAAAATCATTATTTTAAAGAACTGCACAAACATCTCTAGAGTTTGAGGATAAAATGTTTTTCTTAAATATAAAAAAGGATAGATGCAAACAACACGCAGAACACTTAAGTAAAGGAAAGTGGCCTTAAACATAAAAGTATACTCAATATTCCAGAGTCATTCCTCCAGAATAATATTTTTTCCAGAAATATGTACCAAACATACTTCTAATAGTTTGCAACAAAAACATTTATCTAAATTTTTGATAATGCAAACTTTTGTAATTTTGAAAAGGACAAAAAATAATTTTCAAAATTATCAGTGTAAGTATTTAAAATAGCAAAAGTACTGAGAGGAGTATATAGAAATTTAACTTCTCCCTTGGTTGCCTTAATGTGCTAAGGTAAGTTTTAAAAAAGAGACTCTTACAGGGCTAAAGTAAGTTAAAAAGAGAGACTCTTACAATAACTTCTAGTTTTCATATCAAATGCTCATAGATCCATATATGTATAAGGTTTAGTGCTATATAGCAGATCACTTTCATAGATTGCACCCTGTCCAGTAAGAAATTTAGACATGTAAAATAAAAAACAGAATGACAATAGCATGGACAATGTAATATTAAGCAGAATAAATTAGGACATCCTCCATTATCTCATTGCCAGAAAATCCATAAAATGATTTATAAAACCATAAAGCTTTAATTCAGGTGAAAATATGGATGCGCAAAAGACTACTGAATTTGATAAATAATAATTAATTAGCTATAGCTTAATAAATTTTAAAATGCTGTCATTTAATGAAATTTAAAAAGAAACTATAAGATTATCCACAAAAAATTAAACTACACATACCTGGTATTACTTACCTGTGCTATTGCAAAGCTTCTAGCTAAAATATGTGAATTGACTATAAACCCGTCTAATATTTTTTTTAAAAATCAAAATTACTGTAGTAGAATAGATGTAGCCTTGTTCAACACCCATTCTTTATAATATTATAATGCTAAATAAAATCAACCCAGATTAGATACTGACTTTTAACAACAGCACATTTTAATTACTTATTATGAAAAATTATAACATATTCAATTGAATTTCTACATTTTGAAAGAAAATTTTATCCTTGTTTGTATAAAATCTTTCCCATAATAGATTACAAATTAACATGTAAAAGAACAGAATAACACCATTGCATTTTCTCTTTTATACTCGCATTTTAAATCATCTGACAACAGGGAAAGTATCACAAGTCTAGAAAGAATATAAATATTTATTATGCACCTTACATATTGTTCATAATAATTCTTGTTTAATTATATCTACACGAGGTGTCTTCTCTTGTCTCTGATTTTTGATGGGAAAAATGAAATTTGGAGATTAACTTTGCATGTTGGCAATTAACAACTAGCAATATTCATAGTACAGTTTTGATACCAGACCTGTTGTAACAAAAAATGTTCTCTAAATGTTTTGTATAATTTATAGCAAGGACTGAATGATAATCTAAATAATAGAGAGCTAGTCATTAATGAGTGCTCTATTTTGTTGAGTGAATGTGTTCTAAGTAAAGGCAATCTGTTAAAGAAAACCTAAAGATGGAAGTCATAAATTTTGAATTTTAGTTTCCTTATGCACCTGGATAATTAACAACCCTTCAGCAATTCATGTAAACTCTTCGTTGAAAACTTTTTAGGTTATATGTGAAATGTAATATATTATCTGAAGGTAAACAATGACAAGTTCAAGATAGTACTAACTCTACAGTAGTCATGCATAAATTTCAAAGTATGGTTAATAAGTCAGTAGAAAAGATCTATTGGAATAATAGCATATAATGAGTTGATCCAAAAGAAAACAGAAATAAGAGGTGAGAGAACAGAAGAACATTATAAAATAAGTATTATTATTATTAAATTTACTTTATACATATAAGTAGAAATAAGGAAAAGGGATAAATACTTTTCTTGAAGGTATTTTAACACTGAATTAAGAACCAACCATGTGCTGTTTGCAAATGATATAATAAAATATCAAGATGTATTTTTTTAAAAATAGAAAATTTTTTACCACTTTTAGATAACAATCCCAAAAAACACAGTCCCGAACGCCATGATCACAAATGTTGAAATCCGGAAAGATCACCACGCCTAAATTCTAAAATTTCTAATCTCTAAAATCCCCCCAAATCACAAGAACAGAATAGTTGCGTCATAGTTAACAGGACTATTACCTTGCTATTTCCTTTCTTTGGAAATTAAGTATGGTTTAAGGGTATGCATTTGGATAACAAGTTAGGAAGGGGTGGACTTATAAGCTTCCTTTTAGATATCAGTTTGACTGGATTAAGGAGTACCTTGAAACTTGACAAAGTGTTATTTTGTGTGTCTGTGAAGGTGTTGGCAGAGAAAATTATTTGTATGTGTGAGTTTAGTGGATTAAGTGGGAGAAGATCTACCTTTGGTGTTGATAGGTACCATCTAATTGACTGGGGACTTTAGAGAGAATAAACACAGAATACCAATTTGTCTCCCTATAAGAAATGGACCAGGCTTTTCTTCTGCTTCTTTTTTTTATTTTTTAAATTTGATTTAGAGATGTGGGGTACAAGTGAGAATTAACTACCTAAGTAGGCTGCATGCAGATGAAGTTTGGGCTTCCAACTGGCCCTCATTCCCCCTGGTAGTGGGCCAGGTACATTTTGTGTTTCCACCTGTCCCTCACCCTCCTCCTTCACTCCCTCCACTAGCAGTGTCCAGTGACTGCTGATTCTTCCCTTGTGCTTATGTGTCTATTGTTCAGTACCCACTTATGAGTGAGAATATGCAGTATTCAGTTCTTAGCTTCTGTGATAATTCACTTAGTATGACGATCTCCAACTCCATCTAATTTGCTTGCTGGGAAGTCCATGATTTTGTTCTTCTCTGTGACTGTGTAATGTTCCATCGGATATATATGTACCACGTTTTTTCTTTATCCAGTTCACTTTCAATGGGCAATAGGCTTGGTTTTATGTGCTTCCCATTGTGAATAGTGTGACAATAAACATACATATGCAGGTGTCTTTTTGGTAGATCAATTTATGTTTATCTGTCTCTATAAAGTAAGCATTAAAAAAAAAAAGCGAAGACAACAAGAGAGAAAGGTAAGACAACCTACCAGGAAAGGCTCATTAGAATTCTGCTTCTTTGGATATCAGAACAACAAGATCTCTGATCATTGGACTTCATGACTTATCCCAGCAGCTCCCTGAATCCTATAGCTTTTTTCCTCAGTCAAGTTATAGCATCCCAGTATCTTCACCTTGCGGGTGGCCTGTCATAGGACTTCTCAGCCACCATAGTTGCCTGAGTCAATTCACCTAATAAATTCTCTTTCATGTATCTATATCTATCTATATGTATATCTATATTTATACCTGCATCTGTATCTATATCATCTATCATCTCCTAATGGTTCTGTCTCTCTGTAGAACTCTAATACTGATATGGTATTAGGGAAGTCAAATATTATTTCTTCTTAATGTATTTCTTACATTACAATAGAAGAGAACTATGACATTGTTTCACTACAAAAAAAAAATAATAAACTGTGATAATGTAAGTGAAGTAGACTATTTAATGGTGGAAAGATAAAATTTTAAAAGCTAATTATTATTGATTCTGAAAAAGGAGAGAAGCACTTAATTGTGACAGTTGAGCAATGACCAGACTTTCAAGTGGACAGCATATACTGAAAATATGTGTAAACCACAACCACCCTGCAAATAAAAGTAAAGCAAGTGTTTCAAACATCATAGAATAACTGAAAATGCAGGTAAAAAATACAAGAAATCTCTTCTACCAAATTATTTAACTGTGTATAAACTCAAGCACTTCACTCATAGAGTCAATTCACTATGTTAGGTATTTTGTCTTTGCATCATTTTCAATATTGGAGGTATAAATGGTGCAGAAACTTCTAGAGATTCAAATTTATTGTATATGATAATTTATTGCATACAATTTTTGCAGATTTGACTTCACTACAGTATTTTATCACAACATCAGCTTTGTGTATAAACATTGTGCATCCACATAAAAATGTTAAAACTCCATAAATAAATGAACATATGTTCTTCTTTCCACATCTTCATTTGTAAAAAATAAAATTTCTTGAGATCTTGACTCTTTGGGTGGCTGCATTTGTGGTAGTGACACACCTCAGTTTTTAATTGATCTCTTCAAAAGATTTAGGTTGTTCATCATGGTATTTCAGATGACTTAAGTTACCAAGCTGGGTACACACAATTACCAACCATAGTGATATGCGTTTGCACATCTTTCTTTTTGACCTATTTTTTTAATAAATACAGTTCATATACTGATAGCTGTTATGCAACCATTATTAGTATACTTGACAGTTTATGATTGCAAAAATATGCATGTTACTATTGCTTATTTTATTGTGCAAAGTGAACTAAAATCATTCTGTCATGTTTTTATTTATATCCCAAACTTTTGTTTTTAAATATGTAAATATAAATCTTTTAAAGAATTTTTATTTTATTTTATTCAGAAATATGTTTTTAGAATCTTGAACTTTTGAAATCTCAATATTTAAAATTATTGCATATTTCCAGACTCTAATTGGCTCTTATAAACTATTTTAGTGAGAAAGAGAGAATGGATATTTTGAAGGTAGAAGAAAATAAACCTGTGGGAAAATAGTATTAAAGAAGAGAAAACGAGTAAGGACTTTACCGCCGCACGGAAGATAAGGTAAAGGTGAAAATAATTAATTAATTAATTAATTTGAAAAAAAAAACATAAAAGAAGAGAAAATTTTATGACGATGAAGGGGACCTTCATCAAGAAGACATACAAATGATAAATAAGGATGTACTCATTAATAGAACCTCAAAATATAAGAAGTCAAGAACAAATGACAGAATAAAAACCAGAAATATTAATAGCAAATCCAAGATTTTGGTTAGAACCATCAGCAGTTTCTTCTCCAAAACTAAAAAAAAAAAAAATAATAATAAATGAAAAAATCTAGAAAGAACAATATCCAAGCACATAACTAAATCAAACTATTAAATTTTTTTTATTTATTTATTTTTTATATTGAAGATGTGGGGTACAATTCATTGTGCAAATACCCTTGTTGATGCAGTGTGCACCCCTGCCCCAGCAGAATCCCACTACTGCCAGTTCTACCCCCAATCCTGCCCACAATTTCCCACTACTGACAATCGTTTTCAAGGTCCATTTATGAGTGAGAACATGTGATACTCAACTGTTTCTGTGATAGATCACTCAGTATTATACACTCTAAGTCCATGCAAGTTGGGGTGAAGTTCATAATTTTGTCCTTTACGGCTGCATAATATTCCATAGTGTATATGTACCACACATTTTTTATCCAGTCCTCTTTTGATGGGCAGCATGGTTGGTTCCAAGTTTTTGCTATTGTGAAAAATGCTGCAATAAACATAAGAGTGCAGGTATCTTTTTCACAGTGTGATTTGAATTCCTCCGGGTATATTCCCAGTAGGGGAATTGTTGAGTCATAAGGAATGTTGTTTTTTTAGACCTTTTAGAAATCATCAAACTATGTTCCACAGAGGTTGTACTAGTCTACACTCCAACCATCAGTATAGAAGTGCTTCCTTTTCATCGCACCCTCTCCAGCATCTGTTGGTATTTGTGTTATTCATGAGATGGTCATCCTGACTGGAGTCAGGTAATATCTCAGTGTGGTTTTGATTTTCATTCTTGAATGGTTAGTGAGGCTGAGCATTTTTTTTAAATGTATCTGTTGGCTATTCACATGTCTTCTTTTTGAGAAGTGTCTCTTCTTGTCTTTTGCCCACTTTTTAATGGATCTGTTTTTTTGTTGTTGTTTTGTTTTTTCTTTTCAACACCTTTGAGTTCCTTGTACTACCTGGATGTCAGGGCTTTGTCAGTTGGCAAATATTTGTTCCCATTTTGTGGGCTTTCACCCTATGCTCTTCGTGGTTTCTATGGCTTTGCAGAAACTTTCCAGGTTGATGAGGTCCCACTTGTCTATCTTATCTCTTATGACATGGGTACTTGGGGGTTTTGTTCAGAAAATAGTTGCCAGTTCCAATTTCCATAAGAGTACCTCCTGCATTTTCTAAGGTTTTCATAATTTGAGGTTTTACGTTTTGATTTTCCAGCCATTTAGTGTTGACTTTTGTATATGGTGAAAGATAGGAGTCTTGTTTTAATCTTCTGCCTGTGGTCAACCAGTTTTCCCAGCACCACTTACTGAATAGGTTCTCCTATCCCTAGTGGTTGGTGATGGAGGCTTTGTCGAAAATGAGTTGGTTGAGAAATTGAGATTTTGCTTCTGGAATATTTACTCTGTTCCATTGGTCTATATGCCTGTTATTTTACCAATATCAGACTGTTTTGATTACTGTAGCTTTATAATAAAGCTTAAAGTCTGGGAGTGTGATACCTCCCACTTTTTTGTTTGTTTGTTTATTTGTTTTGCTGAGGATTGTTTTGGTTCTTTGTGCTTGTTTATGTTTCCATATAAATTCCTGTATTGTTGTTTCCAGATCTGAGAAGACTGCTGTAGAATGGACATCTTAACAATGTTGATCCTTCCAATCCATGAATATGGAATATTTTTCTATTTGTTTGTGTCGTCTTTGATTTCTTTGAGCAGTTTTTTTGTAATTTTCAATGTAAATGTCTTTTTGCATCTCTGGTTAGGAAGATGCCAAAGTATTTCATATTTTTGTGGCTATTGCGAATGGAATTGTGCTTTTTATTTGGGTTTCTATTTGTTTATTGTTGATGTATAGAAATGCAACTGTCTTTTGCACATTTATTTATACCCTGAGAATTTGCCAAAGTCCATTATCAGTGCAAGGAGGTTTTTGACAGATTCTCATGGGTTTTCAAGGTATAGAATCATGTCATCTGCAAAGAGGGATAACTTAACCTCCTCTTTTCCTATTTGGATACCCCAATTTCCTTCTCATGCCTGATTGCTCTGGCTAGAACTTCCAATTCTATGTTGAACAGGAGAGATGAGAGTGGGCATTCTTGTTCCAGTTTTCAGGGGAAATGCTTCCAATTTCAGTCTGTTTAGCAGTATGTTGACTGTGGGTTTGTCATAAATGGCTATTACTGTTTTGAGGTATGTTCCATCATTGCCTAGATGTTCGAGGAGAGTTGCTGGATTTTATCAAGAAGAGTTGCCGGATTTTATCAAAAGCTTTTTCTGCATCTAATCATAGAATCATGTGGTTCTTGTCTTTACATCTGTTGATGTATTGAATTATATTTATGATCTTGTGGATATTGAGTCCAGCCCCACATCACCAGGATGAAGCCTACTTGGTCATGGGGGATGATTTTTGGGATGTGTTGCTGGATCTTTTGCTAGAATCTTGTTGAGAATTTTAGCATCTATGTTCATTAAGGATATTGGCCTGTAGTTCTCTTTCTTTGTTGCATCTTTACCTGGTTTGGGTATCAATGTGATGTTAGCTTCATAAAATGATCTGGGGAGAGTTCCATCTTTCTCGCTTATCTGGAAAACTTTAAATAGAATTGGCATCAGCTCCTCCTTGTATGTTTGCAGAATTTTACTGGAAAGTTATCTGGTTCAGGGCTTTTTCATACATAGTTTTCTCAGGATATAGTTTATTTTGTGGGTTGTTATTGATCATTTAGGGTCTCGATTTCTTCTTGTTTCAATCTGGTGAGGTTTTGTGATGTAAGAAAGTCCTCTGTTGCATTTAGGTTTTCAAGTTTGTTTCCATACAGGTGTACATAGTAATTGCTGATAATCTTTTGTATTGGGGGGGTCAGTTGTAACTTCATCTTTTGCATTCCGAATTGCGTTTATTTGGACTTCTTCTCTCTTTTTCTTGGTCAGTCTAGCTGGGGATTCTTCAATCTTGTTTATCCTGCCAAAAAATCAGCTTTTGGTTTCATTGATTTTTTTGTATTATCTTTTTGTCTTCCATGTCCCAAATTTGGGCTTTTATTTTGGTGATGTGGATTCTCCTGCTGAAGTTAGGGTTTTGGTGGTCTTGCTTTTCCAGCCTCCTTAGATGATTTGTTAGGCTGTTAACTTGTCATTTTCCCATTTCCTTCACATGTGTTTGTAGAGATATTAATTTCCCCCTTATTACTGCTTTCATGGCATCCCAGAGATTTTGGTAAGATATTTCTTCATTTTCATTTGTTTCTAGGTATCTTTTAATCTCTGTTTTGATTTCCGTGTTGACCCAGAACTTGTTTAGCATCATGGTGTTTTGTGTCCAAGTCCTGGTGGGCTGGGGAAAACTTTGTTGGTGTTGATAATTATTTTTATTCCACTGTGGTATGAGAAGGTGTGTGACAGAATTTCAGTCTTATGGAATTAGTTTATGTTTGATTTATGTGCGAGGATGTGGTCTCTCTTAGAGTAGATTTCATGTGGTGATGAGTAGAATACATATTCTGTGGTTGTTAGGTGGAGTATACTGTAGGTGTCAATTAAGTTCATTTGGTCAAGTATCACACTGAGGTTCCATATCTCCTTATTGGCATTTTGTCTTGGTAATCTGTCTAGGGTTCTTAATGGGGTATTTGAGTTCCTAGCTATGAAAGTGGTAAAGTCAATGTCTTTTTGTAGTTTACCTGGAAGTTGCTTTTTGAAAGTTGGCACTCCTATGTTGGGTGCATATAAGTTTAGGATGGATATTTCTTGTTGATGGATTGAAACTTTTATCATTATGTAGCGACCTTCCTTATCTTTTTAAATTTTTGGTAGCTTAAAGAATATTTTGTCTATTTTTAAGATTGTGACTCCTACTTTCTATTATATTCTGTTCATCTGAACTTTTGTTTCCCATCCTCTTACTTTGAGTCTGTGAATGTACTTTCTGGTGAGATGTGTCTCTTAGAAGTGATATAGTGTGCCTCATTATATTTTATCCAATTTTTCATTCTATGTCTTTTCAGTGGTGCATTTTGTCTGTTCACATTCAGGCTAATTATTAAGATGTGATAGTTTATCCCTGTCATGAGGTTCTTATAGAGTTTGTTGCTGTTGTTATTTGTTTGCTATCTTTCTTTTGATTTTTGGGTTGATTCATGTGCATTTTCAATCTTTATCCTGCCTTCTTGTTCTTCCATGTCTTGTGAAGTGCATTGTATTATTTTTTTCCATTCTTCTATTTTTAATACTTTCTTAAGTGTTTCTTGTAGAGTTGGTCTGGAGGCAGCGTAAACTCTTAGGTTTGAATGTCTGAGAAGGATTTTAATTCTCCATCATTGATGAAACGTAGCTTAGCTGGGTGGGTAAATATTGGTTGGAATTGTTTATCTTTGATAATTTTGAAGATTGCATTCCAAGCTCTCCTAGATTGAAGTGTTTCTGTAGATGAGTCTGCTGCTATTCTAATTGGTCTTCCCCAGTAGGTAGTCTGACCTTTCTCTTTTGCTGACTTTAGGATTTTTTCTTTTAGAACTACTTTGTGTAAACGAATTACTATGTGTCTGGGTGTTGATCATCTCATTTGTTGTCTTGCAGGGGTTCTCTGAATCTCTTGTGTTTGAATGGTTGTGTCAGTAATGAGATGAGGGAAGTTTTCTTGGATAAGTTCATGGAATGTTTGTTCCATGGTGGTCTCTATCTCTCTATCTGCCTCAGGGATTCCAAGTAATCTTAGGTTCAGCATCTTGAAATAATCACTCATGTCTTAGAGGTTTTGCTCTTTCTTTTAAAGCTTCTTTACTATGTTTTTAACAGATTGGGTTAGATCCATATTTTGGTCCTCAAGCTCTGAGATTCTTTCTTCTGCTATTTAATTCTGCTTTCCATGCTTATCAGTTTTTTGTTTATCTCATTTACTGTATTCTTTATTTCTCTCTTCTCAGTTGACAACTCCTTCATTGTTTTTGTTTTTCCTCATTTTTATTTATTCTATTTATTCCTAATTTTTATTTATTCTTTATATTAATATCTTGATATCTGGGTTTGTGACTTGAGAACAATCATTCTGGGGACTCTTCACTGTTTGAGTTTCAGATGTCTGTATTCTCAAAGGGGTCTGTGTGAGACTCATATTCTTCCTTTGGTTTTTCTTCATTTGTGTTAGTCCCTCCCCCCCATTTTTTTTTTTTTTTTACCTCTTCCTTAATTCTGTTGTTCAGTGAGCATGAGTGGGGGATAGGTTTTATTTCTGTTTGCTCAATCTCCTATTCTTCCTTATGTAAATTATCTGGTTTTGTTAAATTCTGAAGCTGAACTAGGGGTGGAGGCAGTTAACTTCTGAATCACAGCTCCCCCCTTAATTAAATCTCAAAACTGCAAATCCCAGTGTCAGCTAATAGGTGTGTGGATGCCCTGGAACCCACTTCTTGCAATCTGTCAATGCAGGGGAGGTATCTATTTCCCCCGAAAGCAAAATGAGATAAAAAAAGGAAAAATAATAGAAAAAGAAAAAGAGGAAGATGAAAGGGAGGTTGAGAGAGAGAGAGAAGAAGAGGGAAAATATACAGGCATGCCAACTAACAAATAATCAGAGAGAAAAAGACAGAAAAAACAAAAAAGACAAAAATATACAGACACTCATACAACAAATAAAAAAAAAATCTCCCTGTTAGTGTACTCTCATTAAAAAATACTCATACTTAAACAGAAAATCTAAAAAAAAAAGATAAAATAGCAGAAATGAAGCAAGTACAAAAACGCAAACAATAGCAGAAAGACAGAGAAGAAAAAAAGCTAAAATGAAAACAAACAAACAAAAAAAAAAAAAGGAGAAAAAAACTGGCTCTCTGGTAGTTTCCTTGAGTCCAGGTTCCTTTCAGGCCTCCACCTTAGGAAGCAGATCTGGTCTCCAGCACCTCCCCTCTGCTCTCAATACAGGCTGATAGGGTTGTTCTCAGTGCAGATCAGATATTCCCACAGACTACTGTGAGGGGAGGATGGATCAGATCCAGACTCACCCTACTCACTGCTGCTTCTATCAGGTCTCTCACTCAGATCTGATGTGTCTGGGTCTCTTCCAGCATGTGGGAGGGGCATTTGTCTCTCTGAATCTGATGAGATAATAGCCTCTGGGTCCTATGATGGAGGCTGGGTGGAGTGGGCAGACAAGACAAGTCTTTGCCAAGACCTGGAACTGAGAAGATGGTGCCTGTTGGTGTCTAGTCACTGGCATGGGAGGTTTATTCCAGATTTCTGCTACTTGCCTTCTCATGTCAGGTCTGCTGCTGCAGGTGATGGTGTGGGTCAGGTGACAGTGCTGAGGGGCAGCTGTTCTCTGCTGCCTCCTCTCAAGAGATCCCTGAGAATGGCAGATAATCCTTTGTACCTGGACAATGGGGGGTTGTAGTCTCCCCTCAGACGGCCTTTTTTTTGAGTTGGAGTCTCACTCTGTTACCCAGGCTGCGGTGCAGTGGCAGCTCCCGGTCACCGCAGCCTCGACCTGCTGGGCTCTGGTGATCCTTCCGACTCTGCCTTCCAAGTAGCTGGAACTACAGGCGCCCGCTACCATGCCCGGCTAATTTTTGATTTATTCTAGAGATGAGGTCTCGCCAAGTTGCCCAGTTGGTCTCGAATCCGCGGGCTCAGGCAATCCACTCACCTCAGCCTCCCAAGGCACGGGATTACAGGCTGAGTCACCAAGCCCGGCTTGGACAGACTTTCACTTACCCACCGGCACACTCCCACTCATGCAGAGAATCTTTATGGACACTCGTTTTTGTGGAGACTTTCATAGTCTGACCTGTCCCGTTGCCATCTTGCCCGGAAGTGGCAATTAAGTTTTTAAATAAATATTTTTTGTAATGGACATTATAAAATGGTAAAAGTATAGCATAACAACCTGAATTGGGACTCTATAAATATACTGTGAAATGATACAGTATGCTCTAATATCAATTTCTACCTGTCTTTTCCTAGGTAAATGATAGTAATCTATCACAGTGTGAATAAGTACATCATTCCTATCCAAAAGATATTCCTTTTTTCCAGACCTTACAAATTCTCTCTTTTTTTTTTGGTAGATAGGTAAATATTATTTTAAAAACTACCTAAATCCAAGGAAAATACTACCTATAAGATCTGGGGGTTAAAATATCCAGAACTCACATAGGACAGGATCTGTTTCCATCAGCCAGAGTGAAATCCTCATAATTCAAAAAGGCATGATGAGGAGCATTAAAAAAGATTTGCCTTAGTATCAGGGCACAATAATCCCTATAGTTCATACCTTTCTGTTTCTGCCTTAAAAAAAAAAGGTAAATGCAAGTATCAAATTATTTATATATGACATAACTGCAACTCATAATAAAGTTCAGGAATATTTATATGAACACAAAAATATTCACAATCAGCAAGGTAAAATTTACAAGGCCTGGTATTAATTCAAAAATCACTAGGCATGCAAAAGGCAGCAAAATGCACGCTGTAATGAGGAGAAAAATATAATAAACAAAAACTAGCCTAGAAATGGCATTGATTATAAAATTATTAGGCCAGAGTATCAAGTACCTTATAACCATTTCATATATTCAAGAAATAGAAGAAAGATTGAACATGTTATGTAGAAATGTTAAATGTATATGAAGTTCATTTCTATAAATGCAAACTACAATTTCTGTGATAAAAGTATACAATAAGGGTTGAACAAAATATTAATCATTGCAGAAGAAAAGATTAGCAAACTAAACAACATGACATGGTAGGCTGAACAAAGGTCCAAAAGATGCCCATATCCTAAACCTTGGAGCCTGTGAAAAGTGTTTCCAATAGATTTACATTATTTTTTTAATTTTATAAGCATCTACAAATCGTTATCTCTGATACTAGTATTGAATATAGCCTAAGAGTACTGACCAATAGATGCAGGAATTGATTCTTCCTCTGATGGCTCACAACAGAGTTGGCTCCTCAAGAGGCATATATATTTTCATATAAATAGCTATTTAAATAGAATTAACTACAAAAAGTAGGAATGTAAAAAGTGACCCAATGCAATATTGGATATAAAATAACTAGTATGCATTAGAAACACAATAATATATACTCTGAGTTGAATAGGTAATGATCAAAGTATCTTAAAGCAATGCAAGAATTAGTAATAAAAAATGTAGGATTATATTGTAAATGCTTGAAAGATGAAGCCCTAAAAATGTCTAGCTCTACATTTTTCAGGCTAAACAACCACACAGTATGCTCTGATAGAATTACAATAATTTCTAAAAACAACTTTAAACAAATTTCTCTGTTACCTGTGGAATTTGGTTAACTACATCTTAGGGTAATATTTGTATCAAACCAGGTGGTAAATATTGGATTGAACAAAGGTACTAAAGGATTTTGAGATTAAGAACTTTTCCTTTTTATAGACCCTGAGTCATAGATTTCCTAAAGTTGAAAGGCACATCACGTAGCATTCAAGTTTTCTACTCAAGTGGCAAACATTTTCACTTTTTAAATCAAATTATTAGAGCAAACTGGCATTCCTTAAGCAGAGTATAAATTGGATTATAAAATGAAACTAGTTTTGACCACGATTCAGACAGAGGACAATGTTGCCTCCACATTTCTCTCTCCCTTTTGGAGTGTCAAAATGTTTGGACTGCTTAGATCTCAGAATCAGAAATCAGGTACATCTCTTGCTTTATTTTTTACCTCTCATTTTATCATTTGAGTGCAAACCAAAATTAAGTAGTCACTCATGAGTTTTTGATTGTCTGTTTTACTCAGATTTCTATTATGATAATGATAGAAGATGAACAGTAAAACAATGGAAATAACAATAGACTAACAATAAAATAGCAATAAAATCTTTTTAACACATAATTTTAATATTTTATTTTCAACATTCTGTGCATGTGAAGCACACTGGGTGTGTGAGGGAAGTAGCTTTTGACAGAACTAAAGCTATTTCTCTTTCTTGATAATATTGAACAAAATCGTGAAAGGAGAAACTCAAGTGTGATGGTCTAGAGTTATGTTCATGAGATGTGTATGATACCTCCCATATATCTTGAGGAAAATTTAAGTTTACAAGACATATCTGGATTTAGGACCTGGAGTGTCCCAAAGCAAAAAGGCTCCAGTTGCAATCTGCATTAGATAAGGCTTTTAATGCTATGGCTAGTTACAAAGCATGAATAAGCAAATGACTGTCCCTATGAAAGGATTACCCTTAGGTGAGAAGATGCATTAGTTGAGTCCTAACTTGAATCTTTCTTTACATTCTCTAACATGTTTTCACTTCTACTATAAGAAAATTATATGTTATTTGATCCTAAACTTTTTTAAGGATCTTGAAGAGTGTCAGAGATATATAAAGTTGCTACTTTTAAATAATAAAGTCTGTCTTGAGGGCAGTGGTACATACTGGAAAGAAGATTGTCATATATATCAAATTCTAGATGAGAATTTGAAATGAGTCATTGACGCATTACCTATTTTCATTGTGCTGAGAGAAGAAAGACTTTGACATCAGTAAAAGAGGAGTAAAATGACCAACTTAATAAAACCATCTATTTTCACAATGCAATATATTAAGAAAGACAAAATTGAGCCAATGTATTCTCCTCAAGGTATTTGGCCTACTTTCCTCATTATTAAGAAATACAGAATTAAGACAAAAGTACAGGGATATGGGAGGGAAAGATGTTATGCTGTGGGTGTTTCATTTTTGTTTTGCCAGATCCTGTGGTGCTTTGATTTGAAGATATCATGGATTAGAGGTGAAAATTATAGTTTCCCATGTTTTAACGAAGGTTTTTTTGAGATGCTATTTTAGCAATGTTAAATTAGGAAGGTTGAAAAAATTAACTTAGTTTTCTCTGTGAAACATCCAAGTTGTGTGAATTACTCTAGTCTTAAACCTCCATCAGGAATTGGAGCTAATATTTTTACATACCAGTGTTGGGATATCACCCGAATTGGAAGATGGAGAGACAGCTGAGTTGCCAGGTATCAGAGTAGCTGATTAGAGCAACAAGCCAAAGGTGAAAGAGTTAATTCTTTAATCACTCGCAGTGATGGTATAATCACACACTTTCCCTGTTACATTTTCTCCCGTGAAACCTGATGATCTCAAACTTAGATGTCCTCTCACTTGCAGGAACCCCAAACAAAAGGCTCCAGTGGGGTGGGAGAGAGTGAGGGGGAAGATCTTGGAATGGAAAAACACTGGGTACTGAGTCAGAGTGAGGGAAATTGTCTTGAGGATCTGCTCTCTCTGTGAGGAGAGATTGGCAGAGATTTTTGAAGAAGACTTTGGCCAAATGCCTCAGATCAAGAGAGGTATAAAGGTAACTGGCTAGGCATGTAAATATGTTAAAAGCATGAGTAACCAGGGCCTAGGCCTTGACTGCTACTTCCATCAGAGATTGCATTGCATTGGCTTTGTACAAATCTGTTGTGTGGAGAGCAGCTTTTCTCTTGAGACCTGCGAAGCAAAGCCTTTTGAATTGCCTATAGCTGGCTTGAAAATTCACTTAAAGTTTTTATCTATGAGCCAGACTTCTTAACCAGTTTTATCATTTGAAAAATTCATGACTAGATTGCAACTGTTCTTCCATGTCTTGCAAGTATATTGAAAGATTTCCGGGCAATAGTATATATTTGTGTCAAATAATGGTTCATGATAATAATTATTTTTGAAAAGACATAGTCATAATGAAAGAGTCCACAGTAAAATTAAAAACAAGTAAGAACATGTTTCTTTCACCTACTCATGGGATACTTAATTTTAAAAGAGTTAAAATTTCATAAGAAAGTCAAATATATATTAGTCAGTAGTTATGAAGCCAATCTTCAAAATAAGTGCTGTAGAAATGAAAAATATAATTAGTAAAATAGAAAGTGATACATTAGAACAATTTTAGCTTTTCGATAACTACACCAAAGTTAGATAATTATTTAAAATGCTTGACTAATTTTTCCTGTGTCTGTGACTGTAAGATGAATTTATTATCTGAGTATGTAGAAGTTGAACAAAAGTCTACATGATTGAAAATAGTATGACAAGTTTTTAGCAAAACAGAACAAATCATAATTGCTTATTACCTATTTCATTTCTCTACTCTTGGAAAGCTTCAAAACCAGATGAGAAAGAAAGCACATGGGAAAAAGGAATACAATTTGTATATATTTTATATCTCTGTATTTACATATCTCCTAATATATAAGGTGAAGAATAATTTCTTTTGCATTTCTGAATGTCCCAACTGTAACCTGTAATATTTACCTGATTCCAAAGACAAAACCCTGCGATCTCATGCAGAAAGATGTCTTACCGCACAGCTTAAGCTTGAAATCAGAGAAAGGAGAGTCTTATAGGAACATTTCCCAAAGTATATCTAATCGACTATGTCATTCTCTGGAAATAGACTTAGACCCAAACTCTTTAACAGATAAAATCATTTGCCTAAAATTTCCGAAGAGTCAAAGCTAAATGAGCACACACACACACACACACACACACACACACACACACACACACACAAAATAGCTTTTCTTCCTTCCATAGCTTCATACATACTTCCTTCATGTTGTAACAATAATGCTATATTTTGAATCTTACATACTATATGTTAGCTTTTAGATTTTAATAAATCAAGTTACATAATATTAATAAGAGGAAGTGATACCAGAATTATATTTTTTAATAAAATGGAGAGAAAATAAGGAAAAGAAGCAGAAGGAAAACAGTATTATAATATGTCTGAGATGATTACTGCTTAATTGAGTAATTGAGGGTAGAAGAGAAAGTTCTTATGCTATTGTGGTAAATGAGGTAAGGATATTTGGCAGTGCTTTGTATTTTAGGGACAAATTCATCAAGTTCTGGAATTTAAATTTATATTAAATGTCATAGACAGAAACTCAATTTAATTTGTACTAAATGAATACAGTTGAAGTTTGCAGCACAGGATGGAACTACCGCTTGTTAGAAATGAAGATTCAGATAACATGACTCATTCAATTTTAATTTTGTTAGTTTAAGTAACTAAGTTAGCAAAATTGTATTCCATATTAACAAATTAGTATTCTCTTTTTAGTATTTTTTATTCTCTTGGTTAGAAAACATAAATGGACCTGGTATTATTGACATCTAGATCATTGTTATAGTCAGGAGTATCTACTACTTAAATTGCCCAAAAAAGTCTTCAGATTTCAATCCAATAGTAGCAAGAGTGTACCATTAGAGTTCCTATTAATTACACTTTTCCTTTTTTCACCAACTGATAATTTCCCTTCTAGGCATCATATTTTGTTACCTGTGGTCTGGTCATGCCAGACAGTTAAATTCTACTTTGAGTGATCAATATTAAAAATAATTACATAATTTTTTATCCCAGGCTGTCTCTCTTTCTCTGCCCTCTCTCTTCCTCTCTTTCTTTCTCTCTCTCTCTCTCTCTCTCTCTCTCTCTCTCTCTCTCTCTCTCTCTCACACACACACACACACACACACACACACACACACACACACACCAAAGTTATCCCAGTCAGAGGGTAAATAAAATTAATTTTTTAATAAATAAAATATAAAAATGTCGGTTCGGTCAAAGGATATATTAAAATATTCATGTAAGTACATATAAGGAAGATCATATGTTAGAAAGTTAAGTATTTTAAGTATTTAACTTTCTTCTCAAAAAAACGATTTACTCTCTCAATAGCATATATTATTCATCTACACTGAGGCTACTACATAGATGTGATATAATCCCAACCCTCTAAGAATATTAGTATTATCTTTCTATTTAATTCTTACACCTCGGTCTCTTTCATCTTAGTCCTTCTCAAAACAACTTTTATTCTCTACCAAACAATTAAATACTTGCCTGATACTTGTCTTCTTTCTTTCAGACAGTAAAAGTTTCTCTCTAACATATATTCTGTGCATTCTAACCCATTTCCTTGACTTTAATAATAATTGTTAGCCCTGACATAAGAGTGACAAATATTTACTTCAAATCTAGACTTCTTTTCTGCATACTGGAGTGACTTACCAAGTCAAATTTTAATAATACAATAAATAAAACAACCATTTCCAGTCCAAGTTACTTCTGCAGAAATAATATCCTTTAACAACCACATGTGTATTTTGCTAAATATTTTCTACATGCATGTAAGCTTTTATGTAAAGAGAAGTAAAGAATGTATTTAGAATACATACAATAATGTACATGCATATTGCACTTAATATTACATGTTATAAGTAAAAAGTCAAACCAGAACATTGTTAAGAACATTAAGAAGTTAAGTATTTAATGTTGCATAACTTTTGGATTACTTATTGATTGAAAACTTGGTCTTACTATATTGATGGATCTATACAATATCTTTAGTCAAAATATATTTTCAAAAATGTAAATATTTTCTTAAAAATAAAATGCAGTATGTAATTTGAAGGAATATTAAAATTAGTGTTTACACAAATTTCCTAAACAAGTCAAAATACAATTAGTATTTTTGATGCATAGACACATTTAATCATTTTCTTACCATATATATTTTGATTACTATGTCACTGATATTTCTATTAGAAACTGATTTTAAAAGAAAATTATTTTTCTAAAAATAATTGGTATGCTGTTATGTTTAGTTCTACTAAACACTGTCTACTTTATTCAATTTTTTTTTTTTTTTTTGAGTTGGAGTCTCACTCAGTTGCCCAGACTGGAGAGCAGTGGCCGCTCCCGGTCACCGCAGCCTCGCCTACTGGGCTCCGGTGATCCTTCCGCCTCAGCCTTCCGAGTAGCCGGAATTACAAGCATGCGCTACCATGCCTGGCTGATTTTTTGATTTATTGTAGAGATGAGGTCTCGCTGCCCAGGCGGGTCTCGAACCCACGGGCTCAGGCAATCCACTCACCTCAGCCTCCCAAAGGCGCGGGATTACAGGTTGAGTCACCGAGCCCGGCTATTCAAATTTTTATTTTATGGTTAATGAATTTGAAATTGACAACATTTTTGATAAACTATTTTTTGCAAAATGTATTAGGTTTCTCCAGAAAGAGAGAATAGGAGATATAGGTACATGATAGATAGACAGATAGATAGAGAGATGGATAGACGATAGATAGATGGTAGGTGAGAGTTAGATAGAGGATAGATCAGATAAAGTGATTTATTGGGGAAATTGACTCACATGATTATGGAGGCTGTGAAGTCCCACAGTAACCATCAGCAGACTGGAGATTCACAGAAGCCAGTAACATGGCTCAGTGCACATCTAAAAGCCTTAAGACCAAGGTAGCCAATGGTGTAACTATCAAACTGAGATTAATGACCTAAGAACCCAGGGAGTCAAGGCAAGCCTTGGAATTCAAAACCCCAGGAACTTGGAAACCTGATGTCCAAGGGCAGGAGAAGTAGGGTATCCCTGTCCCAGGAGGCAAGGGAATTGAATTTGCCTTTTCTCTGCTTTTTTGTTTTTATCTTGGTGCTCTGTTAACTGGATGATACTTACTGGCATTAAGAGTGAATCTTCTCCATTCAGTTCACCAGTGCTTACACCACTCTCTTCCAGAAACCCTCTCACAGATATACCTAAAAATACTGCTGTAACAGCTATGGTATATCCCTTAATCCAGTCAAGTTGATACCTACCATTAACCATGACACAGACCATATTATTTTTTGTTGAGTAATGAGAGTTGCTGGTATGCCCAGAGTAAAGGCAGCTAAATGGAAGGTTTTCAAATTTCTATCTTTGTTTCACATAGAAATGTATAAGTATACCAGCTCAAGCATTTTCTTGGGTTTTATTTTTTGTCATGTTTCTTTTTTTCAACATTTTTTAAAGGTCAAACTAGTCAAGGAAGTGATCTCTTTTATAATCCTTTTAAATGTTTCACCAAATTTTGATGCTGCAAAACATAGGTCTTCCCAAATCATTCCATGATAAATGGAAAATGTCAAGTTACACATTTTTGAGCAAGCTACAATTTATCAACTTTCTTAAAACTTTGAAATAAAAAGTTTTTTTAATTTAGCATACACATTTATTTTTGATCTCATTGTTGATAAAAGTGTTTATTGCAAAATAAAATAAAATTGTAAAATACCATAATAAATGAATATTTATAGATTCTAATCAGTGTGTAATAAGCAATACTATATAAAAGGGATTGCTAGTAGTGGATCATTGCCAGGGGAAGGAGGGAGGGGCACACATAACACTATTAAGCGTACCTGATCTCAAATCAGTTGAAGTGAAGAACAATGGGAGACCCAAACTTCACCTTTAGAATGATCACTTATTTACCTAACCCTGAATTGTACTCCACATCTTTAAAATTTTAAAAAAACTAGCCAAAAAAGTATCCATTATACAGAGTATAAATGATGCAATATATAGATTATACAATTGAACATTATATACAATATAATTATATAATCTATATTATGTAGATTATAATACACTGTATAATAGGTGATGAAACCACTTTACTAGAGTGTTCAAAGTAACCTTGATAAACTTTACAGAAGAAATACACAGCCTTTATTTCCTAGGCTTATTTCACATAAACCTATATTTTGCTACATTTCTCAATGATGCTCTAATTTGGTGGTATGGTAGCTTTGTGCATTTTGCAGACTGTGACCTTCACCAAGGCAAAACTAGTTTGATACACCCTCTGTCTGGCACAGAGAGAAGCATTGATTACTTCTTCTACCACTACCAGAAACACTAAAGTATAACCTATTTTCTTCACCTCCTAGGAAAGCAATCTACTTTTCATCACCATATACTTTTTAGACAGAAATATGTTAGTTAGGTTGGTATGGACAGGGCTAAGAAAAGAATGATGAATTCTTTCTGGTCACAAGAATTATATTTTATCTTATATTAAGCAAAAACACTATCCACTGAAAATGTTTTTTTTTTTTTTGCCCACTACTATATTACAATGATAAGAATTGGAATTATAAAGTTTATATGAAGGACAATTTAATGGTCAGAAGACAATGTTGGACAAAATAGAGATCTACTGAATCCATTTTAGCTTATTTCAACAGAGCTATTAGTATTTTGTTGATAATGAAATATTTGGGAAATGCTTTAAACTTAGTAGGATAATAGGTGTATAGCAGGGATGTCCCAGGTAAGTCAAATTAAAAGATCAATGATTTTATGTAGACATCAATTTCTCTCAGTTTATAGCAAGATTTATATCATGCTTTTTAAATATATCTTTTTATTCAATTGAATACATTTATCCAGGTTTTTTTTTTTCTTCAAACATTTTTTTTCCCCTTTATTTTAAAGATGTGAGGTACAATTCAGGGTTAGGAATACAAATGTTCATTATGCAGTTACCCTTGTTGATGAAGTGTGCCCTTCCCTCTCCTGGCAGTCTCCTTTAACTGCAAATCCCACTCCCCCTCCCCTGGCAGTTTCCCACTGCTGCCAATCCCTTTCTTATAGTATTATAATAATTGTTAAAGTTCTGCTTATCAGTGAGAACATATGGTACTCTGTTTTTTGTTTCTGATAAGATTACTGAGTATGTTAGATTCTAAATCTATCCATGTGCTGCAAAGTCCATATGTTTGTCCTTCTTTATGACTGCATAATATTCCATTGTGTATATGTGTCACTTTTTTTTTTAATACAGTCCAGCTTTGATGGGCAGCATGGTTGGTTCCACATTTTTGCTATTGTGAAAAGAGATGCAACAAACATGTGTGTGCAGGTATCTTTTTGGTAGAATGACTTGAGTTTCTCTCGGTATATTCCCAATAGGGGAATTGTTGGGTCGTATGGAATATTAATTTCCAGTTCTTTCAGAAATCACCACATTGTCTTCCAAACAGCTTGCACTAGCAGTATAGAAGCACTCCTTTTTTCCCACATCCTCACCAGCATTTGTTGTTGTTTGTTTTATTTATAATGGCCATTCTTACTGGGGTTAGGTAATAGGTCATTGAGGTTTTGATTTGCATTTCTCTGATGATTAGTAAGGTTGAGCACTTTTTCATGTGTCTTTTGGCTGTCTGTATATCTTCCTTTGAGAAGTGTCTGTTCATATCTTTTGCCCACTTTTTAATGGGACTTTTTTTTTTCCTTTTGGCGTGTTTGAATTCCTTGTAGATCCTAGATGTAAGGCCTTTGTCAGATACACAGTTGGCAAATATTTTTCCCAGTCTGGTGGGCTGTTTCCCTGCTCTTTGATAGTTTCATTTGCTTTGCAGAAGCTTGTCAGTTTGATGAGGTCCCACTTGTCTATCTTATCTCTAGGAGTATGGGCACTTTGGGTTTTGATCAGGAATTGGTTACCATTTCCAATTTCCGTAAGAATGTCTCCTGTATTTTCTAACATTTTTATAGTTTGAGGTTTTACATTTAGGTCTTTGATCCATTTAGAGTTAATTTTTGTGTACGGTGATAGGTAGGGGTTCTGTTCAATCTTCTGCATGTGATCAGTTAGTTTTCCCAGCACCATTTACTGAATAGGTTCTCCTCTCCTCAGTGACTGTTTTTGGAAGCTTTGTCTAAGATGAGTTGGTTGAGAAATTGAGGCTTTGCTTCCAGAATCTCTAGCCTGTTCCATTGATCCCTATGCCTGTCTTTGTACCAATACAAGGCTGTTTTGATTATTGTAGCCCTATAGTAAATTTGAAGACTGAAAGTGTGATACTTCCTGTTTTGTTTCTTTTGCTAAGGATTGTTTTTGCTATTCGTATCACTTATGTTTCCATATGAATTTCTATATTATCATTTCCAGCTCTGAGAAGAATTAAGTTGGTAATTTAATGGGTATTTTATTGAATCTGTAGATTACCTTTGGTAGGATGGACATTTTAACAATGTTGATTCTTCCTATCCAGGAGTATGGAATATTTTTCCATTTGTTTGTGTCTTCTTTGATTTCTTTGATCAATGTTTTTGTAGTTCTCATTGTAAAGGTCTTTCATTTCTCTGGTTAGGAAGATGCCGAGGTCTTTCTTTCTTTCTTTCTTTCTTTCTTTCTTTCTTTCTTTCTTTCTTTCTTTCTTTCTTTCTTTTGTGGCTATTGTGAATTAGATTATGCTTTTTATTTGGTTCTCCACATGCTTGTTGTTTGTGTAAAAGAAGGCAACTGTCTTTTGCACATTTATTTTGTACCCCTGTGACTTTGCCAAAGTCCTTTATCAGTGCAAACAGGTGTTTGACAAATTCTCTTGGATTTTCAAGGTATGGGATCATGTCATCAGCAAAATTGATAACTTGACTTCTCCTTCTCCTATTTGTAGCCTCCTGATCTCCTTTTCTTGTCTAATTGCTCTAGCTAGGACTTCCAACATAATGTTGAACAAGAGAGATGAGAGTAGGCAGCCTAACCTTGTTCCAATTTTCAGGGGGAATGTTTCCAGTTTCTGTCTGTTTAGCAATATGCTAGCTGTGGGTTTATTGTAGATGGCACTTACTATTTTTATGAATGTTCCTTCTACACCTTGGTGTTTGAGGGTTTTCATCAAGAGGGGATGCTGAATTTTATCAAAAACATCTAATGATATAATGATGTGGATCTTGATTTTATATCTGTTTATGTGTTTAATTGCATTTATAGTCTTACAGATGTTGAACCAGCCCTGCATCATGGGGATGAAGCCCACTTGGTCATGGTGAATGATTTTGAGGTGTGTTTGTGAATCCTATTTGCTAGAATCTTGTGGAAGATTTTTGCATGTATGTTCATAAGGAATATTGACCTGTAGTTCTCTTATGTTGCTGGATCTTTATCCGGTTTGAGTATCAGTGTGACATTAGTTTCGTAAAATGATTTGGGGAGAATTCCTTTTTTCTCAATTGCCTGGGACATTATCAATAGGATTGGTATCAGCTCCTCCTTTTATGTTTTGTAGAATTCTACTGGAAAACTGTCTGGTCCAGGACTCTTTTTTTTGTAGGTAGTTTTCTTATGTCAGAGTCAATTTCCTGGTTTGTTATTGGTCTATTTAATGTCTCAGTGTCCTCTTGTTATAACCTGAGGAGATTGTGTGATGTCATAGAGTTCTCCATTTCATTTAGGTTATCAAGTTTGTTTCCATATAGGTGTACATAGTAATCTCTGATAATATTTTGTACTTCTAAGGGGTCAATTGTGATTTGATCTCTTATACGTCTGATTGTGTTTATTTGGGCTTTTTTACTCTTTTTCTTGGTCATTCTGGATAGGGGTCCATCAATCTTGCTAATTCTTTCAAAGAACCAGTTTTTTATTTTGTTGATGTTTTCTATGATATTTTTGTCTTCTATGTCCCTCATTTGGGCTATTTTGGTGATTTGGATTCTTCTCCTAAAGTTGGGGTTTTAGTGGTCCTCTCTTTCTAGCTGCCTAAGGTGATTGTTACACTCTCAACTTGTGATCATTCTATTTTCTTGATGTATGCTCACAGAGATATATATTCCCCTCTTAATACTGATTTCATGGCATCCCAGAGGTTTTGGTAAGATGTTTCTTAATTTTCATTTGTTTCTAGGAATATTTTAATTTCTGCTTTGATTTCAGTGTTGACCCAGTAGTTGTTCAGCATCATGCTGCTCAGTGTAAATATCTTTATGGATTGGGGGAATTTTTTTGGTGTTGATATTTATTTTTATTCCACTGTGGTCTTAGAAGGTACAAGGCAATATTTCTACCTTATGGAATTTGTTTATGCTTGATTTATGGTTGAGAATGTGATCGATCTTGGAATACGTTCCATGAGGTGATGAGTAGAATATATATTCTGTGATTGTTTAGTGGAATATTTTTTAGGTATCTGTTATGTCCATTTGGTTGAGAGTCAAGTTTGGGCTCTGGTTTTCCATTTTAATTTTTTGCCTCAATGGTCTATCTAGGGCTGTTACTGTAGTATTCAAGTCCCTTTCTATAATAGTGTTAGAGTCAATATATTTTTTTAGTTTATTTAGTAGTTGCTTTATAAATGCTAGTGCTCTTTGTTGGGTGCATATATGTTTAGGATGGATATTTCTTATTGATGGATTGAATCTTTTATCATTATGTAGTGTCCTCTTGTATCTTTTGCTAATTTTTGATAACTTAAATGTTTTTTTGTCTGATGTTAAGATCATGACTCCTGCCTTCTTTTGTGATCCATTTTTTGGAAAACTCATTTTCCAACCTTTAACTTTCAGTCTGTTGTGTCCCTTGTGGTGAGATGCGAATCCTGGATGAATCAATTAAATAGATCATAGTTTCTTATCCAGTTGGCCATTCTGTGTCTTTTCAGTGGTGCATTTAGTTCATTCACATTCAGGTTTATTATTGAAATGTGATTGTGCATCCCTGTCATCAGATTCTTATAAAAATTTGTTCTTTGCTTGCTTGTTTTCTTTTGGCTATGGGATTAATGTATTTGTGTGTTTTCAAGTTAGCTGATATGTTGTATTCTCTGTTGATTCTGTACTCTGCTGTTCTCTTGGGAAGTGTGTGGTCATTCTTCTTTTTTTTCTTTTCTTTTCTTCTTCTTCAGGGCCTAATACCTTTTTAAGTGTCTCCTATAAAACTGGTTTGGAAGCTGCATAATTTCTTAGGGATTGGATGTCTGGGAAGGATTTTAATTCTCCATCACTGATGAAGCTGAGCTTGGCTAGATAGGAAATTCTTGGTTGAATTGTTTGTCTTGAGGACATTGACTATTGAACTCGTGTCCATTTTTGCTTGCTGTGTTTCTGCCAAGAGTTCTGCTGTGCTTCTGATTGGTTTTCCCAAGTCGGTAGCCTGATCTTTCTCTCTTACTGCCTTTAGAATATTTTCTTTTGTGCCTATTTTGTGTAGGTGAATTACTATGTGTCTAGGGGTTGGTCTTCTCATTTGATGTCTTGTGGGGGTTCTCTGTATCTCCTGTGTTTGGCTGGTAACATTGCTGGTGAATTGGGAAAAGTTTTTTCTTCGATAACCCCCTGTGACACTTGCTCCAAGGTGTTCTCCATTTCCTGTTTTTCTTCTTTATACCAATCAGGTGTAGGCTCAGCCTCTGATGTAATCACACATCTCTTGTTGGCTTTATTCTGCATTTCTGTGTTTTCTTTCTATGTTTTTTAAAGATCAGGTTAATTCCATAATCTGGTCTTCAAGTTCTGAGATTTTTTTCTTCTTCTAGATTGATTCTGCTTTCCATGCTTGTCATCTTGTTATTTACTTCCTGAATGAAATTTTTTTATGCCCAAAATCTCTGTTAAGCATTTTCAATCTTGCATCTTGTCTTTCTTGAGTCTTATTCACTCTTTCCATCCATTCCCTAATTCCTGTCATATTTTGGGGCCAGTTCTGGGTGACTTCCATTGTTGGGCTAAGAGGTCTGATTTTTCAGGCTTTTTCTCTTTGTTACACTTAAAATTTCCTGTGGTCTTCCATTGGTTGTTTCTCATTTGTGACAGATATCTTGCTTTTCTCTTTAGTTCCATTATTCAGTAGCAATGGGAGAGGCTTTCACTTCTGATTTTTGCTCAGCTCTCTATTCTTCCCTGATCCAGGCTTTGGTTTTGTTTAATTTTGAAACAGGACTGTGGGTGGGAAACTTTGCTGTTTCATGTAGTTTTGAAAGTAGTATAAGTAGAGGATGGGGAGCTAATATTCAGAAACTATTTGCAAATCACATTGGTCACTGATAGTGGCATGTGTTCCCTAAGACTCACTCCTCACCACCACTCTGTATGATGATACAATTGGTACATGTGTGTACCCCCTGAGTTCAAGATACAGTAGCAGCAATGAGGAAAACAGAGAAAAGTAGAATGGAAGAAGATGTACAAAAATAAAATAAATGGAAAAAAAAAAAACACACAGAACAGTGACAACAGAAACCAAAGCAAAAAAACAATTAAACACACACACACACACACACACACATACACACACACACACACACACACACCAAAACAAACTGAAATAACAACAAGGTAAAACCAAACAAAATATAAATGCCAGGAAAACTAAACAGACGCACACACGCCTACCACAAAATGAATGGAGAAAAAAAAAGAGAAAGACTGAAAAAGAAAAAATAGAAATTCAGATTGAGCCCTCACACATATATTCACACCCACCTTAAATTATAAAAAAAGGAAAGAACAAAAGAGCAAAAACAAACCAGCAAAAAGACAAAAACCAAAAAACACTGAAAAATGAACACAATCACTCACATACACACTTAAACAAAAAAATGAAAGAAAATTTAAAAAGGGGGAATGCAGATTTAATCCTCACATGTACATTCATGTACAAAGGAAAAATATTTTTAAAAATAGAAAAACTAACATAAAGTCAGAAAAATTTTAAAAATTAAAAAAAGAAAGAAATCCCCTCCCCTCTTGTGGCAAGTTTTATAATTTTTCCTCTCCTCTGCTTCTCTGGAGAGCTTCTGTTACTTTCACTTTCTCCCCAGTGTCCATACCAGGGAAGGAGGAGAGGCAGTGGGACTGAGTGGGGCTGCAGTGCCCCCTCCCACTCTCATATGGTCAGGGGAATCCCTCTGCTGGGGAGGTGTGAGATTGTCTCTCCTCCAGGTGTGTACTCATGGGTGGTGCCCCCGTCAGGTCTATCCCAGAATGGAGTTCTATTGAGGCTGATGTCCAGGCTCCATCTGGGTTTGTCTCTCTTACTCGTGCCCCAGCTGTGTGGGTCTGACGTTCAGAGGATTGCTGGAGAGGAGGGATATTGGATCAGCCCCAGACTCACTACTGATTTTCTTGGTGGTCTTCCTTGTCCTTTTCTGACTACTCCCTTTGTCCCAAGGTTGAGTGGGGGGGGGCTGGGACTCAGCACTTGTCCTGTCCCTCCAAAGTTTGTGCTTTCAGGATATTCCCTCTGGGTCATGATCAACCCCTGAGTAGTTAATCCGCTGGTCACAGAGATCTGGTCTGTTGTTCTGTGATGAGCAAGGGAGAGTACTTTCCTGCCCTGTTTTCAAGATGGTGGCAGTGTGTGTCTTTCATCTTCTCCAGTGGGACTCTGCCTCTGGGCTCCTTCTGCAGCCCTTGCTGCCAGTGTCTGGCCAGGCGCTGCAGTGGTGAGGCAAAGCCTGGAGCTGGCAGTCTCTCCCTGCAGCTTCTTTGCAGGAAAACATTTGTCAGTTTCAAAACAAAAACAAACAAACAAACAAAAAAAACAGTGCTCTGCTTCTGCAACCTGGAAACCACTAGAGACCAAGAAGAGCAGTTGCAGCACCAGCTGCATCACAAGGAAGGTCCTGACCACTTGCTCATGAGTCCCCACTTAGTCAGTCTCTCCAGCATCTTTTCCCAGGAATGGTTTTGTTGGTTTTTAAAAAATGGTGCTCAGCCTTTGCTGGGGTCCAAGTCAAGCAACTGTGACTTTAGTCACTGCACCAGGGGAATCCTGGCTGTTTGCTCCTGAGCCCTCACTCAGTCAGCCACTCACACGCACACTAACTCACTGACATGTATACAAAATTTTTCATACACTCACTCACTCACACTGGGATTTGCATAGTATGACTAGCTCAACTGCCATCTTACCGAATCTCCTATATAGGCTTTTAAAAACTATTTTTCCACTGATTGGCACTTAGACACCAAATTTAAGCAATTAAAAAAAATGATTGTAAATGTATTTTTCAAATTTCTATTATACTAAAATAGATCTCGAGTACTGAAGTTCAACTTATGTGCTTATTTTTAATTACATTGTTTATGAAACCATAGACAATTTACAGTATCATCAGAGAATGAAAGAATTCCTTCTTCAACACTGACCATATCAAAGTGAATTTTTCCAATATGGTGGTGGGACTAACGGCATCTCATGCTTGTTTTAATATGTATTTTCCATCTTTTATTAGTAAGATTTCACACATTTTCTGCCTATAATTTTTTTAATTTTTGTTTTATTTATGCAGTAGTTTTCTTTTTAAAATTTTCTCAAATCTTGTTTCTTTCTATTCTTTTTCTTTTGCTAATAAAATTGCCCTTGTGAAAAAATTCCAGATTGATATTTTTGAAATTTTTTCCAGATTTTTACTTGCACAGGAAGTGAACATACTCTTTTTTCTCTATATATCTCTTTTTTTTTTTTATCCAGTGGAAATATTAGAGTTTGGGTCGCCAGGTTTCATTGATAATTTTTCTTTCTACCTTATACTCTGCTATGCGTAGTTTCTAACCCATTCATTAGAAGTAAGGAATGCCATTTCTTTATTTACTTGATCTCTTGGAATCTTTTTGTTTGTTTTTGAGCCTGAGTCTCACTGTTACCCAGGCTGGAGTGCAGTGACATGCTCACGGCCACTGCAACCTCAACATACTGGGCTCAGATGATCACTCCACCTCAGTCTTCCAAATAGCTGGAACCACAGCACATATCACCACACCCAACTAATTTTTTGATTTATTGTAGAAATAAGGTCTCACCAAGTTTCCCAGGCTGACCTCAAACACCTGGGCTCAGACAATCCTCTCAATACCACCTCCCAAAGGACTGAGATTACAGGTGTGAGTCACTGTGTTTAGCCCACTTGGGAATTTTCTATGCATTGTTTGCTAGTCTGGGTCCAAGTGATCATTTGTCTATACTGGTCATATGACAAAAACCAGAGCAAACACCAGACCAAAAGACCTAGATTTGATAAGTTGATTGTCAGGGAATACAGAGAGGGTGAAGATAAAACACAAGAAAAGTCTTAGTCAATGATTAACGATTGCTAGCTATTGGTTGGCATTTGGTTGGTTCAGATGGATAGATAGATGGATGATAGACAGATTGATGAGAGAAAGACAGAGAGAGAGAGAGAGAGAGAGAGAGAGAGAGAGAGAGAGAGATGTTGGGAGCGCCACGGAGGCCCACTGAGCGTTAGGGATCGGGAAGGGCCTTTGACGAGTTGGTCTCAGGCAGAGAGAGAGAGAGAGAGAGAGAGAGAGAGAGAGAGAGATGTTGGGAGCCGCCACGGAGGCCCACTGAGCGTTAGGGATCAGGAAGGGCCTTTGACGAGCTGGTCTCAGGCAGAGAGAGAGAGAGAGAGAGAGAGAGAGAGAGAGAGAGAGAGAAAGAGAAAGAGAAAAAGAGAATATCAGATAGAACATGAAGAAAATGCCAGAGGAAGAACCCCACCCCCCAAAAAAACTCTGAAGATTTGGGGAGATATTCAATCAGCTACCAATGATTAGTAGAAGTTTGTAGAGAGTGAGATGGTTCAAAACTCTGCGATTTATGAATAATACCAGTTAGCCACTGAAGAAATACATAGTTTAATAATTCAAGTTATGTTTGTTTCTAATCTGTATCATATGTCTATGACCAAAGATTGTATCTAAAACTATAGATTTACAAATAAAAAATATGTTATTAAAAGGCACATGGTAGCAATGAATACTATAAAATTTAAACAAGACTTAATAAAAGTTTAAAATACAAAATAACCCGCTGAAGTAAATAGATTTTAAAATACTAAATAAAAAAAGAATAAAATGAAATAAAAATCAATATAATTATAGTTGAAATATGAGGGCAATTGCTATTTGTGTCTATGATTGTCAATAAAAACAATAAATTAATAATTTGTAAAATTTTGGTTAAAATTTTTTAAGTAAAAAAATGGATTTAAAACAATAGTGAAAAAATAAAACACAAAGTAAAAAGGCATAATTGTAGAAAAAATATAAAACTGAAATTTCAGGAATTTGTTTAACATTTTTATTAAACTAAGAAATGTAGAAAGATATAATGATTACCAATAAATTGCAGATGTGGTAAATGTTTTACAAATAGGGCAACATAGAAAGTGTTAATAAATGCAAACATACATGGTAGTTTAGCACTAACATTAAAAAATGCACTAGCCAGGCTTGGTGGCTCAGCCTGTAATACCGCACTTCGGAAGGCTGAGGTGAGTGGATTGCCTGAGCTCGCAGGTTCGAGACCTGCCTGGGCAACTTGGTGAGACCTCATCTGTACAATAAATCAAAAAATTAGCCGGGATTGGTAGCACATGCCTGTAGTTCCAACTACTGGAAGGCTGAGGTGGAAGGATCTCTGGGACCCAACAGGTGGAGGCAACAGAGTGAGACTCCAACTCAAAAAAAAAAAAAATGCACTCAAAAAATAATAAAATAGTAAAACAAAAAACACACTCCAAGAAAACAAAAAAGTTTGATAGAACAGAAAACAAAAAGACTTTTCCAAAACAAATCTGGCATAAAACATATTTTATGGAACAATTTTACATTTTATACAACACAAAGGTAGACAACAAAATACTTTGTGGACTTTTTTTTTTTTTGAGTTGGAGTCTCACTCTGTCGCCCAGACTGGAGTGCAGTGGCCGCTCCCGGCCACTGCAGCCTCGACCTGCTGGGCTCCGGCGATCCTTCTGCCTCAGCCTTTCAAGTAACCGGAATTACAGGCATGCGCTACCACGCCCAGCTGATTTTTTGATTTATTGTAGAGATGAGGTCTCGTTGCCCAGGCGGGTCTCGAACCCGCGGACTCAGGCAATCCACTCACCTCAGCCTCCCAAAGGCACAGGATTACAGGCTGAGCCACCGAGCCCGGCTACTTTGTGGACTTTTATTTGTCCTTTCCCCAAGTCATAGACTGGAGTCTTAAAGTTATGTTTTATGACCCGCTAAGTATTAATTCTCTGAAGTTTCTATATGGCTTAGATTTAGGGATAGAATTCTGTTATAAGTAAGAACTGGAGAAATAATGTCATGGTGTGTTTACATATTATTTTACTTTAATGAGAGCTAATGTCACTTTTCAATAATTAAAAATGAGAATATATAATAGAGACTCTACCAACCTCTATTTCCCAAACCTCATTCATTCTAGTTCTGCTACTGCCATCTATTTATCTACCCATGTAAAGAAGTTTTGTTTTGTTTTGTTTTTTTCTTTCAGAAAGCAAGAAACAGGGCCAGCCCATGTTCTTCAGGCATCATAGTTATAGGTAGCTGAATATTTAAAGTCAATAAAAATAGCACACTTTTGGTAAAATGT
Organism: Cephalopachus bancanus; assembly: GCA_027257055.1. Lineage (NCBI taxonomy): Eukaryota > Metazoa > Chordata > Mammalia > Primates > Tarsiidae > Cephalopachus > Cephalopachus bancanus. The sequence goes on from JAPVLO010000131.1 coordinate 7,829,593, forward strand.
TCACATTTAACAAAGGATAACTTCTAATTTTGTTTTTAAACCTTTCTAAAGCTGGATTTCTTTTTTCTTACTTGAGTAAAAAAAGTCTATTTTCCAGAGTCCTTGATAAATGAGCCATTTGATTGAGTTCTGCCCAGTAGAAAAGGTGCAAAATTTATGACATATACTCCTTCCAAATCAGGTCCGGGCCTTATCTGCTCTTTTTTTCCTTTCCATAGCAACATTGACACTCACAGGTTTAGCATGTCTGAGTTTTAGGAAGTAAAGAAACTGCAGTTCCAAGATTCATCTCTTGCAGAGGATTCTCTACTAAGAAAATAAAGAACTTAACTATAGACATCCATTTTTCCAGATCACTGCAATTTGGAATTTCTTTTTTACAACAGCTAGCATTTGTTAACTTGCTTGGATTGGTTGTGGCCCAAACTCTGCCATGACTCCAGTTTTGCTACTTTCTCTGACACTCATGGTTTTAATTCCCTTAATACCATGTTTTAAAAGTCTTCATAGAAGGCTAAGACTTACTTTTGCAAACTCTGTGGATGGAACTCTTGTTACTTTTCTTTCAGAGGTAAACAAAACTAAATAAGAAATTAATTTATCACTAGATATATCTCACCTATTATAAGCGTATATCTTTTCCATCTTTTTCCTATCTATTTTGCCTTTGAAATTCATCCTTTCTCTGGGCAAACATTCATGTAGGTTTATATGCAATAAGAATTTACATAGTCATCTGCCAGTTATAAACAATAGTTACAAGTAAAAATTATTTTACTCTCTGTGTTAAGAAATCTTCCTCATAAAAAGGACGAGTATAACTTAAAAGGCATGTTATAATGGACATCAAGCTATGTTCTGTTAGTGTGGTTTGTGAATTCAACACACATATGATGACTACATTCTTTGTTACAGGTTCTGTATTAAATATTGAAAATATAACAATAAGAATAATGTATATAATGATTCCAGTGGAAAAGAAAATTTTGCTACATAGGAAAATATACAGCATGAGCAGGAGTTCTAATGAAGTCTGAGAAGTTGAGGAGACTTCCAATGAGATGAGATTTGAGCTGGGAGCTAAGGTATCAATGTTTTGTATAGCCAGGAGAGAAAATAGTGGGAAAGTTCTACAGCAGAAAGAAATCCTCTATGAAGTTGCTAAGACAAGAAGTTTGGTAACCAGACACCATCAGGGGCTTACCACTCACAGTTAACAATTTTGGAAATTATCATAAGCGCAAAAGCAAGCCATTGAATAATTTTAAGCACCCAAATGGCACCACTCAATTTGCATTAAAATTCCGTACATGAATTTATTTTAAAAAGCAAGAACAATCACTCTTACTTTTTCTACTCAACTCTCCTAGCATGACCATGAAAGCTTTTGCTGACCTCTCTCTCTCTCGGGGGAAAGGAATGTCATGTAGAGACACAAGAAAGAACTTCAATAAGTATATCTGAAGTCCCCTCTTCACCATTTATTACCTTTAGATCATATCCTTTTCTGCTTAACCATGTTTTTTCACAACTAGGTAATTCTTTCATCAGATTTAGCATAAAAAAATAGAATTTTGGGGGGAGTCTTGAGTATTCATTTCTGAAGGCTCCCTTGTCACATAAAACTTTTATTAAACAAGTTTGTTATGCTTTAACGAAATAAGAAAAAGCAAGAGCAAAAATTAGAGAATCAGTTGGGAGTATTTTCTATAGTTCAGGGGAGACATGACAACATCTAATGATCACGTTTGTTTTTTTTATCTTTTAACACCATATTCAAAAAATATTTTTATTATCTTGTTTCATTCTTTTAATTTATTTCCCTTCGGGCATTTTTCATCTTTTAGATATTTACCTTAAGTAGACTTAAATAGTCAACCATCAATCACTTATTAATCTGTTTTAAGCTTCATGTTGCCACCAATTTGAATTTATGAAGAAAATTATTTAATTTCAACTCTGGTCTAGGAAAGTGAGTGGCTTTGAAGGATAAATTTAAAATAAAACGAGGACATTAATTAATGTATAAGCTACCAGTGAACTTCTGCCAGCAGTATGATTTGAAAGAGAATGATGACTTCATTTAACAGTCAATTCACTAACATAAATCTGAATTCAGCACCTAAAATAGAAGATAAGTATATGGGTAGTTAAGATGTTTTAGGCATAAAACAGATAAGTGCCAGGGACATTACATTTTTAAAAAATATTTCAGCTCATATGTAATCTCTACATTTCTATTTTAAAATTTCTATTATTTCCTTGCTGAATTCTGAGTATATCTTCCTCTTTTTCTTTACTGTCAGGCATAGCATAATTTTATGCTATGTTTCATAATTTAATGGTGAGTGAATGAAAAAATAAATGTGTCAGAAATATTCACAGTGTTGCCTAATGGATTATACACACAAGTCAGTCTGAGAACATGTGTTTCTTATTTTCAGTCTTATAATATATTGTTCTACCAGAGAATAGACATTTGTTTAAACTTTTTTGTATAGAAAGAAGAACTTTTTAGTTAATAGAAAATTTACCATTAGGAGATACTAAACTTTTTCATTAACTTTTAGAATTAATGTTTATTAATACATATTTAGAATGTCAGTATTAAATGGATTTCTATTTTATGTTAGACATGGATATCTACTTTTCTACAGTTCTTTGCCTATAGAAAGTGTTTTATTCAGTAATAAAAAGAGCAGTAGCATAACACTTCAAATTTCTTGTGTTTTGAATTCATTTTTAAGTAATACTATCAACTCCACCTTTTAAATAGTAACATATAATACTCAAATTATCTCAGAAAATATGAGAAACCTAAAGTGCTTTTCTTTAAATGTGATTTTTTCTTATAATTTCAAGATCTTCAATAATTCTTCCCATTCCCAGACTCTATGTGAACTTTCCTATATGAATGTTCTCAATTTATTTCTATAGTCTTCTGAAATAGAAAATGGATTTTTATCTGGAGTAGAAATGTACACTTTATGCATTGATATTCAAAAGAGTTTGATTGACCTACATTCTATGTGTCTAGTAGCATTGCAGAGATAATTATAAATTTTTATTTTCAGCTTTCAACTATATTTGTAATACAAGCAAACTACATAGTGTATACCAAAATGTTTCTAGCTTAAACTCAATATCAGTTTTATTATTTAGAAATATAAAATAAATTTAGCTTTATAATGTCAAGAAATAAGTTTAAGGAGATTCTTTTCAAAACAAAGTGGATTCCTTTAGATGAAGGAAAATGAGTTGGTTCCATTCAACAGACCAGCCTGAGCAGAGCTGTATGCGCAAGTTTGAACATGATGAATGCAGAGTATCATTTGTAGCCTGGTTTCACTGGAGCTGACCTCCTTTATTCGTGGCACAACAATATAGTGTATTTTTCAGCATCCAGTCAGAGAATCAGAATTGCTAAGATTTGACCCTAAGTAACTTGTGAGCTGGTGAAACAGTTTCCATGTGGCTGTTGGTTTGGGGTCTGGTTCATGGACTGGTAGTCCTCTGTGGGTATATAGGAAGGGAAGATATAAAGAATCTTAAGAAAGCAAGAATACTCTGAACTTTGTCAGGGTGAATTAGGATACACGAGGATAGTCTGCAACCTACACTGGCCTTTCTATACCTCTCAATACTGACAGGTGTCTCTGTGGGAGAAGCTGACATCCTCTGTAAAGGAGTTAAACAGACACATGACCTAATTGTTCAAGAAGCTGGAGGAGGATTCTGGCAAACTGGAAAAGGTGTGTTGCCTGCTGCTATCCATAGCAACCAGATAGGTAGCAGATCAGTAGCAATATACATGACTATAGATTGACTGCAATCTTCCAAATTATCCACAAAATGTTTCCTGTGATCCCAACTAAGCTGAAACTGCCAAGAAAAGAAAATTCTGGACACACGTTTCTGCTTATATAATTGACCACAACACAAATCTATAAACAGTTCATTTTATAGAAGAATTTAAAAGCTAAGTGATGGAATTTTTGCTGATTCCATTGGCAACTTTAATGTCTTGTAAAATCCTGAGTCTTGCAATGAAAATAGTAAGGGATATTACACACTATTTACTGAATATACATATGTATACATAGAGATAGAGACAAAGAATGTACATATTCTCAGTATATTACATATTGTATATCATGTTATACATTACATAATATATTTTGCAAATTATAGTACAAAAAATGAGATTTATAGGAATGGAGATTTTATGCTATTTTAAAGAAACCATCTGTATGAAGTTGAATTATATAATATTTGTAATATATAACAAAAATATATATTATATGAAGGTGCATAATATATATATTTTTGCATATATTCCAACATTTGCACCCCCCCAGGCAGTTTCTCACTGCAGCCAATCCCTTTCTTATAGTATACAAACTTTCTTAAATGTATTTTTCAAAAGTTTCCAACCTTGTCAAACAAGACCAGCAAACAGGAAGTAAAGGTGGAAAAAACAAACGCTAAGCTTATAAATACACTTTTCATTTTGAAATTCAGTTATACTTGGTAGCAGCTAGTCCAGTGATGGATTCATGAATATTAGACCAATAGCTTTTGTTAATAATATTGTGTACTAAAATTAGCGCAAAATATGCTACTTTTTTTCACAGAAATGTAATCTAAATATTAATTATAAAAATTGTAATAAGCAATATTTGCAATTGAGTTGGTGTAAAGAATCAGAATGGGGGCAAAGATCTATGTAGATAATTATGCATCAAGCTAAAAGATATTGAAAGAAGAAATTATCATCTTAACATGTATATGAATGTGCTGCCAATGGCCAATTCTCCTCAAATCATCACCAGGATAAGTTGATGTTCAAATAAAGTATATTTGAGAACTCTAGTGGAATAAAGAAGAAAAAAACCTACTACCTTAGTGGGAAGAAGTCAGGCGAGGTCATTAAGAAAGTTTTAGATATGAACTGAAGTGAGTTAAAGTGGGTTATTGAGGTGGTGAAATAATTGGGATAGGTCAATCTTTATGACATTATAATTTAACATTGGTTTACACAGAAAAAAAAGAAGATCTTGTAATGAATTTTAACAATTAAATTGTTATAGCATCACAGAGATGAAAAATCTATTCTGAGCTACTTATTAAGAAAAAGTGAATAGTTTAGATTAATGGTTTTCAGGAGTTTCTTTTAGCAGACTAATTTATTAGTTCATATTTTCTTGGTCAATTTTCTGGAACAAATAGCTTTTATGTCAACACAGATAATTCAGTTCTCATTATTGATATTCAAATATATAGATGTAAGTCTGTATTTTTATAATTTCTTTATATATGTAATCACTGTATTTCATATTATATTCAATGTGATATATTATGCAATATTAATCTTATATCACACAACATATAATAGTTTCTATTATGTATTGCATATTGTACATTACACATTATGTTTTATTAAAAACAAAATACATATTTAATAACAAAGACATGTTCTAATAACAACTTCTCTCATATTTCCTATTTATGAGAATTAACATAATAATGTATACTGTTTATAGCTGAGAATGTTTGTAACTATTTATTTTCAAGTATATTTAAGTGATTTAGAACACTTAAAATCACAATCCAATAAATATTTTTGACATTTTCAGAAGGTATCATTTACTAAAATATTTCAGATGGAAAGAGTATGGAGAATTATTGTTCAGCAAGCAAATATTTTAGAATTTTGTGTTTATGTTTAATTTAAATATCATTATTTTTATTGTTGTTAGGTGGTTCTTGGTTCATCACATTTCAAAAATATCCAAATATAACATTCAATAAATATACGAATTACATTCAATATTAAAATATTACATAGTTATACACATCACATTCAAGTATTTTGTTGTTTGGACACAAAAAGGGCAAATTATAATTGATGAAATAATTGCTGTCTTTTTTGGATTACTATATTTTATAAACTAGAATTCATATTGGAAGTAAACCATATAATTTAGGGTACTTGTTAGATGAGAATATTGATCTTGAATTTTACAACATTGATAAACTCACTTTTATATTCTACTAGCTTTTTTGTACACCAGGATTTTCTATGTGGGCAATCATATCATCTGTGAATAACAAGAATGTTGCTTTTTTCTACCTATGTGAATGTATTTTGATGCTTGTTTTGGGTAATTGTAATGACTGGGACCTCAGAAACAATATTGAGTGGTGACAGTAATGATCCTTGCTTCTTTTCTGAGATTAGAAAAAAACGATCAAGTAGTTCACCATACAGTATGGTGTCATCTATAGATTTTGTGTAGGAGTCTTTTATCAGGTGAGAAATTTTTTATTCCTAGCTTGCTGAGAATTTATCTGGAATAAACATTAGATAGCCAAATATTGGCTTTCTCAAGGGCTATATCATGAAATGATAATAGGTGAACTTTGCTTGTTTTGATTAAGTTTGTTACTACAGTGATTAAATTGAGTCTTTTTAATGTTTTGAATGTTCTTTTCAATGAAATGTCGCCTTACATTCTTAGGATAGATAAACAGTCTCATTTGGTAATGGTGTGATATTTTTTCTTCATGATTAGATTCAATTTGCTAAGATTTGTTTTGTTTCTAAAGAGAAACTGTCACTTTTTATTTCTCTCTATGTAATGTGTATTTTGTTTTTCTATATATGCTACTGATTTGCCTTCTACTATAGTTTTTAGCCTTTTGTGTGTAATGCCTAAGGTTTGTTCATGTTTACAATTTATGGCTTGCATTTTTTATTAAATTTGAAAAAAAAAGTGCTGTAATTCTTCAAACATGTTTTATAATGTTCTCTGTCTTCATTAGTAACCCTAATTTGGTCAAATCTCACTGATGTTCCAATATTTTATTTCAGTTTCTTTAATTTCATTTCAAATATTTTACACTGTTATTTGTTACTGTTGCTACTCTAACAAAATACCGCAAATTTAGTCACTTACAGCAACACGATTTTGTTATTTTTCCAGTCTGTAGTACACAAGTTCTTAAATCAAGATGTCAGCTGGTCTGCAAACCTTGTGGAAGCTTGAAGAGATAAACATTGTCCTTGTCTTTTGCAAAATAATAACTTTTAAAAAAACCTTACAGATAAGTAAATACTTAAGAAAGGATTTTTTATTCTTTTATTTTAGAATCAGGGGCTACATGTTAAGATTTGTTACATAGTTATTCTGTGTGATGGTAAGGTTTGGGCTTCTGATGAGCTTGCCGTCTCCCCCCATGGAGAGCATGGCACTAGATGGGTAGTGTTGCCTCCCTTATTCCTCCTTCCTTCCCTCTTTCTTTAGCAGTGTTAATGTCCATTGTTCCTATCCTTGTGCCCAGTGTCTAATTCTCAATTATGAGTATGAACATGTGGTATTCATTTTTCAGCTACGTTGCTGCAAATGACATGATATGGTTCTTTTTTCTTTTTTTAATGACTGCATAGCATTTCATGGCATATATGTACCCCATTTTCTTCATCCAGTACACTGTTGTTGGACACCTGGGTTGGTTCCACGTTATTGCTATTGTGAATGGTGCTGCAACAAAGACAAGCATGCAGGTGTCTTATTGGCAGAGTGATTAATGCTCCTTTGGCTACATACACAGTAGTAGAATTGCTGGGTCGAATGGTAGATCTTTTCGTAGTTCTTTGAGAAATCTCCAAACTGCTTTCTTCAGGGATCTACTACCTTATTTTCCCACCAAAAATATATGAGCATTCAGTAAGAGATTTTTATAAAGAAAATATCAAATGTTAAGTAACAAATCATATTGAAAAACTGTGCGTATTAACAGCAGTCAAGTGATACACAACTCAAGTAAAAATGATTCATTACATTGAATTGTAAAGAAAAAAAAGTTTTTAGCTTCCACTACTATAATGTAATGTGAACAAAAACTACTCATACATTGTTGGTGAAAGCAAATGAGTAGAGCTAATCTTTACAGATTAAAAACAAGTATACATTTATTTACCCCCAATAATTCCACTGGTTGAAAACCTATTCACTAAACATTTAAATAAGAAAAATTAGTAAGACAGTACAATATATTTTATATTAGTAAGACAGGTGTACATATACCCATATTTATATCTCATTACAAGCATATGGCATTGTTTTCTAAAATTATGGAAGTATGAATCTGTATCATGCAACTATTGAATAATTATTAGGAAAAAGAGGCAAACTTTTCTAAAATAAAAAGTCTTTTGTTCTTGCTTTCCGGGTTTAATTAAAGCTATTACAATAATATCCTTTCAGCTTTGCAAGCATAACCTTTATTTTGGTTTCATTCTTCCCCCCTTATTATGAAAATGTATATAATTAGTTAATAAAAAAATCACATGGCCATACTCTCCTAGTATGAACAAATTGATTTCAACCTCTGAGCCTTCACACAGTTCTACTTTCATAATTCCTAATGAGTTTTATCTCTCTTATTTATAGCTCAATACATAATATTGCAGATACTGATCATATGGTCAGGAAAGACTTGCCTAGACTATTAAATAATTAAGTAATGTACATCTGAAGGTTGTCCAACAGACATGCACAAAAGCAATACATTCATTGTAATTAAAAAGCTTACTAAAGGCACATGTAAATTTGTTTACAGGAAATAATGACTGCTTTATAATGTGCTAGTAGAAATTGTCAAATATTAAGAGTATCTGGATTCAACCCAGATCCAATAATTATATTTTTTCATTTATTTAAGGTCCTTCATTTTATGGGTGTAATAACTCGATGACTTTGTACCACTCCATTTATGTATAAGGCAAATTCAAGTTGCACATATACTACACAGATGAAGAAGGAAAGTTCTTTATAAATATAAATTCTAATGTGTGACTTTCTAAAAATGCTTTATAAATAAAAATTCTAATGGGTGACATGATATGGAGAACAGATTACAGTTAGATTTTATCATATTAACTTTTGAAAATATTTTAGATTTTTGAACATCGCATTTTTTGTTTGTTTTTTTGAGTTGGAGTCTCACTCTGTCACCCAGGCTGGAGTGCAGTGGCTGCCCCCGGCCACCACAGCCTCGACCTGCTGGGCTCCAGCGATCCTTCCACCTCAGCCTTCCTAGTAGCTGGAACTACAGGCGCGCGCTACCATGCCTGGCTAATTTTTGATTTATCATAGAGATGAGGTCTCACCAAGTTGCCCAGGCAGCTCTCGAACCCGCGGGCTCCGGCAATCCACTCACCTCAGCCTACCAAAGGCGCGGGATTACAGGCTGAGCCACCGAGCCCAGCAAACATCTCATTTTTTTTGAGTGCCGTAAACAGCAAACAACTTTAAAATTATGTAAAAATTGTATTGTGACATTTAAATGAATCAACGTTCTTGCTTAATTTAAAAGAAGTTCAAATATTCTTATAAACCTAGTAAATTAGCCTCCCCAGATTCTGGTAAGTTATTTAACACATTCAGTTTAGTTGATCCCTCCATTTTAAGATAAAATTTCCTCTATTTTTCCCATAAAAACAATTATGCTTAGCAATTGTTTCAGCCAAGATATACTGCAAAAATTCCATCAACCTCTTGGGCATTTTATTTTAGGATCTGACTCTACATATTTATGCATCTCTATGTATCAAACTTTATTCATGCCACAGTATCTAATGTAATTAAACATGTTAATTTGTATAATGAGTAATTAATATTTATACAAATTAACGACAAATGATATTGACGAAGATGTGAGAAGAAAAGTTGTTTAGCAAAATGAAAATAGCTATCTTCCTACCTTGTAGTAGCATTTTAATTAGTGGAGCAAGTGGTAAAAAAAAAAGCAAATATTTGTATTAGATTTATTTTAATTTGACGTGGACAGGAAAACCTGGATTGGCTATAGGCATATATATATATATATATATACATATATATATATATATATATAATTATCTATGCTGTTTGAACTTGTCTCAAATAGACTAGACATAGGTACATGCTTTAATCAGGTAGAATTTCAATACTTAATAACTCTGTAATGAGACAAGTCTCTCCTGAGAAGTCATAATAATTATGTTTTGTCCAAGTCCTTTGGTTTTAAGAAAGTATGACAGAGTGTATGGAGAAGTTAGTTTTTTCCATCAGTTCCCAGGAAAGAGAAATAATTTGTACATCTCAAAAATTCTGGTATATTTTTTCTGACCCCTGGAAGTGAGAGAGAACACTGTGAAGCAATAGGTTCAGGGCTTTCTTCACATGAAGAGATGGAGATGTTGGAAAATAGTGGTAAGAAACTTAGAGCTCATTCGTACAACTTTTTCCCAAAGGGTCAGAAAATATAATTTGTGCCCATTAAATATTGCAGTTTAGCAGAGGGTTGAAATATCTGCAGGGCTAACTACTCAAGTCACTGACCTAGTATTGCCATCAAGACCTAGTTATGGTTTTCAAATTTTTAGATAAAATGTTCTCACAGTTGCTTTGCAGGAAATAATGGAAGGGGTATTTACAATTATATCTGTTGGCTTCTGTGCAAGTCCATTACATTACACAGTATATTTGAAAGGGTTCTTTAACTAAGAACACTAAAAATGCAACAACATTTATAAAAAAAAAGTCCTTAAAACTTTATGGAAGGAACCTTATGTAAATAAAGTTTAGGAGAAAATATTTGCAAACTACGCATCTGACAAAGGGCTAATATGTGTAAAGAACTCACATGAATTGGCAAGAAAAAATAACTTCATTAAAAATGGTCAAAGGAGCCGGGCTCAGTGACTCAGCCTGTAATCCCGCGCCTTTGGGAGGCTGAGGTGAGTGGATTGCCTGAGCCCGCGGGTTCGAGACCCGCCTGGGCAGCGAGACCTCATCTCTACAATAAATCAAAAAATCAGCCGGGCGTGGTAGCGCATGCCTGTAATTCCGGCTACTCGGAAGGCTGAGGCGGAAGGCTGGCCGGAGCCCAGCAGGTCGAGGCTGCGGTGGCCGGGAGCGGCCACTGCACTCCAGTCTGGGCGACAGAGTGAGACTCCAACTCAAAAAAAACAAAAAAAAATGGTCAAAAGACATGAATAGAACGTTCTTAAAGGATGACAATATAATACATATAATACTAGTAGCCAACAAACATGAAAAAATACTCAACATCACTAACACCTGAGAAATGCAAATAAAAACCACAATGAAATGCTTTGTCTCACCAGTCTATTATTGTCTATTATTCAAATGTTAAAAAAATAACACATGTTGGCCAGGTTGTGGAGAAAAGCAAATGCTCATACACTGTTGATGGGAGTGTAAATTAATTTAGTCCCTGTGGAATGCAGTTTGGAGATTTTTCAAAGAACTAAAAATACATTTATCATTGACCCAACAATCCCAATACTGGGCCTTACTACCCAAAGGAGTATAAATCTCTCTACAAGAAAGACAGCTGCACTCATTGTTTATTGTAGCACTATTCACAATGGAAAAATATAGAACCAACTCAACTGCTCATCAACAGAGGGCTAGGTAAATAAAAAGTGGTTCATATTATATACCATGAAATACTACACAGCCATAAAAAAGAAAAAAATCATGTCCTTTGCAGCACCATGGAGGCAGGTGGAAATCAGCATTCTAAACAAATTATGACAGAAATAGCAAACTAAATATCACATACTCTCACTTACAAATGGGAGCTAAACACTAAATACACATGGGCAAGAAGATGGGAACAACAAACACTGGGGACTCCTAAAGGGAGAAGGAAAGGAGGGATCTAATTGTTGAAAAACCACTCGATGAATACCATGTTTATCAGCTGGGTGCCAGATTCATCAGTAACACAACTCTTACCATCACGCAATATACCTCTATAATAAACCTATGCATGTATCCCTTGACTCAGATTAAAAAATATAAAGTTTATGCAAGCAAGATATTGCTATAATTAGGTGCAGTATTATTGTTGCCAATCAAAACTTTTTAGCATGGCATAGGAAAGCACTTTAGCAATCAGTGTCCAAGGAGGAAGTCAATTGAGATATCCAGAAACTCCTAACCGCTGAGAGGATAGAACATATGTTGTTCAGCCACAACCCTGGGCAGGCTAAGTGGGATGGGGAGAAAGCAGCGTTTGGAAAGATGGAAATTTACTCAAAAGCACACTCTGAAATGCAGCAGAAATATTTCAACCCTAAATTGATTTTTTTTCATTGATAAATTTAATATTCCTGACTGGTTCAAGGGTACAACTCCAGTGAAACACTGTATGTATTATTTAAATCGAGAAAAAAATATTGAAAATATTACCCTTATTTGATTCTAAACTAGTGAGTAAAAGTGTAAGATATATGTTTTCTAATGAAAATAATAAATTATGTGTTCATTTATTTTTGCTATAGTGTTTTCACTAGATGTTTTGTATAAGCTTGCATATGTGTTATAGTACTCCATTTTCCTGGAAAAAATATTTTTTTTCTAATTTAGTGCTCACAAAAATTCTGTTAGCTCTTTTGAAGAGGCAATGACACTACTGTTCAGAAAATTAAGTAATTTTATCAAATTTAAATGTTGTTTTTATCTGTAAGTATACCTCACATACACATGCATACACTAAATAACTTTCATGAATATTACTGTTTTCTCGTTGCTTTTGTAAACCTCACTTTAAACTATTGAATGTATTAACATCAATAGAAAGGATCTTAATTTTTTTATGGTTGCACTTTAACATTCAGTATAATTTGATTTTGATATCAGAATATAATTCCAGAATGATGATCACTATAATTCTATTTATACTGCATTATAGACTTGATTATTTTAATAGATTTTCAGAATAAATGAGATGAGGTTAAATGTATGAATACATTTTTGCCTTACAGTTCAACCTCCTCTGAAATAACAGTTTCAATATATATTCATTATCAGTGTGCGTGTAAATTTAGGAAATGTGATTAATTTAACAGGCAATGAAATGGTGTATCTCAATTGTTTATTTTCATTTTTGGATTTAATTTTTTTGCTTATTTACCTATTACAGCATTATTGATTCTTTGTAAAAACACTCTTGAAGTGTTTATGCAAACACTACATTAAATATTGTATATATTGTATCATATTTATTATATAATATACATTTATTGCTATATTTATTTCAAATATTTTCTCATTTGTGCCATTTTTTAATATGCCAACGTAAAATTTTATGTAGTTAAGATTATGAATATTTCTATAAAATTATAATCTGTTATCTGAGACTGTCATCTCTTCTTATGGAATTTGGCACATTTATTTTTATTTTCTCACTTTTAAAATCAATTCTTTTTTATGATATATTATTTTAATAAAGATATAGTGATTAGACATACACCAACACATATGTGTAGTATGTGGTAAGATATTTACTAATCATTTATTTCTAAAATTGTTATATTAATTCAAACACTCCCTTGTGAGTTTGTTCTGATAATATAATAGTTTATTTTTTCCCAAATTTCTAAGAATAATTGACAATTTCTGTGTGCCTATGTGCTTGTTTATTTGTGCCTTAATACTTATTATATTCATTAAATTTAAATATGTATTATGTTACAGAAATCCTCAAATAAATCAGTCTTATTTGTTCCAATATAATAGTTGTTTCACTTTCTTTCGAGATCAACTATTGAATTATATTAAATAATTATGGGTGTAAAATCTTCTGAAGTTTGGATTAAAATACACCAAACCTGATTTAGCTGTCTTTGCAGTATGCAGTCATCTCATACAAAAAATATGAGGTATGTCTTCATTTATTAAAATCTTCCTTTACATCACTTACAAACTTTTATAGTATTTTTAGAGAAGTCATGTCTTTTGGTCTTGTTCCTTGTTAAATTTATCCTGATTCACTTTGTATTTCCTGGAGGCAAATTGTTTTCTCTCTCTCTTGCTGCTGGGATTCTTCTTTCTAGACGATATTATCTCAGAACTGGCATTAATTTTCACTTGTTTTCTGGCTTTCCCACTATTGAATGAATTCTTGTGTGACTAACCTCATTAATCTTGAGATATTCATTTTTTTTTTTTTGACTTGGAGTCTCACTCTGTCACCCAGACTGGAGTGCAGTGGCCGCTCCCAGCCACCGCAGCCTCAACCTGCTGGGCTCTGGCGATCCTTCCGCCTCAGCCTTCCGAGTAGCTGGAACTACAGGTGCGCGCTACAATGGCCGGCTAATTTTTGATTTATTGTAGAGATGAGGTCTCGTCAAGTTGCCCAGGTGGGCCTCGAACTCGCGGGCTCAGGCATTCCACTCACCTCAGCCTCCCAAGGCGCAGGATTACAGGCTGAGCCACTGAGCCCAGCTGAGATATTCATTTTTTAAAGAACTAGCATTCTCAAAAAATATAGATCAAAGAGTAGAATACCCATAAAATAAAAATGGCATTCAAATATAGACAAAAATATTTTAAAATAAAATTTATAATACTGTAGTTTTGAGAATTTTGTCTTAGTTGAATAACTATTGTTGTGGAAAAAATAATTAGCTTGGCATGCTTTTCCATCCACCCTTCATGACACTTTATTTTATTTTATTTTATTTTATTTGAGTTGGAGTCTCACTCGGTCGCCCAGACTGGAGTGCAGTGGCCGCTCCCGGCCACCGCAGCCTCGACCTGCTGGGCTCCAGTCATCCTTTCGCCTCAGCCTTCAGAGTAGCCAGAATTACAGGTGCGTGCTACCACGCCCAGTTAATTTTTTTTTTTTTTTGGATTTATTGTAGAGATGAGGTCTCGCCTGCCCAGGCGGGTCTCGAATCCGCAGACTCAGGCAATCCACTCACCTCAGCCTCCCAAAGGCGCGGGATTACAGGCTGAGCCACCGAGCCCAGCCCATGACACACTTTAAATATCTTTCATGTTAGGTCTTATTTATTGAGCCTAAAATCTTTCACACAAAATCCTTAACATTTCTTTGCTAAAATTCATACAGAATCTATACACAATATTTTTATTTTAGACAATTCTATATGCAGATTTTTCTCTTCTTATGGCAAAATAGTAGATCACTGAGTAAACAAATGGTTGAGTGAATATATAAATAATAAATATATTATTTGCATATAATCACCTCTAGTCATGCTGCAAATATGTTCTTAGGTAGTAACTGCTACAGAGAAAAATATTTGACTATAATGGAGGCCTTAAATAAGCTCTATAAAACATTATTTGAATACAATGCTCAAGTTATACATGTTTAATAATTAGTATGCATAATCTGTACTATTTATTTTTCTAAATGTTTTACATAGATTTATAGACTTTACCATTATTACATTCAAAACTAGGGTTTTTTTTTTTCCTTTTCCTCTTATTTTATAGATTGGGAACTGAAAAAGTTTTCATAGTCACACAGCCTTTTTTGTTTTTTTGAGTCGGAGTCTCACTCTGTCACCCAGGCTGGAGGGCAGTGGGACGCTCAGAGTCACTGCAGCCTCGACCTGCTGGGCTCAGGCAATACTTCCACCTCAGCCTTCCAAGTAACTGGAACTACAGGCACATACCATCACCCCGGCTAATTTTTCTTGATTTATTGTAGAAATGAGGTCTCATCACATTGCCCAGGCTAGTCTCAAGCCTTTGGACTCAGGCAATCCTCTCACCTTCCAAAGTGCTGGGATTATAGGTGTGAGCCACCTCACCCGGACTAGCTTCTAAGAATCAAAACATTGATTAGAACCAAAGTAGTTTAGGCTCTGAACTGTGCTTTTAAGCACTAACTTCTAATATAAGCACAAGATGATAAGTATTTTCCAATCTGAATGGTGCCATTTATTATAACTGACCATTGAAATGTCAATTACAATTATGTAGTTAACTCTTCTTTCAAAAGTCTGTCTCTCACCAAAAAGTCTGTGATTGCTGAATCTACAATATTATTAGACTGTTTGTCTTTCATCTCTGACTCTATTTTTAAATATTCTTGGAAGAATTATTTTAAACATAGAGAAAAATGCCAAGATAGTGTTCTATAAGTATATTATGATACTGCTGTATATTCTTTTTCCAGGTCCCAAAATTGTATTTTATTATAAATAGTTGTCTCTATCAAACTCTTTTCTTTCAAATAATTTTAGAGTAAGATTACACAATTGTTTTTATTTATCCCTAAATATTTTAGTGTGCATTTCTTAAGAAAAAAAGACATTATTTTTCATGATCTAAGTTAAATTATCAAAATTAGGAAATTTAAAATTGATATTACACTTTTTGTAATATCTTGTCTATATTCAAATTTAATCGTTTTCACAAAGTGCTTTTCATGAGGAATAAATGTAAAGTAACACTGCTCTATAAGTGTGCTTTCTTATAAGCATTATTTAAAGTTACAGAAAAATATGAAACTGGACTAGGACATGACACATTAACTACAGCTAGCAGTAAGAGTAAGAGATTTTAAACTACAGCATAATTAGATTTATGTTGCATTCTTTTATATATTCTTTAAATTTAAATCCATAATCTTGTACAATTTATTCTTCAAAAGGGTTGGCAAGAGTAACAAAGTATTGAAATCAACTCTATCCCTGTGAGCAATATTTTATTTTTGATGAAAATTCTAGCCAATATTTAAATCTTACTAACTAGTTTAAATGGCATTTGTAAGTGTTAACATTTTTTCCAAACAAGGTTTATTTTTATTTCATTGTTGAAAATCCAGCCAAATTTCTTATAATTTGTAGTCTTAAAAAACTAATCTGACAACTAAACATATCAAAAGCAATATAAAAAAGTATACTTAGTTATTTAAGCAAATATGCCATTTTTTACCAAAACTTGAAAAATGTAATTAAAAATAATTCTGGTATGTAAACAACTTTAATATAAGTATGTTATATATTATAATATAATAGATATACTATTTAGGTGGGGAAACCCCCCAAACATTGAATTTGTTTATTCTTACATGCTTAAATTTCAGTTGTCTTCAAAATATTCTCTGTGTCATGCAATATACCCATCAAGATGCTTCTTCCACTGCTCAAAACAGTTTTTGAACTCATCAATTTTAATTCCTTTTAGTGCTTCTGCTACTTTTAGTTTCACTTCTTCTACATGGACAAAAAGTGTGCCTTTGAGGATATTTTTCATCCTAGGAAATAACAAGCAAACAAAAAGATCCCTCTGGGTGAGCTCAGGTAAATAAGGAAGGTGGGGTAGGAAGTTAGTACCATTTTTAGTCCCAAACTGCTGGACACTCAGCACAATGTGGGCATGTGTGCGTGTAAATCACCCATCATGAAACAGATAAAAGCACTGAATCTCAGAAAAAAAATTCACTGAAGCCAAGCACAGCCTCTAACAGAAATGCTAACAGGCACAATGATGCCAACGAGTTCCTAGAGCACTTACCTAGACGCCCACCCTACAAAAATTATTTCAGCTTTGTGGAGGGTCCCTCTCATATATTATAGACTATTTATGTAAATATAATATATATCTCAATCTATTTATAGTAACTTCATCATGGGGGCTATAATTAATCTATTTCCCATAGTGCAGTGGTTTTTATTTTTTTCATAACTGACTTTATATAGCCAAAGATTTATAATCTTTGTCTAGGTCCAAACATTGTTTGCTGATTGCAGAGCTATTGGGTGACAAAGATTCTAGAGTTATTCATGTATATAATTAATTAGCAGGCTAAGACACAGGCAAAAAGAATTAAGGACTTACTAGTTCAATTAGGTACACTTATACTTGTAAATGTTCTTTAATATCAAAAAAGATGATTATACATAGTTTTATCTTCAGAGTTGTTTTTAAAATGTCCGTTCTCTTTTCCAATAAAATTATACATCAAATTCAAAAAATGAATAAAATAAAATAGATAAAATATAAATAAGTTTATAGACATAAAATGATTATGAGAAATAATTTATAGTTTGATAATTATTTCAGGTACATTAAGAAATAGTAAGTATTACTGGTGATCATTTTATAATTTTATGCTCCTTATTCTTAAATTCATGTCTGAACAAACTAAGATATGTAATACTAACACTATAAGCATAACACAAAGCTTCTACAAGTGATGTTACATAAAGTATTTGTAAAGGAAATACAAAATGATCTTCATTCTTACTTTTAAAAAGCCTACTCATTATTGGGCAAACATGCTAAAATAAATGTTTGCATATATATTTGTATTAATTTTTTATCTTTTGTAACTTGAAGATTACCTAAAACATCTGGGAAAATGTTAAAATGCTTAAAATAGTTTCATTACAATGACACAGGCACCCAATTATTTAGAATACTTTAGTTAGATATTGAGACATAATCTTTAATTTTTCATGTAGGGTGATCTCTGGAAAGGAAAAATTTTAACAGCAAAAAACCTCACTTTAATCGGATCTTAGAACAAATTTCAATATAGAATTTGAAATGATGATTCAAGTCTGTCCATGATCTAGAAAAGGCCAACCTCAAAATAGATCATCACATGTCTTAAAAATATGTTCACTGTAATTTATATATAGATAAGATTTTAATTTATTATGATGTGAAAATGATTTCTCTGAAAGAAGGGAGTGCTCTATGCACTCTACACATCCTGTCAAAGAAAACCAAAAAAAAAACACTAATTTTAGGCAAACTTTTTAAAATGTATATATAACATATATACAAGAATTATAACTAAATAATATCAAGTGATTTTGTCTATATACTTAAAATAATCTGTTCTAGTTATATAAAATAAGTGTATATAAATTAAATATAAATAATTGGAAATTATTTGTTTTAATAAGATTATATTATCACTTTTTTTAGGTTAAATTATGCAAAATAGTTTAAGACTTCATAAATAAGAAAACCACACAGACACAAAAAAAGAGAGAAGCAAAAGTTTTTGTTATTATCTGTGTACATAAAATAATTGACAGGTAGACAACTAATGTCAATTTGTGCTTTCTAAAATCCAATAGTCTTTCAAATTATTATACAATAATTTTTTTATTTTATCAACTGTATACTTAAATTAAAGGATATATCACCTAAAATAAAATGGAAATGGACAGATCTGTTTAAAAATATTAGCTCTGTAACTTACTATTTTCACTTAATTTGGAAAGTTAGTTAGTTATTTCTTATATTCTGCTCTGTGAATGGATACATAGTTTATACCTTCACATGTTGTAATAAAGTTTAAATAAGAAACTTTTAGACAGATTATAGAAATAATAGTGATAAACATAGATAAGAAGTATTAAGTAAATAATGTCTGGGACAAGGTAGGTGTAGAATAAGATTTAGTTAAAATTATAAAGTTGCAGGAATGCACACCTACTCAAAGTTAAAGAATGAAAAATGAGTTTCCAGGGAAATGGATCACAAAAGAAGGTCAGAGTTACAATCTTAATATCAGACAAAACAACCTTTAAGCTATCAAGAACTTAAAGAAGATGCAAAACGACACAACATAATGATAAACGTTTCTATCTATCAACAATAAATATCCATCCTAAACATATATGCACCCAACACAGGAGTACCAGTATTTATGAAGCAACTACAAAGTAAACTAAAAAAAGATTTTGATGCCAACATTATATAGCAGGGGACTTGAGTACCCCACTAATAACCCTAGATAGATCATTGAGGCAAAAAATCAACAAGGAGATCCAGACCTAAACTTGACACTCAAATAATTGGACTTAATAGATAACTATATGTTATTCCACCCAACTACCACAGAATATACATTCTACTCATCACTACGTGGAACGTACTCCAAGATCGATCACAACCTTGGCTATCAGTCAAGCATAAACAAATTCAATAAGGTTAATCTTGCCATGCACATTCTCAGACCACAGTGGAATAAAAATAAATATCAACACCAATAACATTTCCCCAAAGCCCACAAAGAAATGGATACTAAACAGCATGATGCTGAACAACTACTGGGTCAACACTGAAATCAAAGCAAAAATTAAGATTCCAGGAAACAAATGAAAATGAAATATCTTACCAAAATCTCTGGGATGCCATGAAAACAGTTTTAAGAGGGAAATTTATATCTCTAGGAGCACGCATCTAGAAAATGGAAAGATCACAAGTGGAGAGCCTAACAAATCATCTAAGGGAACTGGAAAGAGAAGACCACCAAAACCCCAACATCAGACTCTAAATCACCAAAATAAGAGTCAAATACGGTTCAGAGAAGACAAAAATATAGAAAACATCAACAAACAAAAGCTGGTTCTTTGAAAGAATTACCAAGATTGATGGACCCCCCTAGCCAGAATGACCAAGAAAAAGAGAACAAAAGCCCAAATAAACACAAAAATGCAAAAGATCAAATCACAACTGACTCCAAAGAAATACAAAAGATTATCAGAGATTGCCGGGCTCGGTGGCTCAGCCTGTAATCCCGCGCCTTTGGGAGGTTGAGGTGAGTGGATTGCCTGAGCCCACGGGTTCGAGACCCGCCTGGGTAGTGAGACCTCATCTCTACAATAAATCAAAAAATCAGCTGGGCGTGGTAGTGCGCACCTATAATTCCGGCTACTTGGAAGGCTGAGGCGGAAGGATCGCTGGAGCCCAGCCGGTGGAGGCTGCGGTGGCCAGGAGTGGCCACTGCACTCCAGTCTGGGCGACAGAGTGAGACTCCAACTTAAAAAAAAAAAAAAAAAAAAAATTATCAGAGATTACTATGTACACCTATATGGAAACAAACTCGATAACCTAAATGAAATAGAGGATTTTCTGACATCACACAACATTTAATGTTGAAATAAGAAGACATTGAGACCCTAAATAGACCAATAACAACCCAAGAAATTGACTCTGTCATACAAAAACTACCTACCAAAAAAAAAACCTTGGACCGGATGACTTTCCAGCAGACTTCTACAAAATGTACAAGGAGGAGCTGAAACCAATCCTATTAAAAGTATTCCAGGCAATTGAGAAAGATGGAATTCTCCCCAAATCATTTTACGTAGCTCACATCACACTGATACACAAACTGGGTAATGATTCAACAAAAAAAGAGAACTACAGGCCAATATCTCTTATGAATATAGATGCAAAAATCCTCAACAAGATTCTAGCAAACTGGATTCAAAACACATTTCAAAAATCGTCCACTATGAAGTAACCTTCATCCCCAGGATGCAGGACTGGTTCAATCTACACAAGACCAAAAACGTAATTAAATACATCAACAGATGTAAAAATAAGAACCACATGATTATATCATTAGATAAAATCTTTGATAAAATCCAGCATCCCTTCTTAATAAAAACCCTCAAACACCTAGCTATAGAAGGATCATACCTCAAAATAGTAAGTGCCATTTATGATAAACCCATAGCTAACATATTGCTAAATGGACAGAAACTGGAAACATTTTCCCTAAAAACAGGAACAAGATAATGCTGCCCACTCTCACTCCTCTTGTTCAACATTGTGTTGCAAGTTCTACCTAGGGCAATTATAAAGAGAAGGAAATGAAGGGTATCCAAATAGGAAAAGAGGAAGTCAAGTTATCCCTCTTTGCTGATGACATGATCCTATACCTGAAAAATTCAAGAGAATCTGTCAAAAACCTGCTTGCACTAATAAAGGACTTTGGCAAAGTTTCAGGGTATAAAACAAATGTGCAAAAGACAGTTGCATTCCTATACACCAACAACAAGCAGGCAGAGACCCAAATTCAAAGCACTATTCCATTCATAATAACTACAAAAAAAACTGAAATACCTCGGCGTCTTCCTATCCAAAGAAGTGAAGGACCTATATAATGAGAACTACAAAACGCTGCTCAAAGAAATATAAGAAAACACAAACAAATGGAAAAAATATTCCATGCTCATGGATAGAAAAAATCAACATTGTTAAAATGTCCATCCTACCAAAGGCAATCTACAGATTCAATGCAATACCCCTTAAGTTACCAACATAATTCTTCTCAGATCTGGAAATGACAATACAGAAATTAATATGGAAACATAAACAACCATGAAGAGCCAAAACAATCCTTAGCAAAAGAGACAAAGCAGGAAGTATCACACTTCCAGACTTCACACTTTACTATAAGACTGCAGTAATCAAAACAGCCTGGTAATGGTAACAAGAATAGGCATACAAACCAATGGAACAGCATAGAGATTCTGTAAGCAAAGCCTCAATTTCTGAACCAACTGAAATTTGACAAAGCTTCCAACAAAAACCACTGAGGAGAGGAGAACTTCATCTGTAAATGATGCTGCAAACTGACTGATCACATGCAGAAGACTAAAATAGGACTCTTACCTATCACGATACACAAAAATTAACTCTAAATGAATAAAAAACCTAAACATAAAGCCTCAGACTATAATAAATGCAGGAAACACTCTTATTGAAATTGGAACTGGCAACCCATTTCTATTCAGAACCCTAAATGCCTATACCTTAAGAAATAAGATTGACCAGTGGGACGTCATCACACTAACGAGCTCCTGCAAAGAAAAAGAAACCATCAAGAGAAGAGGGATTCAGTCAACTGAATGGAAAAAAAAATATTTTGTCAACTGTATATCTGACAAAGGCCTAACATCTAGAATCTACAAGGAACTCAAACGTGCCTAAAGGAAAACAAAACAAAACAAAGCAAAAAACAACTCCATTAAAAAGTGAGCAAAAGACATAAATAAATACTTCTCAAATGAAGGTATATGGGCATCCAACAGACATATGAAAAAGTGCTCAGCCTCACTCATCATCAGAAAATTGCAAATCAAAACCACTTTGAGATACCACCTGTCCCCAGTAAGAATGGCCATCATTAATAAAACAAACAACAAAAGATCTACACTGCTGGTGGAAATGCAAACTAGTGCAGGCTCTCGGAAGACAGTGTGGCGATTTCTAAAAGAACTAGAAATTGACCTTCCATATGACCCAGCAATTCCTCTATTGGGAATATACCCAGAGGAACTCAAATCATTCTATAAAAAAGATAACCTGCACATGTATGTTTGTTGCAACTCTTTTCACAATGGCAAAAACATGGAACCAACCATGCTACCTATCAAAGCTGGACTGGATTTAAAAAATGTGGTACATATACACAATGAAATGTTATGTAGCCATAAGGAAGGACAACATATGGACTTCACAGCAAGTTGGATGGCTTGAGTCAATCATACTCAGTGATCTATCACAGAAACAAAGAGTACCATATACTCTCACTCCTAAGTGAATCTTGAACAATTATAATACTATAAGAAAGAGTTTGGCAGTGGTGGGAAACTGGTAGGGGAAGGGAGTTGGATTGGCAGTTGAGGGAAACTGCTTGGGGAAGAAGGGGCTTTCCTCATCAACCAGGTTACCTGCATAATCAACGTATGTATACTTAACCCTGAATTGTATCCCACACCTTTATAATAAAAAAAATAGAGTTGCATTTTATATTCTTTGTGATTAATAATTTAAAGGTAATTGAAAACTCATAAACCCCATAAATATTTATAAAAATACTTCCAGAATACTCTAAAGCATGTTTTCCCATAGATAAATGAATACAGCCCGATCATTGTACTATATAATTAAAGTCCATAGATTTTCTCCATAATCAAAAATCTATTTGGGTATCTCACCTGATGATACACATATGGTAAAGTCAAATGGTATTTTCATTTACTAATATTGATTCCACTCTTTTACATAATAAAATTATTCTAATTAATACTGAAAAATTATTTGGAATGTTGAGCAAAGTGATTGGTCAATTATTTTAATTCCCATTCTATTTTTTTAACCCCAAACAGATTTGCAAAAACTTTAATAACATAAAATGAAAGAAAAAAATTATCTAAAAACTAGTAATCTGTCAAACAACTCATAAATTATAACAAAGAAAAGCAAGAAGATTGTAATATCTCTTTTACTAAATAAATAAAAACCAACCATGCCTAAACTAAACTGTGTATTTTAACACAGTCCTTCCATACCCACACCCTTATGATTATCATTTAGATCAAATAAAATTATCTAAAAAGTTAAATTCATCAAATTTACTAGTCAATATTCTTTCACTTTTCTAAGGTATTATTTCTCTTAATTTTAGTGACATTATTTCCTGTATATGCATTCTCATGAGGAAGCAATCTTAGTTTGCACCTATTATTTTATAAGTTGGCAATGTGAAGTAAGATTTTTCAATTTACAAAAGTCAGAGGAATCTAAATCCAATTAGACAATCTATCTGTATACTGTAAAACATAGCAGTTACTTTTATTATATCTTAGTGGAAATATTCTTTTTAGGATTTGTTGGATAGCAATATATAAATTTTGGATAAATTACTTCGGCAGTGTAAGGATAGGACTTGGTCTTGTTATTTAGTTTAGATGCAATGGTCTCATGCAAAGATAACATTTCACTTCTAAAGGACATACGGAAAAAAAAAAAAACCTGGCAACATATTTTAGATGTTTCAATTACAGTGGTATTCTAATAAAACGTTGTGGGTAAGGTTAGGTATTGTAATCCTTTAACAAGAAGACAAACATACCTAGTACTAAGAATTGTTTCACCCAGAATACCAAAAGCTTTCCTCTTGAGAAACACTAATATATCATAGACATTTTAAGGTTATAACAATCAAAACAACCTGGTACTGGTACAAGAACAGACATATAGGCCAATGGAACAGGACAGCAATTCCTGAAGCAAAAAGCCAATCTCTTAACCAACTCATCTTTGACAAAGCCAGCAACAGCAATCAGTGGGAGAACAGATTTTATTTAGAAAATGGTAATGGGAAAACTAACTGACCACACCAAAAGAAACAGTACTCCTACCTATTGCAATATATAAAATCACATCTAAATGCATCAAACACCTAAACATAAAACTTCAAACTAGAAGAAAATGCAGGAGACACACTTACGCACTTAGGAGTAGGCAACCAATAACTGATCAAATCCCCAAAAGCAAATAACATAAAAGATACGATAGACAAGTGGACCTCATCAAACTGAAACGCTTCTGCACAGCAAAAGAACACATCAAGAGAGTGGAGAAACAATCCAAAGAATGGGAGAAAAAAATATTTTCTAATTATGTGTCTGACAAGGGCTTACCACCCAGGATATACAAGAAACTCAAACGAGCTGAAAGGAAACAACAACAACAACCCTATTAAAAATGGGCAAAAGACAAAAGATTTCTCAAATGAAGACATATGAGCAGGCAACAGACTTAATGAAAAATTGCTAAGCCTCACTAATCATCAGAGAAATGCAGTAAAACCACGCTGAGACACCACCTAACTCCAGTAAGGATGGCCATCATTAATAAATAAATAAATAACAGCAGAAGCTGCAGGGGGTGCAGAGAAAAGGGAAAGCTTGCACACTGATGGTGAGAGTGCAAATTAGTCAAATCCTATGGAAAACAGGCGATTTTTAAAAGAACTAGAAATTGTCCTTCCATACGATTCAGCAATCCCCATTCTGGGAATATACCTAGGGGAATTTTAATCATTCTTTAAAAAAGATCTGCATGCACATGTTTTTGCTGCACTGCTCACAATAGTCAAAACATAGAACCAATCTTGCTGCCCAAGAAAGCGAACTGGATAAAGAAAATGGGGTACATATACATGATGGTGTATTACACAGCGATAAAGAAAGACAAAATTATGAACTTCACAGCAAACTGGATGAATTTAGAGTTCATCATACTCAGTGATCTATCATAGAAACAAAGAACCAAATACCACATGTTCTCATTCAAATATGTGAATCCGGAACATTTATCACAATACTACAAGGGAGGAATTTGCAGTTGCAGGACACTGCCAAGGGAGGGATGAAGCAGGGGAAGGCACATGGCATCACAAAGGGTACCTGAGCCTAAACCAGAGGAAGTGAGGACCAGTTGGCAGTCTAAACTTCTCTGCACATAGACTACTCATGAACCGAATCCTGACTTGCATCCCACATCTCAATAATAAAGAGAAAAAAGTTTGCAATAATACTGCATCAAGGAAATTTCCGTAGCTAGAATAAAATGCAAAACATCTCCATGGAGCTATATATAATATGTGAAAGATTGACATACTGTGTGGAAACAGTGGAGAAAAATCACAAGTTCTATGAGAATGGCCAATACAGTGTGATGTAGAGTTGCCGGGATAGTAAAATAAGAGAAAGTTGAAGACCCAGGACTTGTTTTATAAAGCAACCTTACCTGCTTACCTGTAAACTACAATAGTTTACAAACAATGATTCCTTAATAATTGTGCATTAGAGAAAATGATGATTATGGTTAGAATAGAAAATGTCTAGGCAATCTGAAGTGATATATTCTATGCTTAGAAATTCCATATAAAAATGCTTTTGGACACTTTTATATTTGGATGGTGACTGGAAAAGTCTCTATTTAAGAACTTACTTCATCCCTAAGACTCATAGACTCCAGTCAGACTCAGTGGCTCAACCTGTAATCCCAGCACTTTGGGAGGCCGAGGTGAGTGGATTGCCTGAGCCCGCTGGTTCGAGACCCGCCTGGGCAACTTGACGAGACCTCATCTCTACAACAAATCAAAAATTAGCTGGGCGTGGTAGTGTGCACCTGTAGTTCCAGCTACTTGGAAGGCTGAGGTGGAAGGATCGCCGGAGCCCAGCAGGTCGAGGCTGCGGTGGCCGGGAGCGGCCACTGCACTCCAGTCTGGGTGACAGAGTGAGACTCCAACTCAAAAAAAAAAAAAAAAAAAAAGACTCACAGACTTTCATTAACAATGGAGATTTCCAGAAAAGAAAATAAACTCTTAGTTTTCTAAGAACTGAAGCAAGAATAAATTTTTTTAGCTTTAATAACTAGAGTAGAGGATACATGTGGAGTGGAAACACAGATATAATTCCTTAAGGGTTTTTTGATTGGTTACCTCAGATTTTCCTACTTTCCTTATCTACCACTGCTGCCTAGTCACTCAGGGGCTGAGATTCCTTCAGTCTCCCAGAGAACAAACTGATAAGGATCTTAAACCAAACCTCTGCTTGTTGGAAAACACGATGAACTTTTTACCAGGTTTGTGAAGCTTTTTATAGGGAACACTTTTAAAGTTTTATAAAACTGGAGACTGATATTCATGTAAGCCACTGTTCCCAAGACACCAAACTACTTTAATACTGAAATGGGATTGCTGTTTTAATCACTGACTAACATGGCAGGGAAGACTGGGTTTGCTAATGACTTACATACTGGAATATACAAGAAAAGTATAACATTCTTTATAAAATTGAAGACTGAAAAAAAATAGAACTTAGGTCTGTTTGCATCAAAATCAATCTAGGGAGGGTTCAACTAGCTAGGGAGGTGCAAAGATAAAAGATTATATGTAACATTTATCTTCAATGGCAACATCCATCTATATGCGGGGCTAGATCTTCAAAAAGAATGTTTTTACTACTGATAGTGTTAAGAGCACAAATAAAAACTTTTTCTGAAAAAATTTGAGGAACAAAGAAAATATTGAATACTGTTTTTACGTTAAAAAATTTTGTAAACCAATGCTGTTGTGTTTTTGGGCAAAATGTACTTCTAGAAAAGAACATTAATATTTTAATTTATGGCATTGGCTTAAATTTGGGCTTAAAACGTATTATTTGCTTTTTTCAATCTTAAGCATATTATTTTTATAATATGATACATGATTTATTGTCATTAAGAAAGTTAACGACTTTTCTAATGGGGAAGTTACTTGTTTCTTTGATGCAGTAATGGTCACAAGTAGGATTTAGTGTGTTCAGAACAAGCACATAATTTCAATAATTAATTGTTCCATGATTTCTTCTTTAATTATGGAATAAAATACTATGTATAGGAATGCAATTTAAAGCACTCATTTTAACACTACTTGCCTTTGCCAGGCATAAGACACATAACCAAATGCTCTGTAGGTCATTTCAAATGTAACTGAATTTGCAGGTTACAATCCCATACTATAGATCTGGATGAGGAAAAGAATGTAGCAAAAAATGCAAAACCATTCCATTACTTTTTAGAAATCCTATACCTACAATCCCCTTGTATATTGAGGCAAATTTTAACTGCTAATAAATCATTCTCCTTTCCCTATGAGATAATCTTTGCATCAACCACAATTGCTTATTCAAAAGACCTGTATGCATGGATACATTCAGATTAAGAAAGAGGAGCTTAGAATAACTGTTCTTTCTATACCCACCGATTTGACCTACAGCACGGAAAAACCCAATCTCAATATAAGTTGCGACAAAGCATTGAGATCCAAATACAGCAAGACTCAAACTTACAAGAGTACTAAAAATTAAAGCTGCACATTTAGCGACACACATCATGCTATTTTGCTTAGGAAATTCAATCCCATATCTATATATCTCAATTGTTTTTACTTTGTAGAAGTCAACATTAAACATTCATCTTTCTCTTTAAAATTCAAAACTGATTGAGAGATAAGCAAAGGCATCAAACGAGTATTGATTAAAGTAATTGTTTTAGGCCAGGCATGGTGGCTCACACCTGTACTCCCAGCATTTAGGGAAGCTGAGGTTGGAATTGCTTGAGCCCAGGAGTTTCCAGCCTAGACAAACACAGCGAGACCTAGTCTCCAAAAATAAAAAATAAAATAAAAAATTAGCCGGGCTTGGTGGTGCACACCTGTAATTGCAGCTACCCCAGAGTCTGAAGTAAAAGGATCACCTGAGCCCAGGAGATCAAACTGTGGTGAGTCATGACCGTGCCACTGCACTCCAGTCTGGGGGACCAAGTGAGAGTTTAACTCGGGGTGGGGGGGGCGGTAGAAACTGTTTTAGAATAATGTGTATTGGTAGATTTGGTTTACACACATTTAGAGCTAAAATGCACTAAGCACTGTCTAAAAATTCACTCCAAATTAAGGTAATTGCTTCAAAGATCAGACCTGTTTCTTAAGAGGAGCAGAGTGTGGCACTCTTAGCTTCTACTTGGTGAGAGTACACATCATTGCCGGCTTTTATGGCAATACAAAGAGGATGAAAAGAGTGTCCACTACGAACAACAAGGTAAAAAGATATTTGTTATGGTTATAAGGGGGATTAATTGAAAAAAAATTGATAATGCCATATTGAGCCATAGAGCAAAGCACATTAATTCATGTAAAGAATATTTAATTGAATGGGCTCAGTGGCTCAGGCTGTAATCCCAGCACTTTGGGAGGCTGAGACAAATGCATTGCCTGAGCCCACAGGTTTGAGACCAGCCCAGGCAACTTGGTCAGACCTTGTTTCTACAACAAATAAAAAATTAGCCGGGTGGTAGCACGTGCCTGTAATTCCGGCTACTTGGAAGGCTGAGGCAGAAGGATCACTGGAACCCAGCATGTGCGGCAGTTAAGATCAGTTTAAAAGGCTTTTTTTGGAGTTTTTACTAGTTCATGTGGCGATATAACAAGTAGGACTAAATGTGCTTGGCAATCTAATAAGGATGAAAATCTTTGAATAGATCAAACAGTAGAAAACACCTTTTAGGGTTCAAGCAAGAAGAGTAGCCTGTGGCTATCTGTCTTGTAAGAAGCATAATAGCAACTGCAGTGATTATGAGGAATGATCTAAACTTGTATATACAATGACTTTTGAGAAATAAGTATATAGATGTAGTAAGCAAAATTCTAAGATGTCCTCTTAAGATTTTAGTTTCCTAGTGTACATGCCCTGTATAAAAAAGTCCACTTGAGTGTCAGTAAGCACTGTGAATTTAAAGGAATAGTAACATCTTTCTTGATTAGGTTTCATTATTTGACTAAGTTAATGGAATTGATATCTTCATGATTATATTATAATATATAAGATTTTGTCATAGCACAGTGAATATTTATTATCTTTTTGGCTTAGAAAATATAAACTACCATGATATGAAAGAGTCTTGAATGGGGCATGTAGCTAAGGTCGTAGGGACATCCATGGTCAATATCTAACAAAAGAAATTAAACTTCAGTACTACAACTATGATATATGAAATTCTACCACATTTGGTGAACTTTGAAGGAAAGTCCAACCTCAGATGAAATTATACTGTCAACTGATACCTTGATTTTAGATTGGTGGGATTATAGCACAGGATGTATTTAACAATACTCAGACTCTTGATCCACAAAAACTGAGAAAATTGATTCTTGTTTTATACCATTTAGTTTGTTGTGATTTGTTATTAACCAAAATAATATGAATGCAATGCATAAGAACATTAATTTAATTGCGTGCCTGTTAGTTCTCATGCAAATAAAGTATGATATTAGATGTGCTAAGAAAGATGCAATTTTATTTTTAAAATCTTAGTTTATTCATTTTGCTTATTACTTACTTTTTTTTTTTTTTTTTGAGTTGGAGTCTCACTCGGTCGCCCAGACTGGAGTGCAGTGGCCGCTCCCAGTCACCGCAGCCTCGCCTGCTGGGCTCCGGCGATCCTTCCACCTCAGCCTTCCGAGTAGCCGGAATTACAGGCACGCGCTACCACGCCCGGCTGATTTTTTGATTTATTGTAGAGATGAGGTCTCGCTGCCCAGGCGGGTCTCGAACCTGCGGGCTCAGGCAATCCACTCACCTCAGCCTCCCAAAGGCGCGGGATTGCAGGCTGAGCCACCAAGCCCGGCATTACTTACATTTGAAAGGTTTTTGTTTGTTTTGTTTTGTTTTTGCTTTTGTAACTTATCCTTACCATACTGGTATAACAAAAACTAGTTGGGATGAATATATCACTCACCATATTTAGCCATTATTTATACGCACATAAATTAGGAAATGGACATGCATAAAAGTTTTATCAATAGGCAATATCCATTTAATGTGTTGTTATAGTTTTATAAAATAAAATAGCTCATTGTTGAGTTTGGATAAATATTAGATAGAATAAGTGGGCAATTGCAGAGAATAACACAACATGAATCAAGACAACAAGCAAACAGAATGACAGAATTCATGAGGATGCAGAAGACTAGATGAAGCTAGACAGAGTAAAAAAGAGAAAGTAATAAGAAATAGAAAAACTATGAATAAAGTGCTAAATAAGGGAAAAAATAAGTCATGAATAGGGCAATCTACTACCGTTACTGTTGGGCATCAGATGTACTTTTATATGTCAAAAGCCCCTATAATACCCTGAACATTGTTCACAATTTAAGTTTCCAAGGATTCTAGTTTATGTTTCTCAAACATTTCACTATGTAGCCATTCAGTAAATCCCCTATAGCTATGCAGTTTGCAATCTGTTCCTTATAATCTGATATAATGTGGCAAAGACAAGACAACAGGAAAAAAAGGACAAAGTATAAAATCAAGCAATCAATAAAACAGAAACACAATTTAATAAATCAATACATAAAAATCTAATTTTCTTGTTATAAATGTAAATTTAAACAAGAATGCAAACATTTTTAAAATTTCAATTCAACAAAGATGTAAAAGAATATAGTATTAAGTTTTAGTAGATGTGTGATTAGGTGGACATTTTCATAATTCTTGAGATTATATATTTCTAGATGAATAATTTGACACTTGAACGTAACATTTTTATTTCCATAAATGGATATATTCGAAAGTCTTCATAAGCAGGTCAGGTAGTACAAGTAAGTAAAGTGCCAAGTGTAAGACTATACAGAAAATAGAGATAATTTTGTTTTATTTAATCTTACTAAAAGATTTAAACTCAATCAAAGTAATATTTTGGAAATACTTACAATCAATATATCAGAATAAGAACCTCGAAAATTCTTGTCATCTGGAAAAGCAATATGAACACTGAAAGCATTTGTTAGAATCAACTTTTTCAGATCTCTGAGAATTAACCAAAGGTTTAAAGAAATTTGAGACATATTTATTCAAGAAAAATAGCAGAATCTTATTTTCAATATAAAATTACAAATTATAAAAAAAGAAATTATATCTCATACACAGAAAAAGCAGTCAATGAAAGCTGTCTCTGAAGTCCAGTAGTTGAACTTTCCATAAAAATATTTGAACCCACTATCTCACTTATGTATAAAGAAGAGAAAAAATACTATGTCTAAGAAAGAAAATGATTTGAGAATAATAATGCTTTACCAAATAGAAAATAATAAGAGATATATGTTATTTAAAAAATAAAATTTTGAAGTTTCTAAGTGCAATAACAAATTTTGAAAATATTGTTAACAGAAGGCTCAACAGAAAATTCAAGCAGTCAGAAGAAAGAAAAGAGGTAAATTGGGAAGATCTAGTCTTAGGAGCAGGGAAACAAAAGAATGAAGAAAGATGAATAGAACTTTAGAAAACCAATGAAGTTTCAGGAGAGAAGAAAAAGTCCAGAAAAAATATTTTAAAAATAGGTGAAGTTTCCCAAAATCTGTTGAAAACTTTATTCCACATATATAAAAAACTGAATGAACTGGGAATTAGAGAAACTCAAGGAGATTTACACGTAGACACATCATAACCAAACTGTCTGAAGACAGGACAGAAAGAATCTTGAAAGCACAAACAGTGACATTAAACTGCTCATTTAAGTTATTCTTAATAAAAATTAACGATTGTTTTCTCATGAGAAATTATGGGCACTAGAAAATGTTGGATGATTTACTTAAAATGATAAAATAATGATATCAGCCAAAAATTGTATGTTCAGTAAAACTATTATTTAAAAAATGAGGGATACCTACATAAACAAAAAGGGATTCTTACATAAACAACAAAAAAAGAGGATTAGTAGTTATTAAACTTTTTATAAACATATAATTTAAAAAGTTTTTAAGCTTAAGCAAAAAAAAGATTCTTCACAATATTCCAAAACTACTTTAGAAAATAAAAACAGCTGGACTAGGTGGCTCAGCCTGTAATCCCGCACCTTTGGGAGGCTGAGATGAGTGGATTGCCTGAGCCCATGGGTTCAAGGCCCGCCTGGGCAGTGAGACCTCATCTCTACAATAAATCAAAAAATCAAGCTGGGTGTGGTAGCGCATGCCTGTAATTCTGGCTACTGGGAAGGCTGAGGCGGAAGGATCGCCAGAGCCCAGCAGGTCAAGGCTGCGGTGGCCGGGAGCGGCCACTGCACTCCAGTCTGGGCAACAGAGTGAGATTCCAACTCAAAATAAAAAAAAGAAAAGAAAAACACTGGCAAATGTAATTACATAGGTAAATATAAAATATAAGATAGCTGAAAAACTATTTTGTTATTAATTTATATTTACCCTGATTTAAAAGATAACTACATATAATAATAATTAGAAAAGTATTTTTATGGAAAGACAATGTATAAAGATGGAATATGTACAAAATAAATACACAAAAGAGAGGAACAAGAATGAGATTATATTCGCATATAGTTTTTGCATGCTATTGAAATTTAGTTTCTATTCATTCGAACAAGATTGTAATAATATAATCTATTACTAAGAAGAAAACACAGTATAAAAATGATAATGTTGTTAAAAATCATATGTTAGAAAATATTTATCTAGCAAAAATGTGAAAGATAGAAAAAAAGATGTAAGACATTAAAAGCAAATAAAATTGTACACGTAATTATACTCTAGTCCTGTTAACAAATTAAGCAATGTAATTGAAAGGCAGAGTTTGGTAGACCATCCAACAACAGAATCAATATTTTTTACAAGTGCACTCGGAACACTTATTATAATACATCATATGTTATACCATAAAACAAATCTCAATAAATTCCTGTGTGAAAATCACACAAAAAGTGTGTTTCTGACCATACTTGTATAAAAATTGAAATTGCTAACCAAATGGAATTTGAAAAATTCAAAACTGTAGTCATTAAACAACACATTCATAAATAGGTCAATGAGTCAAATATAAATACAATAAAAATTACTAGAAAATTTCTGAAAAGAAGGAAAATTTAAAAATACTTGAATAAAAACAAAAGCACAACTTATCAGAATATATGAGATGCAACTAAGCCAGCATGTACAGAAAAATTTATACTTGTAAACATTTATATTAAAAAATAAATGATTGAATATAAATAACTTATCTTCCCATTAAGAAGCTAGAAAAATAAAAATAATCATTAAATCCAACAAATAAGAAGGAAGGAAATCATAAATATTCAAGAAAAATAAATATGAATATAAAAATAATATAAAATAGAAACAAAAAAAGAAGTTGCTCCTCAGAAAATTAAAACAAATGGATGAAATAGACAAAGAAAAAATGGAGAAGACAAAATTTTCTAATTTCAAGGATAAAAGACAGAATACTACAGAAATAAAAGATAATTGATTATATAGACTTTAAAAAGGAGTATTAGGCAATATTATGAATTGTATACAATTACATACAGATAAATTAGATGACTGGACAATAAAAAACAAAGCTACCAAAACTGACTCAAAAGAAATAGAATACGTGAATAGAACGACAGAAAACACAAAGATTGAATGAGTAACTCGAATACTTCCCACAAAAA
Source organism: Cephalopachus bancanus (assembly GCA_027257055.1). Lineage (NCBI taxonomy): Eukaryota > Metazoa > Chordata > Mammalia > Primates > Tarsiidae > Cephalopachus > Cephalopachus bancanus. The sequence goes on from JAPVLO010000131.1 coordinate 7,864,017, forward strand.
TTTCAAGACTTTATAGTTTATTTGGTGAATAGGTACATTTAATAGTAATCCATTCCAGAGTTTAACAGACTTTTTTTTTAACAATTTGGTGAATTCTATGTACATTTAATAATAATTCATTCCAGTGTTTAACAAACTTTTTCAATAAAGTGGAAGAAACTCATCCTTGTACAAAATTACCCTGTTACTAAGATCAGATAAAGAAATGACAAGAAAGGAAAAACATAGACTGATATCTCATATAAATATAAATCCCCAAATCCTCAAACTAGAAAACCCCAACTACAACATATAAAGAGTTATACAATATGACCTGATGGATTTATTCCAGCATTTAAAAAACTAATCAGTTAAGTATACCATATTAATAGGATAAACGACAAAAATCATAAGGTCATCTCAATTTGTAAAGAAAACACATTTTAGCCGGGCTCGGTGGCTCAGCCTGTAATCCCGCGCCTTTGGGAGGCTGAGGTGAGTGGATTGCCTGAGCCCACGGGTTCGAGACCCGCCTGGGGAGCGAGACTTCATCTCTACAATAAACCAAAAAATCAGCCGGGCGTGGTAGCGCATGCCTGTAATTCCAGCTACTCGGAAGGCTGAGGCGGAAGGATCGCCGGAGCCCAGCAGGTCGAGGCTGCGGTGGCCGGCAGCGGCCACTGCACTCCAGTCTGGGCAACAGAGTGAGACTCCAACTCAAAAAAAAAAAAAACAACACATTTTATATAGTACAGCACTCACCTATGATGAAAAATATACACAAACTATGTAAATAAAGAACCGTCCTTAACCTGTTACAGGTCATCTACTAAACAAAGGAGAACAAAATTCATAACTAACTTCCTCATTAATGATAGACAATGAAAAACTTGCTCCTGAAAATTAGAAATAAGATGAAATTGACCCCTTTTACTACTTCCACTTTACACTGTGTTGAAGAATTTAGCCAGGAAAATTAGGAAGTAAAAAAGAAAAATATGTATTTTTATAAAGGAAGAAGTAAAAGTATTTATTTTCAAATATTATATAATCATGTGTTGAAATTTTAAAGAAATTTAACCGCAAATACATGCATGAGCAACATACACAATGCCCCCTCACATACAATAGAGCTAGTAAATAAATTACTCTAAGTTAAAAAGTATAAGTTATAGCCGGGCTCGGTAGCTCAGCCCGTAATCCCGCGCCTTTGGGAGGCTGAGGTGAGTGAATTGCCTGAGCCTGCGGGTTCGAGACCTGCCTGGGCAGCGAGACCTCATCTCTACAATAAATCAAAAACTCAGCCGGGCGTGGTAGCGCATGCCTGTAATTCCGGCTACTCGGAAGGCTGATGCGGAAGGATCGCTGGACCCCAGCAGGTCGAGGCTGCGGTGGCCGGGAATAGCCACTGCACTCCAGTCTGGGTGACAGAGTGAGACTCCAACTCAAAAAAAAAAAAAAAAAAAGGTTATATACAAATTTATTTCATTTCTATACACTAGCAATGTATAATGTAGAAACGAAGTTAAGAAAACAGTTCAATTTACGATGGCATCAAAAACTATAACGTAATTAGGAATAATTTTACAAAATATTACAGGACTTTCAGTACAAAACAACATTAAAAATTATAAAGAAAGATCCAAATAGATAGAAAGAATTCTATATTTATTAACTGAAAGATTTAATAGTGTTAAGATGGCAATGCTCTCCAAATTAAACTATAGGTTCAGTGAAATCTCTATCAAAATTGTAGCTGGCCTCTGTAAAAATTCACAAGGTAGTTTAGAAATTTATCTTAAAATGCAAGGAACACAGAATAGCTGAACAACTTTAAAAAAAGAACAAATTTGAAAGAATAAAAATTCCTGATTTCAAAACTTGGTACAAAGTCATAATAATGAATACCTTGTTGCACTGAAATAAATAAGAAGATATAGTTCAATACAATATAATTAAATAGGAATAAAATTTTGCATATATAATCAACTGAATTTCAATAAGAGTGCCAAGACATTTCAGTGCATGAAAAATAGTCTTTTCAGTGTTAGTGCTGGTAAAACTGGATATACACGTACTAATCAGTTAACTTCAACCTCTGTTTTATACCATATACAAATTTTAACTCAAATGGATTAAAGCCCTAAATTAGAAACTCTTTGAAGCAAACATAGGTGTAAATCTTCATGAATTTGGATTAAACCATAGTTTCTCGGGAATAACAAGCATACAGAGAAAAATAAATAAATAAAGCTGTTGTGCTTCAGAGGACACTATAAAAAAGTCAAAAGAATAGTCTGAAAATTGGAGACAAATTTTTAAACTGTATATCTGACATGATTCTTGTATATAGAATATTTTAAAAACACAACTCAATAATAAAAAGACATACCTAATTTTTAAAATGCACAATGTATCTCTTAATTTCTCCAAAAGGATGCAGAAATTGCCAATAAACAGTGAACATCGCTTGTCATTAGATAAATGGAAGTCAAAACCCCAAAGAGATATCATATTACACCCATTACAATGTTTATAATGAAAAATATGGGTAATAATGAATATTGACTAGAAAATACAATGAAACTTTCACGAACTGATGACTGAAATATAAAATCGTGCAGCAACTTCCGAAAACACTCTAGCCTTTTCTCAATTATTTAAACATAGAGTTCATATGACTCAACAATTATGCTCTTAAGTCTATGCTCAAGAGATTAAAAACATGTGTCCATATAAAAACCTGTGCACAAATATTTATAGTAGTATTATTTATAATAACCGCTAGTGGAGATAACCCAAATGTTCATCAACCGGTGAATGGGTAAACACAGTGTGGTATATCTATGATATTTTTTGTATATATTTATTGTTTAGCCATAAAAATAAATGAAATATGAATACAAAGTACAACATGAATGTACTTGTAAACATTACACCAATTGAAATAAACCAGACCAAAAAAAGCCATGCATTTCATGTCCAGAATAGGCAAATCCATAGAAATAGAAAGAATATTAGTGGTTTACAGAGCTAATGAGAGGGAAAACAGAATACTTGCTCATGAGTTTGAGTCACTAAAAAGGGGATGATTAAAATGTTCTGGGAGTGTAGCAGTGGTAGATTTACAACTTTGTGATGTACTAAAAAAACTCACTAAATTGTGCATTTAAAATGCTCAATCTTTTCTTAAAGACATTAGATCTCAATTAAAAAGTGAAATATCAGTCATTGCTTTGTTAAGCTCTGGTCTGACCATATGGTTCTTTGAGCTGTGGCTATTTTCCTAAGCTTTGCCCCACCCTCACCCCGACACACACACACCACACACACACACACACACACACACACACACACACCCCTCAGGGAGGTGAATCTCCTCTCATTCTCTCCAATTCACTTTTAAAATAAACTGCATTTTCCAATTAAAAAAGGTGAAATATCTTGATTAGCATCACATTTTTACTTGTACATAAGTCTTAGTCATTTCCTGTATAATACTACTTGCTTGTCTGTCCTAATGAAAAAAACATTGAGAGCAGTCAGGGATAAAAATTTATGTTAAAATTTTATTACACTGCTACCATTTTTAGTAAAAACTAGAGGCAACCAGAATATTACTGAAATAAAATTGTTAAGTTATGGTATATTCATATGAACAAATATCAAAATAGATTATAATCATATTTTTATTAAAATATTATTATCCTGTCTATAGAATAATACTAAACTGGAAGCAATTTCAAAATAATTAAAATAATATTAATTGCATTATATTCACATTTATATATAAATTATTATGTATGCATGTGCATGATTAACAGGAAATACATTAAAATGTTAGTGGAATGATGGTAATTTTATTTTTCTTTTTGTCTATCCAGCCATTGACCATATTTTTATGTATTCAGGTACTGAACTGAACAATGACCATCAGGAAATGAACAAAATGTTTCCTTCATTTTCAGAAAATAAATCATATATCAGTTCTCCACATTTCTCTGTTCGTCTGAAATCTCTCTATAAATATCTGGTAATTTTATAATTTATTATAAAATGAAGAATTTTAAAAATAATACTTGCAAAACTAGAAGGCTTTGTTTTATTGCAATAATAGTTGGTAATAATAGTTGGGTGTATAATAATAATTGGTACATAGTATTTGCCTACTGGGGTTGCAATAATGTTTATTTTTAATTTTTTTTATTTTTCAAAAACATTTAGAGACAATTTTCCTCGAGGACATTTGAGAATTTGAGATGGCTTGAGAGCTAATAGTCTCTGATTAAGACGTAAGAATAGGATTGGAATGTATAAATCCATGTTTTAACTTTTCATTTTTGACAACCATCACAAGCAGGATGAGAAAACAACAAAAGAGGCCCTGGATCAAAGAATATATGCCTCACTGAGTGAGGTCTAAACAATGTGTTAAGTAAGGAAGCAAAGGAAATGGTAGAGTCTGCTTTGAAATCCTACCTGCACAACTCCAAAGCATGTCTTTCTACTTAACCTGCCATACATACACTTCTATAATGAATAAATATGTATCAGCAAATGTTGATGATGCGCCTTTTACCTGCACGGCGCTAGCTGCACAGTCATCTTCAAGATTATATTTTTTTTGGAAGAACCTAGAAGATACATGAATATAGATATAGACGTAATGTACATCTATTATATGACATATGTATACATAAAGGATGCATACACTATATGACAAACAATATTTTCAAAAGAATACAAATTAAGATAAGTCAGAAGTGGAAAAATGCTCTGTAAGTTATGATATACACTCAAATGAAATCAGGGAGGACAGGAAGAGTGACTCCAGTTACGGGAGCAGCAGTCAATACAGATGCAATGGCAAGAAATGTTCCCAATCCATTAGAAAACAGCGAATCTGGAGGAGTCAAAGTTTTTGTTTTATATATATATAAGTCACGAACTTGGGATCTAGCCTTCCTCCTTCCTCAGCCTCCTGAGTAGCTGGGACTACAGATGTACACTACTGTGCCTGGCTAATTTTTAAAAAAATTTTTTTGTAGAGATGAGTTCTCACTATGTTGCCAGACTGGTCTTGAACTTCTGAGCTCAAGTAATTCACCCACCTTGATTTTCTGAAGTGCTGGAATTACAGGCATGAGCCACCGTGTCTGGCCGTTCATGAGATTTTTTGGTGGGAGGAAATGTTGGAATAGACTGGATCTGTTTCTTAAAGAACTTCAGTGTTTTATTAAGGATTATTACACTTTTCATACATTCATTAACATTATTTTAGTAGTATTTTTCTAAAGTGAGTAATATGTGAACCTCTGGTGTTGACTAAAACTATTTTCTTATAATGTTTTTTGAACAGGTGCAATTATAATATTTGATGCGTATATCTTCTATAATGTAGTATAGACAATTAAATTTACATGTCAAATAGAAATAAAAATGCTGAGATATTTAAATTAATAGCATGAATTTAATATGATGAATAAGGTTGGAAAATCACTGCTGCTGACATAGGTGGCAATAAATATTTCATTACAGATTCTTTGTATTTCTGGAGGCTTCTATGGCTAAATGACTGGTTACACCTCAATTTTCTCACCTCTTTTCTACGCCCGAGCTATTATTAAACATTTGTTCCTACATTATTCTGTACAGTACATTATTTTTCCGTCACTGTGACTGAATGTATCATCCACGTATGATGTTCAATTCAATGCTTTGACCATTAGCTCAGGGAAATTAAAGTTGCATTACCTAGTGACAACATAATTGGCCACACAAAAACATATATGGTCATTGAGACTGCTTTGTATTAGATAGAGGGTAATAATAGATAATCCTAACTATAATAAAACTGACTTTTCCTTTTAGTTTATTATAAAAACTGAACACATTCTTTAAAAAAATGTACAGACATGGCAGACTTTCAACTATGATTGTCGACCTTAAATTGAGCAACTAAAACTTTATCATTATGTACTTTTATTTACTTATTATTTTCTCTCAGCATGAACTGCTGCAATCCATTTTCTAGCTTCTAGAGACTTCCCACATTCCTGGACTTCTGGTTGCTTCCTCTAGCATCAAAGCCAGTGGAAAGGGGTGAGTTCTTCAAACATTGTGTTACTCTGACCTCCTCTTCAGTCTCTCTTTCACAGTTAAGGAACTTTGTGATTACATTGGGCTCCATATTTTAAGGTCAGCAGGTTAAGGGGGGTGTGTATATTGGGGAGATGATGAAAACTTTTTTTGTTTTTAAGTGGATTTTGTTTCATGTGTTTGAGGTTTACAACATGTTATGAAATCCATATAGACAGCAAAATACTATAATAAAGCAAATTAACATATCTATCATCTCACTTACTTATATTTTTGTAACAAGAATAACTAAAATCAACTCATTTAACACAAATTCCAAATTTTTAGATGTATTTAATTAGTCATTTGGACAATAAACCTACTAAGAACATAGTATATTATGTTGCTGAGAGAATAGGGCTCTAATTCTCTCCTAATTTTCAGAAATACAGAAAAAGATAAATTTAGTATGAAGTATTATATTTATGATATTGAGGAAATATTACAGGGGAGATGACCAATGCATAGAAAATATAAGGAACTAATTTTTGCAAACAATGAAATTTTTTTTCTTTTCTAAGTTTATTTATGGAAACACAGGTGAATATCTTCTTTTACATCCAACATCCAGGTATTAGCTGGAATAATCTCTTCTGCTCTCCTTATATCCTTATAACAAACCTCAGAAAATTAGTCCCCTTTTTTACTAATTCAACCCATCCCATACTTGATTTTCGTCTTCCCCATAGTACTAAGACTTACATATGATTTTGTCAGTTTCTCTTTCTTTGCTTTCCTAAGTTCCTAGAAAAATTATTAAAAAGTATACAGATAACAAATAAAAGAGTCTACCATTCTAGAAACTACTAGCAATATCAACCACATCAATGAACTCCAGAGTCCTAATATCTCTCTGTAATGGTAGCCACTTGTCCTGTTTTCCTTGTATCCCTAGTTTTTCATTGGGTGGTGAGATTTGGCAATTTTCTCCCATGTTTCATTTGTTCATCATGAAAAGGTTACCATCCCCAGCCTCTCCTGAGTGAAGGCTCCAATAGGAGCCCAAAGAGATATTCTGTGTGGTCTGGTAAGAGACTGCTCATTTCTGGTGAGTAATGAGCCCTAAAAGAAGCCCCAGCTAATACCTAGGAACACCTTCTAATACTGTATTAGCCACACATTTTATAATGTTAAACCATGCTAAAATTAATTTTAGATATAATTCAGTGGACCTATAACCTCAATTACAAATAATAAGGAATATACATAATCACTTCCATGCCTTATATTTCAGTGGTTATTTTCCTATATTATTTGTTTAACAAAAATCCTGTGAAAGCAAAAGTAGTATTTAAAAAATATATCCTGTCAAATATACTAAATATGGTTAAATGTAAATTTTAAATAATAGCAATGGTGAATTTATAATATGATATTTATAAGGTCAAAAGTGAAATAAAATTATACTGATGAACATATTTCCAATTTTTGTTTTTGCAAAAATGTAGGAATCTTTGTAATTCAACAGACTGAATAAAATAAGCAATATGATGTTACTATCCATACAACACACTTTCTCTGTTGGGTTTTCAATTTTCTGTTTCATGTGAATGGTGTTAATGGGGGCTTTCAAACATTTTTGACAACTACAATTGGTCCTTAAACTCTTCTCATCAAAGTGTCACTAATACTCAAATTTGCATATAAATATCTGTTCTCCATCATATACCCTGTGAATGAAGAAAATAACTGTTTGCTTTTTCAGTCAGGCAAAAAGCACTTCAGGCAAACCGGATGTGTTATGTCGATCGCAAGATATGGAAGACAGCTGCTGGAGATGATGATCCCTGTAAAAGCACCTCTGGGAAGGATTTGAAGCTGTGTTTTCAAGGGTGACTCTTCCCCATAGCTGAGACACCATCAGCTATGGTAAGATCCACACATAGCAGTAAGCAGATTTTCCAAATTGCCTTTTTACTGCATGCCTCTCCCATTAGCACGGCCACCTCCTTGTCATTCACACCGATGTAATGATCACTTCTGAGGCATTTACACCCTGGGCTTGGCTGGCTGGTTGCCTCTTACTCTGTGGCAAGATTATTGATTGCAAGCGCTTATTAAGCAAGTATGAGGCAATAAACCATAAGAGCTGTTGATAATTCAAGAGGCAAAACTAGTAATTATAGAGGGATCAGGAGGATCATTATATACGTGGCCTTGGTAAATATGACTGATTGCTAGTGCAGTGCTGTGATGACTGTTTGAATTTAAATGTATTATTATTGATTTTTTTGTTTTTATTGCATTTTAAATTGACAGGTTTTTAATGCAAATAGTCCATTCTACCCAACTGCCAGACCCTGCTAGTGTAACTTGATGATTTATGGGCATGTGTAGCAGTTAGGGTTTCCACTGCTCAATCCAAAGTGAAGCTCCTATCATACTCCTCCACATGTGCATTCCTTTCATTACTTTCTGAATGTAATATACATTGCCCATCAGAATTTCAGGGCATTTTTTTTTTTGATCTATTGGCACTGTTGTGCTGCTTATGAAGATGCCTGTTAAAATCACTGAATAACATTAATGGTTTTCCAGAATGAACTCAGATACCATGATGTGTTTCTTTCTTTTTCTTTTGTAAGTAAAATGCCTTAAGAAGACAAAATTTTCAAAGGACTAAACTATGATACATTCTCAAGGACAACTGGATAATGCCAATTGTCTGAAATTTGAATTTAGCAAAGTGAGCATATATAATAGTTAATTATTAATTATTCATATTTTTTAATGGTAAGTGTTGAGATTATCTGAATCATTTTAAACTGGAAAGACAGAGTGATATTAATTTTCTAAAATATTAATCAAAGATATTGAATAGAGGGGAAAAAAGTATGTGTGTTTTATTAATGTTCCTTTATAGCACAGTTTTAATTCATCTGAAATATGCACTAAGGAATGAACTCATATTCAGAATCATGAAGTTTTTGTTCTAAAACCAGAGATCAAAACTTCCAACAACTCCCTGAAGCAGATGAAGAAACAGGTGCCATAACATGTAAGAAGCTTGGCTAAGGATACCTATCACATAAAACAAAAAACTGAAATAACAATAGTTACTATTACTATTATTACTATGGCCAGCATTTATTGACTAAATGCCATACTTATGTATACCATACATATTATTCCAGGACTGAAATAACTTTACATTTTATCATTTACTTATACATAGAAGGAAACTGAGGCTAAAGCAGTTATTTGCCTGAGAACATATTGCTCATAAAAGACAGATCCAATATAGTTAATAAGTAGCTACACAAATCTCACCTTTAATTTCAGGACTGTTGGTCTATGACTACATCATAGTGATTTTTCTTTTAACAATACATTTGTGTGTTCATTCATTTGATACAAATTGAGTAATAACTGCTTTATAACACTTCTTGAGGATCTGTGGTTAGAGTGATAATGATTTATGGATAGGATCCCTTTTACCTGATTCTTGTATTGTAATATGGAAACAGAATAAAAGAACAATACAATAAACAGAGTATAAAATAATAGAGTGACAGTACTATTGAATTTTCATAATGTATGGTAAAAAACAAGGAGCAATGATGAATTTTACATAGGAAAGTGAAAGGAACCAATTTGGTGAGTGGAGCTGAAAAATCAAGGGCCCCAACATCAGTAGATATTAAATTTGAGATGCCTACTAGTGTATCCTAGAGAAGACATAAATTTGTAGTTGGTTATACAGATCTAAAACTGTACTGTCCAGTATGGTCACCGCCAATCACATGTGACTATTTAAATTCATTTAAATTGGTCGAGCTCAATGGCTTAGCCTGTAATCCCAGTTTTTTGGGAGGCCAAGGCAAGTGGATGGCCTGAGCCCATGGGTTCAAGACCTGCCTGGGCAACTTGGAGAAACCTCATCTCTACAATAAATCAAAAATTAGCTGGGTGTGGTAGCACATGCCTGTAATTCCAGCTACTTGGAAGACTGAGGCGGAAGGATCGCTGGAGCCTAGCAGAACGAGGCTGTGGTAGCCGGGGGTGTGCCAGTGAGACTCCAGTTCAATCAATCAATTTATTTAAATTAAACTCTATTAAAAATCCAGGTATATATACACGATGGAATACTATGCAACAGTAAACAAGGACAAGCATATGAACTTCCCAGCAACTTGGATTTAGAGTCTATCATACTCTATGATCTATCACAGAAACAAAGAACAGAGTACCCACATATTCTCACTCATAAACAGACCCTGAACATTTACCATAATACTATAAGAAAGACGTTGGCAGTAGTGAGATACTGCTGGGGTGGGGGCAGGAAAAAAACATCAATAAGGGTACCCGATCTCAAATCAGGAAGAATGGGGACCAAAGGGAGGCCCAAACTTTACCTGTATGATGTCCACTTGTCCTGAATTGTATCTCACATCTTTAAAATAAAATAAATCCAATTCCTCCTGAGCCCAGGAGGTCAAGGTTGCAGAGTGCCAGAGTGAGACTCCAACTCATAAACAAATAAGTAAATAAATAAAAAAGTAAATGAACAGAAAATAATCTCCTACTCCTATTATAAAATGATTTTACTCATCTTTTCTATGTTCTGTTCCCCTTACTTCATTGTTTTTGTCACTTAATTTTATTTGGAATAGAGTATCTACTGTTATTACTATAATAACGACTATGATCAAAAATAGGGATGACTTGCTTTCTAAAATATTCTTCTCTGAAGGTGAGAGCTATCCTTTTTATGTGTTTGCATGTGGATGTGTGTGGATATCTGTGGGTGACTAGTAATTTACTAAAGGTAATGCTAATAACTCATGGCAAGAAAGCAAAGGTTATCCAAACACATGAAAAGAAGTCAGAAAAGAACACTACAGGTTTATACAAAATATGAAATAAACATGAGCAAATTTCATTTGTAAATACAAATATTTGTTAATTTTGTTTTATTAATATTATTTTTTCCAGTTGATTAATGCATTTTAGCACAATGATTTTTTATTTAAAACACTTTTCATATTTGTCAATATTGACATTTTAATTTATTGTTGTGAATTACATAATAAACTGCATAGTTTTTTATGCTAGAGTACTTAAAAAGTCCAATTCAGTTTACAGTTGGTTAGAACAAGTTAATAATTCCTCCGTTGTATGTTTTTTAGGCATATCAAATTCAAGGCAATTTGCAATCCAACACAGAATATAGACATTTGTGTTTAACCCACATCAGCAATGTTAATTTTTAATGATTCTTATAATTATGCTTTCTAAATATTAGAGAGAAAGATAAGGCATACAATAAATAAATCTAACAATAATTGTTCTCAGTAATATTCACAAGTAATTACTTTGATCTAAACAATTCAAGATACATTTCAAGGTCAACTGATATACCCTTTGTAATTTTTATTTAAACAAAACTAAAATTATACATGTTCTTAAGACTTTAGTACCTTTGAAAGCAATTGTGTTGTTAGGGCATATTTCATTTTTGGTTTAAGATGTGCAGGGCACTCACATCTTTCCTTTATGAGTTCTAGGTATATTGTCATATTTTTCCATTAAGTGCTGAAAAATCCATGCTTTTCTGAATATTTTCATGTTTAGGTTATTTCTACTTTTTATTATGAAAAATTCAGCCTGATAACCAAAATTATACAGCTCTTACATATACACAGGTGAATATTATATATTAAAACAAAAGAAGTACAGGTTTTTGTTAAAGTTGAGGTGTACTTTGGGGATTAAATTCAGTGATGTACTTGGGGATTAAATTCAGTGATGCATCATTGACATTATATCAACAGTGTAGAATGAATTAGTGGGATACAAGAATAGAACTAAAATTTATTTGACATAAGTATTTTGACAATTTTATTATGAAAATGTTAGTAGACAGATTTTTTTTTTTTTTAATTTGAACTTTTTGCACAGGAGCAATATTTTTCCAGCACAGAATTGTTTCTGTGGTCACTAAGCTGCCTGTTTTTACTACTGAACAGTTTGTGTTAATTTGCTGTTGATAAAAGCACAAGGCATGGTTTGACTCACTTTATCATGCAAAGGATGCTGCTGAAATTGATTCTGGTAACAAGTTATTATGCTTATCTTCCCCACTAATAGAAGCTGTCTGAGATAAGGACTACTGTCTTCAATTCTTGGACTTGAGGATTTGAAGATGATGATTCAAGTTCATTGAAGCACCAACTGAAGAGTTATGCAATGCTAAAAGAATACATATTTGACTGTTTCCAAAGCAGACCAAGGTTTTTACCGTCACTCAGGTTATTACCATATTTTTGCATACATTCTTATTTCCTTACATAGACACTTAATGAAAAGATAACCTTCATCGTGGATTTATGAATGTGACAATGGAGAAATGCAATTAATATTCAAAATAATACACTGATTTCTGAATAGTTGCCTTCATCTCTTCTGTTATTGCATCCAGACCAATTTTAGCATATTCTTTTAGAAGAATGACAATATAATTTTTATACAAGAACTATATTTACTCACAAAGCACAGTATGGCAAGAATTTCTGGAAAACAAACAATTTGGGTACACTTTAAAAGTCCCCTTTCCCTAATGGGGGACTTTTTGAGATTTCTACTGAAAATTCTACTAAAATTCTCATGGTGTTTAACAATAACTTAAAGACTTAGTTGTTAGTAAAATCTTGCCATTTAGTACTGATGTTCTTACCTTATGCCATAAAGACATTCTTTGGTTCAATAATCCTTTTGGATGTTTATTACATGCTGTTCATCATCTTTAAATAACTTGTAAATGTACTTGAGAGGAACTTCAAAATTAGTTGAAGAAGCATGATGTAACTGAGCCACTATTGTTTGCTTCCATTCTATATTTCTGTTGTATTTTACCATTCTTTAATTTCATTCTGAATATTTAAGTAAGGTGAACTGGGAGGAAAAGGATACTTAACGATTTCTAAATAATTTTTGACCCCTACCATGTTTTTCTCATCATTTTTGACACTTGCATCAATATTTTTTTCACTGATTTTTTTCTATTATTATTTCTTCTATCACATTCACCATTATTGTGCTATTTTACCCAGGTATTTTGTAGTAAGCAAGTAAAATTGAAGCAAAGACTTAACATGCAATCAGAATCAAATTGAATTGTGATGACTTTTTTATGTCTGGATGTCTGATAAAGAAAGCTAAAATAAGACAGTTAATGTTATCACTAATCCTTTGAGGCATAATAATATTCAGTTAAAGAAAATGTTCTAATAACAGGTTTCCTAAAAGAAACTTGCCTAAGGACCATAACTTAGATGAATCTAAAAATTATTATTTACTGAAAACAGTTGGCAAACTCTAGAAAATTACTTAAATAAGTTGTATATAAATTTTAAGCTTCCAAAATCTCAGAATTATTAAAAAAGATTATCAATCATTTTATAAAGTCTGTTTGAAATATATTTAATGAGAATAAAATGTTTTGGAAAATACATTTCTTATAAAACTTTTTCCTTCATATTGTTATGTTTTATATATGCATAATTTATATTGGAGATTTTTAAAATTATGCTCAGGTACAAAATCAACATTCTATAAGATGTGAAGAGATCATAAATAGAGTTTTCTTTGAAATATTTATATCTTACATGAAAATATGTAACTTAAAAGTGTTTTTAAGATTTATTTTGATGGTATCAATGCTAATATACCAAACAGTAAACAAAATTAGATTTATACTATACTATAATCACTGTTATCCTTCCTAATGTACAGAGTTAAAAATAAAATAGATTTTTGAACTTAAAGACATTTTTCTGTGGATATATATGCATAATGTACTGTTTCAACAATAGTTTAACCAACTTATTTTTCTATTTTCAAAATATTTAAAATTTCTGTATTAATTTATGTATAAAATTAAGAACTTTCACAATTAACATTATTATATGTAACCACATCCCACATCTATATGTATTTATGTATATAAAACAACAGATGATAGAAGTTGAATATATAAATAAGATATTTCAACATGTTATATCTATAATTTGAATATATGTTTTAAAATCACTATTCAGGTATTTAATATGAATCCAAATTAAATATCTTCATAATACTGAAATTACACTGATCAAGTGAAATTTACCCTATGCTACCACCTTATAAAAATTATCCACACATGAAATTACCATAAATAAGATTGACTTATAAATTTGTAATTTAGTATTGCAAAGAACAAGATTGATCTATATTGAGTGTTAGATTGTGTCTAAATTTCATAGGTGAAACTCCTTTCTAATGTACCACTAAATATTCAAGTGCAGAATGAAAACTCTTATTTTGCTTAATCCTAAAAACATCTGATGCTTGTCAGAAGCCCAACTTACTACCTTAGCTGTAATATATATACACATATATAAAGTATATAGTTTATTGAATGCATATTACCGATTATACTGATTACACACTGTCTTATGCCAGTTGGCCTGCTATAACAAGGTACTATAAACTGTAGCTTATAAGCAACAGAAATGTATTTCTCACAGTTCTATAGTCTGAGAAGTTCAAAATAAATGCAAATTTGGTGTAGGGTGAGTGCTTCTATTTTCTCTGTAACCTCACATTGCAGATTTTTCTGGGACCTCTTTTATAAATGCAGAGTTGCCTCGTATCATTATTATTTTACATTTTAAACTTACTCATTTAATTTTTTAATTTTATTTTATTATAGAGATGTGGTGTACAATTATGGACTAACTAAACAAGTGGGTTGCATGCAGGTGAAGTTTGGACCTCCAGCTGGCCCTCACTTCTGCTTTGGGACCAGGTACGCTTTGTGCTGTTATGTGCCCCCCTCACTCCCTCCACCTTTTCTTAACAGTGGCCAGCAAGTGTCAATCCCTCTCTTGTGCTAATATGATTAATGTTCAGGTCAAACTCATAAATGAGAACATTCAGCACTTGGTTATTTGTTTCTAGAATAGATCACTACGTATGATGGTCTCCAATCCCATTCAATTTGCTGCATGTCTATGATTTTGATCTTCTTTATGGCTGCATAATACTCCATCTGTATATGTACCACATTTTATTTAACCAATCCACTTTCAATGGACAATAAAGTAGATTTCATGTTCTTGCAATTGTGAATTGTGCTCCTATAAACATACGTGTGCAAGTGTCTTTTAGGTAGATCACTTTATGTTCCTCCAGGTATATTTCCAGAAAAGGCATTGCTGGATTGTATGGAAGGTCAATTTCTTAGTTATTTTAGGAATTTCCATACTGCTTTCCACAGAGGTTGAGCTAGTTTGCACTCCCACCAACAGAAAGGGCTCCATTTTCTCTACACCTATGCTAGCATCTACTGTTTTTTATTACTTAATGATGGCCAACCTTAGTGGAGTTGTGATATCTCATTGTAGTTTTGATTTGCATTTTGTTAATGATTAGTGAGGCTGAATACATTTTCATGTATCTGTTGGTTGCTTGTAAATCTTCTTTTGAAAATAGTCTATTCATGTGCTTTGCCCACTTTTTAACAGGGTTTTTTGTTGTTTTTCCTTTTAGTTTATTTGAGTTCCTTATAAATCGTGGACATTAGGTCTTTGCCAGATACAAAATTTGCATTTTTTTCCAGTCTGTGGCTTGTCTTTTTACTCTCTGTATAGTTTCTATTGCTGTGCAAAAGTATCATTCACTATGAACAGATGGGCAACAACAGATATAAAACCCAAAACCATGTAATTATATCATTAGATGCAAAAATAGGCAGTCAACAAAATCTAGCAATTCTTCTTGGTAAAAATCCTTGAGCATCTAGGCATAGGTGGAGCATACCTCAAAACAATAAGAGCCATCTATGATAAAACCACAGCCAATATTTTGTTCAGTGGTCAGAATTTGGAAGCATTCCCCTTAAGAAAGGAAACAAGACAAGGATGCCCACTCTCACCCCTCCTGTTCAGTATAGTGCTGAAAGTTCTAGTCAGAGCAATCAGACAAAAGAAGGCAATCAGAAGTATCCAAATTAAAAAAAAAGGAAGTTAAGTGATCTCTTTTGTGAATGTTATGATTCTATATCTTGAAAACTTAGGGGAAAGGAGCAAGATGGTGAGTATACAAAAGAACTAATCTGCTTCCATCTTTGTGTGCAAATGGGTGAGTGAATGTAAAAATGAAGGGAGATACAGGATCAAGCACCCAGCACTCCCCTGAAGAAATGGCTGCAATTTGCCGCTGCTCTGAAGCACCCGCTGCATGCAGAAGGATCCACCAACCCCAGGGCATCTCTCAAGAAAAGACAGAAGAAATCAATTGCATCTCAACACCTGAAACCTGGCCCACACCACCACCTGCAACAACAGGCCAGGCACTGGGACCAGGGACTGTGGAGAAAGGACAGGGAAGGAGTCTGAAGCTGAGCCCCACTGGAGGAGAAAACACAGACCCCCATGATTTTCTCAGTCATGCGACTGAGCAGAGAGACCTGCTTTATCTTGCCCAATTTTGAGCTGACTGCATCCTGAGCAGACTGCATCCTGAGACTGAGGGATAATCTTCGCATTCCTCTGAAATTA
This sequence comes from Cephalopachus bancanus, assembly GCA_027257055.1. Lineage (NCBI taxonomy): Eukaryota > Metazoa > Chordata > Mammalia > Primates > Tarsiidae > Cephalopachus > Cephalopachus bancanus. The sequence goes on from JAPVLO010000131.1 coordinate 7,880,678, forward strand.
ACCATAGTTTGCACAGACATGATACGCCAAGTGCGTGATACTGGAAAGACAGACGTCCCACCCTTACACTGAATCAAACACTGATACATGCAATCACAGTGGGCGACCTGGCAGCAGACAAGTTGGGAGCTTTTCCCCAGGAAGATCTGCTGGAGTGAACTAAAGCTGGCAGCATGGGTAGTGGAAGAAATGCAGGGAGAGAGCCTGAGGCAGACTTCCAAGGAAGGAGAGGGGAGAGCCCACCTCAAGCCTGAATTGGGCTCCAGAGCCTTGCTACCAGATCCACAAATTCTAGGTTGGTAACTGCTGGGGAGGGAGTTGTTGACCCCAATACTGGCAGAAACAGCAGCCAGCAGAGAAACTGAGCAGACTTTCTAACTCATGGGCAGAGAAGTGCTCTAGGACAGCCTCTGTGGAACAGCAGAATTGCATCTTGAGACCAGGTGCTGATCTCTGTGTTATGCTAGGACTGCTCTTTGTGACCTCAGAGAACATTGCTCCCAGTACACAAGCCCTGGCACATTATGGCAGATGTGAAATCCCAGAATTATCCAGCCTTGACCCTGAGCCAGCTACTGGGCAATAGATGCAGACAGTAGAACTGACAGAGAAGGAGGTTGGTGATGGTATTGATGTGTTTGTTTGATTATCTTGTTTGGTTGCTTTGTTTGTTGATTTTCTCTTTTATTTCCTTCTTCTATCTCTCTTTCATTGTTCTTTATCTTTTTTTTTTGTCTTCCTGTTTTCTCTTGCTATTTTTCTTTCTTCTTTTCCTTCTCCTCTTTTCCCTTTTCTCTCCTTCTCTCCTCTCTTTTCCCTCTCATATCCTGTCTTGGACTCATGGGCTATGCAAGCATAACCACTGTAAGGTGATATTGTGCAGAGACAGAAAATAAGTCTCAGCTGAATCCATTGAACAGATAGCAAACATTATGACATGCAAATAGGTTCTGAATACTCACAGTCCCCCCATCCCCTAGTAAGTGCTCAAAATTGTAAAGAGACAGCACAGCACTGCACTCCCAGTCCTGTTTTTTTTTTGTTTTGTTTTTTATTAAACAAACCTGAAGCCCTGGCTCAAGGAAAGACAAAAGGTAGAGCAAATATCAGAAGTCACTGCTTCTCCATTTTCCACTAGCAACAGAATCTAAGAGAAAGATAAAAAAATTGCTACAAATGAAGAAGAACCTATGAAGAAAATGCTGGTAACTATAGTGGTCCCAGCAAATAGTAAGTGCTACAAAAAATAGTACTGGGTTATAAACAATGGCTATCTGAGAACGACAGTACCCAGAAGGTACTTACAGAGATCAGAGAATTACTGTATAAAATGAATAAAAATCAAGAAATGAAAGGACTAAAACTAAATGAAATTGCCACAGAGCTAGAAAAACTCAAGAAAGCATACTTAGGAATAATAGAAATAAAGAACATTATCAAGAAATAAGTAACAAACTGACAAGCATAAGAAGCAGAATTGACCAAGCAGAAGAATGAATCTTTAAGCTGGAAGACCAATATATGGAATTAATCCATTCTATTAAAAATATAGGGGGGAAAAAACTTAAGAAAAAAGAAGAAACTCTCCAAGAGAGGCGCGATTTTATCAAGAAACAAAAACTATGTCTGATTGAAATGCCTGAAATAGAAAGAGAAACAGAACACATACTGGAGCAAACATTCCATGAGATCATACAAGAAAACTTTCCTCATCTGTCAGGAGAGATGACTATTCAAGCATAAGCAATTTAGAGAACCCCTGCAAGACATCTTATGAGAAGACCAACCTCTAGGCACATAGTAATTGATGAACAATTTCAACCAAGAATTTTCTACCAAACCAAGCTAAGCTTCTTCAGTAATGGAACTGAAATCCTTCCCAGACCCTCAATCCCTAAGAGAATATGTTGTTTTGAGACCAACTCTACAGATGATGCTTAAAAAGGTGCTGTGCACAGAAGAAAAAAAAAAATAAGACCACATACTTCACACCATCACAAAAACAGAAGCAGAACATACAAACAAAAAAACACACAAATATGAATAAACAAGCTAAACAAAAACAGACTAGCCTTATAAGAGCATTATGATAGGGACAAAATCTCACATTTCAATAACCATCCTGAACTTGAAGGACTAAATGCACCACTAAAAAGACGTTGAGTGAAAAACTGGATTTAAAAAACATTACCTAGTAACTTGCTGTCTCCAGGAAACTCATCTCACCACATGGGACACTTACAGACTCAAAATTAGAGTATGGAAAACAAATTTTCAGGCAAACAGATAACAAAAAAAGAAAGGAGTAGCAATCTTAATATCAGACAAAACAACATTTAAGCTATCAAAAACTTTAAACGATACAAAGGGATACTACATAATGATAGAAGGTTCGATCCATCAACAAGAAATATTCATCCTAAACATATATGTAAACAACACAGGAGCACCAGTTTTATAAAATGGATACTAAATAAACTAAACTAAAAAAAGATTTTGAGTCTAACACTATCATAGTTGTGGACTACGATAACAACCATAGTTAGATAATATTGACAAAAAACCAACAAAGAGATCTGGAACTTCAACTCAAAGCTTTATCAAATGTACCTAGTAGATGCAACGCTCCACCTAACAACTGCATAATAACATTCTACTCATTACCATTTGGAACCCACTCCAACATTGACCACATCTTAGGCCACAAATCAAGCATAAACAGATTTCACAAGATTGAAATACTGTCATGTACCTTCTCAGACCACAGTGGAATAAAAATAAATATCACCAACAACAAAAGTCCCCCCAAACCCTGAAAGACAATGACACTAAACAGCATAATGCTGAACAACTCATGGGTCAACACAGAAATCAGAACATTCCTGGAAATATATGAAAATGAAGATTCATCTTACCAAACCTCCAGAATGACACAAAAACAGTGCTAGAGGAGAATTTATATCTCTACAAAGATACATCAAAATAAATAGAAAGAAAACAAGTTAGCAGCCTAAGAAATCACCTAAGAGAACTGAAAGGTAAGACCACTAAAACCCTAACTTCAGCTAAAGAAGACCAATCACCAAAGTAAAACTCAAATACAGGACATAGAAGACAAAAATATCATAGGAAAAAAAAAATGAACCCAAAAGCTCTCTCTTTGAATGAATAAAAAGATTGATGGGCCCCATAGACAGAATGACCAAGAAAAAGAGATAAAAAGCCCAAATGAACACAATAAAAAACACAAAAGATCAAGTCACAACTGACCCTGAAAAAATACAAATGATTATCAGAAATTACTATGCACACCTGTATGGAAACAAATTCTATAACCTAAATAAAATGAAGGATTTTCTTACATCATAAAAACTGCCAAGATTGAAATAAGAAGACATTTAGATGCTAAATAGACCAAAATCAACGAAGGAAATTAACTCTGCCATAAGAAAACTACCTACAGAAATGAGCCCTGGATCAGATGGATTTCCAGCAAAATTCTACAAAACACACGGGGAAGAGCTAAGACCAATCCTATTGAAAACATTCCAGGTAATTAAGAAAGATGAAAATCACTCCAAATCATTTTATGGCTCTAACATCACACTGATCCCAAACCAGATAAAAATCCAACAAAGAAAACTACACGTCAATATTTCTGATAAATATTGATGCAAAAATTCTAAAAAAGATTCTAGCAAATCAGATTCAACAACATATTTCAAAAATCATCCACCATGACTAAATAGGCTTCATTCCTGGGATTCAGGGCTGGTTCAACATTTGCAAGATGATTAATGCAATTAAATACATTAACAGATGTAAAACCAACAACCACATGATTATATCATTAGATGCAGAAAAAGCTTTCAATAAAATCCAGCATCCCTTCTTGATAAAAACCCTTGAACACCTAGGCATAGAGGGAACATACTTCAAAATAGTAAGAGCCATCTATAATAAACCCACAGTCAACATATTGCTAAATGAACAGAAATTGGAAGCATTTCCCCCTGAATACCTAAACAAAACAAAGCTATCCATTCTCACCCCTCCTATTCAACATAGTTTTGGAAGTCCTAGCTAGAACAATCAGACAAGACAAGGTGATTAGAGTATCCAAATAGGAAAAGAATAAGTCAAGTTATCCCTCTTTGTTGACAATAAGATCTTATACATTGACAATCCAAGAGAATCTGTCAAAAACTTTCTTGCACTGATAAAGGAATTTGACAAAGTTTTCAGGGTACAAAATCAACATGCAAAAGACATTTACATTCTTATACACCAACAACAAACAGGCAGAGAACCAAATAAAATGCTCAATCCCATTCACAATAGCCACAAAGAGGATGGAAAACTTCCACATCTTCCTAACCAGAAAGGTGAAAGACCTTCACAGCAAAAAACTAGAAAATACTTCTCAAAGAAGATGACACAAACAAATTGAAATATATTCCATGTCCATGGACGGAAGTAATCAACATTGTTAAGCTGTCCATCCTACCAAAGGCAATCTATATATTCAATGCTGTACCTATTTAATTACCAACATCATTTTTCTCAGACCTGAAAACAACAATACATAAACTCATATGGAAACATTAATGATCATGAAGAGCCAAACAATCTTTAGCAAAATAAACCAGACTTTAAACTGTATTGTAAGGCTACATTAATCAAAACAACTTGATATTAGTACAAGAACAGGAATATACACTAATGGAACAGGATAGAGATTCCAGAAGCAAAACCTCAGTTTCTCAATCAACTTGTCTTTGACAAAGCCTCCACCAACAACTACTGGGGAGAGAAGAACCTATTCAGTAAGTGGTCCTGGAAAAACTGGAACATGTACTCATTTCTTTATTTCTATGATAAATTACTGTTTTTCATTGGGCAGATAGTGCTGCAATAAATGTGTGTACAGGTATCTTTCTTGTGGAGTGATTTAAATTCCTCCAGGTATATTCCCAGAATAGGGATTGCTGAGTAGTATGGCAAGTCAATTTCTAGTTCTTTTAGGAATCACCACACTGTTTTCGATAAATGTTGAACTAGTTTGCATTCCCATCAGCATTGTAGAAGCATTTCTTTTTCTCCACATCCTCGCCAGCATCTTTTGTTGTTTGTTTTATTAATGATGGTCATTCTTACTGGAGTTAGGTGGCATCTCAGTGTGGTTTTGATTTGCATTTCTATGATGATTAGTGAGAATGAGCATTTTTTCATGAGTCTTGTGACCGCTCATATTTCTTTTTTTGAGAAGTACCTATTCATGTCTTTTGTTCATCTTTAAATGGGGCTGTTCATTTTTTTTTTTCCAGCACATTTGAATTCCTCATAGATCCTGGATGTTAGGTCTTTGTCAGATATGCAGTTGGCAAATATTTTTTCCCCATTCTATGGGCTGTCTGCTCTCCTTCTTGATGGTTTCTTTTGCTTTGCAAAAACTTTTCAGTTTGATGAGTTCCCACTTGTCATTCTTATCTCTTATGGCATGGGCTTTTGGGGTTATGACCAGGAATTGTTTGCCTGCTCTGATTTCTGTAAGGGTGTCTTCTGCATTTTTTAAGATTCTTAATGTGTGAGGTTTTATGTTTAGGTCTATGATCCATTTAGAGTTGATTTTTATTTATGGTGATAGGCAGGGGTCCTGTTTCGTTCTTCTGCACTGGTCACCCAGTGCATGTGTGATACATATACACAATGGAATATTACAAAGCCATAAAGAAGAAAAAACTTATGGACTTTTTCGCAACTTGGATGGATTTAGAGCCTATATAATCAGTGATTTACCACAGAAACAAAGAAATGAATACCACATGTTCTTACTCAAGCGGACCCTGAACATTTTCCATAATACTATGAGAAAAGGAGTAGTAGTAGCCAGAAACTGCCAAAGAAAGGGTAGGGCACATAACATCAATAAGCGTACTTGATCTTAAACCAGGTGAAGTGGTGACCAAAGGAAGGCCCAAACTTTCCCTGTATGATGACCACTTGTATACTTAATTCTGAATTGTACCCCACATCTTTAAAATAAATATTAAAAAAAGGAAACCCTAGAGAGTCTGTCAAAGGCCTCCTCACACTGATAATCAATTTTGGTAAGTCTTGGAGTACACAATCAATGTGCAAAAGACAGTTACATTCCTGTACACCAGCAACAAGCAGACAGAGAACCAAATAAAAAGTGCAATCTCATGTACAATAACCACACAATAAATGAAATACCTTGGCATTCACTTAACCAGAGAAGTGAAAGATCTTTACAATGAGAACTACAAAATGCTGCTCAAGGAAATCAAGGATGACTCAGACAAATGGAAAACTTTCCATGCTCCTGGATCATAAGAATCAATATTCTCAAGAAGTCTAACCCTAAACTACCCAAGGCAATCTAGAGATTCAAAGAAATATCCATCAAATTACCAACATCATTTTTGTGACCTAGAAATGACAGTACAGATATTGATACAGAAACCAAAAGAGCACGAGAACCAAAATAATCCTCAGAGAAAGGAACAAAGTAGAAGGTATCACACTTCCAGATTTTAAACGTTACTACATGGCTACCATAATCAAAACAGCCTGATATTTGTACAAGAGTAGGCATATAGACCAATGGAACAGAAAAGAAATTCCAGAAGCAAAAACTCGATCTCTTACCCAACTTATCTTTGAGAAAGCCACCAAAAACAAGCAATGGGGAAAGGAAATCATATTTAGCATATGATGCCAGAAAAATTGGTTGACCACATGCATAAGAATGAAACAGGACCCCTACCTATCACTATACACAAAAATCAACTCAAATGGATCAAAAACTTAAAAATAAAATCTCAATCTATAAGAATCCTAAAAGAAAATATAGGAAACTCTCTTAAGCACATAGGAGTAGGCAACAAATAATTGACCAAATCTCCAAAATTAGATACCATAAAAGCTAATATAGACAAGTGGGGCTTCATCAAGCTTAAAAGCTTTTATATATGCCATCATTGAGGGCCCTACTATAATTATTTAATCACCTCCTAAAGAACACATCTTTTAACACCATCACCTTGAAAGTATTTTAACATATAAATTCAAGAATAGATAAAACATTCAGATAATAGCAGACAGAAATTACTTATACTTTGTTGTATCCATCATTTCATGACTGCTTTAAAAACTTAGCAGTATTATGTTAATTTTAGATATGAGAAAAAAATGGGTCTTTGATGGGATTAACTAATCTATGATCGCCAGGCTAAAAGTTACCAAGCCAGTACTGTCACACAAATCAAAGTTTGTTTGACAATATTCTTGTTGTTATCTATGAAAATGCAATGCTTATGTTATAATTATACAATAAATAAATACATGATACGTTGAGTATATGTAGGAGATAAATACAGAAGAGTGATAATCTCTGCATTAGTAATCTACATATGGTCACTGTTTCTGACAAGGCTGAAAAAACTGATGGATCAAATAACATATAGCATCACTTTTTCATGAATAGCCAAAATTGCATTCTACTTAAGTAAAAACCACATCCAGCATGAGAGACATGACTTGGTCTCTTGTTTATGAATCCTCAGTTACTGGCAAATAGTCTTAGTGTGTACCACTGACAGAAGATTTGAGAGGAGACATATTTTACTCTATACAAAGCACAAAAACAGAAAACTTATGACAATCTAAAAAACAGATTACAAGTCTAGTGAAATGGTAATTTATCAAGTAGAGATATATTTGCAAATCAGCATGCCATAAACTTTGTGTCTGGAAACAGCTCTTGCTGATAAACCTGCTTTGACTTCTAACTTCCTACTAAAAGCCTTGCTTTCACTCCAGGGGCTGGTATATTCAGAAGAATTTTACAGGGGTAGTCTCTGGAGCAAAGCTACTTTATAGGAAACATAAAATCACTTGAGGTCAATACTAAAGTATTCATATCCTTTTATGATCTTACACCTTTCCTTGGCTTTATAATTTGCTTGGATTTCTATCATTGGTGTCCTTACTACCCATAGCTTGTGCTTGCTACATCTTTTTTTTTTCCAATATAGAAAAATCTAAAGGCAAGTGTACATATTTGAAAGTTTGGATGACTTCAAACTTAATCAACATTCTTGATATTTCCAGATCCAGCTTTAATTTCTTAGGCAATTGTAACATATGGATGTTGGTCCTAATACTGTGACCAAGATTACATTTGCTACCCTACTAACTGGATCTTTTTATTGGTTTGAACCTAAATCGCTGTAGGTAATTGGTCCAGTGTGCAAATCCATCATTACCAATTTCCTGCTTGGCTGTTTCACAGGAATATGAAACAAGATTTCAAATCCATTTAATATTTGTATACACATAAGACTCTAATCCAGTTTAGTTTCTATTGTTATCTCCTCTTGTGCGGTTATTTATCAAGATACTAGGGTTGCATCTGATCAAATTCACTTTATATAAAGAAGTATCTATTAAGTCTTTTGTTTATTCACACAAGCTAGGAGTTGAAAATGGAATACTCTGGATAAAGAATGTGCCCTTATTGTTCATACTTAAAAGCTGGTCAATTAAACAAACAAGCTGCCTAAATTGAGTCATTTTTTTCCTGGCAGTGTTGTAGCTATATAGGGTCCTGTAATCAAAAGCAAATCTGACTAAGCACATGAAAATCTGATTATTAATTAATCTCCTAACCTGACTCAATAGGATGGTTCATACAGGATGGTCTGTATGACTATAGATATTGCGAGAAGAAATTGTGTGCTATTGTTTGTAATGCAGATCATGCATATAACTCAGGCTATATGGGAGACCACTGCCTCATAATAATGTTTTCATGAAGTTTCGTGTTTCTGTGGGGAGAGTTTACTAGTGAGCCAACTTTGAGATGTAGGCTCTAGAGAACTTTTTGGACGTAGCCTTCTGGTAGTTAGCCATTTGGAATTTAAGCTTTCGGTAGAATTAATCATATTTATAATAAAAAAGCAGGATATTCCAGGTCTTTAGTGACCAGCAGCCCTCTCAATTACCTGTCAGTGCCAATTGTCCCTTTACTTCTGATATTTGATTCCTGTTACTACCTCTTTCAATGAATCATCTGTTAAACCACTAGACCTTATAAAATATTAATGGACACAATTTTCAATTTTGAAATGCTAAGAAAGTAAGTGGAAAGTAACATAGTTAAAGAAGATTTAACACTATGCTTATATGAATGCATATTCCTTTAGACTCACACTAGTCTACTAGGTTTCAAAAGTATAAGGATCTGATTTTCTTTGCATTACCATTTAAGATTGAAGGTTTACGAAGACAAAGGTAGGCAACTTCATCTACAACAAGAACATTGATCGGTGTTTGCAATCTAATGTACTTATTTTTATCACACCTCTAACAACATTGCTTATAATTCAATTCCAAGAAATCAAGTATGGTCGTAGTTTCTTTTATTATCTCCTTCTTTATATATGTTGCAATATGTCAAGTTATCTCAAATTCAAATAAAAATGTAATACATAACCTAAAAATGTCTAGATTTTTATGATTTCCATGTGAGTTTGTATTTTATTTCTAGTAGTTTTTACTTGCATGTTGTCTTCCTTATATATTAAATAAAAACAATCCCTTGCACTCTACATTCAGGAGAAAGATGTTTTGTGAATTCAAGCACTATTAGGCTATTATCTCCATATTTAGTCTATCCCAATATCTGGCTCTTGAAATTCATACATTTAATTATAGAATTAGAGACTCTTATTCCCATTTGACCTAAATTTAGTCATTTTTTTCAGGCACCTCTTGTTACAGAAATTGTTCACAATTGATTTCAACTTAATCACTAGGAGCAGTATATGGAGATTCCCATCCCTTAGAATGGAATATTTATAATAGCATACACATTTTAAAAAATGGTAGCTAAAATCATCTTTTTAATGATATTTTTACTGAAGCATCCTGAGCTTCAAAACAAGCTGGTTGAAGTTCTGTCTTAGAATCACAGATTCCCCTACACACACACACACACACACACACACACACACACACACACACACACACACACACAGAGCTGTGATTCTAAGATACAACTTCAACTAGCTTGTTTTGGATGCACATATACACAATGGAATACTAACCATCCATAAAGAAGGATAAATTATGTACTTGGCAGGAACTTGGATGGATTTAGAGTCTATAATACTCAGTGATCTATCACAGAAACAAAGAACTGAGTACCACATGTTCTCAGTCATAAGTAGACCCTGAACACTTGTCATTATACTATAAGAAAGGGACTTACTGTAGTGGGAAACTGCCAGGGATGGAGGAGTCATTTAATATCAGTAAGGGTACATGATTTCAAACCAGGAGAATTAGGGACCAAAGGGAGATCCAAATTTTACCCATAGAATGATCACTTATCTACCTAGTCCTGAATTGTACCCTACATCCTTAAAATAAATAAATTTTAGAAAGAATCACAACTTTTCCAATGTATCAAAAAGCTTGCGTCTAAAAGACTTCAAGCAAACCAAAAAGAATGCAAAACCCACTATTACCCTGCCATAAAATGAATTCAATCCTCTTCTTCACCAATTTCTGATTGACTTCAACATTCTACGTAGTCACCATTATATAAGCCACTGCTTCCTTCTACCTAGAAAATGAAGTTGAAATATTTATTGCATATCGCTACTTAAATGTGTACCATCTGAAAATCTACAACCATGTAATACGTTTCTACTTCCTAATGATGGGTCAAATGACAGATTTTCCTACAGAAGTCTTAGCCTTCATTAGCTTTATTTCTTTTTCTTTTCTTTTTTTTTTTTGAGTTGGAGTCTCACTCTGTTGCCCAGACTGGAGTGCAGTGGCCGCTCCCGGCCATTGCAGCCTGGACCTGCTGGGCTCCGGTGATCCTTCCGCCTCAGCCTTCCAAGTAGCCGGAATTACAGGCATGCGCTACCACGCCCGGCTGATTTTTTGATTTATTGTAGAGATGAGGTCTCGCTGCCCAGGCAGGTCTCGAACCCGCGGGCTCAGGCAATCCACTCACCTCAGCCTCCCAAAGGCGTGGGATTACAGGCTGAGCCACCGAGCCTGGCTTCATTAGCCTTACTTCTACCATAATATGATGCATGTGTAACCTATAATTAATAGTTATAAAATAAGCATGGAGATGATAAGTTCTCATTAAGTCTTACAGCAAAAGAGCAAGAGGATATTGTGCTCAATGACATGCTAAGGCATAACCAAGCCATACACAAACACTTTAATAAAAGAAGTGTGATTCTGAGGATTGCTTCACTTTCCGCAAAATGCAGCTTTTACTCTAGTACCTCTCCTCGGAAATAATTGGCATTCTATCTACTTACTGATGCCTGCTTCACCTCATTCCTGAGAGTAGCATTTTTTTTTAACTTTTTTCTCTCTTCTTGCCCTTTGCAAATTTAATACCCTAATGACAATGTTTCTGTTTGACTTTCTTGGCATTTCCCTTCAAATGAATATAACATGCTTCTTTGAACTTTTTGCTTCACACAATATTATCACATAACTTATGAATTCTATTCTCAAGTATAGTTTTTATTCTAAAAACTAAAATATCCCAGATATCAATTCTTTTGGGTCAAAATTCTACTGGCACATGCTTCTTTTTTTCTTTCAATAATACATGATCTTTATCTTGCTTTGCTTTGCTTTTTTTACAAATTTCAAAATTGCTAGAGAAAGACCAACTTTATTTCTCAGCTGTTAAATATTTAGTAATACACATTTGTGGTGGTGTGCACCTTTAGTCATAGCTACTCAGGAAACTGATGCAGGAAGATTGTTCAAAAGTTGCAGTGGGCTATAATCATAACACTGTACTTCAAATTGGGCAAACAATGGAAGACTGTCTCAGCGCGCGTACACACACACACACACACACACACACACACACACACACACACACTTATCTTCTTAGTACAGCAGAATACCACTATAATCACATGCATTTTTTTCAGGCAGTTTCAATGGTCTGGATATGTTTGAGTTTATCCCCAACAAAATCATTTTGAAATTTGATCCCCAATGTGGCAATGTTGGAAGGTGAGGCCAATAGGGGGGTATTGGAATCTGCCTTGCAGATCCCTTTCGGATTGCTTAGTGCCCTCTTCACAGTAATGAACAAGCAATTCTTACTCTGTTGAGAATGAATTAGGTCTCCACTAATTCCCATGAGTGGGTTGTTATAAAGCTAGGATGTCCCTTGGACTTTGTCTCTTTGTATATGTCTGCATTCCCTTTGACCTTCTTATACCCCATGGTCCTTACCAGAAGCTGAGAATATGCTCATGCATGCTTCTACTTTCATGTCCCATCCTGGAGAACCATGAGCCACATAAACTTATTTTCTTTATAAATGACTCAGTCTCAGGTATTTTGTTAAAGCAACTCACATGAACAAAAATAACAATTGTTGACAAAAGCCTGGACTCAAATAATAATACAAGTTTAAATTAGTTTGACCAGATAGTTTCTGAAATCTGTAATAGAAAATCTTGTAATTTAATTTCTGTAGAGTAAATCTATGAGCCTTAGTGTTAAAAAAAATCCTAATATGCAATAATCGACCATTCATTTATTCTGGCAGAGTAAATTAAATCGAAGATAGGTAATAACAGATAATTTTCAAATAAGTATTAATTTGCATGCTTTTTAAACCTAAAATATTAAAATTTTCAAAAATATTCTATTTGTACTAATTTAATTTTTATCACAATAAATATCTTTAACAACATTGCTCATTTAAAAAAATACTAGCTATCATTTTGTTGCTAAAATTCTTTTTTGTTAATTTGTGGAATTATTATTTTTATGACTCATTTATGTGATGGGTTTTGAGTTGTAAACATGCTATTGAAAAGCATTATTTGACAATCAATTTTATTTGTGTAAGCATATATTTGTCTCCTTTTCACTTTAATTTATAGCCTCTCTGGAATCTTCCCTGCTGTTATATATACGTGTGGTTGCTATAATAACAAAATATATGGATTTTTCTGTTTTGCATCTCTAATTAAGATCCTGAAAAGTAACAGTTTGAGGTATTTTCAGATGACATATATATCTAAACTTCTGTTTTGATACTTTATGCAGCATTAAATTGTTTATTATATGAATGTATCGTTTTCTGTGCTTGAAATACAAAAATGCCTGGTGTTAATGGACATACCATTGAAAGAGCATTTGTGAAGGCCCGATTATAAATTAGCACAAGGATATTTTTCAAAATCCATTGGGTTTTTATTAGAAAAGAATACAATTTTTATTTAATTAAATCAGGTTTAATACTTATTCTTTTTTAAAATATAGAAATTAGTGTATATATATATATATATATATATATATATACATACACACACACACACACACACATGCATGCACATATAGTAAAGACACAACAGGAAAGAAACCTGTCAATGTCGTCATATTGTTGCTGACAAGGAGAAATAACTACAAATACAGGAAACTCATTAGTTTAATTTGGTCAGTCATCTGTCTTAATGGAATACATTTAACCCTATTTTACAGATACCCAGATGCTGTTGAGTGAATCAGTACTTAACTTTATTAGGCATCTATTCTATTTTTCTTGATTTATTTATGTTTAAATAATTTAGTGGTTATCTTACATTGAAACATAATTTTTCTTATATTATGTATTCAATGTATCAATCTATTTTGATGCTAGAGAAATTTATAATTTAAATAAGTCATCACAGAACAACTAATTATGCTGCAATGAGTGATTAAATCTGACCAATGAATAATACAAATCAGTTTTTATAAAAAAACTGAATTAAGTGTGAAGCAAGTTGACTAATTTATTCATTCATTTAACCACTTTTATTCACTTAATATAAATATTGTCAGTAAACTATATGATTTTATCTTATTCATAATGTTTTAAGACTATGTAATTAACATGTTTTTTATCAGAACATTTTAATGTCAAGAGACAAAATTTAAAAATTTAGCTAACACTCAATAAGTTAAGCAAATATGTATTTATAAACACAAAGATATAACCCTCATTATTTTTCTTTCTTCATTAATTTATTATTATGTAATTATAGTTTCTTCTCCTAGGATACTGATAAAACATGAGACAAGATTATTTATGTGAAAAGCAACCACTAAACAGCTTATCTTTCTGTTATGACTACTTATCATAGTCCTTGCTTATATTAGCTTCGCCACTTTATCACTGAAGAGATCATAGTTCAAATATTAAATAGAAATTTGCCTCTAAGTTCTGCAAATACAAATGTGACTACTATAGTAATAACCCCTTGCAGTATATCTGTCCAGAAGGCTTTATTTTTTTTCTTTTTATTTGATAATGTGTAAACTAGAATGCTAGAGTGAAAATTATTGATTGGCAAAGAAATACCAAATAAAAACAAGTCAAAGTAAAATGCTGGAAGGCAGAGAAGTCCTATACAACTCATTTATCAAGCTGACGTCTAACTATCAGTAGCAGTGTATTACAAAAAGAAAAAAGACAAAAATACCATATCTATTCAGGCACGACATTGGTGTAATATGAAATGCAACTATTTGCTTTCAATCAAAGTTGACAATTATTTTTGTTCATTTTTATCCTCAAGTTATGGGAGTTTGATTTTTAAAGTTTGTTGAAAGGAAATTTCAGGTTACAAAGGAAAAATTGATGCAGACTGAGATACCCTTGAAATAAAATGAGAACATTTTTTAGAATTTTGAAAAACATTACTTCCATACATAGGAAACTAAAATTAAAATTAAAATAGAAACATATATTATTAATGATGCCAAGCTCTTCTTGAAGTAGATAAAAACATAACCTCTAGTCTCCATACATTTGACCATTACAAACAGCTTCTTGAGTTTTTTTATAAGTGGGTATATGTCATTTTATTTATTCAAAATATCTTCAGTATATGATGTTTGTATACTGCATATATTGCAAGTAGTATTCTACAAACACACACACACATGAACATATATATCACTTTTGCTTTTAGTTTTTTGTATTTTAGGGATATATAGAAGTATTACAATTTTATTTAGTTCATAACTTCATAACATAATTCTTGATATTTTGACGAAGAGCAATCAACTTAAATGCTTAAGTACCTCCAATGGAGGGCTGGCAGACGTTTTAAAGTAGAGTAAAACATTCAGCTGTATCAAACTTTCTCTATGAGTCCAATGTTTATTTTTTCTTTATTTCTCTGGAAATAAACTTTCTAAAATAGGTCCCCAAATTTTATTACTTTAAAGTGTGTAAAAGTTAAAAGAATATATTTGTCCCTGTTGCACTGTTTATGCTCCTGAAAGTGAATGTTATGACTTGTTAATATTTTCAAGAGAAGACAGTGGGTGCAGTGACTCATGCTTGTAATATCAGCATTTTAGGAGTAAGAGATGGGAGGATGGCTTGAGCCCAGGAGTTTGAGATCATCCTGGGCAACATGACAAGACCCCATCTCCACAGAAATTTTAAAAATTAGCCAGGTAAGGTGGTATGTGCATGTGGTCCTAGCCGCTTGAGAGGCTGAGGTGAGAGTTTCTCTTGGGCCTAGGAGTTTGAGGCTGCTGTGAGCTATGGTTGCACCACTGCAGTGCAGCCTGGGTGACAGAAAAAGACTGTATCCCAAAAAATAATTTTTAAAAAGTAATAAAGAAGAGATTAAAAACCTGAAAAATAAAAGTGAATGATACCATTAGAATATCTTATATTTATATTATTTGTCAGTGACTATGTGTATGTCTTTGGGTGTCTGATTTAGTCAGATTCTGTGGTACTATAGCCAATAATATGACGCAATGTCTCAAAATTTTTCTCATCAAATAGTTATTAAACTACGTTAATGGACTTTTGCTTCTTTATAGCAAGATCCAGACTTAAATGTGCTAGTTTGAGACCTAATCAATACTGTGCTAACTGCTCCGTTAATCCTCTCTCACAGCTTTTCTCTCACATATTTCTAGAAAACTGTTCACTGTTGTTACCTCACAACAGACAATTGATTTTTCTAAAGGTAATAACTTTAGGAGCTTATCGCTGATTTTTTCCTTTACTTCAACTTCAGGATCCAATCAAGTTTTGACACATAGCACTGATTTCTGATTATCTAAAATAGATCATTACACACTCCAACTTAATGAACAAAGAAACACACATGAACCAAAAAAGAAAAAGAAAAAAGAAAAGAAAAAGAAAGGGAAAAAAAGAAGAAAAATGTGTTGGCCATCACAGATTCCATATAAAAATTTTTAACAGAATTTGCAGCATTTGCCTCTACGAATTGAAACAGTTCAAAGATTTCTGAACACAGATGTCTTCTGGATAAAGTTAAATAATTTTCTTGTATGTTTAACAACATGAAACATAATAAAAATACATGCAGACACCAATATAATAAAAACTATAGTTAGAGACAAAAGTTATATAAACTGAAGCTTATGGATCCTGACATGTGCACTTCAGACATTAAAAATTTTAGCTGATTTGTAAGATTCTAAATTTTGCCTTTAGTTGTGACCTGAAATTCATATGTTCAAAATGACACCTTATTTTTAATACTTTTTGTATAGGCAGGAAGGGCGTGCTATATGTTGGCTTATGTTATTCCTGTCTAATTTCTAATGAAGTTTAACAGATTTACATTTTGAGAATTATCAGCTCTGTTGTACTTAACTATTTTATTTTATTTTAATACTAATACATGTTAATTACCTGTTATACATTGCATAATAGTAATGACAATTATGACATTTGGATATAAATGTTTTCAGTTGTGTGACATTTTAAAAACAACTCTCACTATTTTTGATTCTAGCATTTTATTAAGGTTAATAGGCAACTATTCCTTTATTAAGGATCCAGTCATTAGCCATTTTCAGGAGTGCTCATATGAAGAGATGCTAAGAGCGAGCTTTGTAGTTTTCATAATCTTGGCTAGGAATTCACAGGTGCAAGGAAACTCAATGTATTTTCCAACACAGACATGGATCTTTCTAGCAAAATAAAATAAAATTGAAAGAATAGCCATCTAATACAATGAGATCTTTAAAAAAATGACAGACCACACCATAATAACGTCTTTCCAGTCCACACCAAAATACTATCACCTCTTCTTTATCACATTTGTGAGTATAGACGCATAAGTGAATTTTCCTTTCTGCTTTAAGTAGAATTAATACAATGATGTTGACATTTAGGGCTTCTGGAAGTTAAAACATAATGGATCAAAATTTAACTTTTAAAAATATACATTCAGGTTTAGATTCATACCATCCACAAAGAGGGACAACTTAACTTCCTCCTTTTCTGTTTGGATTCTCCTAATTTCCTTTTCTTGCCTGATTGCTCTGACTAGGACTTCCAGCACTATATTGAATAGGAGGGGTGAGAGTGAGCGTCTTTGCCTTATTTCAGTTCCCAGGGGAAAAACTTCCAGCTTCTGTCTATTAAGCAAAACGTTGGCTGTGGATTTATCAAAAGTTAGCTCTTAGGGTTTTAAGGAATGTTCCTTCTAGATGTTTGAGGATTTTATCAAGAAGGAATGCTGGATTTTATCAAATACTTTTTCTGCATCTATTGAGATAATCATGTGGTTCTTTGTTTTATACCTGCTAATATGCTAAATTATGTTTATGGTCTTGGAAATGTTGAACCAGCCCTGCATCTCGGGAATGAAGCCCACTTGTTCGTGGTGGATAATCTGTGAGATGAACTATTGGATCTAATTTCTTAGAATCTTGTTGAGTGTTTTTGCATCTATGTTCATCAGGGAGATTGGCCTGTAATTCTTGTTCCTTGTTGGATCATTTCCAGGTTTGGGTATCAGTATAATGTTAGCTTCATAAAATGAGTTAGGAAGTATTCCGTCTTGATTGCCTGAAATACTTTCAAGAAGGTTGGTGTCAGCTTCTCCTTGTATGTCACAGAATTCAGCTGAGAAACAGTCTGGTCCAGTTTTTTGTTGCTGTTGCTGTTGTTTTTTTTTGTTTTTTTGGTTTTTTTGGCAGTGAGGCTTCTTATAAATGCATTGATTTCCTTGATTGTTATTGGTCTGCATAGAGTTTCTATTTCTTCTTATTTCAACCTTGAGAGGTAGGGTGATGCCAGAAGATTATCCAATTCATTTAGATTTTTAAATTTATTTGCATACAGATGTTTACAGAAATCTCTGATAATCTTTTGAATTTCTTAAGGTTCAGTTGTGACATTGTCTTTTTTGTTTTAATTGTGTTTATTTGGAGTGTTTTCTCTCTCTCTCTCTCTCTCTCTCTCTCTCTCTCTCTCTCTCTCTCTTTCTCTCTTTCTCATTTTAGCCAACCTGGCTAGGGGTCCATCAATCTTATTTATCCTTTCAGAGAACCAGATTTTTGTCTTGTTCATCCTTTCTCTGATATTTTTGTCTTCTGTATCCTTCAATTGTGACTTTATCTCAATGATCTGAATTTTTCAACTGAAATCAAGTTTTAGATGGTCTTGTTTTTCCAGCTCCCTTAGTGTGGCGTTAAGGTGTTTACTTGTGATCTTTCTATTTTCTTGATGTACACATGCAATGCTATGCATTTTCCTCTTACTGTTTTCATGGAATCCCAGAGATTCTAATAAGATGTATCTTGTTTTTGTGTGTTTCCAGGAACGTTTTTACTTCTGAGTTGATTTCTGTGTTCACCCAGAAGCTATTTAACAGTATGTTGTTTAGCGTCCATGTCTTTATATGTTTTAATGGTACCTATACCTTTAAAACCCCAGGGAGTCTCTCAAAAATCTCCTTGCACTGGCAAAGGACTTTGGTAAAGTTTCAGGTTACAAAATCAACTGCAAATTCAATTGCATTTCTATACACCAACAACAAGCAGGCAGAAGATCAAATAAAAAACACAATCTCACATACAATAGCCACAAAATTAATGACATACTTGGACATCCATCTAGCAGAGAAGAAAGATCTTTACAATGAGAACTAGAAAATACTTGCCAATGATGTAAAAGATGATACAAACAAATGGAAACACATCCCATGCTCATGGATTGGAAAAATCAATGTTGTCAAGAATTCCATTCTATTCAAGGACATCTACAGATTCAATGCAATACCCATCAAATTACCAACATCATTTTTCACACACCTGAAAACAACAATACAAAAATTCATATGGAAACAAAAAAGAGCATGAATAGCTAAAACAATCTTCAGCAAATAGGACAAGATGAAAGACTTTAGACTTTATTACAAAGCTACAGTAACAAAGACAGCATGGTATTGGTGTGGAATAGCCAGACAGATAACTGAAACAGGACAGAGATTCCAGAAGTTAAAACTTAGTCTCTCGACCAAGTCATCTTTGACAAAGCCACCAACTGTCATTGGGGAAAGGAAACAATAATTAACAAATGGTGCTGGGAAAACTGACTTGCCGCATGCAGAAAAGTAAAACTGGACCCTTACTTACTACCGTATACAAAAATCAACTCAAAAGGGATCAAGAACCTAAATATAAAACCTCCAACAATAATAATCCTAGAAAAAAACACAGAAAACACCATTCTGGACATCAGAGTAGGCAACAAATTCATGACCAAGTTCCCCAAAACAAAGGCTACAAAAACTAATATAGGCAGGTAGAATTTCATCAAACTGAAAAAGCTTTTGCACAGCAAAAGAAACCAAGAAACCATCAAGACAGTAAAGAAACAACTCACAGAATAGAAAAAAAATATTTGCAAGTATGCATCTGATAAAGGTCTAACATCCAAGATCTACAAGAAACTCAAATGAACTGAAAGGAAAAAACAAACAAAAAAAATTAAAGAGTGAGAAAAGGACATAAATAGACATTTCTCAAAAGATGACATACAACCAGCCAATAGACACACAAACAAAAAAAGTTGAGTCTCACTAATAATCAGAGAAGTGCAAATCAAAACTACAATGAGATACCACCTAACTCTGCTAATGATGTCTGTCATTAATAAGTCAAAAAACAAGATGTTTGCACGGTTGTGGAGAAAAGAATTTCTTCTACACTGTTGGTTGAAACGTAAACTAGTTCAGTCTCTATGGTAATTTCTAAAATAACAAAAAATTGATCTTTCATTTGATCTAGCAATCCTCTCCTGGGAATATAACTGGAGGAACAAAAATCAATCTACCGAAAAGACACCTGCACATACATGTTTACTGCCACACTATTCACAATAGCAAAAACATGAAACCAACTCCGTTTCCCACAGAATGTGAACTGAATAAAGAAAATGTAGTACATAAACACAATGAAATACTATGCGGGCATAAATAAGAACAAATTCTGGCCATTGCAGCAAGTTGAATGCAATTAGGGACCATCATGCTAAGTGAGCTATCACAGAAAAAAAGAATGGAATACCGCATGTTTTCACTCATAAGTGTGCCCTTAATACTAGTCACATTAACACAACGGTGGGATTAGCAGTCACTGGGCACAGCTAGAGGAAGAATGGAGCGGAGAGGGGCATATGACAATACAACGGGTACCTGGTCCACTACCAGGAGAGTAAGAATCCAATAGAAGCCCAAATTTCAATTGCATGCAGTCTACTTATGTAGCAAATCCTCACTTATATCCCACAACTCTAAAATAAATAAATGAAGCAAAACAAACAAAAAATAAATAAAAATATGCTTTCACATATTTATACCTCAAATATTATTGCATTCAGTTGATTTTTAAGGATTATTTTTAGCTAAATAATCTTTAATCAACTTAAACAGTGAAATTGTGCAGATTTCTATTTCTTGTTTTAAATTTGCTGATTATGCTTTCTTTAAACAAATCAGCCAGTCTTTAAAAGTTAGTATTAAGAAAGATTTATGTCACTTTAAATTTTTTGTATCCATTTCTCTTTCAGTTCACCATGATGTATAATTATCCTTTCACCACTATTTTCTACTTAAGACTCCAGGTAAGCTGCCCCCTATGTTTCTGGGACTGACACTGTAATTTATTCTGTAAGAAATAAATGAACAGATTTCTGGTTTTATTTTTGGCATGTAAAGATCTTGAAAGTTGTTTCTCCTATACTTAAAATGTGAGAAAGACTAATTAAATAGAAGTGATATTTGTGAACTCATCGCAGAAGTAAGGTCTAAGGACAAACTGATTCCACAAAAGTTTGGAAAGTCATACAAATTCAAAGAGATACAAAAATTATAAGGCATTCAATAAAACAAGAACACAACATAGTTTGAAGAAACAAAGCAATTATAAGAGCCAAACTTACGTCTGATCAGATATTGAAATTATCAGGCAAATCGTTAAAAGAACTATAACTAGTATATTAAATACCATTTGTTGGGGAAAAAACTAACTCATCAGGCCTAGGTTGCTCAAATCTTGCATATTCCTAAATTAAGATCTGTCTTTACAACAGGTCCTGGACTGGTTCCTGCGAGAAGTGTCCTGGCATATTCTTCCTGAAAAAAGTATCCTTGTATGCCTGAGGTCTTTTTTGTGCCAATTTGATATTTTATACTAGCAATGCAATACATGGAGAACACCTGTTGCTGTTTTGTAAAACTGGACTCTGAGAGGCTGAGATCAGTCACAAAGTTACTGAATGCTCATGCAACTAATCTCTGAGAAAAATTCTGAATGCCAAGGCTGAGTGAGCTCCCTGGTTAGTAATACAATCTATGTGTTGATACATATCACTACAGAATAATCAAACATTCCTATGCAAGTCTACTTGAAGAGGATACCTGGCTCTCCTTTATACTTTTTTATTCCTTCTGTTCTAAGGTCTCCACACTCAGACTAAAACTGTGCCACCACCATGCCTGAGACTTTCGATTACAGACAACAGATTATGAGATTTCTCAGCCTCCTTAATAGCATGAGCACTTCCTCATGATAAATTTCATATATACATATTATATAATTATATATTATATGTGACATATTATATATTAAAAATATAAGCCGGGCTCAGTGGCTCAGCCTGTAATCCCGCGCCTTTGGGAGGCTGAGGTGAGTGGATTGCCTGAGCCCGCGGGTTCGAGACCCACCTGGGCAGCGATACCTCATCTCTACAATAAATCAAAAAATCAGCCAGGCGTGGTAGTGCGCACCTGTAATTCCGGCTACTCGGAAGGCTGAGGCGGAAGGATCGCCGTAGTCCAGCAGGTCGAGGCTGCGGTGGCCGGGAGCGGCCACTGCACTCCAGGCTGGGCGACCGAGTGATACTCCAACTCAAAAAAAAAGAAAAATAATATATATACACATTTTAAATATAACGTTCGTTCAAGAGATGGCTATCAATCAAATGAATGCTAGAGTTACCGTGTGACAAGCAGGGAAGTAAAAGAAAATGGCAGAAGCACAGTTATGTGACTGTAATCCTACACATTACTGTAGTTAAATTCAATTTCTAAAAGTAATACATAACATCTATTAAAGTGTGTAAACATTTTTGACACTCCTTGTATATGAAGATTATGATATGATATAATTTCTTTATATATATATATATAAAATCTGCTACTAGTTCTATTTCTCTGATAAACTGTAATAAACAGTAGCCATGCATATAACAGTTTCCCTAGTTACTGTCAGTACTTCTAATAAATCATTAATCCTAAAATGGTTATAAGAATCCCTGAACAGACTCTAATGGAAAAAAGTAGACAGCATGCAAGATCAGATGGCTAATGTCAGCTTAGAGATGAAAACCACAAGAAAGGATCAAAAGTATTTCTAGAAATAAAAAATAAAATAACAGAAATGCAGGATGTCTTTGACAGACTCATCAGTGGACTTAAGGCAGCTGAGGAAAGAGTCAGTGAAACTGAAGATTGGCCAATGAAAACTTTCCAAACTGAAACACAATATAAAAAAAATTGAAAAAGAACATCAAATAAATTTGAGACAATATTACAAGTTGTAATATTTTCATAGTCAGAATACCAAAAGTTGAAGAAATTAATAGGCAAGGTGAAACTGAGTTTTCAAAGACAGAACAGACATGAAATGTTCCACATTTTTTTTACAGTTTGGAAATAATGTCAAAAAAAAAAAAAAAAAAAAGACAGAGATAGTACCAGAGCCCTTTCCTCTATAAAAGGGTGAAAGATATGCATATTATTGGGTATGACCACCTTTTATAAGTGTTTGCTTACATGGCATTAACTTCAGGCTGGGTGCAGTGGCTCACAACTGTGATCTCAACCCTTTGGGAGGCTGAGGAGAGAGGATTCCTGAGGTCAGGAGTTTAAAACTTGCCTAGCAACAAGCAAGTCCCCTTCTCTAGACATTTAAAAAAAAAATGCTGATCATGGTGTTGTGTACCTGTAATTCCAACTATGTGGGAGACTGGAACTGGAAGATTGCTTGAGTCTGAGAGCTACAGGTTACAATGAGCTATGATGGCACCACTGTTCTCCTGCTTGGGCAACAGATGAAGGCCATGTCTCAAAAAAAAAAAAAATTATTCGAATTTCTTTCACATATACTTACCATCCTCCATGAAAATTATCTTAAATATCTGAAGAATTAGCAAATTTAACTAATATTAAAATTGAAACATGAGCTGACTTTGGAATACAAAACTAAAACAGAGACTAAGTTATCACAAACAGACATTGGTTTCTTGGTTGTAAAACCTATAACTTATACCTTTAGTACTTGGCGCAGAGTTGACAGAGTGGTTCAAAAATTCAAATGCATTAGAGAAAATAAATAATGGAATATTTTAGAGGAAATAAAAAGTTTAAGTTTTAGGAGCATGCATCCAGCTAGTTTTCCAATTTATCTTACCTATATATGTAACAAATTTTAAATGTGATAATAATAACGTAGTTTGCTTGAGTTGTTTCATATGACGATAATTTGGTGACAAAGTAAACATTTGAAAGATATTGGTAAATTATTTAAGAACTCTGAGGTCTTGTCAAGTTGCTGGGGCTGGTCTTCAACTCATGGGCTCAGGCAATCCACTTGCCTTGGCCTCCCAAAGTGCTGGGATTATAGGCTGAGCCACCACGTCTGGCTATTTTCTTTTCTTTTTCTTTTTTATTATAAAGATGTGGGGTACAATTCAGGGTTAGGTATACAAACGTCGATTTTGTATGTGCCCTTGTTGATGAGGTATGCCCCTCCCTCCCCTAGTAGTTTCCCTCAACTGCCAATCTCACCTCTAACCTCTCCTGACAGTTTCCCACTACTGCCAATTGCTTTCTTCTAGTATTGTAACTGTTCAAGGTCTGCTTATGAGTGAGAATATATGGTACTCTATTCTTTGTTTCTGTGGTAGATTACTGAGTATGATCGACTCCAAATCCATCCAAATTGCTGCAAAGTCCCTATGTTTGTCCTTCTTTATGGCTGCATAATATTCCATTGTGTATATGTACCACATTTCTTTAATCCAGTTCAGCTTTGATGGGCAACCTGGTTGGTTCCATGTTTTTGCTATTGTGAGTAGAGCTGCAACAGATATACGTGTACAGGTATCTTTTTTGTAGAATGATTTGAGTTCCTCTGGGTATATTCTCAATAGGGGAATTGCTGGGTCATATGGAAGGTCAATTTCTAGTTCTTTCAGATACCCTCATACTGTCTTCCACAGAGGCTTCACTAGTTTGCATTCCCACCAGCAGTGCAGAAACGTTCCTTTTTCTCTGCATCCTTGCTAATATCTGTTGTTGTTTGTTTTATTAATGCTGGCCATTCTTACTGGGGTTAGGTGATATCTCAGTGTGGTTTTGATTTGCATTTCTCTGATGATAAGTGCAGCTGAGCATTTTTTCATAGACTGCCTTTTATACCTTGGAAATAATAACCGGTCATGGTGGCTCATGCCTGTAATCCCAGCACTTTATGAGGTGGAGTTGAGAAGATTGCCAGAGTCCAGGAGTTTGAGGCCAGCCTGAGCAACATGGCGAGAAACTTTCTCTACAATAAATCAAAAAATTAGTAAGGCATGGTGGTACGTGCCTGTAGTTCCTGTTACTTGGAAGATTGAGGTAGAAGGATCCCCTGAGTCCAGCAAGTCGAGGCTGTGGTGGCCGTTTTGGTGCCACTGCATTCCAGCCTGGATAACAGAGTGAGACTCCATCTCGAAAGAAAGAAAGAAAGAAAGAAAGAAAGAAAGAAAGAAAGAAAGAAAGAAGGAAGGAAGGAAGGAAGGAAGGAAGGAAGGAAGGAAGGAAGGAAGGAAGGAAGGAAGGAAGAAAATAATACCAATACAGTAAAAAGCATGGAAAGCCTACAATTACTTTCCAGATAGGATATCCAAAATTGTAATATGGAAACACTAACTGTGTAGGCTAAGAATAGTTTTGGCCTAATCTGCACAGTTCAAAAATTATTAAAATGTTTACTAGACTAGGACAGAAATTCAGGGAATATGTATATATATGTGCATTTTATTCCAATAGTAGGATAGCTTCCCCCAAATTGGAATTATCATTTGGAGCATGAGTCCCTTGTAGTACACTCAGAATTTGTTCCTCCAGATTAAACAGTCAACCAGAGTTTTTAACTGGAAGTTTCGAGAAGATTGTGTCACAATTTGCAGAAGAAACATCCCAAATTGTGCAAAGAGGTGACTGGTTTTTCCACCATGACAACGCAGCTGCCCACACTACGCTGAGTGTTCAGCAGCTTTTGACCAAAAATGGCATGATCCCCCCCATGCCCCACCCTTCCTATTTACCTGATCTCACCTGAACTACATTTTTGCTTCCTCAGATGAAAAAAAGTCCTCAAAGGGAATGTTTGGCCGATATGAAAGAGGTGGAAAAAAAAAAAAGCCAGGAAAAACACTAAAAGGAATCAAAATTTTAAAATTTACAAAATCAAAAACTGTTTTGAGCTGTGGAAAAAGTGTCTCAATAGGTGTATTTCATCAAATGGAGAGTACTTTGAAGGTGAATGAAATTTAAATTTAAAAATGTAGGAATAAATAAACAATATTTAGTAAGTAAATTCTGGATTTTTATGGTCCCCCTTCATATATGTATTTAAGTATGTACTGAATTTTTAAAATAATGCAGCTGATTATAAATTAGGATCAAATATTTTTAGCTTTTGTCTTGCTTTTTCACTTGACATCATAATACATACTTTTAAATTATTTTAAATCTTTATTTTTCCAAACTTCCTTTAAAGTTCATCATAAAGATATATACTAATAGATTTAACAAATTTTTGTGTGAAAAACTTATTTTTTCTTTTTTTTATTAAGATTTATGGCATAGCCGGGCTCGGTGGCTCACCCTGTAATCCCGCGCCTTTGGGAGGCTGAGGTGAGTGGATTGCCTGAACCCGCGGGTTCGAGACCCGCCTGGGCAGCGAGACCTCATCTCTACAATAAATCAAAAAATCAGCCGGGCCTCGTAGCGCATGTCTGTAATTCTGGCTACTTGAAAGGCTGAGGCGGAAGGATCACTGGAGCCCAGCAGGTCGAGGCTGCGGTGGCCAGAAGCGGCCACTGCACTCCAGTCTGGGCGACAGAGTGAGACTCCATCTCAAAAAAAAAAAAAAAAAAAAAAAAAGAATTATGGCATAAACATCACTGAATAAATTGACAAAATATATTTTTTCTTCCTCTCAGGAAAAAATTCTAGAAATGGAAATACTGGTCAAGTGTATAGCTATTATAAAGGCCCATTTTAGGAAAGTTGCTTTCTAAATATATTACTATGTATGGAATAGAGTTTTAAACTAAATGAGCTGCATCTCAAAGAATAATTGCAGTGCAATGTTTTCTTTTTTAACTTTTTTTTAATTTTACATATGTGGGGTACAATTCAGGTTCAGCATACAAATGTGCATTATGCAGGTATCCTTGTTGATGAGTTGTGCTCCCCCTCCCCTGCCAGTTTCCCACTATGGCCAATCTCTTTCCTACAGTTATGATAGTTATTCAAGGTCCGTTTATGAGTGAGAATATGTGATACTCAGTTCTTTGCTTCTGTGATAGATCGCTCAGTATTATAGATTCTAAGTCCATCCAAGTTGCTGCAAAGTTCATAATTTTGTCCTTATTTATGACTGTGTAATATTTCATCATGTATATGTACAACTTTTTTTTTTAATCCAGTTCTCTTTCGACAGGCAGCTTGGGTGGGTCCATGTTTTTGCTACTGTGAGTAACGCTGCAATAAACTTGTGTTTGCAGGTATCTTTCTCATAGAGTGATTTAAGTTCCTCCAGGTATACTCCCAGTAGTGGGATTGCAGGGTCTTATGGAAGGTTGATTTTTAGACCTTTTAGGAATCATCAAACTGCTTTCCACAGAGGCTTTACTAGTTTACACTCCCACCAACAGTGCAGAAGTGTCCCCTTTCCCCAGCATCCTCTCCAGTGTTTTCTAAAATAGAAAACCAGATAATGGTAATGTCAAGCAGGAAAGTCTGTGGTTCTTTTCATCCATCTCACATGAGCATACAGGCAAGAGAATTGCAGAGCTGGCTATTTTAATAGCAAGACAAGAGAATAATACTCTCCATTTTGCCCTATTCTGACATCTTGAGCTTTCTGTTTAAAACCTTCCTTGACTTTTACACACATCATTACAAATGTGCACTGAGTCATTTCTTGCTGTCATGCAGTGATTATAGTGTATGGAATTTTTTTTTTTTCCTGTGCATTAGTCTGCATTTTTGGTCGTTTCTTGGTAAAGGCTATTGTGATGTGAATTTCTTTCTGAATAGTATAGGAGAATAATTTTCTCTTTTGAAAGGAATTCAAAAGGAACCTACTTTTTGAAAAGTGATTATCTGTATACTCCAATTATATATGATAATCTTTAAAACTTCAACATTAAAAGGTGGTTTCTGAATATTATAATTGCCCTTCATTTTATCTAGCGTTTGTATTATTCAGTCTTGAATAGGATATGTCAAGTGAAAACTTCTACAAACATCTTATATTACATATACACAAAAAGAATTCCCACCAGATATATGCTTTATTCAAGTAATTTGTTTTTATGGAGTGCTGCAGGATTTATTGAATGTGTCCTTTCTTGGTGAGATGCATGCATCTGGCATAGTCAAAAAAGATATTACTGAATCCAAATATCTATTTTCTCTGTCCTCATTTTATTACTTTTCAATGAATTCTTCACATCGCAGTCAGAGTAATCGCTTAATAATTATATTTGATCATGTGACCATTTGAATTAAAATAATTACATGGCTTTTCAAAACACTTAGGCAAAGGGCAAACATGTCAATATTGTTTACGAGGCATGCGCAATCAGGACTTTTCCTATTTTCCCAGTCTTTTTTCTCATTGCCAGGTGTTCCTTTACACCTACCCACACAGCCCACCCTACTGCCATTCTATTTCTCATCTCGATGTCATGATTCAGTTTTGTGAGACACTCAATTTCTGTTTTTCTCAAGTTATTTGTTTAGAGTACAGTTTTCTGAAAGCAATTTATGTCATAGTATATACCACTTTATTAGGCTTAATCTTGCACAGCTTTTACAGTTTACACATCAATGTTACTGGGCAAAATATGTCAATCCTACACATCAAGCACGATACACTTTCCTATCAGGGCATAACTATATATATTCTATCACAATATTGATCATACTGTATTGAAATTGTACCAGGTTGGGCGCGGTAGCTCAATCTGCAATCCCAGCACTTTGGGAGGCTGAGGTGAGAGGATTGCCTGGGCTTGGGGGTTCGAGACCAACCAGGACAACTTGATGAGACCTCATCTCTACAATAAATCTGTCTCTTTCTCTCTCTCTCTCTCTCTCTCACACACACACACACACACACACACACACACACACACACGCACACACACACATGCACACACACACACACACACGCACAAACTAACTGGATGTGGTGGTGTGCATTCTGTAGTTTCAGCTACTTGGAAGTCTGAAGCAGAAGGATCATCTCAGTCCAACAGGTCGAGGCTGTGGTGGCTATGAGCATGTCACTGTACTCCAGCCTGGATGGCAAGAGTGAGACTCGAAAGAAAGAAAGAAAAAGAAAGAAAGAAAGAAAGAAAGAAAGAAAGAAAGAAAGAAAGAAAGAAAGAAAGAAAGAAAGAAAGAAAGAAAGAAAGAAAGAAAGAAAGGAAGAAAGAAAGAAAGAAAAGGAAAAGAAAAGAAAAAGATATTGTGCCTAAGAATTTATAAGCCCTTAGATTATAAAGCCTACTGGTGGAAAGGGCAGCCAAGGCAAATATTCACTATATCACCATTCAAACAATGTTCACTAACAATGCTTGGCATTATTAGTATTCTGCAAATATTTGCTTAATGAGCAGATGAAGCAATGAGAGAAGGAATGTTTTGGATTCTTTCATCTGGGAAATTATAAGAATAAGTTGTTGAAACTGGCAAATTCAAAATATGATATGAGAAAAATATTCATTTTACTATACAGTTTGTATTGCTATAAAATGTAAGAAGTAAAAATTCTGACATAAATTATTTTTTATTCTTTCCTGCTGAAAAAAACATAAAAACTATAAACTTTTGCAGAGATTTTTGGTCTACTTTTGTTTTTCAAATCGTTGTTTGTCATGACTGATTCTAGATATTTTAGCATGCACATGGGTTTCTTATATCCAGACATTACCTGCTTGTGATTTCAGGTGAAAATGGAAGGCAGGTTGAACAGAAACATGGAGACTTTTACTGCTTAGAGGATATTATTATTTACTCACTTTCACCCAGTATTATTTTGGAAATGCTATTATTTTTTCTAGCTCCATAATAATAATTTTCAATGGTAATTCAGAAGAATAATGAGACTTATTGAAAGTACTTCCTGGTTAGCTAACTGTTTCATCTTCGTTCCTATGTTTATCTTTAACTTTGTGTGAAATTCTCAATGCAGCATATGTAAAAAAAAATGCTTGAGAAATATTGACAATGATATGATGAAAATGTATCTAGGACATTATTTCTGGAGAAGCTCAATATCCTATTTCAATCCACTATTATTATATCAGTTCATTTATTCATAAGCAAATTTATTCATTTAGTATATTGAACTCCTTTCTTGTAGTAAATATTGTAATGGATGATAAGCCTCTTAATATGCTAAATAAAACCCTAATTAACTAACTCACCTTAGGCTCTACCCTTATCATTTATTATCTATGTAGACTCAGAGTGATCTTTCAAAATTAATGCATTCTACTTACTGCACTATCTAAACTCCTACAATGACTTCCCTTTGCTTTGGAGAAAGAAGCAAATATTTTTAACATTGTATAATACCTTCTGTACATTGACGTTCACAATCTCTCCAATGAGATCACTCACCAATCTTCTCCCCACCCATTGTACTCTATTAACATTACCCCATTTTTTTTGTTTATTAAAACAGTCCAAGATTTCCGCTTTTTAGGCATTACTCATGCTATTTAACTTACCTAGAATAATTTATCATAGTTCTTTGAATGAGTAGCCACTTTTTACTTTTCATGTTCTTCCCCTAAAATTGTACCTTTTGAGCAGAGCCATTGTTGACCACTTAAACTAAAAATTTCTATCTCAACTTGTTATCCGTTTTACTGCTTATGCATTTTCTTCAATGTCTTTATCTGTACTTCTAATTATTTTACTTATTTATTGACTATTTGTTTATAACCTTTCTGTCCCCAAACTGTGTAAGTTTTATGATGACAGGATACTTGTCTCTTTATATTTCCAAAAATAAAATAATGAATGGAAATTGTCTACCCATATGCAATGCTTGTTTGTTTGTTTGTTTTTCCTCCACCATTCTAACTAGACATGACTATAGCATGGACCTGCACTGAGACTCTTCTAAACTAAGACAGACTACTTGCTCACTCTATTTTAGGTTGTAATGTAGACCAACAAGCATGCGGGCCTCCAGAGTCATGTAACTAAAGCCAAGGTTTGGTTATTTATTCCAATGAGTATTAGGTGCCAAGACATTTCCAAGTATGTTTTACAGGCTCTAATTTATTAAATAACCTTTCCTTCCACATGCCTTTAAACATTTTTAAAAAACAGATCTCAAAAGCAAAAATTAAAAAATACAATTATACAACCATAACTTTCAGATTATGTTTTGATCTTTGCATTTTCTCTAGTTGAATTTTTAACTTCATAATATGTTGAATTATTACTCTCCTATTTTCATGGACTGATTTTGTACATTCTCCCAAAAAACAATCTGAGAAATAGATGTTGAAAATGAGAATTTGTACTCACCAATAAATTTTCCCCTAAGTAAGCCCAAATCCCTAATATCACAGTTTGTAGAGAAATCTATCCTGCTAGTGACAGGACTAGACTTTGAGTATTCCATTCATCACTTCTTGAGCACAAACCTTTTCAGCAATGGAGCTTTTCTCTTTCACAGTGACAAAATAGATGTTGCTGGAATCTATGGAAAATTGGGTCAGTAAATCAGGGAACACTGATCTGTTTTAAACAAGAATTAAGTTTTGAGTTCTTTTAGTTTTTTTTTTTTTTACTCCTCAGGCAAAAATGTGCTAATCATAGTTGATGAGAAATTTAACTTATTTCCTCACTTACACTATTATGTCCCCCTTGCTTTTTTTTATCAAATCTGTCACTTAATGGACTTCTTATTTAGCCCAAAGTGAACTTTCCACCAAATTTTATTACTTGCTGACTGGAAGAAAGTGCATCAATCAAGATTCTTCAGAAAACCAAATATGTGTGTGGTGTGTGTGTGTGTGTGTGTGTGTGTGTGTGTGTATGTGTGTGTGTGTGTAGATATACTCCCTCACAGACATACTCAAAACAGTGATTAATAATTAATTAAATATCTGAGTACCCTATGACCTGTTAAGCTGACACATAAAATTAGCCATGATGAAAAGAAATTTTTTAACGAACTTGTGATATATTATATGTGTTATGTAATAGTCTATGTTGATAGAAAATTTTTAGAGAAGCAACAGAGATGGAACTCTCTAGAAAAGCCCATCCAGTTACCAAATAATTATTTGGAATATTATCATAAGGATGGTGAAATTAAAATGGAAAATTGAAAAATTAAAACTAAAGTGTTTCAGATTTTTAAAATAAATAGCAAGACTTTATTTTCCACTAGCCATAGAAAACATGTTGCCTCAGACCTAGCAGAGTTTCTATTTTTCCTCTGTTTAAAGCCTGTGGTCTTAATCATCTACATGAAGCATAAATTTAATTAAAGAAATTAATTGATTCAGAAAAATGCATATATGCATATACATATGCGTGCATATGTATTGTTTCTTTCCTTACACAATCAATGTGCTGACCTAGTTACAAATTCAAACAACTTTTTCTTCTTAAGTTTTTGAAATATGTGGATCTTTCTCTGTTTTTTCAACTAGCTGACTGAGAGAAGAGTTAATTAATGAAAATATTTCATTTAAAATCTCATATTTGAAATCATTTTGTCAGGAGTCAAATACAGATTTTCCTGAATCTCACAAAAAAATTCTTGCAAGACATCAATGCCAGAGTAGCAAGCAGACCTAGACAGATAATTTAATAGAAGCATTTCAAGGCAAACAGTTCAAACAGATTATTCAATTCAATCTAAGGAGTTATTTAGGAGATTTATTCATGAATAAATATTTAGGGAAGTTTGATCTTCCAACAAAAAAATATGGCTTGATATACTACCCATTTATGTCTTTTCTACATTGAGGGTTGATAACATTTTTCAACCCTTTGTCAATTTGAAGGAACAGCTTATGGAAATCTCAAAATAATGTTTTTAAACACTTAAAACACAATACAAAGGCACTATAAGGGCAACAACTTATATTTAAATTGAGTAACCAAAATATGAGGGAATATCTGTAATATATGTATTATGGAAACTGTTGTAGTAGTGAACTACTCATATCTCATCATTCAGGAGAGATCCTTCTGTAAGGGTTACAATGAACTCAGTCTCTAGCTGTCTTACTTTCAGAATCCTGCACTGACACCAAGACACACTCTGCCTGGGCTGCTCCCAGGTAATGCCTGAACATACCAGAGTTATAAAACCCCATCCAATGTAACATTCCTTTAACTACGATGCTTGCACTGTGACTTCTTACGCATCTGACCAAATCTCTGTTAAAGGTTCACTACATTCTGAAGTTCTTGCCATTCTATTTCCTTCACAATCTCTTTTCACAGGTTTCAGATCAGCATCACAATCTAACACCGACTGCTGTCACATCATGTTCCCTTTATCCTTCATAAGCATCTTCCTTTACCTTGAATTCTCTTGGGTATGCCTCCTGGAGACCTCACATAAGCACACTGATAACTCACTATTAACTAGTTAAATAAATTATAATGTCATTCTCTCATTTAATGATATAATCTAGGAGACTATTTAATCACTACTAGAATTTTAAGGTAATTATGGGCTTAAATGTATTTCAAAGTATCCTTAACTACACCAATATGCTCAGAAAAAGTATTTGTCAGTTCTACTGTTTGCAAAATTTTAGGCACTGGTACATCACTTTTCAGGCATATTATATTACATTATTGTGCACATACATAATTGAAGGAAATGCAAAGTTTTAGCATAAGGACAGTAAAAATCTAATTGTATAATATACTGCATATATACCATTGTGGAGTGTTCAATGACCCTAGGAAAAGAAACTATTCTATGAAAACATCCTAGACATTGGTAAGAAATCATAGTTGACTGGGCATCTTGGCTCACAACTATAATTCCAGCACTTTAGGAGATCTAGGTGAGAGGACTGCTTGAGCCCACAGGTTTGAGATCAACTTTGGCAACTTGGCAAGACCGCATCTCTACATTAAACCAAGAAATTAGCTAGGCTTGGTGGCATGCACCTGTAGTTGCAGCTACTTGAAAGGCTGAGGAGGAAGGATCATCTGAATCCAGCAGATGGAGGGTTTTGTGGCTATGAGCATGCCACTGCACTCCAGCCTGAGCAACAGAGTGAGATGCCAACTCAAGAAATAAAATAAAATAAAATAAATCATAGTCAATCTTATATCAAGTTTATTTTATCTGAACTGTTAGAAACAAAATATTGCCCTGCAGAAGTACTACAAACAATATGTTTGACATTTTCTTGTTTATTTTATTTATTTATTTATTTTATATTGTATTTTCTTGCTAGTAAAATAGAGGGACATTCACCTAAAATTTCCATAATTTTTACCATAAATACTGTTGTATTTGTTTTGGAATTTTGAATATAATTTTCTTCCATAATAATGGAATTCTACCAGATCTTAAAAGAAAAACTGGTACCAATTTTACTGAAACTACTGTATAAGATTGGAGAGGAGGGAATCTTTCCCAATTCATTTTATGAGGCTAGTATCACGCTAATACCAAAGTCAGGAAAAGACACACATAAAAAATGAAAACTATAGATCAATATCTCTTATGAACATAGACGCAAAAATCTTCAACAAAAAATGAGAGAACTGAATTTAACAGCATAGATATAGATGATAGATAGACAGATAGCTACATAGATAGATACATAGATAGATAATCATAAACAAGTGGAACTTATTCCAGGAATGCAAGGTGGTTCAACAGATGCAACTCCATAAACATGAATCACTACATAAAAATAATTAAAAATAAAAATCATATGATCATTTCACCAGGTGTAGAAATAACATTTGATAAAATCCAACATTTCTTCATGATAAAAACCCTCAGCAAAGCAGACATAGAGGGAACATTTCTTAAAATAATAAAAGCTATATATGACAAAGTCACAGCCAATGTCATACTGAGCAGAGAAAAGTTGAACACATTCCCCCTCAGAACTTGAACAAGGCAAGGATGCCCAGTTTTACTAAGATTCTTCAACTTAGTAATGGAAGTCCTAGCCAGAGCAATCAGGCAAGAAAAATAAATAAATGTTATCCAAATTGGTAAAGAAGAAATAGAACTATCTCAGGGTGTCAACAATATGATCATATACCTAAACGATTCTAAAGATCCCTTCAAAAGATTCTTTGACTTACTAAATTAATACAGTACAATTTCAGGATACATAGACATATTTTGTATTGGTGGGGATTGGGTCTCAGGTGGCCCGTTTTCCCAGAGAGTGAACTTTGTGCCCCATAGATACTTTCTGAACCCTAACTCCACTCCTTCCTTCCCCCTTATTGATATCCCTAAAATCTATTATTTCCATCGTTCTGACTGTTTAGCTCTCAAATATGAATGACAACATGTGGTATTTTATTTGATGTTTCCGAATCGGTTCACTTAGGATGATGATCTCCACCTTCATCCATGTTACTGCAAAGGAACTCAATTTTACTCTTTTTATGACTATGTAGTATTCCATAGTGTATATAAACCACATTTTCATTATCTACTGATTGATTGATGGGCATTTAGGTTGATTCCACATCTTTGTAATTGTTTATTGTGCTGTGATGAATATGTGGGTGCAGATGTCTTTTTAAAAATATACTCACCACTGTTCCTTATGGTAGATATTTAGTAGTAGGATTGCTGGAACAAATAGTAGAGTAACTTTTAGTTCTTTGAGTAATCTCCATACCACTTTTCATAAAGGTTGTACTAATTTACAATTCCATCAACAGTGTATAAGTGTTCCCTTTTCTCCACATCTGCATCAACCTCTATTGTTTTTTGACTTTTTTTTTAATAATGACCATTCTGATTGGTGTAAGATGGTATCTCATTGTGGTTTTAATTTGCTGTGGTGGCCATGATCATGTCACTACACTCCAGCCTGGGTGACAGGGTAAGATTCTGACACACACACAAAAAGATTATAATAAATAAGAAACCGTAATCAATCTTATGTCAAGTTTATAAGGTTGACTCTGATTTTGATTGATGTTGACCATTTTTTAATGTGTTTGTTGGCAATTTGTATATCTTCAATTGTGACAAATTCCCTCAGTGTTTGCTTACCTATAAATGACTTTATTTCTCCTTCATTTATAAAACTTAGTTTTGTGAGATATAAAATCTTTGGCTGACCATTATCCTGTTTGAAGAGATTGAAGATGGGACTGCAATTTCTTTGGGCTTACAGTAATTCTACTGTTAGTCTGATAGGTATAACTTCATAAGTTATTGGAATCTTTTGTCTCACTGCTCATGAAAATTATTTCCTACTGCCAAGCACCTTCTTACACCACAGTGGAATAAAAATAAATATCAGCAAAAACAAAGTTCCCCCAAACCCGCAAAAATATGGACACTAAATAGCATGATGTTAAATAACTCCTTTGTCAACATGGTAATCAAAACAGAGATTCATTCAAAGATTCCTGGAAGCAAATGAAAATGAAGAAACATCTTACCAAACTCTCTGGGATGCCATAAAATCAGCATGCAGAAAATGAAAGATCACAAGTTAATAGCCTAACAAATTACATAAGGAAGCTAGAAAAACAAGACCACCAAAAGCCTAACTTCAGCAGAAGAATCCAGATCACCAAAATAAAAGTCCAAATTCTGGACACAGAAGACAAAAACATAATACAAAAAATCAGCAAAACAACATCATTCTTCTCAGACCTGGAAATGACAATGCAGGAATTCATAAGGAAAAATATATGACCATGAATAGCCTAAACAATTCTCAGCCATAAAATCAAAGCAGGAGGTATCACTCTTCCAGATGTCAAACTTGATTATAACGCTCCAATAATCAAGTCTGATATTGGTACAAGAACAGGCATTAGACCAATGGAACAGGATAGAGATTCCAGAAGCAAAACCTCAATTTCTCAACCAACTCATCTTCAACAAAGTCACCACCACCAACCACTGGGGAGAGGAGAACCTATTCAGTAAATGGTGCTCGAAAACTGGCTGACCACATGCAGAAGATTAAAACAAGATCCCTACCTATCACCATACACAAAAATCAACTCTAAATGGATCAAAGATCTAAATGTAAAACCTCAAACTATAAGAACCTTAGAAAATGCAGGAGACACCCTTATGGATATTGGAACTGGTAACCAATTCCTGATCCAAATCCCAAGTGCCCATGCCATAAGAGACAAGTGGGACCTCATCAAACTGACAAGCTTCTGCAAAGTCAAAGAAACTATTAAGAAGGTAGGGTGATGGTCCACAGAAAGGGAAAAATATTTGCCAACTGTATGTCTGACAAAAGCCAAACATCTAGCTTCTACAAGGGATTGAAATGTGCCAAAAATAAAAATAAATTTAAAAACTCCATTACAAAGTGAGCAAAGGATATGAATAGACACTTCTCAAATGAAGACATGCGAGCAGCCAACAGATACATGAAAAATGCTCAACCTCCCTAATCATTCAAAAAATGAAAATCAAAACCACTGAGATACTACCTGACTCCAGACAGGATGGCCATCATTAATAACTCGAAAACCAAAAGATGCTGCAGAGGATGCAGAGAAAAGAGGATTCTTCTACACTGTTGGTGGAAGTGTAAATTAATACAACCTCTGTGGAAAACTGTGTGGCAATTTCTAAAAGATCTAGAAATTGACTTTGCATATGATCCAGCAATCTCCCTTCTGGGAATATACTCAATGGAACTCAAATCATTTTACAAGAAAGATAACTTCATATGCATGTTTATTGCAGCGCTCTTCACAATAGCAAATAAACATGGAACCAAACAGCGCTGCCCATCAAAAGTGGACTGCATAAGAAAATTGTGGTACGTATACTCAATAGAATATTATGCAACCATAACGAAGGACAAAATATGGACTTCACAGTAACTTGGATGGATTTCGAGTCTGTCATACTCAGTGATCTATCACAAACAATGAACTGAGTAACACATGTTCTCACTCATAAATGGACACTGAACATTTAGCTTAATACTACAAGAAACAGATCAGTAGTAGTAGAACGCTGTCAGGGGAGGTGGGATGGGGATCACATAACAGCAATAAGGGAACTTAATCCTAAACCAGGTGCAGCGTGACCCAAAGGGAGTCCCAAACTTCACCTGTATGTGGACTGCATATGTACCTAATCCTGTATTGAACCCCACATCTTTAAAATAAAAATATGTTTTAAAAGACTCATGTTTTTGTTTTTGTTGTTGTTATGATAAGACCTTTTAAATTTTATATTTTTTGGTTACATATGCATGTTCATTACATGGACATATTATGTAGTAGTGGGGATTGGGTCTCAGGTGGCCCATTCTCTAGATAATGAACACTATAGCCCATTGGTAATTTCTGAATCCTAACCCTCCTCCCCCCCTCTCTTCTATTACTTAAGCTTTAATTATTTTCTCTCTAGAACTCTTGATTTTATGGCAAAGCTCATTAAAATCACCTTTTTGAGTTTCATCAAGTAGTACTGAAGAGATCCATATCATTGGACACAAACATGCAGCTGTGAAGATTATGTAAAAATAATGCTAGTTAATCATCAATAAGATCACATTGCTCTAGGTGCCTTGACTGATAAACTGAGGAATTCTACATATACTTGACAAGCAATGAGAACCAATAATACTTTTGAGAAGATAAAGGTGTGATAGAAGCAATGTCTGCAAATATGTCCATAGAAGTCCATAAATGATAGAAGAGGTTTTATAGCAATTAAGAAAATCAGTTTAGTATTTGCTGTAATAGTCTAGAAATTATTATAATTTAATTTATTAAAGTCTAGGTGACACAGAGTGCAGTATTTTTTATGCTTACATCGTCTAGAGATCTCAGTTGCCCTAGAAGTTCAAGACTCTGAAACGCTGAGGCCTTAAATCTCAGATAAGATACATTCACCGAGTTGCACTTATAAGAACAATAAATTTGTCGGTGAGAAGTTAAGAAAGCATTCCACTTAATGCTTTACTGGAGTAGGAAATTTTTAAAAATGTAACAGAATATCATCCCTAAGGGGTCTGACTTAATTTAGTAAAGATACAGGTGTTATGTTTCTCAGTTTATTTCCACTTAAGCTAGTAAACAGAAAAAAATGTCTTCTTGTAATTTTAATAAAGAATGACAGGTAGTGTGGAACTAGAAGTCACTTCTGCTTACCTGGAAATTAATTCCATAATATAGATCTTGAACTCTACAGTTGTTCCTGAAGAAAATATCTCCCATTAACACAGCAACACAGATTTTACCCCACAAGGAGGAAGAAGGAAATAAAGCCTTTTCTGGTATAGCCAACAATAAAAAAAATAAATAAAATAAATAAAACTTGATTAAAGATAAGTGGATTTCCTAGAATCACAGATTGAC
Organism: Cephalopachus bancanus; assembly: GCA_027257055.1. NCBI lineage: Eukaryota > Metazoa > Chordata > Mammalia > Primates > Tarsiidae > Cephalopachus > Cephalopachus bancanus. The sequence continues at coordinate 7,919,950 of JAPVLO010000131.1, forward strand.
ACTGATTTTTGGTACCTCAGGAAAAAAAAATGTAGCCAGAGAATTTTGATATACAGATAATAAGCTTTATACATAAAGTCTGAACTTAGAAAAATTAAAGATTCAATATTTTCTATAATTATTACAAAAACTGGGTCAATAAAATGAATCCTTCTTATTCAAGTAGACAAGGAATATGGGGCAATGTTGTTCCCTCACAACAGTCAACAGGTAGAAAAAATTGCATAATACATAAAGATGTAAACATGAAACTGAGAAAATAATTTTATCTTAATTATTCAATAGCTGAATGAAACAATCTTCTGGTGAGAAGTATTACAATTCTATCTATATATCTCTATCTCTAATTTCTTTACATTCTGCTGTATTCCTCAAAACATTAGGAAGATTTTTTTTCTTCAAATCATGCTTAGTATCCTATGGAGCATTCATCATATGTCCCTATTACCTTTAAATTTTTATTATCAAAACTTCTAAAACAGATACTCATGTGGGCTAAATACTAAAACACAATGCGTGCATTATTTGAAGCTGGGTTTATAAACATTATTTTGTTATTCCATTAGATCTATTTTCTTCATGATACTTCACTGCAGCTTACTTAAGGAAACTGCATTTTATGTGCACGTGTGTTTGTATTTTTACTACCCTTTAAAGCAAATACAATACTTTTAGGATTATAAAGTTCATCATTGTAGCACTTTAACTAATGACTACTCTTGCTTTGGCATGCCATGTTTACAATTCTTTTGTATATGTATTCAAAATTCACTTTAAGAAACATATTGCAATAGTTGTGATAAACAAAGCAAACTCAACTTAACTATAAGACCATTCATGTGCATGACTTTTCATGTTAAGTAATGTAGTATTTGTATTCATCAGTAAAATAAAAATTCCTTGAGTAGGCCACCCTTTTTTAGTCAGGGTCATGTTAATTACCTGGATAAAAATTACTCAGTGCTAAGAAAAGCAGAAGAATAATTCTTTCTTGTGAAGTCTTTTGTTTCAGGGACACAGAAACCACTCATTAAATGACATTCTGTAATAAATGGCATCATCAGTTTGTGATGACCAGCATTTGACTGTAAAATAACTACACACAGAGAAACTAATGAACACAAAGGTATAAGAAAATTTTGATAGTCTTATTTCTAAGAATTAGAAATAAAAATTTCATTGCTCATTAAAAAAGTTTCCTTTAATTAGTGGTCAAATTATTCCTCTTAGCTCACTAGATGACTTTTAGTTACATACTGATGTAACTATTAATCAAGGTCCTTTTCATACACGTGCACAAACAGTTATGTTGGTTATCAGAAGCAAAGAAAGGTTTATGATTTAAGAGCTAAATTGCTATGTATATAATACAGTCTAAAAAGTCTTCAAATTCAAAATAAAGTCTTCAACCTGGCCCAAGGGAAAACACGACTTTATCCTTTCATAATGCGTAACCGGATAGGAAGAAACAAGTTTTATAACATTAGTGATATTGTCATAGACTTTCCATCCTATTTTTACTTATTATCCTTGAAAAATGTTATTCATTGTAAAAACTGGAAATCTCTCTTTTTAAAAAACCTAGTCTTTGCTTTCCAAGTAGCTTGGAGATATAATTACTTTGAGGTTTCAGTTTCTTCTTCTGTGAATTAAAAAATTAAACTAGATGCCCTGTGAGGATTTTAATTTAATTCTATCATTTTGAGGATGTGGACAAAACCTAGACACTATTTCATTTAAAAAGGAGCTATCCCAGAATTTAGAACAATATGGGCTGAAGACAATTCTTCTGTTCAATCTTTAGCCTTGAAGGGGGAATTATAGTTTGAATAAATTTATTCCAAAGAAATGAAGATTTGAAAACATATGTCAAATTATTTACATATGCATATCTATAAATATCTGATTTGAGAACAAAGTTTAAGAAGACCAGTGAGAGACAACATACCTCTCATTACTTCCAGCCAGGGTATTTGTGGGCTGTGGGTAACCACATCTTTTATGAAAGTGTAGTTCATTAATTGTACACTCTTATCCTTAGCCGTTCTCCTATCTGCTGCTCTTTTTGTCAGAAGTCCTAATGGTTCATTGACATTCCTTTTGTGTGACATATTCAGCTTTTAGACAAAGTACATGAGGAAGAAAGTTGTATGCTATGGCATGGCTTGTGGTCTGGAGCCAACCACAGATAACCCCTGACTACCCTAACCACATCCAGTGTCACCTACTTCATGTCTTTTATTACTTAACTTGCAACTTATTCCTAGCAGTCCCCCGGAAGCTCCAAACTTTTTTCCATCTCAGAACTCCATTTATCATTTGCAATGCTACCCCTCTCCCACAAATTTTCATCTGGAAAATGTATCCTTAGGCTTCAATGTGAATGTAACTTTCTTGGATTTTACTTGATTTCCCATCTTAATGAAATTATCTTCTGTCATTATATCTCACAATGCAGTGGTGTGTTAGTCCATTTTCTGTTGCTAAAACATAATAATACAAACTGGGTAAGTTATAATAAACAGAAATGTATTTAGCTCATTGTTCTGGAGACTGAGAAGTCAAATATCAAGAGGCTAACATATGGTGAAGGCCTTTGAGCTACATCATTTTGTGGCAGCAGAACAGAAGGGTGGAAGGACAAGTGAGCACTTGTGAAAGAGACACCAGGGAAAAGACTCACTTTATGACAACCTACTCTCAACCAGTTTTTGCAACAATATTTATTCATTCTTAAACACTGTGCTCTCGTGGTTTTACCAACTCTTATTTAGTGCCATCTTCCAAAACTGTTGCACTGGGAATTAAGTTTGAAACACGTACACTTTTAGAAAACACTACAAAACATAGGAGATAGTGTAGTTCAGTCTTTATATTATCATTTATAATTAAAGCCATGCCCAAATACATTAATGTGCTATTGACTTTCTTCCAACTTGGCAGAAAGTATATAGGTAAGGGAATGTGACCACTTTTTTAAACTTTATTTTATTAGATAGGTGTGGGATGTAAGTCAGGATTATGCACAGGATTAATGTACATACAGGTGAAGCTTGAGCCTCCAACTAGCCCTCACTTCCCCTGGTTTAGGATCGGGTACTCTTTATTTTGTTATGCCCTTCCATCCAGCAGTGTCCCATGACTGCAGATCCCTCCCTTGTGTTATTGTGGTTAATGTTTAGGTACCACTTATGACTGTGGTGTTATTGAAAAATTTTGCACAGGAGACACTATAAACAGACCTCTATATTAGAATGTTGATGTGGAATTTTTTCATGTCAGCCTGGGCTCTGAGAGTCAGCTCAATGGGTTGGCAAGCCTGACCCCAAAAAGTGTTAGCTCAATGGACTGGCAAGCCTAGCTCTAGGAGTGTTGGCTCTAATGAGCTGGTAAGTCAAGCACTGAGAGTGCTGCTGATTTGGCGGGCTGGCAAGACAACTCCAAGAAGTGTCTGAACTTCAGAGTCTCACTTTCTCCTGGCAGTTCTCCCGATTCAACTGGCTCTTTCAGCCGGCAAGCCAGCCTCCAGGGTGTGCAACTCTTCTGCGCCGATGATCTTCTGCAACTCTTCAGGTCTGGGTTCCTGTCTCACTCCCAGGAGGAATGCAGGACATGGACAGGTGGAAGGTGAGAAAGCAGGATTTATTAAGTGGACAGAAAAGTTCCCAAAGCAGGAAGGGACCCAAAGAGATTGCTGGTCTGGGGAGGCAACCTGGTGCTTAGCCCTAAGACCCAGTTGATTGACTAGCACTAGCTGTGAGCTGACTGGTTGGCACTAACTGTGCTGATTGATCACTACTAATTACCCATCAGTTGGGGATAGTGGCCTAAAAGTGAGCTGATTGGCCGTCACTTAGCAGGGAGCTGATTGGTTGTTTTCCAGTCTCTGCAGTGACAGTTTTCTTGTCCTAGCCTGTGGGGTTTTTAGGGAGCTTTTTTGCCAACATGAGTGTATCTGTCCCAGAGGCCTGCAGAAAGTTTGCTACTTTGATACTGGGGGATCCACCCTGTCTGCCTAGAATTTTTTCTAGCTTTCTTCTCTCTCATTATTACATTAGCAAATTCACTGAGGGAAATAACTGTTGGATTGGAAAAAGGACTTCAACAAAAGAGACAGAGTTTTAAAATGCCAGGGTTCTCAGATATTGCATTGGGTGTAGGTGTATGTATGCAGAAAGATAAAGAATTATTCAATCAGGAAAACTTAGTGATCAATTGAACATGGAAAATTTGGGGGAGGATGAGAAAACAGCAAGGTCTCAATTTTCTCACATGGGAAAAAAGATAGATGATAGTAATACCAATGACAAAATAATTGTTAAAAAATTAAAACATTTACATGTACCAATAAATATTTCAGTCTTTTTCTTTAAATATGCTGAATTTGAGATGACGTGAAATAATCAGGTAGATAAGCTAGATAGTCCATTAAACCTATACATCTGTGTTCTAAAGAGAAATGCAAATTCGAAGTCATTGTTTTCCAGAGATAACACAAAAACATAGGAAGAGAAGCATTAGAATTGAAGTGGCTGACCTTCAGTATAGGTGACCACCAAAGTAGAAGTTCTAGGAACACATTGGAGAAGTTAAGTTCTAAGAAACAGTTTTTAATTCAGAGCTAAAGCAAAGGAACAGCCAAAATTTTCCTCGTTCTTAAAAATGTCAACATGAAATTCTGTTTTTCTACAGAAAAAAATCTTCACTGAACATCACACAGTAAAATGTTCCTGCTCTCCAAACTCCAAGGTTTCAACCATAGTATTTACATAAAAGACTGTAAAAGTTTGTATATTTATTTTATATTTCTCCAATTAGATGCTAAGAACCCTGGAAGCAGAGATCATGTTTCTTCTGTATGCACAATGCTATCAAACATAGATAGTTTGTCATAGTATTTCATAAATGTACTTTTTCTGTCAGAAGTGTGGAAATGAAATTGATCGCTTAACGGCTCTTATTTCCTACAATACACTTGGGATATTCCATTTGTGTAATATATTTGATATTTTCTTAGCTAATTATCTTATTTAAATAAAACACATTAGAAGATTCCATTGTATTTAGAATTCTACACCTGTGCAATACTGTAAGTAAGATAACGTTTTTCAAGAAAATGTGTACTTTTCCATAAGGCAGTTAAATGTTGTGGAGAGGAAGAAGACGAGTTTGTAGAAGATTGTTAATTTCTTCATGCACACCAAAGGCCAAACCCAAATCTGTGTTAGCACCTAAGTTTATATGGAATAAATAGCAATGTAATGGAAGACTGGAATATAGCTAGAGCCCTGTTATAATTATTTTTCATTTCTTTATTCCAAAAATAATTTTCTCAATCTACTTAAAAATAACTTTAATGATAGTGTAGAACTGCTTTATCCTCTGAAATCTGATCATTAGATGAGGATTTCTGAATCTTGTTTGAGGAATTCTTATGACGTAGGCAAGTTGTTCACATCAAAAGAAACCAGTTATTTTTAATCTAAATGCGGAAAACTTTGCAATATTCTGCTAAAAGAATAAGAAAATGATTCTGCCAGTGACCAGTGACAGAAATTGGAATGAGAATCATAGAAGGGAGAAAGAGAGGAGTAGGGAACAATAAAGAAGCAGTTTATTTCCATTAACCATTACATTAATTTAAGAGACATCCTTTAATCCTAAAATTCTTTGAGATTAAAACTTTAATTAGTTTTCATCTTTAATAAAGATAGTACTTAAACTTTTAATCCTAGGATCTCAAAGCCAATTAACAGATAAATCCCCAATTTTCCTATGAAAGAGTTTACACACTTTGGCTTCCCCATTTACAGTTAGTACCATTATAGCACAGAAAGATACATTCTAAATCATACCCAGAAATACAAGAAATCTGTCAGCAGGACATATGTTCCTCAATTCATATGTCAGTGACACAAAAATGTTTTATTAATCTAATTATAAAAATAGCATAATATTAAGGATCAAATATACCATACTTAACTATTAGACATTTGGCAGAAGATACACTAAATTCAAATTTAAGCTTTAAAAATGACGTGATGATCATTGATAGGTTATTTAACCTAACACTTCAGTTCCTTTACATAAAAATAGAGATTATAATATCTTCTTTAAATGAATGTTTTGATTATTGAATGAGATAATGCCTTCAAATGCTTAGCATGAAGCTGGAACATATTAGGCACTCACTAAATATTAGATGCTCTACTAATAGTAACACATTAAAATACAAGAAAGAGATATAAAAGCTGAAAATGAAGATAAAATTTTGAATACAGACAGTCCCCATGCTACAAAGGATTGACAAAAATTTTTCACCTTTGCAGTGGTGTAAAAGTTATATTAGTTAAGCAGAAACCATACTTCAAGCATACATTTTGTTTTTCACTTTCAGTCCAAATATTCAATACATTGCAAAAAATATTCAACACTTTATTGTAAAATATGCTTTTAGAGAATTTTTGTCAGCTGTAGGCTAGTGTAAGTGTTCTGAGCATGTTCAAAGTAGGCTAGGCTAAGCAATGATGTTCAATAAGTTAGATGTAGTACATGTATTTTAGACTTGGAATATTTTCTTTTAAAATTTTATTTTATCATAGAGATGTAGCATACAAGTAAGGATTAACTACACAAGCAGGCTGCATGCAGGTGAAGTTTGAGCATCCAAGTGGCCCTCATTTCCCTTGGTTTGGGACCAGGTACGCTTTGTGTTATGTGCCCCCTTCTCCCGGGCAGTGCTCAGCGATTGCCAATCCTTCCCTTGTGCTAATGTGATAAATGTTGAAGGAAAATTTATGAGTGAGAAAATGCAGTATTCAGTTACTTATTTCTATGATAAATCACTAAGTATTATGGGTTCTAATTCTATCCATTTTGCTTTCAAGTCCATGTTTTTGTTCTTCTTTACAACTATGAAATACTCCATCATGTGTGTGTAGCACATTTTCTTTATCCCGTTCACTTTCAGTGGGCAGTAGGGTTGATTCCATGATGTTGCTATTATGAGTAGTGCAGCAATAAACGTGTGTGCAGGTGTCTTTTTTTGTTGAATGGTTTATGCTCCTCCAGGTATATTTTCAGGAGAGGGATTGCTCGACTGTATGAAAGGTTAATTTTCAGTTTTTTTAGGAACCACCACACTGCTTTCCATAGAAATAGAAACAGCTTGCGCTCCCATAAACAGTTTAGAAGCATTCCCTTTTCTTTGCACCTACACCAGCACTTGTTGTTGTTGTTATTTATTAATGATAGCCATCCTTACTAAAGTCAGGTATTATCTCATTGTAGTTTTGATTTATATTTCTCTGATGATTAGTGAGGCTGAGCATTTTTCATGTATCTGTTGGCTTCCTGTATATTTTATTTTAAGTGTCTATTCATGTCCTTTACACACTTTTTAATACTTCTTTTTTTTTAGGTTTTACTGATCAGCTCATTTGAATTTCTTGTAGATCTTGGATGTTAGGGCTTTGTTACATATACACAATTTGCAAATATTTTCCCCATACTTTTGGTTGTCTCTTCACTCTTTTTTATTATTATTTATTTATTTATTTATTTATTTATTGCTGCACAAAATCTGTGTAGTTTAATGAAGTCCCACTTGTCTTAGCTCTTATGGCATTTGCTTTTGAGGATTTAGTCAGCAATTTGTGGTTGGCTCTGATGTGCATAAGAGTGTTTCCTATGTTTTCTGCTAGAATTCTAACAATTTGAGGTTTTACGTTGAGGTCTTTGATCCATTCAGACTTGGTTTTTGTATATGGTGATAAGTAGGGATCCAGTTACATCTTTCTGCATGTGATCAGTCAGCTTTTCCAGCACCATTTGCTAAAAATGGTCTCTTTTCCCCAGTGGTTGTTAATGATGACTTTGTCAAAGATGAGTTGTTTGAGAGACTGAGTTTTACTTCTTGAATATTCGCCCTGCTCCATTGGTCTATGTGCCTATTCTTATACCAATACCTGGCTGTTTTGGTTACTGTAAACTTGTAGTAAAGTTTAAAATCAGGAAGTATGGTATTTTCCACTTTGCTCCTTTTGCTGAGGATTGTTGTGCATATGAACTTCTGTATTGTCATTTCCAGATATGAGAAAAATGATGCTAGTAATTTGATGGGTATTGCATTGAATTTGTAGTTTGTCTTGGGTAGAATAGACATCTTGAAGATGTTGATTCTTTCAATTCATGAGCATGGGATGTGTTTTCATTTGTTTGTGTCACCTTTGATTTTTTTGAGCAGCATTTTGTAGTTCTTGTAAAAATCTTTTACTTCTCTGGTTAGGTGGATGACAAAGTATTTCATTTTTCTTGTGGCTATTATGCTTTTTATTTGGTTCTCTGTCTGCTTGTTGCTGGTGTATGGGAATGCCATTTTCTTTTGCAAATTGATTTTGTATCCCAAGACTTTATCAAAGTCAATTATCAGTGTGAGGAGGCTTTTGACAAACTCCTTAATGTTTTCAAGATAAAGAACCATATCATTAGCCGGGCTCGGTAGCTCAGCCTGTAATCCCGTGCCTTTGGGAGGCTTAGGTGAGTGAATTGCCTGAGCCCACGGGTTCGAGACCTGCCTGGGCAGCGAGACCTCATCTCTACAATAAATCAAAAAATCAGCCGGGCATGGTAGCATGTGCCTGTAATTCCGGCTACTCGGAAGACTGAGGCGGAAGGATCTCCGGAGACCAGCAGGCAAGGCTGCGGTGGCTGGGGCGACCGAGTGAGACTCCAACTCAAAAAAAAAAACATATCATTTAAAAAGAGGAATAGCTGACCCTCCTCTTAACATATTCGATTACTCCTGATTTCTTTCTCTTGCTTGCTTACTCTTGCTAAGAGATCCAACAATATGTTGAACAGGAGGGGTGAGAGTGGGCATCCTTGTCTTATTTCCATTCTAAGGGGGAATGCTTCCAATTTCTGCCCATTGAGAAAAATATTAGCTGTGAGTTTTTATAGATGACTCTTACTGTTTTGTAAAATGTTTCTTCTATGCCTGAGTGCTCAAGGTTTTTTATTAAAACGGGGTGCTGGACTTTGTCAAATATTTTTTTCTGCATCTAACTGTATAATCATATGGTTCTTGTTTTTAAACCTGTTAATGTGCTTAATTACATTTATGGACCTGTGAATGTTAAACCAGCCCTGCATTCCTGGAATTAAGCCCACTTGATCATGATGGATGATCCTTGAAATATGATGTTGGATATGATTTGCTAGAATCTTGTTTAGAATTTTTGCATCTACGTTCATTAAAGAGACTGGTCTGTAATTCTCTTTCCTTACTGGATCTTTGCTAGGCTTGGGTATCAGTATGATGTTGGCTCCATTAAATGAGTTGGAGACTTTCCATCTTTCTCAATTTCCTATAATACTCTCTATAAGGTTGATATTACTTCCTTCTTGTACGTCTTGTAGAATTTAGCTGGGAAGCCATCAGGTTTGGGATTTTTTTGTTTTATTTTGTTTTGTTTTGTTTTGTGGGTGGACTTCCTTATGACTGGGCCGATTTCCTGTATTGTTATTGGTTTGTTTAGAGTTTCAATTTCTTCTTGTTTCAATGCTGGAATTTTGTGTGGTGACAGAAATTACTCCATTTCTTTAAGGTTTTCTAGTTTATTTGTGTACAGTTTTTAGAGTAATTTCTGATAACCTTTTGAGTTTTTTTTTAGGGTCAGGGAGAATTCACCTGTTGTATTTCTAAATGTGTTCATCTGGGTTTTCTCTTCCTTTTTTTAAGTCAATCAGGGGATTATCAGTCATATTTATCTTTTCACGGACCTGCTTTTGGTCTTGTTGATTCTTTCTATGACATTTTTGTTTTCAGTTCTCAGCAACTGTGATTTTATTTTGGTGATCTGGATTTTTCTGCTGAAGCTAGGATTTAAATGATCTAGCCTTTTCAACTCTTTTAAGTGAGACGTTAGGCTGACAACTTGTGATCTTTCTGTTTTCTTTATTTTTATGTGCAATGCTATGAATTTTCCTCTTAACTTTCATGGTATCCCAGAGATTCTGATAAGGTGTGTCTACATTTTTTGCTTGTTTCCATAATTTAAAAAATTTATTTCTTGATTTGCATGTTGATCCAGAAGTCATTCAACAGCATACTGTTTAATGTTCATGTATTTGTATGTTTTGGGGGGCTCTTGTTGGTGGTAGTATTTATTTTTATTTCACTGTAATCCGATATGATGTATGGTAATTTTGATCGTTTGGGTTTTGCTCATGCTTGATCTGTGTCCAAGAATGTGATAAATTTTGGAGTATTTTCCATGTGTTGATGATTAGAAAGTATACTTTGTAGTTGATGGGTGAAATGTGCTGTAGAAATCTAATAAGTTCATTTGATCAAGTATCAAGCTGAGGTTCCAGATCGCCTGGTTGATTTTTTTCCTTCAATCTGTCTAAAGCTGTTAGTGAGAGTATTTAGATTCATGTGTATATGTTTGCTAGCTGTTTTTTTTTTTCAATTTTGAGAGTGCTGTGTATGCTCTGTTAACTTTATGTTTGCCTGTATTTTGTGATGTGCATGGTCATTCTTTTTTTTATTCTGTGCTCAATACCTTCTTAAGTGTCTCCTGAGATGGCATATTCTCTTAGAGATTAGATGTCTGGAATAGAAAGAATATTTTCTACTGATAATAAGTTTATTGGGACATAATCACATAGTAAGTCACAAAGCATTTCTGTAAGTATTTTCATATTTAAATATATATTATTTTACATACATCTATATGCATATATATCTATATTTATATTGATATGTCTATATCTAGAAATATCGGTACAGATTTATAGATAGGTATGGTTATAATTAAACCCACTGCCAGGCTGTTGCAATTGTAACGAATCTACCAATAATTTAAAATAACTGAAACTATACTTCCTGGCTGGTAGAAAGTGTCAAAAAACCCTAAACACTTAGCACTTTTGCTGAGCTCTGGCATGCTGCATTAGACAACAGAAACAATAGATAAATCCAAGGTTTACTACAGCAGGGAAAGTTATAGGACATCAACATAACGATGAGACCTCAAGTCGTTACATAGTTTACCTTAGGGGATATAAGAAATATACTCCATTATTCCCAGAGGAACAACACATAGCAATACCTATCTAAAACTTGCTACTGTGTTAAGGCAGAGGAAAAGCCCTTTTTAGAATTTAAAACCACAATGATTCACTGTCATATTTGCATTTTAAATCAATGTTTCTCATGTAATTAAAAATAACCTCATATAAAGAATTGAATTTAAAATAATTTTATTCAGAGTCGTCTTCAGGCTTCTTTGAAAAGTTACCTAAGCTCTCTTGGCTGCACTTTACTTAAAAACATCCCTCAAAGTATTAGACAAAATTCCAAAGTAAACAAGAAGGTTAGATTCAACAATAAGAAAATAAACAGACTTATGAAAACTTCAGAAAATAGAGTTATCTGACATAGAATTTGAAAATCTTTTTATTATTATTATTATTATTTTTTAGTTGGGGTCTCATTCCATTGCTCAGATTGGAGTGCAGTGGCATGCTCACGGCCCCAGCATCCACCTGCTGGGCTCTGGCGATCCTTCTGCCTCAGTCTTCCAACTAGCATGAACTACAGGTGCATGCTACCACGACTGGTTAATTTTATTTATTTATTTATTGTAGAGACAAGGTCTTGCCAAGTTGCCCGGCCTGGTCTTGAACCTGTGGGCTCAAGCAATCCACTCGCCTTGAAAATCTGCATATATATGTGTAACAGATAAAAACAAAAATGTTAAATATGAGCAGGTAACATGAAAATGTGAAAAAAAAAGCAAATGACTGCTGAATATGAAAAACAGAGATACAAATCCAACACATGGCTTAACCAGCAGATTAAACACAGTTGAAGAGAAGATTAAGGAAGCACAGAACAATATCAGAAGTAATTATCTGTAGAATGATATCACCAAGGTGGTGATATAGGAGTTTCCAGTGTTTGTCCCTTCATTAAAACATTATTGTGAACAACCATTTCCACATACAACAATAACAACAAAAACCTTTATGAAAGCTATGGACCAAGTGAGAGATTATAACTCCTGCTAGAGTACAGAAAAAAAGAAAACCAGCATTGGAGAGAGTGTCTTCCTATCCCGGGCATGGAAAGAGATGCCTTCTGTCGTGGGAAAAGGAAAATAAAATGAGGACCCATCTTTGACACTAACCCTGGTCCACCTCGGAGACATTGTTACCAGGTCAACACTCATGGTGCCTTACAGTCAAAGGCTTCAGGCATACTCTACCATCACAACAGCCAGGACATGGAATCAATCTAAGTGTTCACTGAAGAGTGAATGGATAAGGAATTTTTAATATACCTATTACATGGATATTATTTAGCCTTAAAAATTCTGCCATTAGTGATAGCATGTAAGAAATAATATATCATACTAAGTAAAATGAGTTAGTCACAGAAAGACAAATATTGCATGATCTCATTTATGCATGGAATCTAAAAAGTCAAACTCTAAAGCACAGAGTAGACTGGTAGATATCAGGGAATGGGGAGACGTTACACAAAGAGTAAAATATTTCAATTATGCAGGATGAATAATTTCTAAAGATCTAATGTGCATCATGGCGACCATAGTTAATGATAATACTGTATAGTATAGTTGTAATTTACTACCAGTAGACATAAAATGCTCTTACCATATACATTCCCAAATAGGTACCTATGTGAAGTAAGACATATAATAATTAGCATGATTGTGGTAATCATTTCACAGTGTGTTTATATATCACAAGATTATATTGCACGTCTTAAATATATGCAAGTTTGTCAATTATACATCACTAAAGCTTTAAGTTAAATTAAATAAAAAGAAATAATTATTCATGTTTGTTATAATGTTTTCATACTCCTAGGAAAACATTGATTGATCTGTAGTCATGGTAACAAGCAATTTTCAAAATGGACATTTAATTTCTCAGTTTGTTTTAGTGATCATCCTTCTGAAAGTCAACCAATCAATGACAGTTACACAAAGATCCGCAAACTTCCAAGGGATTCAATCCAATGAACATGTTTGAAAATCAATGGCAACTCACTTCAACTCTGTAACCAGCAGGTTAACACAATCGAAGAGAAGATTAGGGAAGTATGGAAATATATCAGAAGTAATTATCTGTGGAACAATATCAGCAAGGTGATGAAAATGGAGTTTCCAGTGTTTGTCCCTTCATTAAAACATTATTTGGAACAACCATCTACACATACAACAACAACAAAAAACCCTCATGAAAGTTATGGACCAGGTGAGAGATTATAATTACTGCAGGAGTACAGAAATAAGAAAACAAGCATTAGCCGGGCTCGGTGGCTCAGCCTGTAATCCCGTGCCTTTGGGAGGCTGAGGTGAGTGGATTGCCTAAGCCCGCGGGTTCGAGACCCGCCTGGGCAGGCGAGACCTCATCTCTACAATAAATCAAAAAATCAGCCGTGCGTGGTAGCGCATGCCTGTAATTCCGGCTACTCGGAAGGCCGAGGCGGAAGGATCGCCGGAGCCCAGCAGGTCGAGGCTGCGGTGGCCGGGAGTGGCCACTGCACTCCAGTCTGGGCGACAGAGTGAGACTCCAACTCTAAAAAAAAAAAAAAAAAAAAAACCCAAAAAGAAAAAGAAAACAAGCACTGAAGAGAGTGTCTCTGTAACCAACACAACTTCTCCAGAATGCTTCCTTAAGCAACAACATTTTGTTTTTCTCAATGATATTTTGCTTGTCAAGTGTAGATATCATTAGTTTAAAGAAATAATGCCCCACACCAAATAAATCTTTTTTGGTTTTCAAAAAAAAAAAGAGAGAGTAATACTTATTTTAAAATGTAAATAATAAATGGTTCTATTGAGTTTCAGATATTAAGTGGAAATTGCTATTTCTTATATCTATTTTGCAGCCTAAAGAGGTAAAAAGGGGGGGGGAGAAGGCACACAGAAAATAGAAAAACAGATGTAAAAGATGGAAGAAGATTATCAGCTACTCAAATCAAGAATCTAGAATAAGAAAAAAAAAGAATAGGAAAGTATCAATAATCAAAGAAATCATGATTGACAGCTTTTTAGGACTTTAATCTTGAAATTAAAGTATTCTAACAAATTTCAACAAAATTCATTTTTTAAAGTTATGTGCCGAAATGTATCTACAGAAAACATACATGACCAAACAGAAAGAATGTATGAGAGTCAAGTCAAGAGAAAAACAGAGAGCCTGTTAGAGAATGGCAATACTAGAGTACAGAAATTCGTGGAATGACCTCCTTGAGAGAATATTCTTTTCCAGGGAAAATAATTGTCCATGCTTAACTGTATGAAGTAAATTGATTATTACTCAAAGGCAAAATGTTTAATTCCCTAGGGAGATTTAATTATCATATTTACTGCAACATACAGACTCAAAATACAAAAAGCAAACATCAATTGGTTAACCAAAAGGCATTTTTAAAAAACGATCTGCCAGGCACTGTGGCTAATGCTTTAATCTCAATGAGTTGGGAGGCCAAAATAGGAGGATTGCTTGAGCCCGGGAGTTTGGAGCCAGCCTAGGCAAAATAATGTTACCTCATCTCTACAAAAAAGGAAAACAAAAAATAGTCAGGTGTGGTGGTATATGCCTGTAGTCCCAGCTATTCAGGAGGCTGAGGTGGAAGGATTGCCTGAGTCCAGGACATCTAAGTTGTGGTAAGCCATGATACTGCTAGTGTGCTTCAGCCTGGGCAGTAGAGTAAGAGTCTGACTCAAAAATAAATAAATAAATAAATAAATAAATAAAATATTAAACAAAAACTACCATTGTGTGGGATTAAAAAACTGCTCTTTTTGTTATCAATATATTTAGCATATATCTATATAACTATTTTATACTGTTTCATTTTCATGCAATAACAAATAAACATCTAAAACCTATCAATGTTCCTCAGGTCTGAGATGTAGCAAGTAGTACATTTCATTTTTTAAAAAATAACGTTTCATCTACATTTCTTGATCCCTTTGCATAAATGTTTTCTGCTTGAATTCCAGAAAAAAAATCAATATTGCTTCACAGTTTAGTGGTACTAAGTTGAACATAAGATCCAGACATGGTCATGTATGCTTTTCAAATCTAATTATGACACAAACTGAAAGAAATAACGGTGAAGAAACCCAGAATTACAAAATTCTCAACAGGATGGAAGAAGAAAGATGACTAAAATAAAATTGGGATATCTATAGAATCCTGTTTTAGACTGAAAACAGTAATGCTTTGAAAAGTAATAGGGCTATCTTCCATAACATCTCTTCATACAAAACAACCACATGAATGTGTGTGTGTGTGTGTGTGTGTGTGTGTGTGTGTGTGTGTGTGTGTGTGTGTATGAGAGGGGATCCCCCCCAAAATGATTTATTTTTTAGAGGGTGGGTCCTTCATAGTACAGGATTTCCCCACTAGGTAACCGTTTTAGGAACCAATCAGCATTAGTGTACTAGCTATCATTGTTGTAAGAGGCTGCATAGGCATCAGTGTTTTTCTTTTCTTCTCTTTTCTTTTCTTTTCTTTTCTTTACTTTTCTTTTCTTTTCCTTTCCTTCTTTCTATGTTTTTTTCTTCTTTTTTGAGATTCTTTTAGTTGTTTGATTTGTTTCCCTGGATGAAAAAAATCCTCAAAGGAAAATATTTCCTGATGTGGAAGAGGTGAAACAAAAAATGGCAGAATCACAAAAAGGCATCCAAAGTGACAAATTAAAAAAACATTTTGAGCAGTATAAAAAGCACCTTGATAGGTACATTGCATCAAATGAAGAGTACTTTAAAGCTATCTGAAGTTTGACATGTAAAAATAAATACACACATTTTTATTAATATATTCCATTTCTTGAGGTCCCCTTTATACATACACACAGTGGGGTTATCAAGTTGTTGTATTTAATTATAAGAAGACAGTTGAGAAAGTAGAGTATTTCAGTTATTACACATATATATTGATTTATATACACATGTGTATACATGTATATATACACATAAATTTATAGTAATTTAACTGTTTGTAACTTGAGTATAAATTATATTGTGACAGCCAAAATTACAATAAAATCATACATCAGCAGAAACAGATTTTCAATATAAAGAAGTATATGCTAGTCTCACACAATCTCATGCAAGTACAAACATAACAACAGTGGGGTAATCAACTTGTATTTCACTGTAAGAAGGCAGTGAAGAAACTGGAGTATTTCAGTTATTACACAAATATTTACAAACAATCAGAAAGCAGACAAAATATGATGGGTGCTGCACACATAATACATGAACAAAATAAAAGTCTTTGTGTCTTTAAAGAGAATGCATATAAATCAGATACAGGGGAGGGTATGCAGGCTGATACAGGATGTTGACTCTATTAATTACTCCTGTCACTCATACATTGAATTCATAATACACCTGACTGTCGAGTATGCATGCTCTCCAATATGAAGGAGGAAAGTTGAACCAGACAGTTAGCTAACATGGGAAATTATTTATATGCACAAATGTGTTATAACCACATCAGAAGTGACCAGTATTGTTGAAATTTGAGTAGAATAGATAAATGCATTGAAGAGAGGAATAGTTTATTTCATAGTTCCTGTGGACGATGGCATTTGGAAGTAGGTCTCAAAGGATGCATATGATTCACTGTGATTAAAGAAAGAAATTTTAGGAAAGGAAATTTTAAAAACAAACAAGAAATAATTTGGGAATGCACATGTAGTAAGCTGGGCAATGGAAAGAGGCAAGTTAAAATGAATTTTGGCTGCAAGGATCTATTTGTCCAATGAGTCTAGACTTTTTTTTAAGTAGAGGAGTAGAAATATCAGAATTTTACTTCAATAACATCAGTGTAGTGAGGGGCATAGTTATCTGGACATGATGAAATTTGCCAGAGAACGAGTTTGGAGACCAGGTGGATAAGAAATTGGGCAGAGAATATGGAAAACAGAGTAGAAGGGCAGAGATGATGGTTGGAATAAAATGGCTCAAAATTTACTTGGATGTGAAACGTAAAGAGAAAGAAGAGTCAAATTAGAGTTTGAATCTTTGCAATTCAATATATATTGGTAAAAGGCACAAACTGTGGAAAAAGGAAGTTTTGGAGAAAATTAATTAATTAATACCAGATATATAGAGTGGTTTGTCAGAGTAGATATGTTATTTAGTAATTTGGGCATATAAAAACAAATAATTTGTAAATCTTAATTGTCAAAGGGAAATATAGAGTAAGCTGGGCTCGGTGGCTCAGTTAGTAATCCCGTGCCTTTGGAAGGCTGAGGTGAGTGGATTGCCTGAGCCCACGGGTTCGAGACCCGCCTGGGCAGCGAGACCTCATCTCTACAATAAATCAAAAAATCAGCCGGGCGTGGTAGCGCGTGCCTGTAGTTCCAGCTACTTGGAAGGCTGAGGCGGAAGGATCGCCGGAGCCCAGCAGGTCGAGGCTGCAGTGGCTGGGAGCGGCCACTGCACTCCAGTCTGGGTGACAGAGTGAGACTCCAACTTAAAAAAAAAAAAAGGGACATGTAGAGTAAATAGATTGTGATCATATTCTTGGACCAACCAATACATTGCTATAATTCAGGGAAAAATGCAGGATCATAATCAGAAGCTAAAATTCATGAAAATAATATCTTCAGGAAAGCATTCCTTTTCATGAAAGGGCATACATTTAAAAGTTTCTGAAAACTTGGTATAAGATTACGTATAGAGAGAGTCATTTGTAATAGGTGGTTTTTTCAAATATGGCAGAATTACTCTTAAGCAGTGACTGTAACCGGTAGCTCTATGCCCTTTTAAAAATATTAGCAAACCAGAAAAAAAGACATGTCAATACATTTTTCGTCTGCCCCTGTTCTACACACAAATCAGTTTAAGTCCATAGCAAAATAAGTGGGAAATTTGTGACTTATCTGTGGTTTTTCCCTGACAAACTTACAATTACTTTAAAATGCTAAATGGAAAGAGAAACAACTAAAAGAATCAGTAGCAAAAAAAAATTGCAACAAATATTTATGTTATAAAAATTATTGTGTTAAATAGGAAAAAGAATCAGAAGATAAGTTTAAAAAAAACTGGTTGTACTCTCAGTAATGGTAGATAAGTCACACAAATTTATAACATATTTTCTCCACATTTATATTACCAGGAGTAGTAAACTTTACAGAATTTTTCACAGGAAAAATTATTGGAGAATAAATTAAGATTCCAAGAAACAGTTAAGGAAATGATAAAAAGTGTTTTGCTGATAAGCAGAGTAGAAACAGTTTCTAACTATAAATTCATAGGTAAATTGAACTGAGAAAAATTGTCCCAGGATTTGCATCTTCTGTTAAGAGTCACTTTTATTTTTTGGCCAATAATAAATTATTTATTGCTGCTCAGTAGATTGTGAAAATTACTACAATAATTTTCAACTTGCTTCTCACTGAGGTATCTAATCTAGTTTCTTACACTTTGAATCTAGGCAGTTTTTGAAAAATTGCTTTGTGACATTGTACATGTTTCAAGTCTAGCCCCCAGAGATCTTGCAAGTTTCCATCTTCTTGCTATTGGAACCCTGGGATCACCACGTGGAGAAGTCAGCTAGATGATGTGAGACAAAAACAAAGTCAGTTCTGTTACTGTAGCCAACAGTCTACTAACTAGCAGGCCAGTGACATTCATGGACATTCCATGAATGATCTGGCAGAAATTTACTACGTTGTGGAGATCAAATGAAGCATACAGCCTACCCACTGAACAGTGAAATAAATAAAAAGTGATTGACCTAAGCCACTACATTGTGAGGTGGTTTATTATACAGTAGAGCCTAGCTGAAATATACTTTCGTTCTTATATTTAAAAAATATTTGTGTTACACATCACTGTTTGCCTTTATTTCTACAGATCTATAAATTAATCCTGATTTCACATAATACTCTTTCACATGCTTGATGATAGCTAATGTGTATCTAAGTTTTTATTTTTCAGATAAATTTCAAACTGGGTCGAATGACAGGAATACATATCACAATTAAAACAATCAACAGAAGATGCAAAACCTGGGGAAAATGAGTGATTTTTCACTGACATTTTTCTTGGATACTTAGGAAGGAGTCGTGAAATAAATTTTTTAAATTATTAGCTTAAGTCTTCAATAGAAATGTTTATTCAGGGCAGAAAAGTAATAGAAATGAATATACGCCATCAAAAAGTGACAATAGTCAACTAGATGAGCATTCAACACACAGTGTGAGGACATTAATATCATGCTAAAATAGGAACTTTGAACAGCCAGATTTTCTGGTATTTTGAGACAATGCAAAATGTACTTTTTTCAAAATAATTTTAATTTTAAGTGTTAGTGTTTAATTCATTAAAAAAATCTCATTGTGAGTTACAATAGTAGAATTTTGAACCATTTGAAAAAGTTTGGATGTTAACTGTATGTGTGTATAGAAACAATATAGTCTGCTTTGTGCTTTAAAAATGGTTGGATTCTACAAAGTACTACAAAAGTGAATAGGGTTCTTTGGTTATAATGTTCTAAAATGGAATGCATTAAGTATTATGAGTCTAGTAGATCATACATTTAACAGCATTTCTATCATTAACAATGTTTCATCACACCTTTTTTTTCTTGAGAAAGGAGAAAAATTGTAACAATAATGGAGGTACAAAAAATAATGAAGTGTAGGAAACAGGCTGTGTGTTGTGTTTATAAGTTGCTAAAATAATTAAGTAAAAAGTCACTTAACAAATACTACATGTTTAATGTGGGTGATATAAAATTTAATTTTTTTCAATGAAATTCATTTTTAGTGATTTATGTATCTCAGAATATATGTGTGCATATATATATGTACTCATATATATGTGTGTATGTGTGTGTATATATGCGCATATATACATATATATATAAACATATATATATATAGTGCCAAAAAATGTTTCAAGCATGATGTTCACTCAAAAGCTGACGTTAATTAAAGGAATGCTAGTGTCATCATGCAGCAAGCAGGACAGTCAAAGAAAATGGCAGAAGCATGGTTGAGCAGATGCCATACTTCACCTTGCCACCATATTTAATTCAACTTTGAAAAGTAATACATAGATAGCATCTCTTAAAGTGTGTATGCTTTTTTTATGACAAGCCCATATAGATTTTATATATATATATATGTGTATATATACACATATATATCTCTATACCTAAGTTAAAGGAATAGAATATTTGAGAAGTGATTATTTTAGATGGAAGACAAGGAAGAGCTTGAAATTATGAGACGCATGAAAAAGGGCGTGAGGCAATATGATTCTAGTCAATTTTAACATTTTTCTAAAGATAAAACTCAAGGTTGATGATAAGGTTCTATATTATCTGGTTCCTGCTTATCTCTCCAGTCTCATATCTTTCTAAACTTAGAGTCAAAATATTATCTTTGATCAATTAATTGTTGTCTTCTTTAAAAAAAAAACTTGGCAGCACACGTGTTCTCAACTTTGGGACTTTGTACTTGAAGGTCCTTTAGCTACATCTCTCTGAAAAAGTGTGTAGTATTGATCACAAATATTTTCTGTCCCTCTGTGGGGAAAAATTATTCATCAACTATACGTTATTTTTTAGCTTTAACCATGTAACTTACTTTGGCCAATGAAAAATGAGTAAAAGTGACTATGTGAGTAAAAGTGATGTCATTTCCATGTTTTCACTGTATCTCTGGTTGTGGATGTACATATCAAAATAGAAATCCTATATGCTTTGATATCTGAGTAATAAAAAGGATAGCCCCTTTGAAAACTCTCTATGGGCATACAGTGTAAATAAGAAACCAATTTTGCTGTTTTCAATCACTGAAATTTTCAGGTTATATACTCATTTGTTATTTACTACAGCAAAGTATAGCCTATTATGACTGACTCTCTCCATCCCTGTATTACGACCACCATTATTCTATTTACTGCTGATTCTTCAAGTTTACATTTATATAACACCCTGAGAAAGTTTCTGGAACTCCATTTCCCAGGGTAGTTGTCCATTCTATGTTATTTCAATATAGCCTATATTTATCCCACTTGTCTTATTTATTATTAGATCTATAATGACTGCAAGAATGACTGCTAATATATAAATTACACAAATAAATATTAGTATAATGCATTACTGATGATAATTTAAATGAGGAAAAAATTTTGAACATTTTCTATGACCAAATTCCCCATGGTCCCAACCCTATAGTATAGTTGGTGAGACGGGAAAAGAGATAATGAGAACTGGAGTTAAAGCATAGGAGAATTATCTATAGTTATTGCAAATATTTTACTGTCCTTTTTTTCCCCAGTCATTTGCCATCAAGTTTATAGCAATAAATGTGAATTCCTTCAGAACTTGTGGGTTTTCAGAAATAGAAAATATTCCTCAAATTCTTGACTTTTTCCTTTAGTTAAGTATTTGTTGCATGGTTCATAACTGAGAGACAGAGGAAGAAAAGGAAATAAAAATAGTTGTACTGAGTTTATTGTATATTAGAAAGATAAGATGTGCACATTGTTGAGGTATAAGGAAGTCACATATTTCATACGTCTATGCAATCTCACTTCAGTTTCCACTTCTGAATTTTGTTTTTCTTTTCAAATGTACAAGTAAGGGAAGATTTACAGTTACATATTGCTACATTCATAACTAATATTTTCGCAATATGTGACATGAAAAATAACTTGTTTGTGAGTAACTTTTAGGTTACTGATATTTGGATATTAGTGGTGGAATATAAAGATCAAGATGCATAGAATAATAAAAAGATTTTGGGCTCATGTTCTCAGGGTAGAAAAGATGGGCAGCCATAAGGTGCATGTTTTTCATATTTATAATTGTGATTACTTACCACAAACAAGTCAACATTAGTTAGTGAGTTATAAAATTACCCAGTAAAAGAGTATCACATGTGTGCATCTCTTTCAGTTATTAATGTCAAAATATTACCTCAGAAAGCACCTAGAAAATTGAGCCCAGTAAAGATAATTTTTAATGAAACTGATTTGCATTTTGGAAAAATTCTAGCAAAATGCCCCTGAATGTTTTCATAACTAATTTGTTTTCCTTGATAATAGTGTTTAAAAAAACATAATGAACAAAATCAAATTAATAAAAACAAACCCAGGTTTAGATTTGTAGCAAAAACAAACATGTTCTGTTGTAGTGACTGAAAGTTCAATCCAAGAGACCACCAAGAGCCAATTCCAATGAAAGTTCAAGAGGGTCTTCATTTGCAAGCTCAAGCCTGGACCTCTGTTGACAACCCACGCAGCGGAGTACACCCAGAGGCCCTGACTTCCTTAAGCTTTTGCACAAAGGGAGGAGGAGTTTGAGAGGGGACTTTCCAGTCTTGTTACCATTTAATTGGGTAGTAACCTCTCGTTGTCAGCTCAATCGTGGAGGATTGGCTAGCTTGACTCGGGCTGACCTTGGCCCACTAGCTGGGGAAGTTGCAGAGACATTTGGAAACGTTAGGTGATTTTCCCCTGGCACCTGATTGGTTGTTGCTAAGGGGAAAGCGAGTCAAGGGAAGGGGTTGAAGCTTGAACTGGAGCTTTGCAGTTTTTCCCATAACTGAAACTTTAAACAGCTACAGGTTATGTTTTAAAGCAGAAAACTAAAATGGCTGTGCTATTGTCCACAAGCCGATTACATATTTATTGGGTTATAGCATGCTCTTAACCTAAGTTTATGGTATACTCTATTACGGTTCTCTCACTGTGCTACATTTTAGATTGTAAAAGTAGGACAATTTTCAGCCAGCTAAAGAGTCTTGAGATTTTATTACCTAGGAGGCAAGAAATTCTATTAATTTTGTCTCTCTCAAAAATCAATAATTGGAGTTTCAATCTTCTTCGAGGGAATCCGAATTCTTTTTCTGTCTGTCCAAAAAAATAAACTTCCTGTGGTCTCTGTCATATGATTTACAGGTTGTTGACTTGAGACATTGGGGCAGTAAGTCAATAATCTCTTCTGAAAATCCTGCTGAGACTGGGGATCATCTAATACAAGGTTTGCAATCAGAATCAATCCACTATTTAGGAACAATGTTCCTTTCTCTTGCCAAAGCCACTGCCTGGAATAATTTCCCTAGAGCTTCTGATGGTTTGTCATCAGTACTCACTAGAGGACAAGAATTTGAAGACTTTAAGCTTATGAGGGATGGTTGGTATATGATGTTTCAACTGTTTTGTTTCAGCGTCACAAAATGGGGTGAGATAGAGCTTGTGCTGATTGCAGGCTAAGGAGAAATTAATTGATTCAAATAAATAATAAGCTTTGCTCCATAAGTACACTCTCATCTTAAATACTTCCTTTTTTAAGGTTGTAATGTGTTGTTATTATTCTTGCATTTCATCTCTCTAACTACTCATCAACTAAATATGTACAAAGATTGAGGAATACGAAAGACAAGTCATCATGCCAAGGAAAAAAATTACGGTCCTTAAGCAGTTATATAAGCTGGATTCATAATTGTAATTTGCAGAGGCTTTTGCTTTGATCTTTTAAACTGTTATTTTAAATACAGTTACAAATAAATTGATTTTTATTTCTCTTTCTATAATAGTGCAAAAGAAACAAATTATGTGGGGCGGTGCTATTGCCCTGATCACTTCAACAGCTCTAGAAAATTGCTGTGTCACATTGTTGACACCAGTATAATTGTTGACATTTATTAAAATGGCCATGAATTATAAAGAATAAAGAAAGAGTTCCTCAAAAAATATTTTTATCTACATGGTTTAAAAAAAGAGAAAATATTTTGTTTAAATACACAAGCTTATGTTAAATAAAAAATTCACAAAAAATGAATTTGGAAACAAAAATTAAATATAGCCAAGAATAATTTGTATTGCCTTACACAGAACCATATATGATTGTAAAAGCTTGAGTCAACATCTAAACATTAAGTATTAACTATTTGTAATCTTGTAAGCATTCATAACATATCTATTGTTTTTAAAAGTGTAACATTTTGAAAAATACCCTTAAAATATACAATAATTTAGATATTTTGATAGAAAGTTATTTATATGCATGAATATTTTAAGTAATTTTTTTTAGTTGAAATCTCACTCTGTAGCCCAGGCTAGTGTGCAGTGGCATTCTCACGGCCACCCCAGAATACCTGCTATAGGGCTCTGGAGATCTTTCTGCCTCAGCCTTCCAAGTATCCAGAACTAAAGGTACATGCTAACATACCCAGATAATTTTTGATTTACTATAGAGACGAGGTCTCGCCAAGTTGCCCGGGCTGGTCTATATTTTAATTAATTTTAAAAATAATTATGTTTAATACAGTTTGCTGTTAAATATTCTGAAGAAAGAATAAATATGGAAAGACCATAATCTAACAGTAATACTGTAGGTAAAAAAAGTTTTTAAAATTACACCTCATACCTCATAATATATTTTTCAGGTAATCATATTATCTTTAACACGTAAAAGAAAAATAAATATCACAAAATACCTGAATCAAATCCTTTGAGATTCAATAACTCAAACACCATTATATTCATATTAATATATATGTTATTGTTACAAAAATTAAGAATGCCTGGATTAAAATCTTGCTTCTTGAATTTACTGACTGTTTCTCAAATTTTGGGATGCATTAGTATCATCTGGGAAATTTGCTGAAAATTCAGACTCTGGTGTTCCATAACCTAAGAGAAACTCAGACAGCAGGTTAGGGATGGATGTTAATAAATCAATAAATATAGTTTAAAATCAACATTTTAAACTATATTTACAGAAATTTGGATGCAGAAGTCAATAATTTGAGAAAATCTGTTCTGAGGGTGTCACTTTGTAACATTTATAAAATACAAGTAAACCTAGAGCTTATCTCAAAGATTGCTAAATATGGTATACATGAAATAGACATAGAAGAGTGGCACAAAGGAAGCAATCTATCAAAAGTATTGGTGCTCTGGTCTTGATAATTTTGATTGATATGTGAAGGTATATGTCATTTATGGAGTCTCCCTCTTTCTCTCTAGAGAGTAATTAACATGCATGTGGGAGGGTTTTAGGGTATGGCTATATCCTCAAGGCAGAACCTGGTTTGTGGAGCAAGGAGATGAAGAAAACATCAAGGGACATGCTTGAGGTAAAAAGAGAAAAAGACAGTTTGACAATACTATTGTGGAAGTTCTCAAAAGCCTAATAATAAAACTCAGTAGATATGAGAACAGGGATTATATGAAGTCATGCCAAGGAATTACTGAAGAATGTGTGGTCCACCATAGCCTCTCATTCTTTCCTTAACACTTCTCACTTAATGTTACTATATTCCTTCACACTCATTCACACCTGTCAAAAT
Organism: Cephalopachus bancanus; assembly: GCA_027257055.1. NCBI lineage: Eukaryota > Metazoa > Chordata > Mammalia > Primates > Tarsiidae > Cephalopachus > Cephalopachus bancanus. Next base: position 7,945,325 of record JAPVLO010000131.1, read on the forward strand.
TCCAATATGAGATAAAGCTGAAGGGTTGCCATCAAAATGTCTATATAAGCACTTCTGGAGAAAAGTAATGCAACTGTATTATAGTGACATGCTGTGAGAGTAACTGTGTAGAGAATTCTTAGCAGATATTGACCGAGAAATCTAAATAAACTTGATGATGAAGAATAATTTAATTAAAATTTTCCAAGTCAGGAAGACAGAAGAATCAGAGATGCTCTGGGAATCTTGTGAATTGTCCTTCTGAATGTAATTTTTTATTCATTAACATGGAGGAACATGATCACTGAAAGATCTGGAACAAATATTTAAGATGCATCACCAGAGAAGAAAAACGACTTTCCTTCAAAACAACTCGAATTAGAAATATCTCAGGAAAGAAATACAATTGCTTTAACTTGTGCCATATACCATCCATATCGTTATTCAATGACTTGTTACTATTATATGGTTGACCATTCTTAAATTTTATGATGCTCACCTATTTTATTAAGTATATCGACTATACTGTAAACTCTACCAGGAAAAGTCTTGTTCCCCTCTGTGCTTTCAAGCCTAGAACACGTACACATAGTATGTGCTCCGTAACTCCATAGTGACTGAATAGGTTAAGAAGTTCAAAACCGTATGATTCTCATAACTTTCTGTTTCTAATAAATTTTGTTTAGTTTATGAAAAGTTATAATCTCAGAACTGACTAATTATATTTGTATTAGTTGTATTTTCTCCTTTCTCACATGATTTAATAATTTTTTAAATGTCAAGATTATAGTATTCTTAAATCTGTACCCTCTCTATTCATTTAAATTCTTCTCCAAAGTAAGCATATGTGGTGTTATCGAAAAGAGCTGCCTACGAATCTGAACAAGCATTTGTTAAGTAAAAGGTTATATGCATTTGGGATAAAATGACTCAAGCATAAAGCTAAAGTGGGAGCAAAACATACTTTGACCTATGCTGTTTTAAAGTTCACAAAGCCAGATGAGATTGAGATATTCCATTTGACATTTCTCATCCATTTTCCATTAGGATTTCTTTACAGGAATCTTAGAGGGTAGCATATGGGAGAAAATGCAAGAGTGTAATAAGAATGTGTCACTTGCCAGTTGAAATTATGCTTCACCTTTGATTCTTATTAGGGAGTAAAAACTGATTTGAGAAAAGAATTTCTAATAATTTTAAAAGAGAATAAACAAATGAGACTATATAATGTAAAGAAAGAGTCTATTTATCAAAATGAAAAAATAAATGCTCAATTACAGGAAAAGAGAAAAGTGGTTTTTTTTGGAACTATGGGAAAGTAAACTAAGATTTTTTAAATTAAAGTTATAAATACTATCAATCACTGTTATATCCACTCAAACAAAAACATATCCACTGAACACATATAGAGACACACTTTTCTCCTAAATATCAGTTTATGCGATGTACATGAAAATTCATATTTAGTCATAAAGCATTACTTGTTAAAAATAACATTATAAACTATTAGTTCATTTACAGAATAAACAGTATGTATTCACATGAAATCTACAAATGTGTGTGTTTGAAAAATAATATTTTCTATTCTAGACCTAATCTTATCCATTAATTTATTTGATAACTTTTTTAATCAAAATAAAAGTGAAACTTTTTAAAGGTAATATGAGAACCATTTAATTATTATTTTTATCTTTTTGACAGCAAAGTTTAAGTTGTAATTTTCCTTTTGCTGTAGTAGTGTTAAATAAATCCATAATTAAAGGATTCATTTGCTGCTGTAATTATTAGTGCTGATTGAGTGATAATGAAATAACTGACCTATGATAAGTCAGAATTATCATGAGTTAGCTAACTTAGAAATGTAAAAGCTAAAATGTCCAGCAGAGGAGTTAATTATTTTTGAGATATCAGTAAAACTACCCTAAATGTATTTAACAGCATCCTACTTTTTCTCCCTATATTCATCAATTTAATTCATTCAAAGTTAATGTATCTCTAATAGTCCAGGAAAAGCCATTGGTTTTCTGACCATCTTTGTGGGTTTGTAGAGTTTGATTAATCTTTCCACTTTGACAGTCCAGAATTCGTAATGAGTTTGATCCCTCCCAATCAATGATCTATGGTAGCTACAAAGGTGAATCAAATCTCTAATGAGGAGCTAAAGGGAATTTAACCTGTCATTCATTTGATAAGTAGGAAAAGGTACATTTTAGTCAATGATCTCATATGCCAGAAAATTTTAACTTAATATGGTATGGAAATTCCATAAAAGCTACACTTTCTCAAATCTGAATTGTAACTAAGGTAGTATATTTTCATTTACAAAGTAGGAAGTTTGAATAATATTTTACTTATATGCAAATATAAATGTATATAAAACCATAATATTAGACATTTAAAGATTGATTTGGCAGTATAAGAGGGATATGAAAAGACATGAAAAAACAACAAAATCCACAAATATCCAATTTATTTTCCTGCCTATACTGCTCTTTCTGGGACACATTTTTAAAAGTCATTTGGCTTGGTTTAGTGGGTGGCCATCAGAATGGAGAGGATTGGTTAGAATCATGAGAAATGTAAGAGATATAATCAACAGCAATTAATATTGGAGTGAATGTGGAAAGAAAATAAAAAATATTTCACGGTATCTCTTAGGTTACAAGATAGTGGTGCTTTTTGGTAGGACACTGAACAAAGTAAGAAAATTAGGTTTGAAGGCAGATAACAAGTTCATTATTGAATATATTCACTTGCCATTAAGACATTCAACTGAACATGTTAAATAAACAAGTAGAGATTAAGTAATAATTATACATTATACAGTATTATAATATTGAATATTGCCCTTAATCAAAATTCTCCATTAAAAAAAGATAATGGGGACAATTCAAAGATGGCAACAGAGTCAGTCAGAATGCAGGAGTTTCTGCATAAATGAGTGGGAGCAGGGACAATATGCATGCGAGTGTGTTTGGCAAGTGGATGTGTTAGTGTCTGACTGAGTGGGGATGTGGGAACAGGCAGCCTGAGCTCTCCTCCTAAGGTGGCTGTCCCATGTGGCAACTCAGATCCCAGCACAACCCATGGACCAGAGGGAGGCATCATCTTTGTGACCCTACTTAGAAGAAAGAGGCAAAAAACACCGGCTGCTTGTACCACCCACCACCACTACCTTTGGTGCCAGATTGGACATTGGCAGCAGAGACTGCAGGGAAAATAAACTAATTAGTCTATTAATTAGTCACTGAGACCCAGGGAAGGAAAAGACACAAATACATTTCTACCACATTTCTCCAGGTAGATACAGGATCCAGACTGCCCATGTGAACAGTGGAGCTACTCCCTAGGACTAAGGAGCGAATTCAGCAAGTCTCTGAGGTTGATCACTGCCAACCCAAAGAGAAAATCCCAGGTGTTTTCATGGCAAATTTAAAACAAATGTTCTGTGATAATATTTGGAAGCTGGGTGATGTTTAGCCTTACATAACTAGGACCAATATGAATTTGAGTTCATGACTTTAAAGCTATCAAATATACATTATTTTGAAATACTAAAATAAAACAAAACAACAACAACAAAACCCAGGTGGAGTATCCCCAGTAGGACAGGCCCTCCAAGGACACTAAGGCACCTGTCCCCCTAACTGAAACATTTGCAAATCTATGGAGACAACCTGAGACAAAGAAACCAGCCTGGGGGTGAGATTTTTTTTTTTTTGAATCGGAGTCTCACTCACCCAAGCTGGAATACAGTGGCATGCTCACAGCCAACACCGTGTCAATTTGCTGGCCTCTGGTGATCCTTCTGCCTCAACCTTCCAAGTAACCAGAACTACAGACATGTGCTACCATGCCCAGCTAATGTTTTGATTTATTGTAGAGATCAGGTTTCACCAAGTTGCCCAGACTGTTCTTGAACCCGTGTGCTCAGGCAATACCCCCACTTCAGCCTCCTAAAGTGCTGGGATTACAGGCTTGAGGCACTGCATCCAGCCTGGGGGTGAGTTTTAAAGTGACCCAACTCTCTTTTCCCAGCAATTTGTGAGATGAGTGACCCAGGTAGAGAGCATCCTGATCAGCAAACATGGAGAAAGCTGAACACAGGTAGATCAGTTAGGGTCAGCTCACAGCCTTCTCCTAACCTCAAGGTGAGCAGGGGAACAGAGCTAGAGGTTAGAGACACCTCCCCTCTGCCACTAGCTAACAGTGGTGGTGATTGGGTCATGCCCACAAAGAACCTGAAATTTTAGAAACTGCCACAAGAGCTTACTCAAGGATTACAAAAGTTTTCTGTTTTTGGATATTCCCTATTCTCTGCTCTTTCTATATAGTTTGAAGGGGTGTGTGTACTTTGCTTTGAATTATCCCTTCTCATTCTTCTTTTATTCACATAAGGGTAGATAAGGGTGTGAAATCCACATATTGTTGGTTTTAGCAATTTTTTTCCCTCTTTTTCACTGACTTCTTTGGATGTCTGTTTGTTGATTTTTTCCTTTTCTTCTTTATTCTTTTCATTATTCTTTCTTCTCCCTTCTCTTTTTCTTAGTTTCTTTCCTTTCCCTTATGTTATTTTGTACCCAGGGATGATACATACATTCCCATTACATGGACATACAGTAAGGTGGTAGGAAGTGGGTCCTGGGGGTCCACACACCAATCAGCAAACATTGATACTTTCAGGCAGCTTCTGAATCTTAGCCCCCCCAACACATCATATTCAAATCTTAAGGCTGCAAAAGGATAGCACATCTCCCCAACCCCAACTGGTTTCAACATAGAACAAATTCAGAGGGTTTACCAAAGGAAGAATAGAAGGCTGAGCACAAAGAAGTGAAAACTACTCCCTCTCTCACTGAATAACAGAAGTAAAGAGAAAATACAAATCCATTACAAATGAAGAGAAACTAATGAAAAAAAAACACAGATAGCCCACAAAGCACAAAAAGGATAGTGCACAAGAATACAGACTTTAAAACTCAAACAATGAGGATTACCCAGATTGACTGGTCTCAGACCACAAATGTAGAGATCAAGGAATGGTTGGAAAAGATGAATAAGAACAAATAGAGGTAATATGAAAACATGGAACAATTAATGACAGAGATGTAAGTTATAAATAATACAGCAAATGAAGTAAATAAAATGACAAGCATGGAAAGCAGAATTAAAAAGGCAGAAGACAGAATCTCAGAGTTTGAAGAGCAAAGTATGGAACTAGCGCAATCTGTTAAACACATAGAAAGGAAGAAAAAGATTAAAACAAAATCTTCAAAAGATGTGTGAATATATTAAGTGACCAAACTTACACTTGATCAGCATCCCTGAATCAGAATAGAAGAATATGAGCAGACTGAAACAAACATTGTACTAGATCATCCAAGAAAACGTCTCACATCTCATTCGAGACCATCCAAACAAAAGAGATACAAAGCACCCCTGCAAGGCACCAAATGAGAAGACCAAGCTAGGAGAAATTGGAGTCCACTCTTCAAAAAGTTCTCAAAGATAAACTATTCTAACCAAGAATTTCCTACCCAGCTAAGGTAATCTTCATCAGTGAAAGAGAATCAAAATCCACCCAGATATTCAACCCCTAAGATTTTATGCTGCCTCTATATGTGCTCTACAAGAGATGATTAAAGCCATGCTCGGTGGCTCAACCTGTAATCCCACACCTTTGGGAGGCTGAGGTGAGTGGATTGCCTGAGTCTGCAGGTTCGAGACCTGCCTGGCAGTGAGATCTTATCTCTACAATAAATCAAAAAACCAGCCGGGCGTGGTAGCACATGCCTGTAATTCTGGCTACTTGGAAGGCTGAGGTGGAAGGTTGCTGGAGCCCAGCAGGTTGAGGCTGCAGTGGCTGGGAGCAGCCACTGCACTCCAGTCTGGGCGACAGAGTGAGACTCCAACTCAAAAAAAAAAAAAAAAAAGAGATGATTAAGAAGGTATTAAGTCCAGAAGAAAGGAAAAAAGGAACAAACACACTCTTCCCAAGAATGCAGGAGAACAGAGAACTAACACAGCATACATCATGACTGCAAAATTGCAAATGCACACATATATCAACCCCCAAATCAAAAGAAAATCAATAAACAAATACATAAACAATAAAAACTCTATAAGACTTTCATGACAAGGATATACTTCCACATCCCAATAATCAGCCTGAATGCAAATGGAATAAATGCACCACAGAAAAGACATAGAATGGCAAACTGGATTAAAAAACATGATCCAACTATATACTGCCTCCAGGAGAAACAGCTCACCAGAAAGTGTACAAACAGACTCAAATTAGAGGATGGAAAACAAATTTTCGGGCAAACTGAATACAAAAGAAGCAGGAGTTGTGATCTTAATACTAAATAAAACAACCATTAAGCAATCAAAAATTTTAAAAGTTATGGAAGGACACTACATAATGATAAAAAGTTCAATACATAAACAAGAAATATTCATCCCAAACATATATGCATCCAACACAGGAGCACAAAATTTTATAAAGCAGCTGCTAGTAAACTAAAAATGATTTGATTCTAACCCTATTGTAGCTGGGGACTTAAATATCCCATTAACAATCCAAGTAGATCATCAGGGCCAAAAATCCATAAGATCAGAAACCTCAACTTGATGCATAGTCAAATAGATTTAATAGATTTCTATAGAACACTCCATACAATAATCATGGAATATACATTCTACTCATCACCACATGGATCATATTCCAAGATCAACCACATCCCCAGCCATAAATCAAGCATAAACAAAGTTCATAAGATCAAAATACTGCCATGCACTTTCTCAGACCACAGTGGAATAAAAATAAATATCAGTAACCAATAAAATTCCCCCAATCCACAAAGACGTAGACACTAAACAGCATGATGCTGAATGACTACTCGGTCAACACAGAAATCAAAAAAGAAATTAAAATATTCCTGGAAACAAATGAAAATAAAAGCACATCTTGCCAAAACCTCTGGGATGCCATGAAAACAGTAGAAACATGGAAATTTATATCTCTACAAACACGTATCAAGAAAATAGAAAGATCACAAGTTAACAGTGTAAGAAATCACCTAAGGGAGCTAGAAAGACAAGACCACCAAAACCCTAACTTCAGTAGAAGCATTCAGATTACCAAAGTAAAAGCCCAAATATAGGACATAATAGAAAAAATATTATAGAAAAAAATTAATGATACAAAGAGCTGGTTCTTTGAAAGAATAAACAGACCTCTAACCAGATTGACCAAGGAAAAGAGAGAAAAAATCCAAATAAACATAACCAGAAATGCAAAAGACCAATTCACAATTGACCCTGAAGAAATACAAAAGATTGTCAGAGACATTGGAGACTAATATGCTAGTTCTATCTCTGTGGAAAACAGTGTGGTGATTCCTAAAATATCTAAAAATCAATCTTCCATAAGACCCAGTAATTTTCCTTCTGAGAATTTACCCAGAGGAACTAAAATCATTCTATTAAAAATATTTGTGCACCCGCATGTTTATTGCAGCATTATTCGCAATAGCAAAAACATGGAACCAACTGGACGGCTCATTGAGAGTAGACTGGAGAAAAAAAATGTGGTAAATATACACAGTGGACTATTACACAGTCATAAAAAAGGACAAAATTGTGGACTTTGCAGCAACTTGGATGGATTTAGAGTCGATCATATTCAGTGATCTATCAGAAACAGAGAACTGAGTACCACATGTTCTCACTCATATGTGAACCCTGAACATTTATCATAATACTATAAGAAAGGAATTGGCACTAGTGGAACACTGCCAGGGCTGTGGAGGGAGGTCGCATGACATCAACAAGGGTACCTGAGGTGGAGACCAAAAGGAGGTTCAAATGTCACCTGTACAATGACCACTTATATACATAATCCTGAATTTTACCCCACGTCTGTAAAATAAGAACATAAAAAAGCAAACATTTTTGTATTTGTATTATATATAAGCACATATACTTGTTTATTATATATATACATATTATATGAATGAGAACACAAATATTGGGTATATTTTTCTTGCCATAGATGCATGTTTAAAATAAAGAAAAATCCTTTTTAAGAAATAAAAATGAACAAAACAGGTAATTCTCTAAAACTATCAAAAATTTCAAATGGTATCTAAGAAGTCCAATTCTTGAAGTTAGGTGTACATGATGGAACATATACTTTTTATTACTTTCAATACTTGCTGGTTTAAATGTAAAATTTGCTTAAAGAAACTAAGAGGTGTCACTTTATCAAAAAAGTCAAATCTGTAAAGCTTTTAAAGAGAAAGGCATTATATATTTCTATATAAAATCCTGAATTTTTTTTTTTTTTTTTTTTTTGAGTTGAGTCTCACTCTGTCGCCCAGACTGGAGTGCAATGGGCGCTCCCGGCCACCACAACCTCGACCTGCTGGGCTCCGGCGATCCTTCCGCCTCAGCCTTCCAAGTAGCCGGAATTACAGGCATGCGCTACCACGCCCGGCTGATTTTTTGATTTATTGTACAGATGAGGTCTCGCTGCCCAGGGGGGTCTCGAACCCGCGGGCTCAGTCAATTCACTCACCTCAGCCTCCCAAAGGCGCTGGATTACAGGCTGAGCCACCGAACCCGGCTGCGTTTTAACCGCCTCTCCATATGTCTACTCCTTCTTATAACTAAGCAAACTATTCTACTGTTGATAACCCTAAAAAACTAATATACATATGAAAGAGGGCTCAAAATAGAATTCATCATTAAAAAGTTGTGTACTTATTCTTACATGTTTAAACTTTAATCACATTCAAAGTACTTTTCGTTTGATGCAATACACCTACCAAGTTGCTTTTTTCACTGCTCAAAACAGTTTTCGAACTTGTCAATTTTAACACTTCTAAGTGCTTCTGCTGTTTTTTATTTGTTTGTTTTACCTCTTCCACATTAGCAAAATGCTACCCTTTGTTTTACCCTCTTCCACATTAGCAAAATGTTACCCTTTTTTCATCTTGGGAAACAACAACAAAAAAGGCACTTGGGGTGATATCGGTATAGAAGGGGTAGGGCACAAGGGTCATGCCATTTTTTGATAAAAATCTGCTGAATACTCAGGGAGGTGTGGGCAGGAGCATTGTCATGGTGGAAAAACCAGTCACCTGTTTGCCATAACTCAGAACATTTATTTCACAATTTGTAGCACAACTTTCTCAAAACTTCCAGATTTAAACTTGGGTTGACCATTTGATCTGGAGGAACAAATTCCGAGTATACTACAAGAGGTTCAACTTCCAAAAGATAATTCTGTTCTTGTTTCTACTTTCTTTATTTTGTTCACCCTTGTATATTCTTTCACATAAATCAAAATAAATACAGTAGATAGACTCACCTAGACAAGACACCTTTTTGTTTTCCCTACTAAACCTGAAAGCATTAGGTATTTTACAACATTAGTTTCAAAAATTTTAGAATACAGTCACTGTTACTTATTATATGTGCCATTAAACATTCTCCATCAAGGTCTGCCTAAGTGCCAATTAGGGACTCTGCCAATTTCCTTTCTTTCTCTGAGGGTTTATACTTTTATCAAAGTAACATCTAATATTATAAAATATTTACCATTTAGTATTTTTGAAATTGCTAATTCCAAAACATTTTATCTTAGTTTGAAAATTAGATCAAATGCAAACACTATGATATTACAACAGCAATAAAATCTTAAAAACACCCTGAAAGCCATTAATAACTTTCTAAAAGTGCTAGTGAATTTGTTAAATCAAAAATAATTTGTGAAATTATTAAGTACAAAAATTATTTTCATCTTGCAAGTTTGGGTTGCAAATGAAAAGTGAAAGAAATGCTACCACTGTAACATATGAATATTACTTAAAACTGTTTCATTTATTTATTTATTTATTTATTTATTTATTTATTTATTTATTTATTTATTCACTCATTCATTCATACATTTGAGTCATAGTCTCTGTTGCCCAAGAATGCAGTGACACGATTATGGTTTGTGACAGCCTTGACTTCCTGAGCTCAGGCAATCCTTTTACCTCAGCCTCCCTAGCAACTGGGACTACGGGAACATGCCACCATGCCCAGCTAATTTTCTAATTTTTTAAAAACAATTTTGTAGAGATGATTTTTGAACTTCTAAACTAAAAAAATTCTCCCACCTTGGCCCCTTAACCTGCTGACATTACAGGTATGAGCCACCACACCTAGACTTAAATCTAGCATAAATATAGTCTCTGAACATGTTTTATCATATTATATTTTAAAAGCACACAACTTCCTTTATTTTTTAAAAGGAAATGAGATTGCAAAATATATTTATCATTATTGAACCATTCATTCATCATATATTTACAAAGAAATACTACATAGTAGGCATTCCGTTAATTATTGAGATATTGAATTAAGCAAGATGCATGCTGTGCTTTTTCTCATAAAGCTTGTTTTCTACAAAAAGATACAGACAATTATAAAAAGTAAACCTATAAAATAAAAATAAATTTGGTAAATGGCAGTTGGGAATAATAAAGTGTTCATAAAATGAGCACCTAACATAATCTTGGGGACTACGGAAAGGTAGAAATAAATATAAATTCTGAATTTTGGAGGAGCAGTTCAGTCATGTGTCACTACTTTTAGTTGTTTGTTTTGTTATGTTTTGTTTTTCTGTTGTTCTCACTATTTTATCTATTTCACTGACTACGGAATTATGTCTTGATATTAGACAATGTGGATATCTTACCTTTGTCCCGTCTACCTTACTGCTTTGCCTGAAGAGTTCCTCTGGATTTGGGATCACTCTTTATTCCCATAGCAATAAGTATCCCTGGAGAGGAGCTCCCAACAAATGACAGACAGAAGTCTTTTTAGACTCCACTTCCTCACGCCTTTTGTGAATTAACTCTGAGTCAAATGTTTGACACTGGATTCTAGAGTTCCTCAGCAAGATTAAGCTTTTTATTATTCATGGTATCAATTTGCTGGGAAGTGAACACTTCATAGTCTGTCTTGTCTTCCTGACTCATTGTTAAACCTCCCTAAAAGTATTGCCTGGAATTCCCTCTCAAATAAACTATTTGACTAAAATATTTGTCTCAGAGTGTGCTCCTTGGTAGATTTCAAATAAAATAGACTTTAAACAAAATTGAATAATTTCACCAATTTGACTATTTCCAATGTAATCCTCATTGGTATAAATTAGTTAATTTTTTTATGACTCTGCTCTTAAATTATGTTTGTATTGTTGGTTTGGGTAGCAAATATCAGCTTGAGCCACTTTGTACATATTGAGTATATATGTCATTTAGCAATAAAATATTGGTATTAAATTTTTAAAGTAAAGGGCTTATATGACTGGCAGATTTTTTCCTACAAGTTCAAAAAGAGTAAATATATGTCGAATATATAAAATATTTATATCTGGTAAGATTCATGCAGTGTATAAATTAAGTTATTTTATAACCTAGAAGAAATGAAAAACTGAAACAATAGGTCAATTAAGTCAGAGTTATGCCTTTCTTACTTACTACCCAATTCTCAGTACTTCACATAGGGTTAGTACTTAATAAGAATTAATACGCGTTTTATAAGCGAATGACTTAAAGTTAAAAATTAGATGGTCATTGAGACTATTTCTAAAGACAGGATAATAATATAAGATGTAAGACTATGCTAATGGTCACTTTTGTTTCTTTACTTTAAGAAAACATGTTGTTTATCAATGTTAGGGAGTATACGACTTTAGAAGTATTAGGTGTCTCAAACCAGCAAAGAACCTACTTGAATATAGCACAGAGATCTAATGTTGAATGATTACCAGATTAAAGAGGATTGTGATTTATATCACCTGTAAGACACCACAAGCTAAAAGAGAAGAGATACAAGCAGAGCCCATGCTGTTTCCTATGGTGCAGTAGTAGTTAGTATAGCAAAAAGGTTACTGCCATTCTTTTAAACAAAGTGGGCATTTTATGTATCTTCACTGTCAGACAAGATGCAGTTGAGCAATGCTTTTGTCGAACATTATAAAGGGCATGAGTGATGGGGGTGGGGGAGAAAAAAGCCATTTTATCTATTGATAGCCAACCCAAGAGAAAAGCTATTCTCTCTCCAGCATAGTATCAAGTGACTTTTAAATGACCCCAGCACTTTCTCTTCAAAGAAAATCTTTCTAGGTGGGCAATTCAAACATTTATTATCGTCTCAATGGGGAACTTAAAAAAATATATTGGAACTTCCTTGTAGAATGCTGTTTTGCTAACCTCAGCACAAAGGGAATTGGAATTCCTATATTTACTAAATAAGGTCTCCTGTTTGGGAGGTATAGAAATAACTAACTTTGGAACACTATACTACATATAGAATGACTTAAAGATTAAAAATATTTACACTTCTTCTCTGATGGTTTCAAGTATAATTATAAAAGAATATGCTATTGAAAATAGCTCATAACTCATTGGTTTATGTTTTGTAGCAATAGTTACAATATTTAACAGTTATCATAGATTAGAGTTTGAGTACTTGCCTTATACCATAATGAGAGATTTATCAAATAATTTGCATATGATAAATAAAAACTATTTCTTAAAGACAAGAAAATAGCAGCCCAATAAAAACTATTTTTATAATTTTCTTTTTTTTTTTTTTGAGTTGTAGTCTCACTCTGTCACTCAGACTGGAGTGCAGTGGCCGCTCCGGGCCACCGCAGCCTCAACCTGCTGGGCTCCGGTATTCCTTCCGCCTCAGCCTTCCAAATATCTGGAACTACAGGCGCGTGCTACCACGCCCGACTAATTTTTGATTTATTGTAGAGATTAGATCTCACCAAGTTGCCCGGGGGGGCTCGAGCCTGTGGACTCAGGCAATCCACTCACCTTAGCCTCTCAAAGCGTTGGGATTACATACTGAGCCACCGACAATCTTCATTTTAAAGACAAGGAAAACTAAGTTTTAGTGATTAAGAGACTAACCAAGTCCAAATAATTAGGGAATATGATTATTATTCAATTCTAATAAGAATAAATATAAGAACAGTAAAATTTATTAACATTACTTGGACTTATATAATATTTTTAAAATAAGTTGATATTTATATAAAATGTAGCAAACAAAACATTGTGGGTGAGGTTTAATCATATCATGTACAGAATTACTTCTGCTTATTTATCTTTAGGACAGAAGAAATTTGAGTGGCATACAGTCTGTACATCACTATTTTGAAAGGCAAAAAATCTCTATTTGTAGACAGCAGACAGAAATGGGTGAAATCTTAATTTCCATACTGGTGTCTAATGAGGTGAGTTGCAGACTTTAGTAGGACACAGTTGCCTCATGGCATGCTTTTTTAACTCTAGAGAAACAACATAAAAATTATTTTTATAATATTACACCAAAACTTTATTGGACTGATTTGAGGGACTAAAGGAACTAAAATATAAAATCTATCATTATCAAGTTTTAAACAATTAATAAAAAGAACATGCTTTTCTTATATTTGCTTTACTTTGTTCTATGAACAAAAGACTGTTTCTGAATATTTGGTTAAAAGTTGCTGTAAGAATAGAAAATGATTCATAAAACACTAATCCTGTCATTTAGGAAATAAATGGTGACAGGGCCAGCTGCTCCCTTTTCTGAATCTGATTCTCAATGACAAGAATGTCTTGATTGGCAGTGTCATGGTCCTGCCTATAAGACCATTTATTTCTGAGTGAGATAGAATCATAAATATATTTTATTGGTGGAAGGTCCCCAGGGCCTGAAAAATATGAAAGTGTTTTAATGAATGCATTTAAAATCATGTTATAAATCAAGTGATAATCTATGTGAGTCGTTCTCAGAATATTTGACATATAAGTTCAGTAAATTTGGCATTATTATTATAATTAAAATAAGACATGAATCATAGTCAGGAAAATCGATATAACTTAGAAATGAGTAACATGATGAAGGTTTGGGAATCATAAAAAAATGGAGAGAATGAGAAAACAGAAAACTAAAAAAGTAAAAACAACAACAAAGAAGAATGATGAAGTAACGTAGAAATGAAAAACAAAACAAAACTCAGAGCTAATTTGGAAGAGAATATCTGTTATGCAAACTGATGTCAAGTACATCCTATTGGCCTAAACACAGTTTTTCATATGTGCTAAACTACCATGCCCATAAAGGGAGGAAATGATAGTGCCATGAGAAGCAAATGACCATTGTTTCTATGTATAACATTGACCATGGAGAAAAAAGCCTGAGTATTATTTGCCATGTAATGTAAATTTAACAAGGAAGATTTTTAAAGATTTTATAGAAGTAATGTATGTCCTCCAGGCTTGGAATTCTCAAGACAAATGATCAAATGATACCATAACAGATTATCCTTAGTGGCGATGAAATGTATGTATCTAAAGAGACTGGTGTGACTATTAATGAACCTCTCAGGTCAATTGGTATTTTAAACAGACATTAACAAATTGGAGGAAATTTATATAAAGAATGTATGTCATAAGTCTTTAAGAAGAGCATTAACTACATGAATTCACATAATTTGTGCATAGGAAAAATATTCAGAAAAATGAAAGTATGGAATATAGAACAGTATTAAAACAAACAATGGCCTGAGAAAATCAAAGTGAAGAAGAAAGAGACAATGATAATATATATGTGTCTATAAGTTAAAATATCCTCCCTGTCTTGATGAATTATAATTTAGTTATGCAGAAAACTTATATATGAGATCATAGAGGGATAAATAATGTTTCACTTTTATATAAGAATTTTAAGCTAAATGGCTCAAATTACAAGCTAGAAAGTGTAGAAGAAAGTCAATGAATAAACATTACAGATATATAGGCTGATTATGTTACATTTGACTGTGGACTTCGGTGGATATAGTTTTAAAAGTGCTCAAAATTATTTTTAAAATAAAGTACTTGGCCAGGCACGGGGGCTCATGCCTATAATCCCAGGACTTTGGGAGGCCGAGGTGAGAAGATTGTCTGAGTCCATGGGTTTGAGACCACCCTAGGCAACTTGGTGAGGCCTTATCTCTACAACAAATCAAAAAATCAGCTGGGTGTGGTGGCACATGCCTGTAGTTCCAGCTTCTTGGAAGGCTGAGGCGGAAAGATCGCCTGAGCCCAGGGTCACAGCTGTGGTAGTTATGAGCATGCCACTGCACTCGAGCCTGGACAAGAGAGTGAGACTGTAACTCAAATAAGTAAGTAAGTAAATAAATAAATAAATAGTACTTGATTGATAGTTGAAACACAACGAAGGGTGTTATGTACTTAGATGAGACACATAGGGTATACATGTGAAAAAAATTGAGGGGGATAGAGAAGGTGAGGCACCCACATTAAAACAGAAAGAAGACGCATTGTTAGGACATAAGATAATATTTATAGTGATCTCCAGAACCTAGTTTAATTTCAATCAAGTCAATTTAGCAAAAACATAAAGCACCTTTTATAAAATCATTATGCTCAAAAATTAATGCTGACATCAGGGTTATAATTCCCTAACACTAGAGATGCTCAAAATAGATGACTAATAATTTCTTAGAAAAAAACAGTCGTTATGCTATAGGATCATAAATATGATAGAGCTTCACGTGGTTATCAGATATCATAAATAATTGCTCATAAATCTTATGTATTTACTGAAATTATTTAATTGTTTATATAATTTTTATAATTAGGACCACAGTTACATTAGCTTTTACAGGGTATCCAGATTTGCTGTTTTATTTTCATTTTATGCATTTAATATTTTAGTAGCAATTTTATTGAGATATAATGTAAATACTATAAAATTTACCCAAAGTGTACAATTTAATTCATCCATTCAACATGTACAACTTGATCTATTTTCAGAGTTGCACAATGATCATGGCAATAATTTTAGGACATCTTTATGAACTTAAATAGAAATGCTATAGAGTTTAGCTATTATCTTCAGACCATGCCATGCTCCTCAGCACAGAGAAATGAATTATATGCTTGATGTCTCTAGGGTGTAACATGATATGTGGCATTTGTGTCTGGCTTTTTTCACTTATCACAATGTTTTCAACCTCCTACATAGATCAGTACTTCATTTGATTTTATGCCTCAATAATATGTTGTATGGACATATTGTTTTTATTTATCTATTAATTATTTTGTAGGCATTTGGACTTCTGCATTTTGGATGATATGTATAGTATGGCTATAAACATTTATGTACAATTTTGTGTGTAGACATAGGTATATACCTAGAAGTGAAATGGTTGGTCAAATGGTAACTCTATATTTAAAGAATTATCAGAGTATTTTTCAGAGTGTCTTTATCAGTTTACATTTCTACTAGCAATGCATGAGAGTTGCAGTTTTTCTGTAGCTTTCCCAGTGCTAATTTTTATTAGTTTTTAAAAAATAATATTATAGCCATTCTGGTAGATGTATTGTGGTAACTCATAGTGTTTTTAATTTGCATTTCCTGATGACTAATTATTTTGAACACATTTTATGTATTTGCTTGCTGTTTGTATATCTTCTTTGAAAAAATATCTATTCAGATCCTTGATTAATGTTTAATTAAGTTATTTGATCTATTATTTAGTTCTAAGAGATTTAAAAATATATTTAGATGCAATTCTATTCTCATATACATGATTTGCAAATGTTTTCTCCAAATTTATAAATTGTTTCTTCATTTTCTTGGTGGTGTCTGTTGGGACAAAAATTTTAAGCTTTTTGAAGTTTAATTTATCTTTTTTTCTTTTGTTACTTATGTTTTTTGATAACCATGTAAAAGTCCATTGCTAAACGTAAGTTAAAGAAAACTTACTCCTACTTTTTTAAGGTTTTTAACTGTAACATTTATGTCTATGGTCCTATTTACATTAAATATGCATTTTTAATTTTTATTGCTATATTATAGTTGCATATATTTTGAAGAACATATGATATTTTAGTACATATATAATGGGTAATAATCAAATTAGAATAATTGAATATTCATCATCTCAAATAGTTAGCCTTTCTTTGTATTGAGAACATTAAATTTCTATTCTTTTAGCTATTTTGAACTAAACAATAAATTACTATTAATTATAATGTGTCAACTGTACTATTAAATATTTATTGTATTTAACTGTATTTTTCCATTTACCAATTTCTCTTCATCCCTGCCTCTGCTTTCCCTTCCTGCTGGTAAGCAGCATTCTGTTCTTTACGTCTATGAGATCCACTTTTCTTACCTTGTACAGATGAGTGAGAACATGAGATATTTGTCTTTCTGTGGCTGGATTATTTCACTTATTATCATGACTTCCAGCTCCATTTGTGTTACTGTAGTTGGCAACATTTCTTTATTTTCTTATGTATATTTTGAAAAAAAATTCAATTCATTATTTTGCTGTGGCATTCCGTTTTCTTACCAATATTTTCAAAAAGATATATTTTGAGTTATGTTCTTAGTGATTGCATTAATGCTTATCAAACGTATGTTAATATTTTAGAAGCTGTGTCATAGTTATAAGTTAATTCCAGTGAGATATAAAATAATGTTACTCTTACAGCACTAAACTCATTCCCCTCTTTTCTTTTGTGGTATGATTGTCATACAGATTATATTCATATATGTTACAAGTTCAGAAATACAATTATATGTATTACTTTATAAAATATTGCTATTTTAAAGAAGTTCAGATAAGAAGAGCAAGTATTATGTCTAGCTCTTATTATTTTAACTATCTTATCATTCAATTCAATTTCTATTCTTTTATCCCTGTAGATTCAGTTACCATATTGTATAACTTCCTCATCCTAATATAGCTTGTTTCCCACCCAGTAATTTTTATTTTTTTGATAGAGAATAAATCTATAAAGCTCTTCATGTTGCCATGCTGACAGTGAATTATGTAAAGAGAGTTATTGCTTTACAACCAAAATGTAACCTCTATTAAATCCTTCAGTAGCTCCCATATTTTAAGTCTTACCTATTTAATCTGTCAGAACACAACTTCCTTGAATCTCTAAAATTGTGGACTTACTTCCTGGCCCCTGATGTTATGATAATACTGATTTACCATTAGTTACCCAAATATGCCATGGTGTTTGTTTGACTCCATGCTATTGCTCAAATGTCTAATTTCTCTTTCTCCAATGTATATTTCACTAAAATTTTCTGAATACCTCATAATCATCTTTTAATTCTTAACATATAAGTTAACTCTTCTCTGAAGTATTCTTTATCACTTCTAGATGAAAACTGGTTTTTTTGTTTGTTCACAAATTGTATGCATATTCTATTGTGGCAATAGTTTTAAGGAAGGCACACTCATTCAGAAAATATACTTTCATGTACACACAGTTAAGGACTAATGTTATATATTTGTATATATCAATAAATATATAATATATACACATACACAGAGAAAGATTACTATATAGGAGCCATGTAATAATTTATTACAAAAGTACTAAATTTAAGATAGTTTTAAGTGAAATTATGTCTACTTGCTCCTTTTTATGTCCACACTTAAGTGGGGATATTAAGTGTATTTTAAACTCATTTTTTCTAGTATTTTTCTCATTAATAAAAATACATTTATTTTTTCCTATGTCTGTGAATTCCTATGACACCACTTTCAAGTTCTCCATAAATGTTTCTCTCACCCTTAGTAATTTATTGTTATGACTAGAATAGTGCTATACTTATCATATATATATAACATGTATAAATATATATAGTAGCTTATATATTTATATAATATATATTATGTATATGCAGCATATTTAAAATTATTTATATATTTTTGTTTGTTGGTTCATAAATTTTGTGCATATTCTATTGATCACCTACTACAATTGCTATAATTATCTACAAATATGTTTGTTTTGCTGTCTTGTAAATCTCTGTTCCCCTCACTTGTTTTTAATTGCTAATGATTTTTTTAACCTTAATCATCTTCAAATTCTGGGCATATTTTGCATAAATAAAATGCCCCCCCCAAAATTTTAAATTGAATTTGAACTTCATTCGTGCATATAGTTGATTTTTTTACAAATGTATTTTATTTCACAAAGTTGAAGTGCATTATTTAAACTATATTTTTATTATATAGTTATGCAATTGGTAAGAGGATCTGACTCTCTTCACTGTCACTTGATTATATTTGTCATAGTGGCATACCTTACAGTTTGAAAGCAGACTAAGGGTTTCAATGACAGCACTACATTAAGGAGAGATCAGAAATAAGTTTTAAGGAAGGTCAAAAAGACCATTGACCCATGTTGAAGAAAAGAAAAAAGAACACATTTTTAAAAAGAACCATATGCAATGGCAAGGAAAAAAAATGCTTAGAGAGTAAACTTTATGTTGAAAAAAATAGTCAATGACAAGGACTCAAATAGCAAGCATATTAATATGTTAGTCTTCCCATACTAAACACATAGATTTAGTTGTAGGAGCACTAAAATTTTACAGAAAAATAAATCAAGATCAAATATATTACAAAATATTTGATTACGTGGTGGCCAACAGAATAGATACCTTTGACTATTAAACTGTTTCCATAAATTTAGAAGGTACTGAAGTACCTCCTCTTTAGTGGTGAAAGCCAAAACGCTAAGGCATTTTGTAAAGTCTATAACTTTACAAGAAATGTAGGTGGAGGTTTTACTTAAACTATTTAGACTTGCCTTCTCACCTTTAAATTTGGAATATTAATACATTTTTATAAATATTATTGTTCTGCATTTGTGTGTATGTGTGTTTATGACAAAATTTCAAACTCACATTCTTAAGTATTAGTTTTAGTAGCAAAACTGAATATTGTAGAGTATAGAAACAGTAAGTGTGTCATTTATACAAGAGATGTCATTGATTTTTCCTTGGAAATTTTTATATATAATATACTGGGAATTTAAAAAATGTTTAAGGAAAAAAATTACTAAACATTTACTCTGTGACCAAAATTGGACTTCATTATGGAAATGTGATGGTTTAGCTGACTTTTTTCAAGTTTCTGATAGCCTTTTACTTTTCATTAGCACATTCATATTTTATTTACTTTTGTTGTATAAAATGTTAATGTCATATAGTTTACCATTTTAACCATTTTAGGTTAGCAATTCAGACTCGTTAAATACATTTATTATCACGTACTACCTTCAATAATAGTCATTTCCAGAAAGTTTTACCATTCCAAGAGAAGTTCTACACCTATTAAACAACAATGCTTCTCTGTTCATGCCCCAGCAGCTTTTAAGATTCTCTTATACTTTGTCACTATAAATGTGCCTACTCTAAGTGCTTCATATAAGTGGAATCATATAATAATTATTACCTTTGTGTTTGACTTATTTCACCTAGTATAATATTTTCAAGAAACATTCATTGTAGCATGCATTAGATTTTCATTTTTTAAGTCTGAGTAGTATCTCCACGTGTGAATATTCCACATTTTTAAAAATTCATAGGCCGGGCTGGGTGGCTCAGCCTGCAATCCCAGCGCTTTGGGAGACCGAGGTGAGTGGATTGCCTAAGCCTGAGGGTTCGAGACTCGTTTGGGCAAGTTGGCGAGACCTCATCTCTACAATAAATCATAAATTAGCCGGGTGTGGTAGCGCACACCTGTAGTTCCAGCTACTTGGACGGCTGAGGCGGAAGGATCGCCGGAACCCAGCAAGTCAAGACTGCAGTGGCCGGGAGCAGCCACTGCACTCCAGTCTGGGTGACAGAGTGAGACTCCAACTCAAAAAAAAAAGAAAAAAGAAATCATCTATCTTTTGACGTGTGGAACATTTTCAATACTGCTTGCTGCTTTTTCTATTTGCATTTCTAGTTGCGCAAGAGAGAGGTGATTGAGTCCACCAGACAAGTTAGAAGATACATACACAGCAGTGTGCAAATTAGGTCTACTTTGCTCCCTCTGGTTTACAGATGTGAACTGGCAAATGGATTGCCACCACTTAAGATCAAAGTCATTATTGCACATGAGCCGAAGAAAGGGAGAAGATGAGCTGAGGAAGAGGAGAAAACGGTGAGTAAAAACATCACAAAACTTTCCTACTGTTTTGAATACGACTTATTTTTACTGGATATTTGGTTGATGTCTGCAAAACTTTTGATTGTCTTCTAGAGTTTTTACAGTATTCGTTCAGATCATTTCTAGTTGTTTTTTCAATTTGTCTGTTAAGGGAATGAGTGTTTGATTTGCCTTTTTTTGGCCAATGTCGTTCTTCACAGATTTTAAGTGAATTAAACACAATATCGCCAAGAAATTACATAAAAGGAAAATAAGTCTTTATGTTTGTTGTAAATGCACAAACAAAAGTAAGGTATAAATGGCATAACTTTCCCTCAACACCTATTCCTAACTTTTTCACTCTTGACCCAGGGTAGGCAAGAGTGGAAAAGTTTGGTCACACTTTCTCTTTCAGTATATGTGGCTTTTTGTGAGACACTATGTTGATAACTCTTATTTTAGAAAGAATCACCTTTGAAAGTTCTTGTTCAAACAGGAACTGAAAGAAAAGTTTGGAGCATCAGGATGTTATAAAAAAGGAATGGAAATAGGGAAGTCAGAGTAAGAAAATAGTATAACAGAAACTCTATCCTTTTATGTCCCAAGTCTTCCCAGTTCCTTCTTATTTCTCTTCATTCTAGGAATAAGATATTTAACAGTGAGAAGGAGGGGCTGTCCAACTTCTGTTAGCTCAATTAGTTGATTTTTTCTCTGACAAATGTGCTTAGTACTGATCTTTTTAATTTTTTTTCTGTTAGGTTAGGCATTTTACCAATATATTTTTTATTTATGATATGTATTTTCATCAAAATATGTAAGTGGTTGAACCCTGAATATTTGTGAATATTAGAGAAGTTTTTTGCTTTTAATTTTAACCAAAATAAACAAATAATACATCTTACGAAGCATCCTTACTATACAATCTAGTTTCCTTTTTAATTTCAAACCATGATTAGCTAATTCTATACCTGCATTATATACAAATTATAAATTTAATAATACCTATATTTTTACAGTAAAGTTTAATTTAAATACATCAAATAATATATTATTCTGGTAGAATTTCTAAAACAAAATGATACTACCACAAAGAATATGATGGTCAGTTTCATACACAGATAATAAGTCAGCAGCACATTTTCTAATAATGCTATTTTGTAATAAAGGTAATATTATGAATCTAAGTTGTCCCAAGACGTGGCTACAATCTCATCAGAATACTCATAGTTATCAGAATTATACTACTCAATATTGTGTTACATTCTCTTAAAACATTTATTTTCAGTTTAAAATAAAAAGAAAATTTAGAAATATAACCTTAAAGTTATATTTTATATAGTATGTGTATATCAGCATGTAAACTTTACCTTCAGAAATAGTTTAGCAGTTATTTTTAATTGTCTATAATGAAACATCATATTTCTTGATTCATCACTGGCCTCATGTTATAATAATTTTTTTGTATATGTTTATATATAAATTGTAATTCAGCATAATAATTCATTTTATTGGTTTTCTATTTTAAATATAAGGAGAGATGCAATGTTTTAAAATCAGCATCAAAATTTTTAGGCAGAAAAAGGTAGCCAAAATCTAGTAAATACTATTTAATTCTTAAATGAATTAGATGAGTTTTATAGGACATTTAACTTTTATGCTTATATCTACGAGCACAAACCATTTAGTTGAAAAAACAAACAAAAATAGTCTATCATTTGGGAATTTAATTTAATTACTAAATATGTCTAATATGTTTCATGTCTGAAAACATGAAAAAGTTTGACTTCTATCTTTCACTTGAGATGGCATAGGTCTGTATAAGAAATAGACATTGCAAAAGATATTCAAGAATTTAGTGAAAAATAAAACTCAAAAATTAACACTTTCTTCATGCTATGATCTGTAACATAGCCTTGATTTATCTAGATATTATTCTTTAGTAAATGTTGATTGATTACAATTTATTTAAATTTCCTCCGTATTAGAGAATGTTATAAATACAGAAATGTAACATCTTTCTGAGGTAGATGCAAATATTTACAATATCATGTATTTTCTGAGACATGCTCTAATTTCTCGCATTTTTATTTTTTTCAGTAGGTTCGAAGAGTCAGTCAATGACATTTAATATAATTATATTTTGCATATTTAAGTAAAATTGTGTTAAGAATAATTATTTCAACATTAGCTGATCATTTACCCTTGAATTAGCTAAACTGTTTGCATCCCGTCTTCAGAGATGACATGTTAATTATAAATAGGCACTCTAAGAATTCAGCAAATAAACTAAAATTTGTCTATTTAAATCAGGAGTATAAAATATTTTAAGTATTTTAATGATTTTTATCTTAAGGGTTAAAGTGGTGTAGGTGGCAATAATCTAATGCAGAGAAAAGAATTAAAGCAGTTATTAAGAAAATACAGATATTACTGGAGATTACAAGGAAAGGTAACAATGTATTAATCTTAAAAAGTTGAGGCCGGGTTCGGTGGCTCCGCCTGTAATCCCGCGCTTTGGGAGGCCGAGGTGAATGGATTGCCTGAGCCCAACAGTTCGAGACCAGCCTGGGCAACTTCGCGAGACCACATCTCTACAACAAATTTTTTTAAAAATTAGCTGGGCGTGGAAGCGCGCCTGTAGTTCCAACTACTTGGAAGGCTGAGCAGAAGGATTGCCGGAGCCCAGCAGGTAGAAGCTGCGGTGGCCAGGAGCATGCCACTGCACTCTAGTCTGGGAGACAAAGTGAGACTCTAACTAAAAAAAAAAAAAAAAAAAAAAGGAAAGAAAGAAAGAAAGAAAAGTTGAAAGTAAATAAGAAAGATAGATTGGGAGGTTGAGCTAAGAATGAACAAAAATAGATGAGATAGTAAAATAAATAGATGAGGAAGAAAAACAAATTTTCCCTTTTCTTCCTTTCTCTTAAAACCATGAACAACTATCCTGCTTAAGCTGTAAATTTTCATGTTGTGCTATAGAGGGACAAGACTTGAAGAGATACAGCCTTGGGTTTGCCACCAAGCTCAGAAATTAAAGAGCTGTGGAATTTAGGGACAAGTAACTTGTTAACTTATCTGAGCCCATCTCATCAGTGTTATGTAGGCAGTATCAATCAATTCACACAATTGTTTTCTAATGACTCGACAAGTTCATGGAACTAAATAAATGCACTTTCCCTTTATTTTACCTTCTCTTCTTGCTATTAAGTGAAAAAATTGTATTTGTGTTTTGTATAAATTTTTAGATGGAATTTAATAAAATTTTTGTTTGCACATTTGTGAATTTTTCTGAAGGAATCCCCTGTGAACACTTCCAGAATTCCTGCGCACATATGTATATGATATCCTGCATATAAATTCATCAATACATTTATCCACACAATTATTCTTTCAAAAACATAAATGGAGTATTATTTTGTTGCAGGCATTTTAGGTCTGGGGAAATTCATTAATAAACAACACAGAAAGGGTCTTGCTCTGAATGAGAAATAGAGTACCATGTGGAAAGAGACACAGGTCCAAGGAGTTGAATTTAAGAAGAAAATATTAATACACATTTAAATGCAGATGTAAGTAATAGTAATAAACAGCATACATGTAAGAGACAGGAGTAGGGTGAAATGTGGGTGCAACACTCTCTAAAAGGCAGGAAATGTCAGAAGTTAGAGTGACATTAAGAGCTTGAAATTAGAGGGACACCAGAGCACTTTTTTCATTGGCAGAAGGAATATCATGTAAGTAGAAAACCAGGTTGATGGGTTTGATGATAGACTAACCAGGTGCTTCTCATTTGAATTTTACAATTTTCTCAACAAATTATGAGACATTGTCTGTAAACAAGGGGATATAGGAGGCCTGTAGATATAAGAGCAAGGTAATTGCTGCTTTAAGAGTGAGAAAGCAAGCCAGGCTCAGTGGCTCAGCCTATAATCCTGCGCCTTTGGGAGGCTAAGGTAAGTGGATTGCCTAAGCCTGCCTAAGCCTTCGAGACCCACCTGGGCAACTTGGCGAGACCTCATCTCTACAATAAATCAAAAAATCAGCCGGGTGTGGTAGCACATGCCTGTAATTCTGGCTACTTGGAAGGTTGAGGCGGAAGGATCGCCGGAGCCCAGCAGGTCGAGGCTGCGGTGGCCGGGAGCGGCCACTGCACTCCAGTCTGGGCGACAGAGTGAGACTCCTACTAAAAAAAAAAAAAAAAAAAAAAAAGAGAGAGAGAGAAAGTATGTTGCCTGCATATGCATATGCAATAATATAACTGATAAATATAAGATATATCCATTTGAAATCTGTTTGAAATTTTTCAATAAAACACAGCAACAAAAGTTATCTGATTTTTTTTTTGCTCTGTGACACCCAGTTGCAGGTGGCATGTGCCTATGTCGTAGCTTAACTAAGTTTGAGGGTTTAACCAATAGAGGGCAAAATGATAGTACTAAGTGTGAAAGAAAGGGTTGACAATTTTGCAAGACATGGAATCCAAAGTAGGTCAAGAAAGAGAATAGAGCATGAGTGAAACTCTGAGTAGGTTAAAAATGATGAGATTAATGAATTGAAGTTTCTATAAGGATCAAATGACTGAATTGAAAATTTTGAACTTGAGGTCAATGTCTAACAAAATAAGCAGCTAAAACTGGTGACTAAAATGATGGTGGGATTTTTGGAAATAAATTTATTAGAAGGCCAGAGTTTTTGTTTGACTTTCAATATCAGCATAAAGAATGAATGAAATAAAATAACAGAAGGATAGAGTGACCGAGTAAAACTTAAGTTTTCAAAAAATAAAAAAAGATAACCTGGAATGTCATGCCTGGCAGTAATAAAGTGGCATTGTCAATGATACAGTCTCATGACACAAACTTTAAGAATTTAGGGATTTTTAACCAAAAAAAAAAAAAAGAGGGAAATTTTTGGAAATGACAAGGCAGGATACCTAGCTTTATTCTAAGTTATGAAAAAAATGAAAAGTATCAGAGATAGTTTGTAGATATAAGAAATCAATGATAGACTTTCAGGTGCTACAGTACAATGATGTGGTGAGAGGTGGAAAACTGAACAAGATAAGTGTATATAGAGAAATATACAGCAGAAAAAAATGTGAAGATAGTGTTTCAGATGAATATGAATGAGGAACATCTACAAGTTAAAATGAACACATTATAGAAAGAAACTCTGAAACATAATGATAGAGATACAGACATACCCTGTCCTTTCAGTTAATTTCAAGTATCACATACAAGAGTTCTAGAGATATAAAAGAAACAATTCTGAAACACGATGAAAAAAACCAGACAACCTAAGAAGTTATCATGGCAATGATCAAACATAGGAAAAAATGAAGCACAATGAATGATTATTTTATCCAGGTATGGCATCATTTACATGAAAAGGCAACAAATATTTTCAATAATGGGCCTTCCTTATGAAAATTAACAGCAGAAACAAAAGAGAATGACAATTTGTAATTTGTGAGTTCAAATAACCTATATTTCAGAGTGTAGAATAAATTGTAACTGTCTAAAATACTTGTAAAACATAATTTTATGTTTCCAAATTCCTAATGTTTTTAAAATTGATTTTTTTTAAACTTTGAAAGGACAGGAATAAATATCTCTTGAGGATGAAAGATCTATATAAAGTAAAGTGATTTCTTTCATCTCACCAGTTTTTTTTTTTGCCTATATTCAATGACAAATTATCATAATAGTTCCATCATTTTATTATAAAGCAGCATTTAATACTGAATCTCATTAATATACTCTAATCTTAATACATGAAAAATATAGTGACAGGCATCAACTTAGATATGCTATAGTTTTCCTTTCCTATTAAGACATGAAGCACTCTTCTATGTATTATAGAGGATATGAAAGGTAAGTACGATGTATTCTTTAGATTTCATAGATTAATGAGTACATATTTATATGATGTGGTTTATTATTAGATGTCAAATAATTTGCAAACAACTTATTAACAGTTCAGAAGATAAGTATAAAATACATTCCTACATCCCCAAATAAGACCTCAAAAAATATAGAACCTGGCCGGGCTCAGTGGCTCAGCCTGTAATCCAGTGCCTTTAGGAGGCTGAGGTGAGTGGATTGCCTGAGCCCACGGGTTCGAGACCCGCCTGGGCAGCGAGACCTCATCTCTGCAATAAATCAAAACATCAGCTGGGCGTGGTAGCACATGCCTGTAATTCCGGCTATTTGGAAGGCTGAGGCAGAAGGATCGCCAGAGCCCAGCGGGTGGAGGCTGCGGTGGCCAGGAGTGGCCACTGCACTCCAGTCTGGGTGACAGAGTGAGACTCCAACTCAAAAAAAAAAAAAGATATTTATATATAATATATAAATATAAATATAAATATAAATATATATATAGAGAGAGAGAGAGAGAAAACCTGAAAGACTAGTAAATAATAGAGAAAAAAACTCAAGAATTTTTTGATTTCACTTTTACTTTGGTTATGAGAATGGGGGCGTGCATTGTTGGGTTAAAGTCACAGAGTTATTGGTCCGAAAAATAAAGAAATGCTTTTGGCACTTATAATTGATATTTATCTAGAAGTATTCAGGAACTCAATGAAGAGAAATTTCATCCCTTTTTCCCTCTATGTCTTCCACTGTATCTATTTAAATTTGAAGCTAAAACTTCTTAGGAAATCAAAAAACATACCAGTAGCTTTAGGGTCTATGTATTTTTGGTTTATATGTCAATCAGGAAGAGACATT
Organism: Cephalopachus bancanus; assembly: GCA_027257055.1. NCBI lineage: Eukaryota > Metazoa > Chordata > Mammalia > Primates > Tarsiidae > Cephalopachus > Cephalopachus bancanus. The sequence continues at coordinate 7,973,048 of JAPVLO010000131.1, forward strand.
TCTCTTGATAGTTTTTGTAAACGTTTCTGGAGGAAATATTTTTCCACAGAAACCACTAGCAAATACTTCTTAAGTCTCTTGTAGACCAAATTAATTACAAAAGCCTGGGAGATGAAAAGTGCAAGTCTGAAATGTCAATTCCTTATTTCTTTGGGGTTTAAATTGCATTGATTGCTGAGTATATGATAAGAGCACACCAATGCCAAATGGGAATGCTATAAATGATTGAAAAGAAGTAATGATGTCAGAATGTCAAAATAGCAGGGAATATTGCCATGCCATATCCTTACCTAAATCTCTAAAGTCCTGAATGATTGTTTTCAGTGATAGTTGTATATAGGCATGCTCTGTGATGCTCAATCAGGCCATCAGAAAATTTTGTATTATTCTTGAAGACACTATTGGCCAGTGGGAGGAAAAAGTGGGGCAAGGAATGAGAGTTACTTTGATTCAAAGAAATTTTTAAAGACCTACTGGTTAATATAGTTTTCTATTATTAATCCAGTTTGAGAGAAAATTATCTGAACAATATTTTGTGCTTAGAATTGCTATGTAGATATGGTATTTATAACAATACCCATATCAGTTTTTATATCAGTCTGTGAAAGAAATATAAAAAGCCAGATGAGAAAGATACATTAAAGAAATATTGCTTTGCATTTTCTGTTATAAGACTGTGTTAGTTTTAGGAGACAGGGTCTCACTCTGCTGCCCAGGCAGGGATGCGGTGAATCAATCGTACCTGGTCTTGAAAACTCTTAGAATTCCTCCTTCCTTGGTCTTTACAAGCTGGCCTGTTGTAAAGTTTTGTAGCAGATAGATGTCATCGGCAGAAGTTTGGCTCCTTAATAGAGCTGTGTTGAAATCTTAAATGAAACTTTTGGAAAGTTCTATTTGGAATGAACACCCAGAAAGTTTTATCTTATCATACTAAGCCCAAACAAAAATAAATCTTTCTGCAAAAGTGCTAATGTGACATTAAACATGACCTTTTAAGCAACTGATTGAAATGCAAGTATAAAAAAAGAAAGTCAAATAATGTCACATCAAATAGTATAACAATTTATGTTAGCCTTATTAAAAATTCCAAAATAAGTTTTTTATTTAAAAGATTATTAGCATAGAATATATGTTTGTATGGTCCTGCATGTTAGGATTATAAGATTTTTTACTCAGCTAATTGTGTATGCCCATGTAATTTTGACAATAAATAACTAACATATCACAGTGCATGTTACCTCAGTTCCCCAGCATAATGTCTTAGTGAAGCTAGAAAAAAGATGCTGGATTAGACCTCCAAGAATTTGAAATGAATACATATGGAAACTTAAGTCATATTGATTAGCATAGGGCCACCCTACATGAGATGAAAGATGACCTTTATCGTGATGATTTTCAGGCAGCTGCCAAATAGCCAATATCCAAAGAAACTTTACAGCAGAAAGTGTCTAAACCTGATTATCAGTTATTTGTTTACTGGGAATGAAAGTAAAAGTTACAGTTTTTGAGACATTATTTTTCCTTCTTTTGGACACAAACAGAAGCAGCTCTTCCTAGAGTGTAGTCTACTGGTCTTTGGACTGGAACTACACTATCATCTACCATTTTTCCAGTTTTCCCGTACTTAGATTTGGACTAAAAATAAATCATCGACTGTCCATTTATCCTGCATGCCAATTAACCTTGCAATTCTTGTGACTTGTCAGTCTCTATAGTTGTGCGAGTTAATTTATTAGAATAAATTTTATATATGGATATTCATAAATAATATGTGATACAATATATGTAATAGGATATAGAGTATCCTATTTGTTCTGTTTCTCTGGAGAACTCTAATATGAGCATACACAGAAAAACAGATTGAATTAGTGATTGGATGAAAGGAAGAAAGCATGAATGGATAAACAAATAAGTAAAGATTGATTGATTTTACTATCTTATACATCGTGACCTCAGACCTCAGTAATGAAGCCTTGAAATTTAAGGTCTTATATCTCTTTCTCTTGCATTGTTCTGTCACTTTTTCAGTTCAACTTCTGTTTCTCAAAAGTCCTTAAGGAAACATTACTTATCCTGAGTCACTTGTGCGCCTTTCTTTTCTACATTGGATTTATATGTCACACTTTTTTCATTAACATTTTGGTGAACAGTTAGCTATGTTCCAGATTTTACCTGTGATGAAAATACTTGTTTTTGAAATAAACATATAATTTTATTTTTCTCTTAAAATGAAATGACTAGATTATATTGTACAAATATGTTTAAACATTTGAAGAACTGACAAGCTCTTTTCTAATGTGGTTGTACATTTTATGTTCCCACTAGCAATGTATGAGAGTTCTAGTACCTCCACATTGCCACCACCACTCGATATGGTCAGTTTTTTGAAATATTAGACATTCTAATAGGTGTGTAGTAGTATCTAATTGTGATCTTATTTTACAGTTCTCTAATGAGTAATTATGCTAAGTGTATTTTTATTTATTATCCATCATCAATACATCTTCTTTGGTGAGCTGTCTGTTTAAATCTTTCTATTGATGTGCAGAATTATGTAAATATTTATGAATATGTGTGATCTTTTGCTACATTCATAGAATGTGAAATGACCAAGTCAGGGTATTTAGGATATCCATGTCCTCAAGTGTTTATCAGTATTACGTATCGGGAACATTTCAGGTCCTATCTTTGAGCTATTTTGTAGCATACAATATATGGTTACTCATTCTACTCTGCTACCTAACACTATGAATTATTTATTTTATTTAGCTGACTTTTGTACTCATTAACCAACCTTTCTTCAGCCTTCCCTCACCTCACAAAGCAAACACCTTTTCCATCTCCTGGCATCTATCATTCTACTCTTTACTTTCATGAGATCAACTTTTTTAGCTCCCACGTATGCATGAGAACATGTGATATTTGTCTTCCTGTGCCTGGCATATTTCACTTAACATAATGGCCTTCAGTTCTACACATGTTGCTGCAAATGACATTTTGGCATTGTATATATACCACTTGATTTCAATTGTTTGTTAATGGTTATTTAGGTTGATTCCATATCTTTACTATTGTGAATAGTGTCATAATAAACATGGGGGTCCTTATAACTTTTTGACATGCTGAGTTATTTTCCTTTGGGTAAATATCCAATAGTGGGATTCCTGAATTCTAAAGTACTTCTATTTATAGTTTTTGAGAAATCTTCATGTTTTTCTTTATTGTGGCTGTACAAATGTACACTACTACCAACAGTGTATAACTGTTCCCTTTTCTTCACAACATTGCCAGCATCTGTTGTTTTTTGTCTCATTAGTAATAACCATTCAATCTGTGGTAAAATGATAGCTTACTTTGGTTTTTAGTTATATTTTTCTGATGATTTGTGTCATTAAACATTTTTCATATTCTTGTTGGCCATTATATGTGTCTTCTTTTGAGAAACGTCTATTCATGTATTTTGCCCAATTTTAATGGGATTTTTGTATTTTTACTGTTGAATTGTCTGAGTTCCATGTATACCTGATTAGTTCCTTATTGAATTAATAGTTTACAAATATTGAAGCCCATTCAACATGCCATCTTTTCACACTGTTGAATGTTTCTTTTACTGTACTGTACAGAAGATTTTTAGTATATTTCCATATGTCTATTTTTGTTTCTGTTGCCTGTGATTTTGAAGTTTGAGCCATAAAATCTTTGTTTAGATCAATGTCCGGAAGTGTTTCTCCTATGTTTCCTTTTAGTAGTTTTATAGATCTAGATCTTATGCTTAAGTCTTTAATTTATCCCAAGTTGATTTTTGGACATAATATGAGATAGGGGTCCATATTCATCATTCTGCATGTGGACATCCAGTTTTCCCATCACTGTTTATTGAAGTTGTTTTTTTCCTAATGTATAGTCTTGATACCTTTGTTGAAGGTCAGTTAGCTATAAACATGTGGATTTATTTCTGGATTCAATTTTACTGTTTTATTGGTCTACATATCCATTTTGTTTTTGCTGTTGTTGCTTTCTTTTCTTTTTTTTTATTTATTTAACCAATACCATGCTGTTTTGCCTGTAATCGATTTGTAATATATTTTGAAGTCTGGTAGTATGATGGCTTCAGCTTTGTTACTTTGCTCAAATTGTTTTGGTAATCCAAGCCATTTTGTGGCTTTATGTGAATTTTAGAATTGTTTTTCTATCTCTGTGAAAAATGACATTGATATTTTAACAAGGATTGAATTGAATCTGTAGATTGCTTTGGGTATTATGCTCATTTGAATAATATGAATTCTTCCAATTCTTGAATTTTTTTTCTTCTGTTTACTTTGTACAGATTTTTTTCTGAGTTCTTGTACATCACACAGAGCTTCTTTAATATTATTATTCTCAATTTTTCTGGATTTTATAATATTTTTCATTGGAATCTATTGTTGAAGAATTCTTGTGTTTCTTTGGAATTGCTATATTTTCTTTCTTTTTATGTATTTTGTGTCCTTTTGCTTATATCTATGCATTTTTTTTTGAGTTGGAGTCTCACTCTCGCCCAGACTGGAGTGCAGTGGCTGCTCCTGGCCACCGCAGCCTCAACCGGCTGGGCTCCAGCGATCCTTCCACCTCAGCCTTCCAAGTAGCCGGAATTACAGGCGTGGTCATTTTTTTATTTTATTGTAGAGATAAGATCTCGCCTGCCCAGGCAGGTCTCGAACCCGCAGGCTCAGGCAATCCACTCACCTCAGCCTCCCAAAGGCGCGGGCTCTATGTATGGTTTAATGGTTTCTTATTCCAGTTGTTTTTTAAGAAGAGTACTTTTCTCTGAAGAGATCTTATAAGTATATGTAATATTTTTTCCCTTTGTGCTCTCTTCCGTTTTTTTCCATTAGAGTTTTGTAGCTTTTCTTATAAAAATATTTCCCCTTTTTGGTTAAATTTATTCCTAGGTATTTTCTGTTTGTTTGTAGCTCTTATAAATGGGACTAACTTCTTGATTTCATTCTCAGCTAATTCATTACTGGTGGACGGAAATGCTACTGATTTTCGTATGTTGATTTTTCTCTTCTTAATTTGTATATTTGCACTAGAGATGGGTTGTATAGATTATGTATTTTCATGACGGCAATATCGTTTTTTTGCTTCCAGATGCAAGACTTCTTTAAGCATTTTCTGTATGGCTGGTCTAGTGGTTGTTGGGAGCCAGCCTTGGAGGCCCACCTGATTGATAGGTTCCTGGTGGGCTGAAGACCCCAGGCCACAGGGCGAGCCCAGGAAGCTGAGGCCCTTCTGTCTTCCACCTTTGCTGTTGGTACAGCCGAAGAATTCTGCGCAGTCGTGGAAGAAGAAAATGGCATGTTTATGCGAAGTACTCATAGCTAACCTGGGAATGTCATGGTTCATTTTTCCATTTCCCACTATGCCATTTGGCCTCTTCTAACATATGCAATGGTTAAACTCTGAAGCACATCAAGAATGCTTTCTTTCACTTGGTTATAAGTTACTAGATATTGCTTGAGTAAAAAATGATATAAGCATATTCACTCCTTATTTGATTTAGAATTATGTAGCTTAGTGTTTAGACATAAGGTTTTTTAGAAGCACAAGTTTATAGTAAGTTCATTATGAATTCATTATAAGTTCTAACACTTATCTAGGAGTTATGTAGATGATTCATATCACTGTTTTCACAGACTTAGGATGAGGATTAATTGTTAAGGTTTTTACTTAATTCAATAGTTAAATTTTAAGTTAATGTTTATAGAGTGGGTTTTCACTGAATTCATAATACACTAATCAGATACTTTTATGATAAATTAACTAAATACAGAGAACAACCTTGGGGGCCTGGAAAACATCACTAAAAGCTTCTTTTGAGTTTTCTTTAGAAATAAACACTGCAGGATAAGAGAAAAGTAATAAAGACACCTGAACAAGAGAGGTGATTATGAAGCTTTGAAGGTCATAGAAGCCCCAGAGAGAAAACTCCTGATACATGGAGAAATGTGTACTTGGAAACTTTCTTGAGACATTTAAAGGACTGCAATTTGGGACTTTGGACTAAAACTATCATTTTTGGCTTTATGAAAAAGACTCATTGACTGAAAGTAGATAGTGCTCTTGGCTTGTTTGTTGCTTCTAAGACTACTAGATGGTGGTAACTTTTAAAGGATATGTATGTGAAGGAATTTTCTTTGTCTTGCCCCTTTATGAATAGTATAAAAGCTTTCTGTTAACTAATAATGAATGACATCTGTCCTGCAAGCAGGTGTTCAAGTATATCATTTCATCGTAATTTCCTTCTTTTGCCTATTCCATTTCTCCTTCAGGAGACCTCACACCTGGTGGGAGCAGGACTCTGGCAAGTGGTGATGAATTTCCTCAGGTTTTGCTTGTCTCAGATATGTTTTATTTAACCTTTATTTATAAAGGATATCTTTGATGTATATAATATCTTTGACTGGTAATTTTTACATTTCAGTGCTTTTAATATAGCATTCCATTCCTTACTACGAAGATTTCTGCTAAGAAACCTACACTTAGTCTGGTGGAGTTTCCCTTATAAGTGATTAGACACTTACCTCTTATTGTTTTTAGAATTCTGTCTTTGTCTTTTGACTTTTGACAGTTTGATTATAATGTGCCATGGAGAAGACTTTTAAAATTTTATGGGTTTGGAGATCTCTCAGCTTCCTGTACTCAGATATCTAAATCTCCTGCTAGACTTGGGAACTTTTTCAGCTATCATGCTGTTAAATAGGTTTTCTATCACTTTCATTTTTTCTTGTCTTTCTAGGGCAGCCATAAGTCAAATATTTGGATACTTTATGGTTGAATATATTATGGTATCTATATGTCATATAAGCACTTTGCATTATTTTTTATATTTTTCATTGTTGTCTGGTGGAGTTGTCTCAAAAGATCTGCCTGCAAATTCTGAAATTCTTTATTCTGCCTGATCTAATCTATTACTTTAACTTTTGGATGTATTTTGTATTTTTTGTCAATTAATTCTTTATTTCCAGAATTTCTATTCAGTTCTTTTTCAATAATATCTGTTTGGTAAATTTCTAATTTATATCTTGGATTATGTTTTCCTTCTTTCTTTGTATTGTTGTTTTCTGAGTTCTTCTGCATCTCATAGAACTTCTTTAATATCATAATTCTGAAACATATTTTTCTGGATTTCATAATTGTTTTCATCAAAATCTATTGCTGAAGAATTTTTGTATTCCTTGAGAGCTGTCATATTTTCTTACTTTTTCATGTATACTGTGTTCTTATGTTTAGATCTGTGTATCTTGTGTAACAGTCACTAATTCCAATTTTTTTGAAAGAGAGTATTTTTCTCTAAGATATATTTATGGAGTTGCTTGATTAGAGCATTTTGGGTTTGATTATGAGTGTGTGCTATACTGTAGTCTTCATATAATTTCTTCAGCAGTAAACAATGTCAGTAACATTTGTAGTTTCCTCAGTGACCTAGATAGAAAGTGGTTGTTAGTGAAGGTTGTGGTAGTTTTGCTAGAAATAGGGACATCAAATGGGGTCAGTACTCAGGTTCCAGTGATGGTAACAACAGGTCATTTGTGCTGGTCTTTTCAGTTCAGGGTAATGTATGGTGGCACCAGTATTAGTGGGCTCAGGTAACTTGCTTGAGTGCTGGCAGTAGCAGCAGTAGGTCAGGTTGGTGGGTGGTTCCTTGGGACCCTGAGACCAAAATCCTGGGAAGATGACATGGGATAGACAATTGCAGCAGCAATGGTGGAGCAATCCTCTGACTCTTAAGTAGTTTTCATTGGTTTTGATGAGGGTTGAAGTGGGCTCAATGGGCAAGTCCCTGGGTTCACAGGCAGCATGTGTGAGTGAATGTTGACTGTAGGCTTGTGCCTTGGTTCTGGCAGCAGCAGCCAGCAGCCACACCCAGCTGTGGATGGGGTGTGTATTGGGGGTGGTGGGTATATAGGGCTCTGTGGGAGTCCTGCTCCTGCCAAAGGCGTGAGGTTTCCTGAAGGAAAGACAGATAGGCGAAAAACGAGAATATTATACTCGGACACCAGCTTGCTGAATAGATGACATATAATGTCAGCTAACTGAAAGCTTTTATACCATACATAAAGGGGCAAGACAAAGAAAATTCCTTCACGTACATATCCTTTAAAAGTTACCACTATCTAGTGGTCTTAGCAACAAGCAAGCCAAGAACACTATAAACATTCAGGCAATGAGTCTTATTCATAAAGCCAAAAATGATAGTTTTAGTCCAAAGTCCTGAATTGCAGTCCTTCAAATGTCTCAAGAAAGTTTCCAAGTGCACATTTCTCCATGTATCAGGAGATTTTCTCTCTGGGGCTTCGATGACCTTCAAAGCTTCATAATCACCTCTCTTGTACAGGTGTCTTTGTTACTTTTCTCTTTTCCTGCAGTGTTAATTTCTACAGAAAATTCAAAAGAAGATTTTAGTGATATTTCCCAGGTCCCAAGATTGCTTTCTGTCTTTAGTTAATTTATCATAAAAGTATCTGATTAGTATATTATGAATTCAGTAAAAACCCACTCTATAAACGTTAACTTAGAATTTTAACAACTGAATTAAGTAAAAACCTTGACGATTAATTTTCATCCTAACTCTGTGAAAACAGTGTAATAAATCACCTACATAACTCCTAGATAAGTGTTAGAACTTATAATGAATTCATAATGAACTTACCATAAACTTGTGATTTTAAAAAACCTAATATCTAAACACTAAACTACATAATTCTAAATCAAATAAGGAGTGAATATGCTTATATCATTTTTTACTCAAGCAATATCTAGTAACTTATAACCAAGTGAAAGAAAGCATTCTTGATGTGCTTCAGAGTTTAACCATTGCATTTGTTAGAAAAGACCAAATGGCATAGAGGGAAATGGAAAAATAAACCATGACATTCCCAGGTTAGCTGTGAGTACTTCATATAAACATGCCATTTTCTTCTTCTATGACTGCACAGAATTATTCGGTTGTACCAAATAGCAAAGGTGGAAGACAGAAGGACCTCAGCTTCCTGGGCTCCCCTGCACTCTGGGGTCTTCAGCCCACCAGAACCCTATCAATCAGGTGGGCCTCCAAGGCTGGCTCCCAACAGGGCTCCAGGGATTTGGTGACACAGGAGCAGTTCAACCCACGGTAGCATGCACTCTGGTGAGGGCTGGGTTCTCACAATTTCACCTTTTTGCAGCTACTTAAGGCTCAAAGGGTGTATGAGACACAGCATAAACTCCCTCTCTGGAGCAATTCTGTTGTGTGGTCACTAGACTCTTCCCTGTTAGTTTCAGAGCATAAATAGGTCAAGGGTCTCTCAGGAGGCTAAGACTAACAAAGTCTGCATTAGGAATGTGGACCATTGGAGGTCCGTACCCTTACTTATCCTTTTCCTGCACTGGGGATCCTGCCTTGATTAGATTAGGCTTATAATAAGTGTAAAAGTCAGAAAGTATAAATCCTCTAAGTTTATTAATATTTTTCAAAATTGTTTTAGATAAGTTAGGTACCCAAAGACCATATGAAAGTCCATATGAGTTTTTTAATTAATTTGTCATTTCCCATAAAATAATACAGGGTCTTTGATTGGAATTGCTTTGATTAAATAGATAAATTTAGGGATAATTTAAATCATAATAATGTGTCTTCTGACACAGCACAGAATGTTTTTCATGTTTTTAGGTCTTTTGAAAAGTCTCTCAATAACATTTTAAAGTTTTCAACATTAAGGTCTTTCAATATTAAGGTCTATTATATTCCTACACCCTGCATATTTCTTGATGATATAGTAATGGGTATGCTTAAAATTTGTTTCTGGTTTTTCATTGATGACAGTATATAAATAAACAATTTTCAAAAATAGTTTTTAAATTACTTCTTTTTTAGTGTGAATGCATTCTATTCTATTTTCTTCTTATTTTATTCAAAAGAACCTTCAATAAAATGTTGTATAAAAACAGTGAGTGCTCATATTCTTGTCTTATCCTGCGGCTTGATGGGGGATTAGAAATTCAGAATTTTAGCATTAATTGTAATATTAGTTGTAGATTATTCTTAGATATATTTTACCAGGTAAAACAAAATTCCCTCTATTCCTAGTTTGTTTGCTGAAAATTTTATAGTAAATGATGTTAGATTTTATAAAATGATAATTCTCCATCTATTGAGATGTTCCTATGTATATGTATATTTTTTTAGATTCTGGCCAGTTCTACCTGGGTTATTTTCAAGCCTGAAAACTCAGGCAGTAAATTTGAGCAGTGGGAAGGATAACCTCTGTTGTTACCCATCACTCAAAAGTCATTGTGCTTCAGTGGCTGATGTCTAGTGTATTTAGAAACATTAATTCCAATTTTATTTGTTTTGTGGTTGTTTTAGGTAGGAGGACAAGTTCAGTGTATGTTATACCACTTTATATGGAGTAGTCCTCAGTTGATAGATATGCTGAAATAAAATTGTAAGTTTACACAAAGTCTGATAGCACTAAGAGCTCCATATTGTGAAAGGATGAAATGTTGCACACATATAAAGTAGGTTAAAATAGTGTTTCTTAGGGTCTAAGACAATTTTAAAATTAAAATGTAGTAGAGAACAAGCATATAACACTGGAATAACTTTTTCTTGAGTATAAAGATTCAGTTACTTCAGGTTTTGTTACTGTTGTTTGTTTGTTTGTTTTTTGTTCTATGTTGGGTTGTATGTACTTTTGTTCTATGTTGGGTTCTCCAACAAGCAGACTCGAAACAGAGTTTAGCACATAAGATGTTTATTAAAGTGCCCTTGTAATCACTGCATCTGTATGATTGAACTTTAGAAAGATTAGGGAGTAGGACTAGGCAAAAGAAAATGTTGAGCTACAAAAGAAGCCCCCTTGTAACTTTGGCCAATCCTTTTGGGAGCTTGACAACAAAAGTAGTTCATCGTAATTTTTCTGCTTTAGACTGAAATGGTAGAGTAACAGCCAAGACAATCCTTAAATGTGTGATAGTTTTAAAAAGTCTGTAGATGGTTCTCCCAGCAATAGTGATCAAAAATATTTTCTTAAAGGGGGAATCTATGCATTTCTATGTTCCATTAAAATTATACAAACTACAAATAAATCAGAAATGAATGAGTGAAATGTATAGATTCCATAGCGTTTTAAATAACAATTTGTGTGAATATATTTCAGTATATTTGATTAGTAGAATAAACTCAATAATTCCAATATATTTATTTTTATTAGACTAAACAGAAAGCTATAGAAAATGAAAAAAGATAATAACACTTTTTTAATAGAAAAAAAGTTACTCATTTATAGTTAAGTACTTTTGAAATAAAAAATAAAACATCTCATTTTTCTATTTACTCTTTCAGAAAGTAAAGTTGGCTTATTTTTTTAAAATTATTTTGTGGCTGGGATAGTATACTACTCTCGAATACCAACAAACAGTGATTTCCAAAGACCTTGGGAATTGCACTCTGAAAAGCAGTTGGCAATTGATTACTTAATCAAGATCCTTACTGAAAACAAGTCAAGTTTTCATCCATCTATATATTCACTAGTGACCTTTGCAAATAAAATAAAAATAAATTATTACTGAAATTGTAAAGCATACCCATGATTTCTCTCTCTCTGTCTCTCTCTCTCTCTCTCTCTCTCTCTCTCTCTCTCTCTCTCACACACACACACGCGCACGCGCGCACACACACACACACACACACACACACACACACACACACACACACACTACAACACTTCAGTTGACAATAACTGCCTTATATGACTGTATCAATTTGCCTTTAGTCCTGTGTTGAAGTAATCAGCAAGACTCTGGAATGTAAAAATGTGACACAATCAAGCAACATAAATGACAATTTTCTAACTCTTCATTGTATAAGTAGGCTAGTATCTTATAGAGGAGACAATAACTATAAGCTGCTAGGCAATGGACAACTTTGAACAACCTCATCAGGGCTTATCTGGAACCATTGGTTTTACATATTAGGAAATAAAAATATTTTGTAATTAGCTAGATCCTAAAGTGCTATTATAGCTCTATAATTTTGATACATTATTAAGAAAAGTAAAGGAGGTAAAAACATTTATTGACATATTCAGCATCAAGTATTAATTGTCCCTGGATAGTTATCCAGTCAACTTCAAAATATTATTTGCTTAATAAGTATGATATATTTTATATACATTTAACAATATTAATTTCTGTGGGTAAAAGTATCAGTCCTAGTCGGGCTTGGTGGCTAAGCCTGTAATCCCGTGCCTTTGGGAGGCTGAGGTGAGTGGATTGCCTGAGCCCGCGGGTTCGAGACCCGCCTGGGCAACTTGGCGAGACCTCATCTCTACAATAAATCAAAAATTAGCCGGGCGTGGTAGCGTGCGCCTGTAGTTCTGGCTACTTGGAAGGCTGAGGCAGACGGATCGCCAGAGCCCAGCAGGTCGAGGCTGCAGTGGCCGGGAGCGGCCACTGCACTCCAGTCTGGGTGACAGAGTGAGACACCAACTCAAGTATCAGTCTTTACAGATGGACTAATTCCTAAGATTGTTAACTACATGATTTTTAGTGGTAGCAGAAAAAATACACTTTATCCTTGAAAAACTCAGGATTGAAATATGCGGGTCCGCTTACATGTAGCATTTTTTCAATCAATATATTTAAAAATTATTGAGATTTTCAGCAATTTGAAAAAACTCAAAGATGATCTACATAGCCTATAAATATCAAAATAATTAAAAATAAGTTAGGTATGTATTGAATGCATAAAATATATGCATAAAATATATGCATAAATATATAGATAATAGATCATTTATACAATAAAATATATATAAATCTATTATAAAAATTAAAATGTATTCAAAATGCACACAAATATTTGCAGAATTCACATGGCATTATTCACAGTACAGAGAAAAGTAAACAAACATAAAGATACAGTATTAAATGGTAGATTCATAAAATTAACTGTGGTATACATTGTACTACTAAAATAATTTTGCAGCCACCTCATTTTACAATTTTGGTGAGCTCAAGTGTTTTCAGTATCCACTTAAAACACTCTGTGACACTAGTCATCTCCACATGAGCAGCTGATCTGATTTGAAAACTGCATATCACAGTAAAAAATGATCTCTCATGTATTTTTCATCTTCTTTAGAGCAGCACAATAAACTTTAAATAACACAATGGTACCTATATAAAGTGCCACTAGTGATGCTGAATGTGCTCCCAAGAAGCAGAGAGAAGTCATGACATTACAAGACAAAGTTGAATTGCTTGATATGTTCCATAGATTGAGGTTTGCAGCTGTGGTTACTTGCCATTTCAAGATAAAACTATTCATTGCAAAGACCATTGTTTAAAAAGAAAAGAAAATAATGTGTGAAGCCCTTGCTGCAGTTAAACCAGCAGGTGCAAAACTTTGTACCTTTTTTGAAATGTATTGTACTTTCCTGTTGAAAAAAAAAATGTGAACGCAAGATTTCTATTAAAAAGGCGTACCTATAGACTTTAATAAGATTTGAGAAAAACTGAAGTCATTATATGCTAACTTGAAGTAAAATGAAGGTGAAGGATCTAAAGTCGGAGAATTTAACATCAGCAAAGGATAGTTTGATAATTTAAGAAAGAGGCTGGATTTTTAAAATGTCAAGATGGCAGAAGAAGTTGCTTCTTCTGTCAAAGAGACTACAACTGAGTTTGTAGGCATTATTTAGAAAATCGTTGAAGAGAAAGGATATCTGTCTGAACAGAATTTTAATGCAGACAAAAATGCCCTATTCTAGGGAAAAAGATTCACCCAAAAAAGACATTTATTAGTAAGAAAGGAAAGTGAGCCCCAGATTTTAAGGCATAGAGGGATAGGCTAACTCTACAGTCGTCCCTCTGTATATGTGAACAATTGGTTCCATGATCTTCAGTGTATACCGAATCTGTGAATATTCATGCCCTGCAGTTGACCCTGTGGAGCTCATATTTAGAGAAAGTCTGTCCTCTGTATTTGCAGGTTTCCCCTACTGTGAATTATGTATTTTTGTATCATATTTGTCTGAAAAACAAAACAAAACAAAACACTGTGTATAAGTGGATCTGCATAGTTCAAACTCATGTTGTTCAAGGATCAACTGTGCTATTTTGGGCAGGTCTATGATCAGTACTGTCCTTATCTGTAAAGTTGCTAACCTCCAATTCTTGAAGGATAAAGGTAAACATCAGTTACCAATCTTTTGGTTGTATGACAAGAAGGCCTGGACAACAAGAACACTTCTGAATTGGATTCATTGATGCTTTGTTTCTGAAGTCAGGAAGTAACTTGCTATCAACGGACTGCCTTTTAATGTTTATAAATATATATATAGACAATTGTCTCTGGCCACCAAGAACCCCATGAGTTCAACACTAAAGGCATCAAAGTGTTCTGCTTATCCCCAAACACAATGTTTCCAATTCAGCTACTAGATTGTGAAGTTGGTCATAAGAAATACTACAATTCATTGCACTTGGTTTTCTGTGGAAAACATTGTCAACACTATAAAAAAAAAGTGGTAAAAACAATTAATTCTTGCTGAAGAAAAATGGTTCCATATGCTGTGCATGATTTCAAAGAAATTATGACAGAGTTAATCAAGGAAACCATGAAAAAGATTGAGGATATGGAAAAAACGGTGAAGAATAAATAGTGCTAGGATATGGATCTTGGAAAAATTCAAGAATTAGTAGACAACACACCAGAGGAATTAACAGATGACTTTATGGCAATGAGTGTGACAGAATCAGTGCCAGATGAAGAGAAAGAAGATGTAGAAGAACCAATGCCAGAAAACTAGTTGACCTTGGACAATCTGGGAGAAGAGATCCAATTATTCAAGAGTGGTTTTGAGTTTTTTAAACAACATGGACACTTCTATGATACAGGCACTGAAACAAAACTAAAGTGTGGAAGAAAGATTGATGCCATATGAATTATTTTTTAGAGAAATGAAAAAGCAAAACATTCAGACAGAAATTGTGATTTATTTCCATAAAGTTGCATCAAGTAACTTTTTGGTCTCCCCTTCCACCTACTCTACCTCTTCCATGTTTGCCATCTCTGAAACACTAAGATCAGTCCTTCCTCTTCCTCATCCTTCTCAATGTGAAGACAAGAAGGAAGAAGAACTTTATGATGATCCACTTTCACTTAGTAAATAGTAAATATATTTTGTCTTCCTTATGGTCTTAACATTTTCTTTTCTTTAGCTTGCTTTATTATAACAATAAAGTGCATAATCCATACAGAATGTGACATATATAATAAGGCTTCTAGTGAGCAGTTGGTTATTAGTAGTTAAGATTTAGGGAAGTCAAAAGTTATATAAAATTTTTCAGCTGTGCAGGAAATCAGCAACACATTATTTAAGGGTAAACCATATTTTATCTATAAATTTTTAGTAAAGTTCCCTTCTTTAATATCAAAATACATTGAAAAATTATCCATTTTTAAAATTTATTTTTAAGAAATCAACTTATAATAAATTAAAAGAGTGCAATACACATCTATTTTTAAATTAGACTTATTTTAAATCTAATTTTAACAAAATTTTAACATTTTGTCTTTTTCTTTTCTTTTCTTTTCTTTTTTTTTTTTTTGTTGTTGTTGGAATCTCACTCTGTTGCCCAGGCTGAAGTGCCACTGTATGACTTCAGCTAACTGGAACTTGACCTTCTAAGCTCAGGTGATTCTTCCACTTTAGCCTCCTGAGCACCTGGGGCTACAGGCATGCACCACCATGCTAGGTTAATTTTTTTTCATAGATGAGGTCTCACCATGTTGACTAGATTAGTCTTAAACTCCTGGCCTCCACAAACGCTGAGATTACAGGTATTTGCTGTGGTGCCCAGTCACATTTTTTCTTTTCTGTCTCTCTTTCATCACATATAACTCTCTTTTACTCAAACACAAACCCACACACATACAAACACAATTTTCTTTTTTACTATTTGAGAATAAGTTGCAGATATCATTTCAAATTCAATTATGTCGGCATATAACCTCTAAGAACCAATGTGGCCGGGCTCGGTGGCTTAGCCTGTAATCCTGTGCCTTTGGGAGGCTGAGGTGAGTGGATTGCCTGAGCCCGCGGGCTCGAGACCCGCCCGGGCAACTTGGCAAGACCTCATCTCTACAATAAATCAAAAATCAGCCCGGCATTGTAGGGCGCGCCTGTAGTTCCAGTTACTTGGAAGGCTGAGGCGGAAGGATCGCTGGAGCCCAGCAGATCGAGGCTGTGGTGGCTGGGAACGGCCACTGCACTCCAGTCTGGGGAATAGAGTGAGACTCTGACTCAAAAAAAAAAGAACCAATGTGTTCTCTCCCTCATATGAAAAAAATTATTATCATATTCAAGAAATATATTCTTCTTAAAGGGGATTGAAAAACAAAGCAAAAAATAAATATAATACTGATATAGCAAATAATATCTAATAACTATATTCCATATTACAAGGTCCCATCTCTTCCATTATGTAATTTTAATGTTTTCTTAGTATCTGGTGACCTGGTTTCCTCCAATAGTGGCTTAAATGGTGTCCTTCAAAAGATATAAGTATGTCTCAGAACCTGTGGATGTGACCTTATTCTGAAAAAAGTGTCCTTGCAGGTGTCATTAGTTAAGAATTTTGAGATAAAGTCATCTTGAATTATCTAGATTGGTTTTAAATCCAATGACTACTAACCTTATAAGGGTCAGAAGAGAAGACATACAGAGTGAAAGTTCATGTGGAGAAAGATGCAAGAATTAGGATGATGCAGTCACAAGCAAAGAACACCTGGAGTCACCAGAACATGGAGGAAGCAAGGGAGAATTCTCTGAATCTACAAAGGGAGGATGGTTCTAATGACACCTTAATTTTAGACTCTCTGTCTCCAGAACTACAAAATAATAAACCATGTTGCTTTAAGCTACTAAATTTATAGTAATTTGATAGGGGCAACACCGTAAATAATAAACCCTCCAACTTCTTTTATTTTTGAATTTCATAGTATTTTCTCTTTTTTCTAACCCAAACCAGTTATATAATAAAATGTGTCATGTCTACATTTGTTTTACTATTTCCTCATGGTTAGAGGTGATTATTATTTTATCAAATTTGAGATGAGACTTTGTCAGTAAGAATGTTTTCTAGGTTTTCTTGTGTGTTATTTTATTATAAGAGGAATGTAATGAAATAGCATGGAGGGGAGGCTTGAACTTCTAGTGAATGCTCACACCCCCTGGTAGTGGATATGCTATTTAATGGGTGACTGTGTGCCTCTTATGACCACCCCTCCCCATTCCCAGCAGTAGAGCTCCGTGTCAGTTTCCACTTTTGTGCTCATGAGTCCAATGTTTAGGGACTGCTTATAAGTGAGAACATGTAGTATTCAACATTTTGTTTCTGTGACAATTCACTTACAATGATGGTCTCTAACTGCATCCATGTTGCTGCAAAGAACATGATTTGCTCTTCTTTATGGCTGTATAGTATTCCACTGTGTATAAGTACCATATATTTCTTATTCAATTCCTTTTTGTGGGCATCTGGGTTAGTTCCAAGTTTTTGCTATTGTGAATAGTGTTTCAACAAATATACATGTGCAGGAGTCTTTGTGGTAAAGCAATTTATATTCCTCTGGATATATTCTCAGAAGTGGGAATGCTGGATTGTATGGTAAATAAATTTTTAGTTCTTTGAGAAGACATCACACTGTTTTCCACAAAGATTGAATTGGTTTGCATTCTCCCTGACAGTGCAAAAGTGCTCCTTTTTCTCTGCAGCCTTACCAACACTTGTTTTTTGTTTTTGTTTTTGTTTTGTTTTGACTTTTTAATAATAACTTTGACTTTCTGACCAGTGTGAGGTGGTGTCTCATTGTTGTTTTGATTTGCATTTCTCTGATGATTAGTAAAGCTGAACTTTTTTTTCATATATTTGTTGAATGCTTTGATGTCTCCTTTGAGAATTGTCTGTTTTAACCTCTTAACGGGGTTATTATTTTTGGCTCCTGTCAATTCATTTGAGTTCCTTGTAAATCCTGGATGTTAGGACTTTCTGGAAAAAATAGTTTGCAAATATTTTATTCCCATTTTGTGGGCGTTTTTTGTGTTTTTTTGTTTTGTTTTGTTTTGTTTTTTAACGACCTTAATGTTTCGCTTGATAAGACTCCATCTGTCAATTAGCTTCTGCTGCATTTGCTTTGGAGGTTTGGTTATGAGTTCACTGCCTACTTTAGTGTCCAGAAGGGTGTTCTCAAAGCCTTTTTTTTAAGATTGTTGTAGTCTGGGGTTTCACATTTAAGTACTTGATTCATTTAGAGCTAATTTTGCATATAGTGATAGGTAGGAATACAATGTTATTTCTCTGCATGTGGTTGGCCAAATTTTCCAGCACCATTTGCTAAATATGATCTATATTTCCCAGTGTTTGTTTTTGTCATTGTGGTTGAAGATTCATTTGTTGAAGATCTGTGGTTTTATTTCTGAATTTTCTGTCCAGTTTCATTGGTCTATGTGCCTATTTTTGTGCCAGTACCATGCTGTCTTAGTTACTGTAGCCTTGTGTTAAAGTTTGAGGTCTAGAAATGTGATGCCTTCAGTCTTGTTCTTTTTGCTGAGTGGTGCTTTAGCTTTGGGGGCTCCCTTGTGCTTCCCTAGGAATTTCTGTGTTGTTTATTTTCTAGGCCTGTGAAAAATGATGCTGGTAGCTTGATAGGAATTGTGCTGATCTATAGACTTGAATAGAGTGGACATTATGATATTTTTTCTTTCAATCCATGAGCATGGCATGTCCCTCCATTTATCTGTGTCATTCTTGATTTCTTTGATCAGTGTTTTGTATTTCTCACTGTAAATTTCTTTCACCTCTTTTCTTAGTTGGATGCCAAGGTATTGTTTGTAGTCATCGTGAATGGGGTTGTGTTTTTTATTTGATTCTCAGCCTTCTTGTTGATCCATAAAAATGCAACTGCATTTTGTATATTGATTTTGTATCCTGAGACTTTACTGAAGTTTATCAGTACAAATAAGTTTTTGAGTGACTCTCTAGGGTTGTCTAGGTATAGAATCATATCATCTTTAAAGAGGAAAAATTTAACTTCTTATTTTTCTATTTATTTTGATATCCCTAATTTCTTTCTCTTGCCTGAATGCTCTGGCTTCAACTTTCAGTGCTATGTGAAATTGGAGGCATAAGAGTTGGCATCCTTGTCATGTTCCACCTCTTGGGGGCATGCTTTCACCTTCTGCTCCTTAAGCATGATGTTTACGCAGGTTTGTCATTGGTGCCTTTTATTAATTTGAAGAATGCTCTTTTGATGCCTAGGCGTTCAAGGATTTTATCAAGAAAGAATGTTGATTTCATTGAATGCTTTTTCTGTGTCTAATGAAATAATAAGTAGTCCTTGGTTTTACACATCTTTATGGGTAAATTATGTTTATTAATTTACGTATGTTGAATCAGCTTTGTATCCCAGGAATGAAGTTCACTTAGTCATAATGGATGATCCTTGAAATGTGCTATGGATGCGATTTCCTAGAATCTTGTGGGGAATTATTGCATCCATGTTCATTAGAGAAATTGGTCTGTAGTTTGTTTCCTTGTTGAGTCTTTGCCATTTTGGGTATCAGAATGATATTGATCTCATAGAATAAGCAAGGGAGAATTCCTTCCTCCTCAATTACTTGGAACACTTTAAATAGAATCGATAACAGTTCTTTCTTGTACATCTTGCAGAATTCAGCTTAGAAACAATCTGGACCAAAGCTTTACTTATTTATTTATTTATTTTGGCAGGAAGGCTTCTTCTTACCAAGACAGTTTTTTAGATTATTCTGTTTGGCGTCAATTTCTTTCTTTTTCAATCTTGGGATGCTGTGTGGTGCTAGGAATTTTTCCATATACTTGAGGTGTTCAGAGTAATCTCTGATAATCTTTTATATTCTTTCAGGGTCAGTTGTAAGAATGCTTTTTTCATTTCTAATTGTGTTTAGTCAAATTTTATCTATTTTTTTTATTGCTGTTGTCAATCTGGCCAGTAGTTTGTTAATCCTATTTATTTTTCCAAAGAACTAGATTTTTGTCTTGTTAATTTTTGTATTTTTATCTCTATTTTGTTCAAATGTGAATTTATTTTAACAATTTCAATTTTTCTACTAATTCTAGAATTGAATTGCTCATGTCTTTCCAGCTACCTTAGATGTGATGTTAGACTATTCACTGCAAATTCCATTATTTTCTTGATATGTGCATACCATGCTTTATACTTCCCTCTCAATATCACTTTTGTGACAATCTAGAGGTTTTGATGTGTTGTGTCTTTGTTTTCATTGGTTTCTAAGAATCTTTTTGTTTCTGCCTTGATTTCTGTGTTGACCCAAAAGTCATTGAGAAGCATGCTGTTTAATTTTCACACATTTGTGTGTTTTGACAGGTTCCTGCTGGCGATATTTATTTATTTTTACTGTAATCTGAGAAGCTACTCTGTAGGATTTTCACCTTTTGAAATTTGTTCATACTTTATTTGTGTCCGATTATTTATTTGTGGTAGATCTTAGAGTATCTTTTATGTACTGATAAGAAGAATGTATATTCTGTGGTTGTTGAGTGAAGAGTTCTGTAGATGTCTATTAGGTTCAATTTGCCAAATGTCAAGTTAAGGTTACAAATTTCCTTGTCAGTTCTTTTGCCCCATTGATCTGTCTGAGGTTGTTAGTGGAGTATTAAAGTCTTCAACTATAATTATATGAGTCTCTATGTTCTTTCTTAGTTTAATCAACAATTATTTCATAAATCAATGTGCTCCTATGTTGGGTGCATATATATTCAAGAAAGATGGAAATATCTTATTGATTGATTGTGTCTTTTATCACTGCGTAGTATCCTTTTTCACTTTTATTGGTATAAAGTATTTTTGTCTGATATAAAAATGGCTATTGCTGCTCATTTTTTGTTTCCATTTTCCTGGAAGATCTTTCTCCAGCTCCTTACCTTGAGTCTGTGGGTGTCATTTCAGTGAGCTGAGTTTCCTAAAGACAGCAGAAGGGTGAATTATGTTTGTTTAACCAATGTGTCACTCTATGCTTTTGATTGGTGAGTCAGTTCATTCACATTTAAGCTAATAATTGATATGTGGAGGTTTGTTCCTGTCATTTTGCTGTTAAGAGGCTACTTTGTTTTTAAACATTATAGTTGATATGTATGGTCTGTAAAATCTTTGCTGGCCTGTGCTTTTGCAATGTGTGAAATCATACTTTTGATTCTGTGCTTAGAACCTTCTTAAACATCTCCTGGAGAGCTAGACTGAGAGCAACATGTTCTCTTAGGGATTAAATTTCAGAGAAAGTTTTGAATTATCTTTTGTTAATGAAACTTAGCTTGATGGAGTAGGAAATTATTGCCAGAAATTACTTTTCTTTAAGGATGTTAAAGATGGGACCCTAGACCTGAGGTCTGCTGAAATGTGGATGGGTTTTCCTCAGTAGGGGGCTGTTTCTTTACTCTAGCTGCCTTTAGAATTTTTTCTGTCATGCTCACCTTGTAGAGATAAATTAATATGTATCTTGCAAATGGTTTTCTTGTGTAGTACATCACAAAAGTTATCTGGATCTCTTGATTCTGCATGGCAGCCTCTATGGTGATGTAGGAAAATTTTTCTTTGATGATCTCTTGAAAAGCTTGTCCCAAGGTGTTCTCTATTCTATCTTCTTTCTCAGGGATGCCAGCCAACCACACATATCCCCAAACCTCTCATAGGTTTTACTCATTCTTCCTAACCCTTCTCTATTTCTTTTTTTTCAGACTAGGTTAATTCAATAGTTTGATCCTCAAGCTTTGAGATTATTTCCTCTGCTTGGTTGATTCTGCTTCTCAGGCTTGTCACTGTGCTTTGAAGTTCCAGGAAATAATTATTCATTTCACAAGTTCAGATTGAAACTTTCTTATATTTACCAGCTCTGCTTTCATTTCCTGCACTATTTTCATTGCCTGAATTATCTGTATGTCCATCTTTTTGTGAATCTCCTTGACTGACTGTCTCATTCATAGTCTGAAATCTATGTCTGTCATTATGGACAGTTTTTTTGTTGTTTTTTTTTTTTGAGTTGGAGTCTCACTCTGTCATCCAGAATGGAATGCAGTGGCCACTCCTGGCCACCGCAGCCTCGACCTGTTGGGCTCCGGCAATCCTTCCACCTCAGCCTTCCAAGTATCTGGAATTACAGGCATGCGCTACCACACCCAGCTGATTTTTTGATTTATTGTAGAGATGAGGTCTCTCCAAGTTGCCCAGGTGGGTCTCGAGCCTGCAGGCTTAGGCAATCCACTCACCTCAGCCTCCCAAGGCGCAGGATTACAGGCTGAGCCATAGAGCCCGGCTGACAGTTTTTTTTCTAGATGAGTTCCATTGCTTGGAATCCGGGAAACCCTTTTGTAGGTGTAAACTCATTAAGATTTTGGGGATTTCAGGTGTTTTCTCATGGCTTTTGTTTTGTAATTTATTTATTTATTATAGAGTCATAGGGTACAAGTGAGAATTTATTACATAAGTAGGTGGTATGTAGGGGAAGTTTGGGCTTCTAGGTGGTTCTTACTCACCTTGGTAGTAGATCGGTTACCCTTTGTGTAGTCACATGACCCCAAACAATCCTCCATCCCTTCCTTGCCTAGCAGTCTCCAGCAACTTTTGATCCTACCCTTGAGCTAATGTATCTAATGAGCTAATGTAACTTATTCATGAGTGAGTACATGCAGTATTCAGTAATTTGTTTCTGTAATAGTTCACTGATCTCTAGCTGCATCCAAGTTGCTGTGAAGGCCATGGTTTTGTTATTAATGGTTGCATTATATTCCATTTTATATATATGAAAACGTGATATATACATATATATATATATATATATATATATATATATATATATATATGTATATCACATTTTCTTTATCCAGTCCATTTTCAATGGGCAGCAGGGTTAGTTCTATGTTGTGCTATTGTGAATAGTGTGGCAATATTCATGTATGTGCAGGTGTCTTTTTGGTAGAGCAATTTATGTTCCTTTAAGTGTATTCCCAGGAAAGGGATTGCTGGATTGTATGAAAGACTAATTTTTAGTTCTTTTAGAAATCACCACTCTGCTTTCCCTGAGTTGGAACTAGCTTACATTTCTACCAACAATGGAGACGTTTTCCTCTTTCTCAACAGTTCTACCAGCATCTTTTTTTTTAATTTTTAATTTTTTTTACTTATTGATGATAGCAATCTTTACTGAGATTTTGTGGTATTTCTTTTGAGTTGGAGTCTCACTCTGTTGTCCAGACTGGAGTGCAGAGGCACGCTTCCGGCCACCGCAGCCTCGACCTGCCGGGCTCTGGCGATCCTTCCGCCTCAGCCTTCCAAGTAGCTGGAAATACAGGCGCACTACCATGCCCAGATAATTTTTTTTATTTCTCATCAAGTGCCCAGTTGGGTCTTGAACCCGCGGGCTCAGGCAATCCACTCACCTAAGCCTCCCAAAATGCAGGATTACAGGTATTTCATTGTAATTCTGATTTGCATTTCTCTGATAATTAATGAAGCTGAGTATTTTTTTCATGTATATGTTTGCTGCTTGTATGTCATCTTTTGAAAAGTATCTGTTTATGTACTTTGCCCACTTTTCAATGAGGTTATTTTTGTGTTTTCTTTTACTTCATCTGAGTTACTTGTAGATTTTGGAAGTTAGGACTTGATCAGATGCACAATTTGCAAATATTGTGTTCCATTCTGTGGAGGAGAAAATATTATCTACATATTCATCCTATCCAACACAATCTACAGATTCAATGCAATACACATCAAATTATCAATATCATTTTTCTCAGACCTGGAAATGACAGCATAGAACTTTATACAGAAACCCAAAAGAACATAAATAGCCAAGACAATCTTCAGCAAAAGTAACAAAGCAGGAGATATTACACTCCCAGACTTTAAGCTTCATTACAAGGCTACAGTAACCAATATGACAGGAGATTGGTACAGAAATAGGCACATAAACCAGTGGAACAAGACAGAGATTCCAGAAGTAAAAACATGATCTCCCAACCAATTCATCTTCAACCAATAACAATGATTGGGGAAAGGAGACTATTTTTAGCAAACTAATCACATGCAAAAGATTGAAACTGAACCCCTACCTATCACCATACTCAAAAATTAACTCTAAATGAATTAAGTACCTAAAAATAAAACCTCAAACTATAAGAATCCTAGAAGAAAACTTAGGAAACACCTTCTGGGCCTCGGAGTCGTAAATAACTTCATGACAAAGCCCCCAAAATGAATACTATGAGAGCTGAAACAGACAGGCAGGACCTCATCAAACTGAAAAGCTTGCGCAGGGCAGACAAAACCTCGTTGGTTCTTTCTCATCGTTGAGGTCAGTCTCTTCTTTTTTTATTTATTTATTTTGTTTTGTTAATTAGATAAGGTTGCTACTGTTGCTAATCCTCCATCCTCTGCCCCACATTTTAGGGGGCAGTATCGTCAGGAAGAGTGGTGTTTTTGGCGGGAGACCATCTGAAGCTGCTTGACTGGTGCAGTTGACAGAAGTGGGATGAGACCTTTGCTCTATTTCAGATTATTTCCCCTTCCTCTGAGACAAGTTACAGGGAGAACTACTCCCAGGACTGCTTGTCTGTCAGCAGGGCCCTGTTGCTGTACTCTGACTCAGATGCTCTCAGGGATATAGATTGCCTTCTCCTGTCTGAGTGCAACCTCCTATTTCGCTCAGAAGTAAAAGAGAAACAGTAGGTGGTTGTTATATCTTCCTCTGTTCATGTAAGGGTGGGGCCACCACCACTGCAGTATTGTGTGGTGACACCCTGTACCTTTGATTTTGCTCTGCTCTGTGGGAGGGACTGTAATCACAATGGTGGCTCCCTGAAGGCAAGCTTCTTCAGCCCCAGTCTAGAGAGGCAAAGGCTGCCTAGCACCGGCGAGTCTTCCCTGAATTGGCTACATCACTCATGCTGAGTTCTGGAAAGAGAAGGAGGATAGAATGTTTGTGTAGCACAGACCTCACCCATTGGGTGTTTACTACTGAGGCTCTCCATGGGGAGTGAGCAGCTGCAGCCTGGGAGTCCTGGAAACTGAGGTGCCCCAGGTTCCACATGGAATCCACGGGAATATCCATTTCCATCCAAGGCAGTGCTCTGTGTCCAGCTGGTACCAGAGGGGTGCAGATGCTGAGTTCTTGAGCTGACTTTCTGTTGGCTGAGATTGCAGAAGGCTGTGTGAGTTATTCAGAAAAGAAAAGCTGTCATTTTTACTTACTCCCTCTGTCTCCAAAGGCACTCTCCTGTTCTCTCTGGGACTGACTGAAAGGGTGTACAGGGCTTGTCACTGTTTATTTTCTGTGTCCCCAGGTGATCATTCAGCAAATCTTAGCTTGGGTTTTCAGGTTGACTGTCAAGGCCCCAAGTCTGCTCCTCCATATAGACTTCTTTGCAGAGAGTCTCAATGTCTTCAGTCGGCCATCTTGGTCCTTCCCCACTCAGTTTTTGAAATGCACTTGCATTTTAAAAAACAGTTCCCAATTTACAGTATTTTGATTTATTACTTTTCAACATTACAACGGGTCTATCTAGAAGTAAGCTCCATCTTAAGTCTGGGAGCATTGCAGTTTAGATCTATAGAAAGTTGCAAAGACTACAGAAAGTTGTTACAAAACCTTCAACCTGATTGCACTAATGGCAAAATCTTGCATAATCATAGCATATTTAACAAAACTATAAATTAATATTAGAACAATACTATCGAGTAAATTACAGATTTATTTTTATTTTACCAGTTTCCAAACAATGTTCTTTTTCTCTGTTCAAGGATTCAATCCAGGATACAACATTACATTTGGTCAGTATATGCCTCCTTGGTCTGCTCTTGTCTTTTAGGATAATTTTATATGTTTTTCTGTTTCTTATGACCTTGACACATTTGAAGAAAAATGATCAGGAATTTTTTTCTAGAAAGTCATTCAACTTGTGTTTGTCAGATATTTTTTGGTGGTCCCACTAGGTTTACGAATTTTTGGAAAGAATGCCACGGATGTAAAGGATATATGATAAATATCATGATGACTTATTACTGCTGGTATTGATTGTTTTGTTAAGGTGGTGTCTGCCAGTTATTTTCATTTTAGGGTTACTTTTTTCCCCATTCCATATTCTGCTAATTGGAAAAGGGTTACTGAGTCCCATCTCAATGGAGGGGAAGGAGGATTTTTGTGTAAAATTATTTATTTCTCTTCTCTCAGGTTTTAGTTTAATCATTGTTTGTGTCGCTATATATACATGGATAGTTAATACTTGGGTTATAATAATTACTGTCATTATTGTTATTTTGCTACTCAGATTATTCCAGGAATGATTACTATAAGTTATTTTTTGTTGTCTCTTGTGTCACTTTGGCAATACCTTTTTTTTCTTTTTTCTGAGGCACCTAATTAATTTCTGATGTATCCATAGTTTCTTAGCCAAGATGCTCCAGGATCATCTTATATTTCTCTGCTGAAGTTATAGAACCAGTCATTTCTCCAAGGAACCTTGTTTTTCTTATTATTTAAAAAAATGATATGTAAGAATCAGTATAGAGACACTGATAGTGCTTGTTTTTACACATATTAATACATATTTCATCAGTTATCTATCTGTTAAAAAATATTCATACACATCAAAATGAGTTCATACCAATACCTGCAGTTCTTTTTTTTTAAAGTAGGATTTATTGAGAGGACAAGAAAGCTCGCACAGTGGGAGGGGACTTGAGGGGATTGCCCATATCTACAGTTCTAACAGCACCACAAGTTCTAACTTATCCATTTGTTTATTTGTGAATTTTTATCTGTTTATTAGTAAATGTTGACTTTGATATTGCAAAATGTGGCTCAAATATATTTAATTTATTCAAGCCTACTATACACATAAAGTAATTTTGAATAAGTATCTTTGTGGAAAGGGACCTTTCACTTAAGGTTACAGTGTTCATGAACCTTTTATTTTGCTTGTAGCATTGCATAACCCAGTCAAAATCCATTTTCTGAACCTACATAGGTCAGTGATATTGTACTCTTATCTTCGAGACTCATTGACCCCTCACCATACCTCCCTCCAGATGGATCCAGTGTTGAGACCAATAACACTATGCACACACCAAGTGGGTGTGAAGAGAATTATTACTCACATAGTGAGGCTTTTGGGAGAGCAGTACAGACAGGTCCTAAAAAGGTCCAAAAATCACTTGAGAGAGAAAGGAGGAACAACTGTGTGTGTGTGTGTGTGTGTGTGTGTGTGTGTGTGTGTGTGTGTGTGTGTGTGAACACGTGCCTGCATGTGTTCGTGCATTAGGATGAGAGTTACATTATGCATGCAAACTGGAGCTTTAATGGTTTGAACATTTCCTTGTTGTCAAGGGCAGAACAGTGTGGACTTTCTTATCAGAAAGCCAGGATATGGGACAAGAGATGAATACAGAATAGTGGGACTTAAAAGCTGCTAGCAGTCTAACATCAAAAATGGATTCAGACTTTATTATAGTCACTTGTATTTTCCTCACAGCTCATATAGAGGTTTTATCAGACATTTTTAGTACAGTCAGATTCACCTGATTCACTGTAAAATTCTTTCCTAGCAAATTTTGGGGTACATACCTAACAGTGAAATTGCCATATCATATGGTAATTCTGTTTAACTTTTTTTGGAATTGCTAAACTGTTTTCCATAGCAGCTGCTTTACTTTAAAGTATTGATAATATACCCTGATCTATATCAACCATTAATTCTTTGTTTCTTTTTAAATATTTTGTGGCATTTTTTCAGTTAATTCGAATTTTTTTATTATTTCATTTGTCCTCTTTTGACTTATTATTTATATATTTATTTTATAAAGTTTTTCAATGTTTTCCACAAATTTGCAATATACTTTTAATATGCGTTGTAAGTATCTTGAATCTAACTTTAAATATTACACTATGTGAAAAAACAATGTCAAAACCTTAAACAGTATATTTCCAATTCCTCCTTCTAACCTTTGTGCCATGATTGTATAACATCACACTTAGACATAGGTTATAAACACATAATGCATTTTTACTTTTATAACTTTAAGACATCAATTATTTTTAGAGCAATTAAACACAATGAAAAACAATATTTAACTCTATTTATTCCATCTCCAACACTCTAGTTTTGTTTTTATAGATACAAATATTGACCTATAGCATATTACATTTCCCTGAAGAACTTCCTTTAACATTTCTTGAGTAGGTCTAATAATAATACCTTTTTATGCTTGTTTGAAAAAAAACCTTTATTTCGCCTTCATTTTCGAAGAATATTTTTTACTTGGTATGTTATAGAATTCTGAGCTTGTGAGCTTGCTGCCTGTTTTTATTTTACTTTGAGGATGCTATTCTATTTTTTTTTTCTTGCTTGCAAATTGATAACAACACAAGTAGGTAATGTTATCGCCTCTGCCCCGCTGATTTCTCTTCTTTTCTTTTTTTTTTTCCCTCTTTGGTTTCAATAGTTTGAATATGACATGGCTAGATGTGGATTCTTTAACTCATCCTGTGTAGTGATCTCCCAAAGTTTTGTATTAGTGTTGTGGTTCCACAAATTTTAACAAATTCTTATTTTTTTCCAATTATTTCTTTTTTTCTTCATTCATTTTCTGCTCTTAGCATTCAAAATTGCATGTATGTTAGAAGGTTTAATGTTGTCCCACTGCTTTTGCATAATCTGTTCTGCTTTTACCTCTTTCATTTTTCTCTTTACATTTTCTCTTAAATTTTAGGTTGGAATATTTGAGCAATGTAAATTTAAATTTACTGATTATTTTCTTGCTGGTGTAAAGTATATAGATAAACCTTTTTTAAAAATTATTTATTTTACTTTATTTTTAACTAATAGAATTTTCATTTGTTTATTGTATCTTCCATCTCTCTGATGACATTTATAACTGACTTTGCATATTATTTTTTATTAAATGTCTCTACATTACTTTTTGTCCTTTTAAATCCCCTGTCTGATATTTCTTTTTTCTTTCTTTCTTAAATTAATTTTTATTATAAAGATGTGTGGTACAAATCAGAGTTAGGTATACAAACATTGATCATGCAGGTACCCTTGTTGATGAGGTGTGCCCCTCCCTTCCTTAGCAGTTTCCCTCAACTGCAAGTTCCATCCCCCCACTCCGGACAGCTTCCCCTTACTGCCAATCGCTTTCTTTGCATTTCCACTAGAAAATATCTATGATTAATCTATTTTTTTGAATATGCAGGACTTGAATTTACCTATGTCTTCAATGATTTTGGATTCTCTTAATGCCATTTAGAAAGTCAGATTTAGATATCATTTTTTTATTGTTTACTGAAAATTTGTCAAATGTTAATGTGTCAAAAAGATGTTGCAATTTTTTCCATGCTGAGTTTAATCTGCTCCAGTAGACATTAAATTATGTATAAAGATGCAAAAAAATGATTCATGCATCAGTTGATGCTACTTCACTTATGGAATTCTAAAAATACAAATTAACACTCATAAAGGGACACGGGCTAGATGTAATGAAACTAAACTTAACTACTTTGTATTTCTGTTGAAGGAGATCTCTGATTACTATCTTCAGTGAATTACAACTCAACAAATATATTCAACTTCTTTTCCAAATTCATCATCCCAGATTTAATTGATTAGTAAGAAACCAGAAGACACAATCTAGACTTTAATTCTGGTGGGCCTGTCACAGCTTTGACCAAAAGAGGAAGCATAGTATGTTATAGCCTTTCAGAGGATCAGAAGTTTCTGCTTCCTTAATCTTGGAGTAAGCACTGAGTATTCATATAAGAAATCTCATTAGCTAACATTTCTATAGTGAGAAAAATTTCAACATAGATACAGGGAAAGGTCATGAGAGGAGAGAGAGAGAGAGAAAGAGAGAGAGAGAGAGAGATTAGGTTATTTCATCTGAGGTTTCAGAATTTGTTAAAGCATATCTGAGACATCACTGCTGCACCCAAATTCCTAAAACACGCAATTATGAGATAAATTAAAATATTTTAAATAATTAAATTTAAAAATGATTTTTTTTTAGATAAAAGAAAACTAAAACAGCCTCATGGTTGGAAATATCAGCCTTCTTTCCTATCCATCTAATTTCCCATGTCCAATCATCTTCTCCATTATTATCAGAATTATTATTCTAAAATACCATTCCATTTCCTTTCAAATCAGGTAATTTGTTAGTATTCTGCTCCTCAGGGAATTATGGCTCCATGAAACTTTTACCACAGCCAGAAACCATAGCATATCCCAGGGCATGATTATCTCCTTTATTACCAGTATTCTTCTTTATTAAGTTCTTTATTATTTAAGTTAGGATCTCACTCTGTCACCCAAACTGGAGCAATGACACAATCATAGCTCCCCACAGCCTTGATCCCTCAGGTTCAAATAATTCTCCCACCTCAGCCTCATGAGTAGCTGGAATTACAGGCTGTAGAGACGAGGTCTCAGTATGTTGCCTAGGCTCATCTCAAACTCCTGGTCTCAAGCCACCCCCTCCTCCCAAAGTGCTGAGATTACAGGTGTGAGCCACTGCACCTGGCCTATTATATTATTATGTTCATTATTTATGAAGTTCTCTGCTTTATTGTTATTTCTTATTAATTTGTATTCACAGAAAATGTCTATATTTAACATTCGTTATAAGACTTTAATATTTGTGTGGCAAATTGACTCTTTTTTTTTATTGTGAAGTTGTGGGGTACAGTTAAGGGTTAGGTATACAATTGCGTTTCATTCAGGCACCCTTGACTCTCTTTTTTATCACCTATTCTCCAGGTACACTGGACTTTGAACAAGTTCTAGAACCTGCCATTCACCACCTAACTTCACAAACATGTTTTTTCTCCCTGGAGCAAGGTTTCCTTCCCACCTTCACTCTTTTTCCTTGGATGAATCTCTAATTTTTTTAATACCTAAGTTTAATGTTCACCTCCTCAAAGAAATCTTTCCTGGTTTCCACCATTTATTTCTTCTGATGACTACTGTCATATCACTCCTTTTCCTTCTCATTTAAAAGTATACATATAGGCAGATGGCTGCAAATACACCCACACACACACACACACACACACACACACACACACACACACACACACATGAAGAAAGGAAAAAAAACTATTAAGTTTGTACTAGTCAATATATAACAATAACAAAAGTTGAATCAAAGTCACATTCGACTTCTGTAGTTACAAGAGGTGCTCAAAGTGGTTCCCATCAGCATTCACACACTTCTGATTATGGTGAACAACTGCAGGACTTGTAATTGTGTGAGACTTCCTGTATCTTTGTCTGTGCACATCACACACAGCACCATGTGTCTCAAACTTATCACGAAAGTTTGCAACCCTCAGGTGTATTGGAGGTTCTATTGCATACTCATGCCTCCATTGTCATTGTACTTCCACAACGTTCTCAAATTTCAAATACCACTTCAAAACGGTCTTGCACTCCTCCAACAACAACCATGTTTCCGTCATTTCCTTTGACTGTCCTGCCTGTCACATGGTGACCCTAGCATTCATTTGAGCGAATGTCATGCTACCCTACACGTTGCTACTGTAATTCAATTCAACTTTGAAAAGGAATATACAGATAACATCTCTTAAAATGTGTATACATTTTTTGGCACTCTCAGCATATATACATTTATGGAATTTTTTTTTATATCTGACACTCTCACTGAACTGCAAACTGTGCAAGAGCAGTAAAATGTATGAAAGGTTTGCTTAGCATTATATTCCCAGTATTTAGGCAATGCCTGAAATTTATTAAGTATTCAGTAAATGCTTTTTGAACTAATTATTATGAATGTATTTTCAGAAATATTTTTATCACTTTACACAATTAAAAATAAAGCACAAACAACTGAGGCTGGTATTAATTTTTTTTAAACTTTCATTCATTAATATAGCTCTGTGCTAAATTTCTGCAGAAATATATAAAAATAAAAGTCCTTTCTAAAACACCTATTCATCTATATTTGTAAATATATGGTTCACTGTAACCCCTACTTTCTGAAGTTTTATTTGTTTCTTTCTTCTAATCCTTGCCACCTACAACCCACCAAATATATACAAACACATAAACAGAGGCAATTTTTTGTTGTTGTCTTAACACGCAAGTATATGGATAGTCTATGGATATGATTTAGTTACAGTCAATGCAGTTATTTTATGGTAATCTTTCTTCTTAGTTTGTGAACTTTTGGAAATCAGGGAACATACATAGTTTCTTATTGATACTTAGGGCTAATTAGTTGCTTGATTATATAGTTAATTCTCAAAATTGTTCATCAGGTTAATGGATGCCTATAAACCCTTTACAAGAAAATAAAAAGTGTTTCCATAATCTCTAAGAGTTCTGAATGAAGGTTATGGATACATTAAAAAAGAGTGACCACATGTTTTACAAATTCATGCTACACCACAAATGTTGCTCCCTTCTGTTATTCTATTATTAAAATGTGATTTTTTATACACAGTAGTGGTAGACACTTCATGGTGCTTGTCAGGTAACAAAATGTGTTTCACAGTTTTCTGCTTTTATCTTGATGGATACAAACATAATATACAAACTATTTTGAAAATTCCCACCCACCATTCTTGTCTTGCATAAGTGCTGTTTATTGATGACTGAGGTTACTGCAGAGGATCTTAGGTCAGGAAATGAAGATAAATTGAATACATATTTGACAATACAGAATGAATTTAGATTCATACAGTGTACTAACATTAGAATTTAACTTATTTGGGTAGAAATAAGTTTGTAAACTAATTTTCTTTTACCAAGATATTGTGAATCTCTCAGGGAATACTTAGAAGAATATTCATATATGGTAATTATGATGGTGATGTTGATAATAGTATGACATTTATAAGAACTCTCAATTATTGATTATTTTATGTGTACATAGTATACTACAGACTTTAACTCATTTAAACTCATAAAATTTAACAAAAGACAAAATTGAGCTTAAGAAATGTTAGATTGTTTGGACACGTAGACTAAACAACTTGCCTTTAGTGTTTTGCAAGTAAAAGAGGAAGAAAACCTACCATACATGATTTCAAAGATAGTGTTTTAAATGTTCACAATGAAAATTTGTATTAAATTAGTGTATTTCAAGATTTGGGAACAAATGAGTATACAGAAATAACAATTGATTACAAGAATAATCACTATATAAAAAACTTAATTACATTTGAGAAAAATATTCATCTATTGGAATTAGATTTTGATGTGTTTCTTAAAATATTACTTTTTAAAAATTTCGATAATTGCATAGAAATTCTTAAATGACTAGATATAGGCAAAGAGAGAAGGAATCTGATTATTTAGGCATATGCTCATCTCAGAGAATTTCTTATTTTTTTATATGACTAATCTTCTCAAAAAGAAATGATTATTTCTTAGCTCCATTATAATATATCACTTGCCTAAAATCCAATAAAATCATAGACTGATTAACTGATAAGAAGTGAGACTATTTTTATGGTTAATTGACCACCATTGGGTTGTTCCATCCTATATACTGTGTTGTTAGAATACCAAGTTTTCCAAACAATACAAAAGTAGAAACTCTATTTTTTCCTCAGGAAAGCAATAAAAAGTTACAGATATACTGATGAAAAAAATGATTACAGTATGTGACCAAGAAATCAAGTTTACTACAGTTTGTTTCTTGCCAGTACATATTGCCACGAAGTCAATTTGACTGCAATAACCCTCTAGACCTTATACTTCTGGTGGTTGTGTGATTTGAAGAAGCATTTTGACATTCTAGTTTAACTTCAGCAGATGCATGTTTATAATATTGCGAAATCTAGAAAAAAAACTGAATTCCTACCTCATCTCAATGACTCCTTAGCCAATTCCCAAATATCTATCCAGAGGAATATTAACCTTGTTCTGAAGAAATTCAGAACACAATTCCATATTTCCTATGAGAACATTCCCTATACTTAATGGCATTCTCACTTATTTACTCTTATTTTCTCTAGTATTTATTTATATATTAATTAACCTATAATCAAAAGAGATAAGAAGACAAACAGATTATTATTCTGCATTTTGTAATCCTTAATGTTTTTCAAAATTTTTTTTCTATCAATCTTTGATTTCTATGCAGTAAAATTATATCAACTATAGGTGCTGAACAATTTTGATTCTACTTTATTCCAGTAAATAAACCAAGGGTTGATTTCTGTGAGAACTGAGTCCCTCTGTTTGATTAAAAATCATGCAGACAAGACAAAACAAACAAGACTGAACAAAGCAAAACTCACATGAATAAGAAAAGGACTAAGTTAGATGTGTGTAAGGGTAATGGAACAGTTTATAAAGTAAAGCATTTAAAAGAAAATAATTCGGGGGTATATATGAAATAAATAAATAAATAAGACAATGTCAAGGCAAGGTAAGTTGAAAAAAAAAGTGGGATTGAAAATGAGCCACATGGCCTAAATATTCAGTGAAGAAAAGATAAGAAAAAATAACAACCAGAAGAGTTAGAGAAACAGGAATATGAGCTGCACTATGAGAAGCGCGATACTCACATTGTTGCTGTCCCTCCTAATTTAAGAAATACTTAGGGTAAAATGTATACAAACTTGGATAGATGTAGAGTCAATCATACTCAATGATCTATCACAGAAACAAAGAACAGAGTACCATATGCTCTCACTCACAAGCGAACTTTGAACAATTATTATAATACTATAAGAAAGGAATTGGTAGTAGTGGGAAACTGCCAGGGGAGAGGGGGTGGGATTGGCAGTTGAGGGAAACTGCTATGGGAGGGAAGAGCACACCATCAACAAGGGTAACTGCATAATCAGTGTTTGTATACCTAACCCTGAATTGTACCCCACATCTTTATAATAAAAAGTATACAATCGTGTGATCTGCAAGTTTAATTATGCTATTTTTGAGAACTACCCAAAGTTAATTTCTAAAATTGTAAAATTTATCACTTGCCTTTTTATTTAAATGACGGTCTACTAAAATAATAGAAAAAGATAAGTGTCTACGTTATTATTTTTTGAGCACTTCATATTTTTTACTGTCATGTACTCTAAGTTTGGTATGTTTGTTTTGTTTTATTTTGTTTGTTTTGTTCTGAGTTGAGTGTCTCACTTTGTCCTCCAGTCTGGACTGCAGTAGCACAACTAAAGCTCACTGGGACCTTGACTTCCTGGGCTCAGGCAATCCTTTCACTTCAGGTGGGATTGCAGGTGCAGTTACAGGTGTAGATATGGGGTCTGGCTATATTGCCTAGACTGGTCTCAAACTCCTGAACTCAAGCAACCCTCTCACCTCAGCCTCCCAAAGTACCGGTATTACAGGTGAGAGCCACCGTGCCTTGTCTCAATATGTACTTTTAAACATTTATTGGTTCATAAATCTTCTGTACACGCATTTAGAGCTTTTCTCCAACTGCATTCATTAGTTGCACTCTTTCCAAAAGTTCCCTTAGAATAGCAATTTCAATAACATGAATTTCCCTTGACTATTTGTTTTTGCCTTTAAATTCAACTTTTACTTTTTCTTCTTCTTCTTAGGTAGGGTCTCACTTT
This sequence comes from Cephalopachus bancanus, assembly GCA_027257055.1. Classification (NCBI taxonomy): domain Eukaryota; kingdom Metazoa; phylum Chordata; class Mammalia; order Primates; family Tarsiidae; genus Cephalopachus; species Cephalopachus bancanus. The sequence continues at coordinate 8,008,741 of JAPVLO010000131.1, forward strand.
GTCACCCACGCTGGAATGCAGTGACCTGATCACAACCCACTGCAGTTTCTAACTCTTGGGCTCAAGCAATCCTCCTACCTCAGCTTCCTAATTAGCTGGGACTACAGGTGTAAGCTGCTACACCCAGCTAATTTTTCTCATTTTATTTTTAGAGATGGAGTCTCTGTATGTTGAACAGATTGGTCTCCAACTCTAGGCTTCAAGTGATCCTCTTGACTTGGCAAGTGTGGGGATTAAAAATGCGAGACACCAAGCCTACCCTAACTTGACATATTTTTACTCAAAATATCTCATGAGCATCCTTAGATTCCTCAAAAGATTATTAGAATCACAAAGAATGACACTAGTGTTGCCTTAACACTTTTCAAAATTAGTATCTCTATAGTTGTTTTTTCAAGGTTTCAATTCATGTGAATTAGGTTTGATAAAAGATTCACAATTATTTTATAAGTGATTCATCTTTTTTCATTGTGTACATATCTTCAGAAAATAATATTTGAATTCTGAAGAGATATCAACATACTCCCAGCATTTCTTTATATATATATATAAAGTTACTCAGAGTTTTATCTGCAACTCCTGGGACCCAACTGTCCCAGTTCTGCTGAAAGTATATGATGGCCTGTCATGGTTCGAAGACACTATTTCTGATAAGTCACTGATTTCTGCTTTTTCTGAGACACTCCTTACCACTGGGACTGTGCTGAACAGAATTTCATTGATTTAGTAGAATGTCATCTTTAACGTAACAAAACCGAGAGACAAAAATAGTTGTGTATCAGCCACAGTTAAAAGAACTGATGCCTTCATACTAAAATCTACAATCATATGTAGACAATTTTAGTCAAGGTAGGACAGTATAGCTCCCACCCCCCGACACACACATTTCGTTGATTCTGTAAATGTTGTTTAACTGTAAAAATGTATGTAGTCAAATGTAAAAAAACATAATGCTCTTTTAAAAAATATCTATTATACGTAATTTCCATTAATTTTTCTTCTCACAAATGTACCAAGTAGACAGTATGAATAAGGAGACTGCAATAAAGCCAAAGAGGTATTGAATGCCACATAGTTGATGGCGGGACTGGCGACAAAGGATGTAGTAGAGCCAAGGAGACAGCAATGTGGCCAGCAGTGGAGGAAGTGTCTGGCATCATCAGAAGATTGGGGTGCATCTATGGTGATTGAAAACACAGATAAATATATTGATGTAATAGCAGTCAGAAGTCTATCAAAGAAGGGATTCACAAATATAAAAAGGGAGAAAGTTTTAGACTGGACTTGGTGATGGTATAAATAGATCTCTACAGATTTATCTATGGGAATAAATCTATGTGTGAATGTAACATGTTAAATATAGATAGTCCTTAGCTCTGTTATCTAGAGGATCTAGATTCTACGATACCTCTGAATCAATGAGGACACCAAGCCCATAGATCTTTGTCTCTAAATAGTCTTCCATTAATTGTAAACAAGACTCCTTCAAGAAATGATTGACTGACTGTAAGCCTGGATTATATGTTCAAGATAACACTAAAACACATTTTTGTGAAAGAAATTAAAGTTCTCAAAGAAATACTAAAGAAGAGATAAAATCAGCTTGAAAGGGCTTCCATTTACTAAATCTAAAGAAATTTCAGCATCAAAAAAAATCAATAGTAATGATTTATGTCATATTTGATAAAATAATAACCCATGATTCCATACACATATAAATAAATAAATTAACAAATGAATTAATGTATAGGGATAAAAATAAATCCCATACTTATGTTACATTAACAATAATATAAGAACAATGATATAAATTGAAAATAGATCATTATAGAAATCAAAGCAAGGAGCATCAAAGTTGTTAAAAACTAATGGGCAAAGCATTGGTGATAAAAGACTATCAAGGGAAACTGACAGTAGGTTTTCTCCAAATATTTAAAAATAGCACATGGAAAAATCATGCATTTTCTGTAGAGAAATTTTTCAACTAAGGGGACTAGAATTACAGTTCTGTGGATGACAGGAAAATGTCCTGTCCCCAACACTAAAAGGCAAAGCATCATTCTGTGGTGTTCTTTCCCAAAAGTCATGAGCTGGTTCTGCAAATAGGAAATAAATTTGACAGAATCAAATTAAGATAAATCCTACAGATAGAGTGTTCTACATTCTTTCAAAGAATCAAGGTCATGACAGACAATGTAAGAATGGAAATTTGTTCCAGTTTGAAGAAGTATAAAGAAACATGATCATGGAATGCATGATTCTTGGTTGGATCTTGGGCACAAAAGGAAAAAAACACATTGTGAGACCTTTGTTGAATTTCAAATGGAATTCATAAATTTTGTGTTCATAACTGTATTCATATTGATTTCAAGATTTTAATGGTTACTTTGTAGTTATGTAGGAGAATATTCTTGTTTTTGTCAACTAAGTATTATTGAGATTTTCTGTCTGGAGTCATTTTCAGTGGTTAATAAAGGAAAGTATGATAAGGGATATTTGTTGTTGGAAGACATTCTTTATGCATTTTTGCATTTCCACATGTTTTGAGAAAGATTTTATATTATCTTTGTAAGAATGTATGTATAGCACTCTCCAAAAATGGAGGTAGTGGCTTCTTATGCTATTCTTTCAGCAGGTTTGTTTTATGACTAAGATACTAAAGTTTATGTCTCCCTCTGGGGTAAAGGTCGAATGGTTTAATTACAGTTTCCTTATAAGATAGCAGTTTTTCTAAGATTGTGATTATTCAGTTATAATGAAGATGGGATGTGACCCATCCACTAGGGTCTGTTTTCTTCCTTGAGAGCGTGAGGAACCAATAAAAACATGAAGCGAATACTACCTGCTATGTCATGGGTAATAAAGACTTTATCTCAGACCCAAAGTCTCTTGACTTCTGCCAGCATCTATAAAACTGTGACATGCTAACTTGTTAGTTTGCAAGCAACAGAAACATCTCAGACCCTTCACAGTGTTTGACATGTATATGCAGTAAGCGAGACAGTGATGACTGAGCAAATGTAAAATATTATCAACTTGGGAACCTGGGTAAAGGCTGCATGAGAGCTTCATTGCAACATGTCTGTAAGCGTAAGTTTTCTGCAATCTCTGTCAGCTTAAAATTATAAAATATAATCGCACAAGAAATCATTACCATTGACTTAAAAATAAGAAAATACAATTTTTATATTTTAAACTACAGAAAAGTTCTCAAAAATTAATTTAAGTCTTGAATTATCATTCTCTATAGCAGCTGGACTTTTATATCCACCACAATAGAGTCAGATGAGACATAAAGCCAATGGACAGTTATTCTCGCTCGGTCTATAATATATAAAATAATACAATTCAATCACTTATATTTTTGAAACTGTATTACTACCTTTTAAAACATGATGGATATCTAACGTCTCACAAATATCAGTCACCAACTGAGAAAATACGGGCATTTTAATTTTTCATCAACATGCAACATTATTGATAAAACAAAATTATACACATGAAAACACAGATAGATGTAGGAAGGAAATGCATTGCCTTTTATAAGGATTTTTTATCTATGTAATCACTCTGACAAGTACAAGCCTATGTATATATTTTAGAATCATAAATTTTAAAATTATTGCCCTCATAAAGCATATCCTAAATGTTAAACATGAAATATTAATATTTTAATTTAGCAATTATTAACAGTTAAATATCCCAAGTAAAGTAATTAGTGTGGAATCAAAAGGTGAACTATTTGGAATTTTGTGCTTGTGATTCAATTTCTTTTGGCCTCAGTTTTTTAACCTGTAAAATGAAGAAAATACTGACATGGAGAGAAGAAAATATAAGGTACCTGACACACAGTATGATTTCAGTATATCATCGCTTGTCCAGCCTGCTGATAACTTCCTTTATTACATGGGTAATATTTTTGACATTTATGGAAAACATATATTCCAATAGGAATAATATTCTGTCTTCTAACAGAATCTTTAAATTTGTCTTTTTTTAAAAAAAAAGAGAGAGAGATTTATTTGGCATGGAAAAAACTACTTTTCGTTCCCCAGATCCCTTGTTCAAAATTTTCCATTTGAGTGAACTCTATGACATGGCTATGAGAGACTGTTAAAAAACATCTAACTAAAAGGGAAGAATGAGCTTGGGCTGGTCATAGACAATGAGGAGGATATTTTGAATTCAAGTCTGTCTTTTTACTGTTAACAAGAATACCATGTGATTTTTTGTTTACTTTTGAGCTTAATGCAGGGTTTGGGTCTGTGGTATGCTTTCTCTCGTTTATTCATGGCATTCTTGGTTTTTTCAAATAAAATCATTTTAATTTTAATATTACCTTTTTGTTCCAAACACTAAGATTTTTAAAAGCCAGAAGTAAACAAATGGTGTTTGCTTTATTTCTTGAATGCCTGCCTTCATGAATTTTGATTGTGTACCTCTCAGAATATGCAGAGGGGGCAAATAATGTTATCCATTCCATATTACATCAACCCACATTTGTTAATTACAGATCTATCTAACGAAAACAAAGCACATTAAATTTTTAGAGTGTTAAAAGCAGCTGCACATCAATATATTTGTATTTATTGTGCTCCCTGACCCTTTGAGTATGTCAGAGTAAACAGGAAAAAAAAGTATATATTCAAAGAGTTTACTATAGATTAAATGGATTCCATTTTCTTTTGCTCTCAACACAAAGTAAATCAATTATGTCTAGCTCAACTTTAATGTCTCTGGTAGCTACTCTTTCTTTTCATTTCTCTTTACTACTGTCACTGTACTGATCAGAATTACCCCTTACTGTTTGGATCACCCAAGCAACCCTATACTTTGTCACCATGGAGAGTCTTCTGCAGTGCCCTCAGGGATACCTCTCTACAATAGTTCTAATCATGTTATACCTTTGTGTGTTTGTGGGTGGTGGTTGATTTGTTGTTTTTATTTTATTTTTAAACTCGTGAATGTGTCCTAATTCCCTGAAGAATAAACGAATATCTGGCTGTCTGATCTTCCTAAGCCTAAATTTGCTCAGCTATATAATCATGAGAATGCATTCATGCTTAGAATCCTTAATATATGTGTTCAAAAAGTATTAAGAATCTTTATTTTCTGTGATTTAAAATAGCAAGTTATTGTATGTTGCAATATAAAATTTGAGCAAAAATAATGATTATACTCTTTCACTTATACTTTACATCTTAAATTGTTAAGCTTTCTCAATATTCTTCTGCCCAGGTATTGGTGATTTGCTCAGGGTTTCTCTAAACCCTAAGATTAGCATTTCCCACACTCCTGAAATATGACTAAAGATGGTTTCAGGGTCAGTCTTGGGCACTTCAGAGAAGATAAACTCATAAGATGTTGGATGTACACTAGGCAAATACTTGGATCAGACAGAATACGTCTTTCCATCAAATAGTTACAAATGTTCTGCTTGCAGGTGTTAGGAAATTCACACTTCTGGCAAAAATGTTTGCATGAACAACAGATCAAGAACGTATAACCAGTTATATTCCGTATAAGGAAAGTTTCACTGAGTTTAGTTTCTTTATAAGAAATACACAAGTACAAAAAGTTAAACACATTTCCAAAATCCCAATGACATTTGATCAATAGCCATTAATGACCTTAATTAAGATATATCCCTTTCCTTAAAAAGAACAGTCAACTTTTGGAATTAAAATAAGTAAAGTTTTTATTCATTAAATTGTTCTCCATTATTATTGCTTAAAAATTATGCAATATTCAATCAATAGATATGAAATACCCATGACAAAATTAAACTGCCCAACAGGATAAGAGGTTTTGCTTTAAAACAAGTCTTAAAATAATCTTAACTAAAAAATGTAGTTTTGATAGATTTGGTTTTAGATATGCAAGTAAAATAATTTTGACACCAGGAAAAACAAATTCCTCCCAAAAAGCTCAAAACTAATTCCATAAATCTACTCCATAACTCCTGAAAATACGAACGAGTCTGAGCATCTTGAAGGCCATAAATGACATTTTTGTCACTAAAGCAGTTGAAAGAGTCATATGAATTTCAAAATAAGCCCATTTTTTCCTCAACAAAAATTAGATAATTTAGAATATGCAAATTAATTAGCAAACAATTATCAATTTGTCTAATTTTCAAAGCATGACTCTCAGAATAAAAATATCTTCCATATATTCCCTCACAAAGAATTTTTTAAAACTCCTTTCTTTTGCAAGATTGAACTTTACAGTAAATGTTTTGCACTCATATTAACTTCTAACTTGCCACATAAGAGTTTTTAGAAAGGCTTTAAGCAGAAAAGGAGAAAGAATGGCAGAAAATATACAGTAAGAGGCAAGTATTAAGTACCTGAAGAAGGAATACAGGAAAATCGAAAAGAAGGAAGAGAGATAGCAAGATAGAGAGGAGAAAGGAAAAGATGATTGAGAGGATCATGTGTGGATCAGAAGTGCTCCCTAGATTTATTTTATTTAATCTTTCCAACAACATTAACATGTTTTCCAGCACAACTCTACAGTGTCAGAATTCTGAATATAAGAAACCTGCCTCTATTTCAATACAAAAACTTTAAATTTGATAGGTAACAGGAAGTTGTACTCACCAGCTCAGAAACGCTGCCATCTGCTGACCAAATAAAATTGATGTTTTGCTATTTCATTAAACATATCACCAGTAACACTGTAAACTTAGTCATGCCTGTCACGAAACTTGTATTGTAACCATATGAATTTAGTAACCAATATTAAGACATTAATTTACAAATATAGCCAAATCTGAGACATATATAATGTAAAAAATACAAAATGATATAAATAATATGTTTTGATTTAAAGCAAAATTAATTACATTTTAAAAATTAGTTACCCAGAATATAAAAATGAATGCCTCTGATTCTCTACCCACAAATGTGTCTCAATAGACACACATTTAATCATTAACTGAAGCCACAGCTTTCTTCTAATTTATAACTCTGATGTAAGAGATTCATTTTATGAGTTCATTAGTAATTCAGTCTTTCTCAACATTCAAGGAAAGCATGGTAGATTGCTGAAAACACAAGGGAAAATGTGCAGATTATTGGGATGCTTTCACTTTTGTGTGTGTGTGTTTTTCTTCTTCCCAAACTAATCAGGGACAGTAGGTAAGAAAGTGCATATTTAAATGCACTTGGGAGGTAAAAACAATGTTTTCTGATATATCATGTGGCGTAAATAGATGAGTAATTTTCATAGCCTATAAAAGTGACCAAAAAATTACTCAGAATATTTACTTCTAAGAGTGACTGTAATTTAGAGAGCTTCATTATTGACCTGCCTTTATGTGCAAGTCTAGTTGTAGACAGCGCGAGTAATGTCATATTTATTGTCTCCAAACTACAGAATCTCCTGTTCTACACTCCCAGCTTTATCTTCTGTCTTGATCTTTATACTCTAGTTGTGAGAATTTGCTTGCAGCTGAAACTTCATGCCCTTGCTCAAGCTGGTCTCCGCATCTGGGATGCAATCATCTTTCCAAGGATATTCATGCTGACGGATTAACACTGGGAAGGCTGAATTTGAATTCCCTTCCTTTTCGTTCCTAGTGTACACTGTTTATGCACTTATAATTTCACTTACTATAAGAAAGTGTTTCTGTTTGTCAGTTGTTCATCCTTGTTTGGTAGTAGACTCCATCAAATGAGGAATCAGATGTACTTCTTTCCAGATAATCCATTTGTGGGATGGCATCTCATGAAACAAAACTTTTAAAATATTCCAATATTTTAGTAGCTGACAGAACATTTTCTTGCTTTTCATTATTTCTGCAATGACATTGACAATTAAGTTCCCATAGAAATTATTGACAGCATGAGTTTGACAGCTTAGACTATACTGTTATATACAGTTTAGTATATTCTCATATATTTACCTCTTGCCCCAGGTAGACTGTAAGAATTACTGGAATTTGGACTATTATAGACTGTATATCACCCATCAAACTGAATAATGAGTTGGGCGTCACGTAAGTTCTTATAAATATTGTTTTGTCATATTCTACTAAGTAGATTACTAAAACAAAGTCACATTGAATATAACAAGTTTTATGTAATCTACGAATTTAAAAATGTAAGTGGAATATAAAAAATGATAAAATGAATCTGTGCAGGGGAACTTGTTTTCTGAAAGTAAGCCACAAATTATACCTAGAAGTATGCTACATTTACACATGGATTCTCTACCAAATACTCTATAGGTCACATATGCCTTGCAGGACAAGCTCAAGACGAACGTTATATTCAATGGCAAAAGACAAAACTTTTGCTCTAAGATGAAGAACAAAGCAAGGGTGTCACTTTTGCCATTTCTAATTAGTATAGTACTAGAACTCCTAGTCAGATCAATTAGGCAAATAGATAAATAAATAAACAAATAAATGAAGTATATCCAAATTAGAAATGAATAAGAAAAATTAACTCTATTCCCAGATGGCATAGTCTTATACATAGAAAACCCTCAAGACTGCATGTTGAAAAAAAAGTCTGTTAGTTTAATAAAGAAAATCAGTGAACTTGCAGGATACAAATTAACATACAAAAATAGTTGTATTTATTTATACGCACTATAAACAAACTATCCCCCCCAAAAGAAAACAACTCCATTTACAATAGTATCACAAAGAACAAAATACTTAGAAATGAATTTAATCAAGGAGCTAAACAATATAAAATTGAAATCTACAAAATATTTATGAATGAAATTAAAGTACATACAAATAAATGAAAATAAAAATTATGTACAAGAGTTGGAAGAATTAATGTTGTTAAAATATCTATTCTACCCAAAGTGATCTACAAATTTTTAGCACACTCCCTGTTAAAATCCTAATGACAGCTTTTTTGAACTGAAATAGAAGAAATAATCCACAAAAGACTCTGAATATAAAAAGTAATCTGGAGAGGGAATAGCAAAACAATAAGCATTTCATTTTTTGATTTGAAAATATATTACAAAGTCATGGGAATGAAAACAGTATGGTACTGACATTAAAACAGATATATAGACCACAGGAACAGAATACAGAGCCTAAGAATAAACCCATGTATATATAGTCAATTTGATTTTTCTAAAGATTGCCAAGAATACACAATGGAGAATGTATAGCTTCTTCAATAAACAGTGTTGGGAAAACTTCATATATACATAAAAATAATAAAATTGGATTTTTATCTTATATCACACAGAAAAATCAACTCAAGATGGATTAAAGACTTAACCATAAGACCTGAAACAATAAAATTCCTAGAAGAAAACATAGAGGAAAAACTTTATGACATTGATCTGGGCAATAATTTTTTGGATATAACACCAGAAGCACAAGCCAGAAAAAGTAAAATTAGACAAATGAGACTACATCAAGCTAAAAATCTTCTACAAAGCAAAGGAAAAAATCAGTGAGTGAAAAGACAACCTATATAGCGTGAGAAATATTTGCAAGCTATACATCTGATAAGGTGTTAGTATCCAACATACAGAAGGCATTCTTACCATTCAATAGCAAAACAAACAAAGTCTGATTAAAAAATGAACAAAGGACTTCAATAGACATTTCACCAAAGGAGACATACACATGGCCAATAGGTATATGACCAATAGGGATATGTGTGCTCAATATCACTAATCATTAGGGACATGTAAATAAAAAGCATAGTAAGATATCCCCTTCCCCCTATTAGGATAACTATTATCAATGTAATAAAACAAAACAAAACAAACAACTGTGAATGTGAATGTGAAGGATCTGAAACTCTTCTCCACTGTTGCTGGAATGCAAAATGCTGCAGCCCCTGTAGAATACAACAGCAAGTTCCAGTACCACTGGCAATGATAGGATACTCTCAAGAGCAGTGCAGACCTTGGTGGCAGAGTAAGGAAGTGAAACAACTGGAGATCATTTCATTGGTCCAAGCCATGGAATTTGTGGACATACAAAAAGAATACTATTCAAAAGAGATTCAATAGATCCAATTATATTGCATACTATTCAATATTACACATGGATATGTGTGAATATAAATATATACTATTCAAAAAATGGCCACACATGCCATTTAATTTCTACACATTGTTTTTCTCGTCATAAAATTAATGATAGCATCTCCATATCTTAATTCATAAAAAATCACAATTAGGACAAGTTATTAGTTTTATTTTACCCATATAGAACCTGAGGCTCCAGAAGCTATACACTATGTCCAAAATCATAAATTCTATTAAAAAGGAAAACTTTTAATACCTTAAAGTTTGTTTTGTCTGATATTAAGATTGCAACCCAGCAATTCCCCTATTGGGAATATACCCAGAGGATCTCAAATCATTCTAAAAAAAGATACCTTTACACATACGTTTGTTGTGGCTCTATTCACAATAGCAAAAACATGGAACCAACCATGCTGCCCATTGAAGCCAGACTGGATTAAAAAAATGTGGCACATATACACAATGGAATATTACACAGCCATAAAGAAGGACTAGCATATGGACTTCGCAGTAACTTGAATGGATTTGGAGTCGATCATACTCAGTGATCTATCACAGAAACAAAGAACAGAGTTCCATATGTCCTCACTCTGGCAGTTGAGGAAAACTGCTAGGGGAGGGAGGGACACACCTCATCAACGAGGGTACCTGCATAATTCACATTTGCATACCTAACCCTGAATTGTACCCCACATCTTTATAAAAATAATAATAAAAAGAAAAGGAAAAAAAAGGAAAACTGTGCTACAAACCAAGGTATGGCTATGAGGCCATACCTTATGCCTGCAAGCTGTCTATCAAGCCTATTGCATTCTGTATGATGTAATGATTGGGAACGTGACCTCTGGAGCCAAATTCTGTTGGTTCACAACATAAACCTACCACTTACTGGTTATGCAATCTTGAGCAAATTATCTTACCTCTCAGCGCAAATTTTTAAACATTTTTAAAGCAGATTATTTTATTGTTTTCTTTTTTAAAAGAGGCTAATAACACTATCTACCTCACAGGAGTTAATACATATAAAAACAGTGCTTAGACTATATAAACGTTAACTAACACTGTAGTATTACCACAGGTATTTTAAGAAACAAAAACATTGAAAAAGTAAAGGCACATAAAAAGGGAAGCGTAATCAGAAACAAACTCAAATGGCTCTGCTCATGGTTGATATTGTTCCCAGGTAAGGTGATAAACGTTAGGAATAGATTTGTGTGTGTGTGTGTGTGTGTGTGTGTGTGTGTGTGTGTGTGTGTGTGTGTGTGTGTGTGTTTCCTTGTGATTTAATTTCCCCTCAAAACTGTTTATTTAGTTCCATTCCTTAATGCATGTAGATCTTCAGGATGTAGGTGTAGAAGGAAAGAGCTGAAAGAAAGAACATATGAGTAAAAGAAATTATGAAAGCAGATTACAATGGACATTTTGGAGGCAGAATACAGCTGAATGAATCCAGTTGCCATTAGGTAATCCTGGACAACTATATGTATCTGTCTGTCTGTGTGCCTGCCTATCTATTTCTCTCAGTCTATTATGAGACTCAATATCCCCAAAATAGCTTGTAAAAGGGGCAGATTGCAAAAAGCAAAAACAGCAGACAGCAAATTTCCTCCTGAGGTGCTTAGAGGTAGGAGACGGTAAGAAAGAAGAAAAAGAGGGTGAACATGGGTCACAAGGCAGCAGTATTAACTGTGCTGTAACATTCTCAAAATACTTGCTATTTCCTTCACAAGATTCTTCTCAGTGTATTAAAACTTGAAATTAGAAGAAAAGTCTCTGAAAACAAAAGTGGCATCCCTGATTAGAAATGGCATAAGAAGCTGCAAGGAAAAAAAAAAAAAGGCTTTACACTCAGCTTGAAGTCTTGTGAAATAAGGAAACCTTTCAGGAGCAAAAACAAAACATAGCAGAGGAAAGGCAGATTAGTGTGACTTCAGAAATGAGTTCTAAGACTACTGAAGCACAGTGTATTAGCTTTATGATGAGAGCCATTAGCTCTCCACAGACAGGCAATATTTCTAAAGAGCTACACTGCGAGAAGAAAATGCAAAGGATCTAGGAACTAAGCTCTGCTTTCTCACCAGTTATTAACCTCATTTATACCACTGAGTTCCTACCATTATGTTCATTGCCCTGACATGGTTCAGTGGATTGATATTTCATTCAGCATGGTGCGAATTGTGACGACAGAGAAAGGGAACCCGGGGGGCTTGGCTGCAATTGCTTTGTTAGGATCAGCTTCACTTCTGAGCAAAGTAAGCGTCTAAATAACTATTCTGGGAAAGAATTCCCTAAAAACATTTTCAGAGTTCTTTATCCTGAGGCCAATTTGTCAACTATCTGTTTCTAATCCTCTGCAGGTTTTAAGTTCGTTTTTAAAAAAGTATTTGTACTCTCTCTTTCTTTCATAGCATTAATAAGCAGAAGTTATATGTTTGTAAAGTCAATGAAGATTTTTCCATTAGCCTCTTTAATGGGAAATAGCTTTATATGAATTTGAGGATATCATCCATTGGGTATGGAAGGGGTGGGAGACATAGTCTTTTAGCTACTTGGAAACTGAAAAAAAGAAAAAAGTCCTCCAAATTTGGAAACTAATCTTCAGGATTGGTAACTTAGATTTGACTAACATTAAATAAATCCCAAGATCTTGTACTTTCTTACTTTGTGAGACTTCCGTGGGCGTGGTTCTACAAAAATAATGAAGATGTGTCTAATAAACTTTAATTAATCATAATAATTTTGAGTATCAAAAATAATGTTCAATAAAAACGTTATTTAATACAACATAAGATCATCTTCAAGTACAAACACAATGGCTTTTATTCCCTACGAAAAAATGTAGTTTAATGGAAAATGGAGTTTTTCTCTTTATTGGAAATTATTGACCAATCATACATAATGCAATTTATAAGATATCACTGGTATTGACAATTATCCTTGACCTTTAGAAATAACCTTAAACAAAGGTCAAGTATTTCTAAAACAAACAAAAAAATGTACACTTTGGTCCCAAGTTAATTTAAATATTTGCATTTGGGAAAGATATTTTTAACTAGACAACTGAATAGAAAGTAAATGTTACATCTATGCAGGACTTTGCAATTTGAAAACCAATAAGACAAATTTACATATATCTAATCAAAAGACGGTCATATAGGAGTAAATAATGCTAACTCTTTGATATACATTTTATGTAATATTGAGAAATTGTTACAAATGCCAATATTTCATTTTAAAAGAGCTCATAACTAATAGAAAAACCAATGAAATTGTTGTTTGATATATTTTAAATAAAAATAGAAGCTCATTACTCATACAGAACTTGAAACTGATTTAAGATACACTTTTAATATAACTTGTAATTCTAATGTAAATGACAAGTCACTAATACCTTTGTTGTTTCTCTTGCTTTCAAGTCACCTTATCTTGTGGTCTTCAGGGCAGTTGGGTCCATTTGGCTGATGTGCTTATTTTGTTAAATTTAGCTCTTTTGTGAGGAGATTTTAGGACAGTTTCTTCAGGGGTGTTTCTTTCTCTGACCAACAGATATATTGACAAAATATTTTTCTTCCAAAGTAATAATAAAAATTTTAAAATTATTCTCTTCAATGGAGAAAGGGCATAAGAGAGGATGGAAAATTGTCAAGGCTTAGTGGTGGTGTGCTAATGAAATCTTGTGAGAAATCTTGGTGGGCAGGAGAAGGGGGAATGGAAGAATTGGCGAAAAAGCAAAGGAGACTGAAGAAATCTTGGCAGTTCTGAAACGAGGATATAAAAACAACAAATACTAACATTTAAGCTCTTTTAAATAGCACAACATAATAAAAAAATTGGTATACCAAAAAAATTTAACATGATCAATAATTTGTAGGTTGGGAGAAATTATAACAAAAATAAGAAAATTGGGACTTGGAGAAATGGTCATTTAACTTTCCTTGGGTAGTGAAGTTAAAAAGCTCTGACTTCTCATTCATAACAGAAGATTAAGAAGTGTAGTAAGTACAGTAAATATATTTAGATGGAGATGCAATTATGACACCTTGATTTATGTGTCTTTTTTTGAGATATAATTTTCCCAGTTTTTAACTTACCTCTAGCTCTTCTAAAAGTTTTTCAATCTTGCCATTTACATGTGAGTGTGTGTGTGTGTGTGTGTGTGTGTGTGTGTGTGTGTGTGTGTGTGTGTTGAAAACACAGGTATCTTAACCTCCTTGCAAGACTCTTCTGCCAGAGGAAGAAATAGTGAATGAATTCTTCCCTGAAATCAAGTTATATTTCATCAGGATTGCCTCTGTGAAAACTGTTTAACAGTGAAAGAGATGATTTTAGACTAGAGAGGTGCAAGACTCAAGCTTCAATCAGGGATCAAGATTGATAGTCTTTAGTAAAAAGGACGAGTAAGCTTAATCAGTTTATAATCAAACATAATTCCCTGTTCCCTGAATGAAATTCATAATTGCCAATTAAGACTGAAATTCAGACCAGGCACGCTGGTGCATACCTATAATCTGGTCATTTTGGTAGGCTGAGGTGGGAAGATCTCTTGAGCTCAAGAGTTCAAGACCAGTCTGGGCAGCATAGTGAGGCCTTATCTCTACAAAAATTAAAATAATAATAACAATAACTAGCCGAGTGTGGTGGTGTATGTCTGTAGTCCCAGGTACTCAGGAGGCTGAGGTTGAAGGAACACCTAGCACAGGAGGTGAAGGCTGTGGTAAACCAGAAGCGTGTCACTACACTCCAGCCTCAGCAATAGAGACCATAACTAAAAAAAAAAAAAAAAAAGACTGAAATACAGCAGCAAATATTATTACATTTCTCCATTTGAGTTATACTTAGACAACAGCTGGATAGTAATGTAAGGTGAATGACAACTAAGTGAAAGGAATGAATTTGATATAAATATAGATGAGCTAGCTATGTTACAATTCTCACATTAATTTTTATTGTTATTTGAATTTCTAAAAAATCCTACAGAGTAAAAGTAAAACAAATATAATATTAACAAAAAATATTTTTACATTACATTTCCCCCTATTGTTTTCCCGCTGAACCAATAATAATATCAAAATATTTTTTATGTATTGATGAGAGTTCTAAAGTATGTGTTTTTTAAATTAAAGGAAGTAATTTTATGACTAATGTTTAGGGAATTATTTGGAAAGAAGACTGTTTTAAATGTTGATTGTCATGGAACAATTATATCACAGATATAATAATGCTGCTGTTACTGAATATTTTCTTGATGTTAACAACTGCACATTCTTTGTGCATGCCTCACAAAAATTCTGTGATGATGGTAATTTTCTAATTTATAGATAAGGAAACTAAGGCTCAGAAATACCTAAAACTACAAGATACAGCTGGAGTCCAAACTTATATATATCAATCTACAAAGTTAGTTTTTTTAACCAAAGAACTAGAGTCAGTCATATATAGATATATATATATTGCATGT
The DNA here is from genome assembly GCA_027257055.1 of Cephalopachus bancanus. Lineage (NCBI taxonomy): Eukaryota > Metazoa > Chordata > Mammalia > Primates > Tarsiidae > Cephalopachus > Cephalopachus bancanus. Next base: position 8,024,216 of record JAPVLO010000131.1, read on the forward strand.
TAAAAAAACACACAGAAGTTCTTGCAATTGAAAAAATAGAATTTTTACGTAGTGATATGGAAAGGCAACCTAACATTGCATGTGAACTAACAGCTACGTTTTTCATCATGGCCTCCAAAACCGTTAAGATATACCCTGTCTGCCCATCTCTGCAGCATCAAATTCTGACACTACCCTCATTGCTCTCTGAGTTTCAGCTACAATGATCTTTTCCCATATGATCAAAAAAACTATGTGTTTTTCTGTCTTAGGGGTCATTGCATATTCTGTTCCTTCAACCTAAAATATCTGTATTTTTTAAACATCATTAAGGACACAGTGAAGGTATTTTTTTTAATTCAAAGAGAACTTCTCTACACCCAAGTAGAAAATGTTCTTTACTTCCTTGTTTTTCTTCTATTTTAATTACTTCTATCAATTTGTTCTTCTTCTCTAAATTATTTAACGTATTTTAAATATATTATTTGAATATCATGGAGATAAATTTCTTAAATGTGTATTTTATTCACCACTATGAATCATCCATCTTCTTTAGCCCTTAGTACATGTGAGCCTGTAAATATATATTTGTTGACTCATGCCACCATGCTCAGCTAATTGTTGACTACTGGAACTAGTAAATTTATATAGCTTTATAGTCAATTAGAAGTTGGATCATCATCCTCCTGGTATATATTTGCATTTTAATTTAACTTAACTTGTTTCTTGCAAAGCAATTTCTTAACATAAATTAATGATTTCCTGATAAAATACGTTATGGCCAGGTTAGAAACATTACTATTGTTTTAATAAAATGTTACCAAATTAATACTCTGAAAGAACTCTTCCATGGTTCTTTCCATGGTCCAAAGACATTAAAATTTGATGTGCATTATTGACATCTTTATATGGTGGACAGTTTGTATATTGTTGAATGGTGGGTGCATTATCAGACAAGACTTATTGAACAAATAGAATTCATAGCAATGTCCAGAATGATTTAAAAGAAAAAGCCATTTCCAGCTTCTGCTAACAACGCATAAATCTAGAAAGAGGATCACTCCCACTGTAACAAGAAAAAGTTGCATAAATCTCACAATCGCAACTTTTTCTAAAATCTTCAAAATCTGGGATCACAAGGCCAAAATCCAAGAGCAGAAAGCCTCACCAAAGAGGTAGTCAGATGTGGGCACCGACTTACTTGGGCAGAGCTAAGAAGAACGTTGAAAAGAAGACAAGGGCACCTTCGAAGATAAATGTTTGAAAGCAACTTTTCTAAAAGTGAAATGGGTGCTGGCATGAAATGACATAACCACAAGAACTCTGTGTGGACCTTACTACATGCTCACAAGAAAGATTTGTGACAGAACAGGAGGCAAATAGGAGCTTCCCTCAGCACTGTAGATTTGAAGAAGGAACACAGTTGCTGCAGGGAAAAATGTAGAACCCATCTTGAATCTATTATTCTATTTCCCCTGTGAAACAGGAACCATAAGATACTGGAGGTAAGGCAGAAAACCCAGCTACTCTGCTACCCTGTAGCATGCAGGTAAAAACATACTGAAGCTAGAAGAAATTAATGTATTATAAAATATTTTCTAGTATTAGAAAAGACAGGAACTGTCCTAGATAAAGATTATGAGAGGTGTTCTACCATTAGGGAGAGGTAGAATCACTGGTAAAATCACTATTAAATTATGTGAAATGTGGATAGCTCAGTTTGGAAAAAAATTATAGCATTAGCACATATAAACAATTTTTTAAAAGAATAAAATGTCAAATAATGAACTAGAAAAAAGTGTAAATTAAAGTCATAGCAAGTAAGATAAAATTAAACAATTAAGATAAGAACAAAAATCAGTGGCATTATAAGCACTGATTAATAAAATAGATTACTTCTAGCTATACTGACCAAGAAGAAAGAAGACCCATATTATCAACATGAGAAATGAAAAAGGGAACATTACAAAACACCCTATAGATACCAAAATGATAACTACATATTGAGCATTTTTATATCCATAAATTGTATAAAAGAAAATAAATGGGCAAATTCATTGAAAAAGCAAAAACCAAACTTACCCAGTAAAAAAAGATAACCTGAATTGTCTTATGTATATTAAATAAATTGAATTTGTAATTACAAATATTCTCAAAAAAATGTTTCAAAGAAATATGGAATTACTGGTGAATGAAATGTTTAACAAAGAAATAATGCCAATTCAATGTACATTCTTCTAGGAAGTCATGTAAAAAGAAAATTCTAATTTACTGTAGAAGGCCAGCATTATCCTGATTTTAAAACCAATGGCATTTTAAAAAGAGTGAAGTATGGATAATTATCAATAATTCTTAAGGAAATATGAGCAAATAAGATCTAGCAATAAATGAAAAGATAACAAAACATTAGAAAGCAGTGTTCCACTTACAAGGAGGAGGTGATACCAGTCCTATTGAAAGTATTCCAGGCAATTGAGAAAGAGAAAATTCTCCCCAAATCATTTTAAGAAGCTAACATCACACGTATACCCAAACCAGGTAAAGATCCAACAATAAAAAAAGAACTCCAGGACAATATCCCTTATGAACATAGATACAAAAATTTTCAAAAAGATTCTAGCAAATCAGATCTAAAACACATTCAAAAATAAGCTGGGCTCGGTGACTCAGCCTGTAATCCCACGCCTTTGGAAGGCTGAGGTGAGTGGATTGCCTGAGCCCGTGGGTTCGAGACCCGTCTGGGCAGTGAGACCTCATCTCTACAATAAATCAAAGAAATCAGCAGGGCATGGTAGCGCATGCCTGTAATTCTGGCTACGTGGAAGGCTGAGGCGGAAGGATCGCCGGAGCCCAGCAGGTCGAGGCTGCGGTGACCGGGAGCGTCCACTGCACTCCAGTCTGGGCGACAGAGTGAGACTCCAACTCAAAAAAAAAAAAAAATCATCACCATGACCAAGAGACTATACTTCCAGAATGCAAAGCTGGATCAACATCCACATGACCATAAATGTAATTAAATACATTAACAGATGTAAAAATAAGAACCACGTAATTATATCATTAGATGCAGAAAAATCTTTTGATAAAATCCAGCATCCCTTCTTGATAACAACCCTCAAACACCTAGAAATAGAAGGAACATACCTCAAAATAGTAAGTGTCATCTATTAAAAATCTCAATTTCTCAACCAACTCATCTTTGACAAAGCCTCCAACAAAATAATAAGTGCCATCTAAAATGAACCCACAGCTAACATAATGCTAAATGGATAGAAACTGGAAACATTTTCCCTGAAAACTGGAACAAGACAAAGCTGCCCACTCTCACCCCTCTTGTTCAACATTGTGTTGGAAGTCCTAGCTAGAGCAATTAGACAAGAGAAGGAAATAGGAGTATCCAAATAGGAAAAAAAGAAATCAAGTTATCCCTCTTTGCTGATGATATGATCCTATACCATGAAACTCCAAAAGAATCTGTCAAAAACCTGCTTGCACTGATAAAGGACTTTGGCAAAGTCTTGGGGTACAAAATAAATGTACAAAAGACAGTTGCATTCTTATACACCAACAACAAGCAAGCAGAGAACCAAACAAAAAGCATGATCCCATTCACAATAGCCAAACATAAAATGAAATACCTCAGCATCTAACTACCAGAGAAGTGAAAGACCTTTACAGTGAGAACTACAAAACACTGCTCAAAGAAATCCAAGAAGACACAAACAAATGGAAAAGTATTCCACGTCCCTGGATAGTAAAAATCAACACTGTTAAATGTCCATTCTATCAAAGGCAATCTACAGATTTAATGCAATACCCATTAAATTACCAACATCACTCTTCTCAGACCTGGAAATGACAATACAGAAATTCATATGGCAACATAAACCACCACGAATAGCCAAAACAATTTTTAGCAAAAGAAACAAAGCAGAAGGTATGACACTGCCAGACTTCAAGTTTTACTATAAGGCAACAATAATCAAAACAGTCTGGTATTGTTACAAGAACAGGTGTATGAACCTATGGAACAGGATAGAGATTCCGGAAGCAAAGTCTTAATTTCCCAACCAACCCATCTTTGACAAATCCTCCAACAACAACCACTGGGTAGAGGAGAACCTATTCAGTAAGTGGTGCTGGGAAAACTGGTTGATCACATGCAGAAGATTGAAACAGGAACCCTACTTACCACCATACACAAAAATTAACTCTAAATGGATAAACATTAAACCTCAAACTATAAGAATTTTAGAAAATGCAAGAGACACCCTTATGGAAATTGGAAACAGCTGACCAAAATCCTAAATGCTCATACCATAAGAAATAACAGACTAGTGGGACCTCATTAAATTGATGAGCTTCTGCAAAGCAGAAGAAACCATCAAGAGAGTGGGGAGACAGTCCACAGAATGGGAAAAAAAAATTGCCAACTGTATATCTGACTAAGGCCTAACATCTAGGATCTACAACTACAAGGAACTCAAACACACCAAAAGGAAAAAAAAAAACAAACAACCCACTAAAAAGTGGGCAAAAGACATGAATAAAAACGTCTCAAAAGAAAATATGTGGGTAGCCAACAGACACATGGAAAAGTACTCAGCCTCACTAATCAGAGAAATGCAAATCAAAATCACATTGAGATATCTAACCCCAGTAAGAATGGTCATCATTAATAAAACAAACAACAACAGATGCTGGTGAAGATGCAGGAAAAAAGGAACACATCTGCACTGCTGGTGGAAATGCAAACTAGTGCAATCTCTTTGGAAGACAGTTGGGTGATTTCTGAAAGAACTACAAATTGACCTTCCATATGACCCAGCAATTCCCCTATTGGGAATATACCCAGAGAAACTCAAATCATTCTACAAAAAAGATACCTACACACGCATGTTTGTTGCAGCTCTATTCACAATAGCAAAAACATGGAACCAACCATGCTGCCCATCGAAGCTTGTCTGGATAAAAAAATGTGCTACATATACACAATGAAATATTATGCAGTCATAAAGAAGGACAAACATATGTACTTCACAGCAACTTGGATGGATTTAGAGTCTATCATACTCAGTGATCTATCACAGAAACAAAGGACAGAGTACCGTATGGTCTAATTCATACGTGGACCTTGAACAATTGTAATAATACTATAAGAAGGGGATTGGCAGTGGTGGGAAACTACCAGGGGAGAGGGGATGGGATTGGGAGTCAAGGGAGGCTGCTGGGGAGGGAGGGGTACATCTCATCAACAAGGGTACCTACATAATGAACATTTATATACCTAATCCTAAATTGTACCTCACATCTTTAAAAAATAAAAAAGTGAAAGAAAGAAAGCAGTTCATACATGGAATTAAGGCTGGGTCAAAAATAAAAAGCATTAACAAAAATAAAAATTCAAATGTCAACAGACAAAAACCAAAAAATGATAAGATTATTTCAGAAAACATAAAATATATATATTTTTTAGCAATGTAATTACTCATATTCAACTTCATACTGGAAGTTATAGTCAGTGCAGAAAGGTAGGACAAATTGATAAAAGTTATACTAACTAAAAAGGAAAAATGAAATTATTTTTAATCACAATGTGATATTTATGTAGAAATCCCCAAAGATTATTTTTTAGAAAGTGAACATTTTTATCTAACGGTTATTTGTGAATTGCTTTCTGTCTTTGAGATTCTGTTCACCTTACGCTCATGGCAATTATTTTCTAAAGAAAAGGACAGAGGCAATAAACTAGTTATCGAGAAATTATGATGTAGTTTTGTAGAAAAATAAGTTTGAGAATATTTATGAGGTGATGCCCAAGGAAGAGTCAACTTTAAATATAATGACTAAGTGTCGTTCTCATTGAGAAAATGACATTTGAACAAGCAGCTAAAATAAATGAGTGAACAAACTGAATATCTGAAGGAGGAGTTTCCCATACATTGTAAAGGCACTGACCTTGCTTTCTATACAGATGGGTAAGAAATCCCAAATTCAATCTTCTCTGTGTCTCAGCTAGGTGACTGACCTCAGCTCTCTACTCCCTTCCCAGGTAGGTTTAAGAGCGCCTCCAAATAAGTAGTACCTAACCAGAAGAAGAGAACGAAAAGCCATATTAAAAACCAGAGGACAGAGTAAACCTACCCTCAAAAGTAATACTGATTTCATTTCCATTCCCTTGTCTTATTTTAAAAATGCGTACAGTCAAGTCTATGTCTCTTAGGCAGGCGATTGGAGGACTGCAGGCCAAAAGAAATGAGGAATCTCAGTAAAATCTTCAACAAATGACATTTAGAGTATGCAATGAAAGGACTGGATACCAACTTCTTATATTACAGGTAGCCCATATGTCAATTTTTCCTATTCAGACAAGCAGAAATCTCAATCCATAATTAGTGTCTTACTCTTAATGACGAATGAACCAACAATAAATCCAGTCATAAAAAGAATGTCTATAATTTGAAATGCAATGATCAAAAAGGTTGGAACGGGGTTTAGTGGGAGGGGAGATATCTAACCCAACTAATCCAAATAAAACATTGGAAATTAAAACTTTACTATCACAAAAATTATTCAATAGTTACATTAAATAATAAAGTAGAATGATGTATAATGGTATAAACAACATAAAACAAAAACTAAATCTAGTAAGAAGAGTTTATAAATTAAAGAATCAATTTAGAATTTACTGTGTGTCAAAAAATAACAAAAAATTAAAAATTTTGCATTTTTTCTTAACAAAGAACAAAAAATAAATGTTAACACATTTTTAAAGGAGAATATTTTCAAAAAAGTTGCCATATAAAAAAGCATTCCCTAGTATACACCCAGCTGCCTAGCCCAACACAATCACGAATTCATGTACAAGACATAAACAAAGGCACCTGCTCATGAAGTCTCAGAATATAAGGAATGAACAAAATACCAGATGAAAAGCCATGTTGCAAATAAAGAAGACAAATTTTAAATTAGGTCAGATCGCTCATTAGCAGCATGATGAAAATGTTTGAAGAAAAATAATTTTCAGCTTAAAATTATATACCCTCCTAAATACTAATCAAATGTAAAGTAGAAAAGAAGATATTTACAATAACGCAAACATTCTCAAGATGTTTTCTTTATGTTCTCATTCTGATGTGGAGCTACTGTGAAATGTATATTCCAGGCAGCAGGAAATGTAACACCAAAAAGACTAAGGATAAGGGAAGTATTAGATAAGGGAAGTATTAGGATGACAGCTGTGCAGCAGGCTAGGAGAAGAGCCAGCCAGAGCTTACTGTTGCAGGAAAAAGGAGTCCTCTGAGTAGGTGACCCAGACTTATTACCTAGTATGCTTAGACTTTTTTTTTTTTTTTTTTTTTTGAGTTGGAGTCTCACTCTGTCACCCAGACTGGAGTGCAGTGGCCGCTCCCGGCCACCGCAGCCTCGACCTGCTGGGCCCTGGCGATCCTTCCGCCTCAGTCTTCCAAGTAGCCGAAATTACAGGCATGCGCTACCACGCCCGGCTGATTTTTTGATTTATTGTAGAGATGAGGTCTCGCTGCCCAGGCGGGTCTCGAACCCGCGGGCTCAGGCAATCCACTCACCTCAGTCTCCCAAAGGCGGAATTACAGGCTGAGCCACCGAGCCCGGCTTGTTTAGACATCTCTAAAGTGACATTAATCTATCAGATCTGATGGAGCATGTGAGAGTAATTAAATTAAAACGAAAACCAGATAAGTCAAAACAAAGTAATCATTAATTCTAGAAAAATCAGTAAGGTTTATATCAAAGAAATCTAAATATACTTTAATATTGATGACTAAATGAAAATTTAAATATATAATCTACAATAAAAGCATAGTTCTTGATTTTAAAAAATGTTGCTATAGCTATGCATGGTAATATTCAGGGAGTTGAAGTTGGGGGAGGAGTAATATAATAAAAATTTACCTTCCATACGGAAAGCTGTTACAAAATGTAAAGTGTTATTATGTGAAATTACTATTATAGCATACTGTTTCTAAATGTAAAAGTAAACACTAGTAATTACAGGTAAATATTTGCATACAGTTAATCACATGGTTTTAAAGTAGTGGTTGAGGATGTGAAGCCAAGTATTGCTATTTTCATAATAGACTTATTAGTAGCTTACATAAACTATCTATCATGTATCTATTTATCTAGCTACCTATCTGTATTTAATCTATTTAGCTACTAATTGCATTTATTCAGCACAATACAGTTTAAAATGTTATATACAATAAAATGATGAAACTGCATTTTCCTGAAGATACCCACCGCAATAAGATGAACATTTTAAATGGAGGCTTTAATATCAGAAATCAAAAGCTTGAGATCATCAGAAGACAAAAGAAAAGGAAATGTCAAAGGAAAGGCATAAATTATTTTGAAAAATGAAAAATATTGGTATGAAAAAGTTGAGTTTTACCTCTACTCTGCCATAATCTTTTCCACTTTGATTTTAATAAGCGTTCAATCATTTATACAATTTTTGAAAGAAATAGTTTGAGTAAGTAAGGAAATACAAGTTTCTTCCTCTAAAGCTTCTTTGAGATTTTTCTCATATTGCAATAATGTCACAATCTTATGCTAAATTATTCAGCATTCGTACCCTCAAAACAATTTTTAAAATTTTCCCCAAACTACAGTCAGCTAGTTCTTTAAGAATGAGTTCATTATCCAGGAAGAAATTCCAGTCTCTTAAAATAAACTGTGCATAGTTCTTTCAAGTGGTAAGACTCTAGTCTGGTAAGCAAATAAACTACAATCAATAGGAAAAGCACACAATAGGTAATCATTACTTGTTTGCAAAATGAACAAATTGAATGAACGTTTTCATAGCAAATTAAGAAAAACCCAATATGTGGATTACATTATATTCTAATATCCATTTTTAACATCTTCCTTTGGAAGGCTAGCAATCAGCTCAGCAAGTTATTTTAATCACAGGGAAGACAGACAATTGCCAAACCTAGTGCAAAGAAGTCACAAAAGAGCCATCTGTTTTTCACTGCTGAATAAATACTCCATAGCAATGAAGAATTTTTCTCCAACTTTTTAGAAAGGCAAATTGCTTTGGAAAAAGAAGCAAAACTAAAACCTGAAATCTACCACTGTGTTATATGGGATAATTTCTATAACACAAGCATTTTCTAGTTATCTTCTTTACTAAAAGAATTATTTAACTTACTGTAACTTTACCAATAACATTAAATCAACGGAAATTCCCCAAGAGTCTGTTCTGGCCACCTTGTCTTTCAATATATGTTTAATATCAACCATTCCAACAGATTCAAATTTAATTCTCACCTCTCTATGCATGACTGCTATCTCTGTTTTTAGCATCTATGGTTTTCTGTTCTGGATTTTCAGTCTATGCATCTGAGTATTCCAGATATTCTATGAATGTTACAAAATATGATGTAGCTCTGCTCTCAAACTTTCTCAGTTTTATATTTTCTATACTGATACATATGATAACCATCGTCTGTTCACTCACCTAAGCTTAAAATTCAGTGTCGCCCTCATTTCACACTATAATTCCCTGTTAATTATATGTATTTTTCAACAATATTTTTGCACATTTCTTTGTTTTTTATCTCCAGTCACCCTCTCCTAGTTTACACTTTCATTACCTTTCGTCTTGATTCTAACAATCAAGTGAGTCTCCAATGACTTTATTACTGCCCTAAGTATTGTTAGCAGATAGATTCTAGAAAGTCAACAATGGGGCACTCTGTTCAAAAATAGACAGTGTTCCTACAGCATTTAAGAAATAAGTTTGACTCTTGAGCTACCCTCAGCTCGGCCCACTACTCTTTTTGGAGTAGTGTACTGTCACCTTTCGCTTTTGCGAAATAAATAAACTACTCTTTGCTTTTACTCTCAAAAAAAAGAAAGAAAGAAAAGAAAAGAAAAAAGAAAGAAATTCAGTTTCCTGTCTTATAATTTAAATTTGTCGAGATCCTTCCTCAAATCATTTCTAACTTTTTTTCAATGCACACTTTCTAGCATCTCATTTCTCTATCAAATTCTTCAAATACTTGGGTTTATCTTCCTAATTTTAACCCCGTATTTATGCTAACATTCCTGCCGGGGTTTCCTTCCATGGTTTGCTCTGTGTAGGGAAATTCAATCCATCTTTTCAGACTCATTCAAATGTCAACTGCAATAGGAAATTTTCCACGTTACACCAGCAAGAAATAATTCTATGCACATATTAGTTCTCCACTGTAATTTCTGTGTGCTTAACACTGCTAGCCTCTTCATCCAGTGTAAAACAATAATCTCTGAAGTCTAGGATTTACAATTGCCTGTATAGTAAGTCATTTATACAGAAATCATTTGCTATATATCTGACACTGTTTGAGGTACTAAGAATATAGAAATGAATAAGTCATGATCCCTGATGTAATATACCTTTCGTTCCTTTAATGGAAAAAACATATATTTAAAAAGTAAGTGGATAGAAGGTGAGTGGTGCCCTGATGAAAATAATTCAGGTAAATACAATAGAGAGCATGTGAATTGATTTCATAGGAAAAAAATGTTGGCTTAAATATTTTAATATGATAACACAATGAAATGAAAGAATGAAGGAAGAAAGGAAGAACAGAAAGATGTGTGCCTTGTACTTATAGCAAACAATGTGCGGGAGAGTTCCTTGACTTTGTCAAAGGTGTATATCAAGCAGTTAAAATGTTCTAGATATACTGCAATCACTGGATAAATAAAACACGATGCAAACTCAAGTAGCTCACATTGAGAGAAGACAGGTATGTAAGATCTTATAATGCTATATGACAATTTCTATAATAGCATAAAATGAATGTAAACAAAGTTATATTGGGAATATTAAACAGGTAATAATTAGTGCTATCTTGAAAAGCCATCTTCAAAATCTGATGGAAAAAGTTATTTTTGCTAGATTCTAAAGAATTTTGTGCTCAGCACTTTCCCTTCCTGTCTAGTTAATTTATTCATTCCAACAACAAGCTGCTCATGGCAGTTCCAATATTTTATGAAGTGTTTCTTTTTACTTTGCTTCCTTGGTCATATTGATTGGTCTATTGGTGAACCTGTGATCCAACACTGTACCACAAATGATTAGTTCCATTTATATACACATAAACAAAGTTGAATCTTTCAAATAGGAATCCTAAATCGGGGATTTAAGATAATAATGCTGAGTATCCTTCAAAGTCAAGGCTGATAAGTATTCACCAGAAAGATTCTGAGAGCATTATTTCCAAACCCAGAAGCAATGTCATTCATAAATAATGAAAGGAATATGGAGGAAAAACCAGATATTCAGTTGAGAGAGAAAGGAAAAAAATTTTTTTCCCCAAGATTCTGTTCATCCCTTACATCTAGTTTAATTCCTCAAGTTTCATTACCTTGATATTTTTAAACTTACATTTCGCTTAGCTGGTTCTAATTAGGATTGTGTTGCTTGAAACCAAAAACTTCCACACTAATGGAAATATAAGAAGGCATTTCACGTAGTGAAGGCAGACTAAGGAATGGCAAAGGCTAAGAGCTTTGTATAATATTTGTTTGTTCATGCTTATACTAAACATTCTAAGATTAGAATTCAACAAGGAAAAACAGTGAAGAATTAAAACTAATCCCTGGCAATAGTGGTAGAAAAAAAATTGTGTGTATTACCGTACTGAATGACAAGTTCTGTCTAGCTTGACTATTTGGGTTGCCTTCAAACCATATATTCAAACTCCTTTAAAATTTTGCTTTATTGAAACTCTTTCTTGCTTTTTTTTCATTCGTCTCAGACACATTTTTCCAAAAAATTACCAATTCCAAAGGAAAAGTCTTAACATTAAATTGGTTTCTGGAGAAAGAAAAGAAGAAATATAATATTACGGAAAAAATAAAAACCATACTCTGCAAGACAGCTTTAAGAAGCTGACTGAAAAGAGGAAAACAAATTTTGGCAAGAACAGTTACCAATTATATAAAGATTAGTCTTGTACAAAGGTAGGTGTGGTTGGCTAGAATGAGAAAACACATCTTATATACATGAGTGTCAACGTAGAAAAAGGGACCCCCTCAAAAAAAGGAATTATCTTTTGGGGGGCGGGTCCCTTGTAGTACACTCAAAATTCTTTTCTCTAGCTCAAACTGTCAACCAATGCTCTTATCTGGAAGTTTTTTGAGAAGGTTGTTGTCCCAAGTTGTGACAAATAGGTGACTGGCTGTGCCTCCCTGGTCACATTGGTCTATCAGCAAACCTGTAGCCCAACACAATGTACCACAAAAGGAATCCTCATTCCATCATCCCAGACACACAAGTACCCCCACTGTGCTAAGTGTACTGCAGGTGTTGACCCCAAACAGCATGACCCCATGTCCCAACCTTCCTATGTAGTTGGTCTTGCCTCGAGCAATTTTTTTTATTTCTCTGGATGAAAAAATTCCTGAAAGGAAAATGTTTTGCCAATATGGAAGAGATGAATAATAATAAATAAATAAAGACAAAAGTACTAAAAGGCATCAAAACATGAGTTTAAAAACTGTTTTGAACAGTGGAAAAATCATTTTGATAGATGTATTGCATCAAACGGACAGTATTGTGGAGTTGACTGTAGTTTAAACATGTAAAAATAAATACATTGTTATAAATAAATTCTGAAAAATATATTAATTTTTAAAATTTACTGTAACTTGTAGAACTTGAAAAATGAAGGTTCAGTCAATAAGAATAGAAGACAGCATACCATTTTATTTATTTATTTTATTTATTTATTTATTTATTTATTTATTTATTTATTTTGAGTTGGAGTCTCACTCTGTCACCCAGAGTGGAGTGCAGTGGCCGCTCCCGGCCACCGCAGCCTCGACCTGCTGGGCTCCGGCGATCCTTCCGCTTCAGCCTTCCAAGTAGCTGGATTTACAGGCGTGCTCTACCACGCCTGGCTAATTTTTTTATTTATTGTAGAGATGAGGTCTCACTGCCCAGGCGGGTCTCGAACCCGCGGGCTCAGGCAATCCACTCACCTCAGTCCATTTTTTTTTTTTTTTTTTGCTTTTTGTCAGTGTGCAAAGTAGAGTCATGAGTCATTTAGAATGAATAGAGTAAGATTTTTTCAGTCGACTTGAACTTAGGCACAATATCAACATGCCAATGTCTCAATATCCCCTTGGTTTTATTTTATGGTTTCTGGTTGATGGAAGCCTACTAATTGACAACTTTGTCTGGAACAATGGATAGATAGAAAATCAGAAAATTCCAAAAAAGGAAAAAGAAAATGGAAGCTCCTGAAAGGTCCTCCAAATATATGTATGTTCATGTATTGCAAATAATATAGTAAAAAACAAAAACACTGAAACTGAAGAAAGCGTGCAATGTTTACAGCTGCACAATATTTGATTCATTATAGACTGCAAGTTTGCACTACAGGGAAAGGTCTGTTTTGGTCATTTTGACAAAAGTTTGCAAATTAATGAATTTCATTATCATAATTGGATAGAAATACTTCTTGGGAGAATAAAACAATTGTAAACAAATATACTAGGAGACATTTGAAGTGTATAATTGGTTTGAGCATTAAAAGTTTTCATTTACATGACATATGTAACTTGTAATAATATTTATGTATTTATTTTGTATTTTTGCAATAAAAATATATTTGGAGAAGAATCTTTAAAATTAAAATATCATTTTATAAAATCTAATAAGTCATAGCTCTAATTATTTAATGTTTCTATCTGTAGATAATGTCACTATTCATTAAACTTTAAAATAATGTCAAAATAATTGACTCAAGGGTATGAACTATTCAAAAAGTTTTTAATTGTCACTAAAGAAGATGCATGTCCTCATAGCTTTTTATAATTACTATAAAATCAAATCATTCTAGACATCTCAAATATAAAGGAATATAGTTGAAATTTGCAGTCAATAATTACTGATTAAGAAGAAGTAATAAATATCTATTGAAATGAAGTTCAGACACAGAGAAAAGATATTTCTTCTTTAATTTATTTTTACTTATTTCTTTTTATTTTTGGTGAGTTATAGTCTTGTCGCCCATGCTGGAGTGCAGTGGCACACTCATGGCCACAGCAGCCTCAACCTGGTGGGTTTAGGCAATCCGTCCGTCTCAGTCTTCCAAGTATCTGGAACTACAGATGCATGCCACCACGCCTGGCTAGCTTTTGTGATTTATTGTAGAGATGAGGTCTCACCAAGTTGCTCAGGCTGGTCTCAAACTCTTGGGCCTCAGGCAATCCTCTTGCCTTGGCCTTCTAAAGTTCCGGGATTACAGGCTGAGCCACCTTGCCCAGCCAAGAAAAAAATATTTCCATGACTGGAAAGATGAGACAAAATGTATCTGAAGTGTAATACAAGCACTGCCTCACTTTGGCAATGACAAGAAAATTGTAATACAATGCTTCTATGTATATCTTTCAACAATCTGCAAGTTAGGTATGTTTTCAGGTGTACGAATTAACAGTATGGTTACATAACTTGCTAATTGTTCAATTACATTCCACAGCCCACCATTTCTTAATATATCACACTGGAAGATTGTAAGATTTCTGAGGAACTCCTTTCCTGGTAGTGCTAGACAGTTTTTAAAGATGAAACAAGACACACAGTTATGAGACAATAACTGTAAATAATCATGAAGTTGACATAACATATAGACTTAAATTCACAGAATTACTGAATTCAGGCCCTTTCCTCCAACAAATAAGTTGGAAAATATTTAATTTTATTTATATCAAAATTATTTTTGGAGTCAACCCTAGACAACATTAGAGTACAATATTAAATCTATATTGATATATATATCTTCAACAAAGTTTGCTTTATTTTATTTGATAGTATTCACAGATAAATTAGTTCAGCTCCTTCCCTCATGGTCAATTGAAGACAAGATACAGAAACTGGGGAAAAAGGGAGTTTATTTCTGCAACCAGGTCACAGGGAGACAGGTGGTATCATTATTAAAAATCTGCTCAAAAGCAGTACCACTTAATCAAACTTTATATTCCATAGCCTTTCACCTACCTCCCCAAGGCTAAATTAACAAGGACATGACTCAAGATCTCCTAATCATCCCTTTACCTTGATTTTCGTAACGTTCCATTCCCTCCCCAGGGCTAAATTAGCAAGGTCTACTGGAAATTTTGGCATGACCCAAGATTTCCTAATCATGCTGACATTTCCTTGCCTTTAAATTTTATAGTTCCCAAAGGGGAGGGAATGGAACATTACAAAAATCAAATAAGCTACCTTGGGACATTTAGGTAAACAATTTTGAATCAAATATGAGAAATGTAAAAAAAAAAAAAAAACATTCACAAAACCTTGTCTTATAACATTCTCCACTGTCAGTTGTCTCCATGATTTTTGTCATGAGGTTGTTGATCCTTTCTATTTGAACATTTGTACAGCCTCTTCTCTCTGTTTTCTTGTATTATGTATAGTTTTGGCCATAAGCTCAGGTGCTTTAAGCATATATATGCACATTTAAACAATACATAAAACAATAATCTACATATTAAAACAGCCATTACTTTTTATTTATACCTGAACAGATACTTCTTAAGCCAGAGGGAGTCCATGAAAACGAATTAGAAAAATAATCTAGAGTTCTATTGAAGACCACATCTAAAAAGGGTACAGTTCATTATAGTCCTTGAGCTGCTGACCTGGAAGGTGATCTTCAGCATCTCAGTGAGGTAGGAGCCATTCACCAAAGATCTTTCAGTTTCTTCAGTTTCTCCTTCTTTTTTTTTTTTTTTTTTATCAGTTACATGATGTTGGAAAATAAACTTAAGTACATAGAAAAATAGGGTAACAAAACATTTGCTGGCAATTTCTTATCAGGCAGCGACTTCCAAAACCTTTTAGTTAGAAAAGTGGTTAAAAGAAAAGGGTCAGGTTTAGTTCTTAGTTCCCCATATTGAGCAAACATCATTCCCTAGAATGCACGAATGGGTCAGTGAAGAGCAGAGATCCCACATCACTATAAAGGCTCATTCTTAGGGTTGTCTATTACATTTACCTAGTGAGGTGCCATGAAGTTAGGAGGCATATTCCTAGAATTGTCCATTTTGTGTTCCACATCAGTGATGTTGGATTATGGGGAAAAGACATGGTTTAACCTGATTTTATAGCCAATTATTTAAGAGCAAGAGAGAGTCAGACCTAGAATTCAGACTGAAAAAAATCTCGCATCATTTCTAAATTACAAGTGATCCAGGCCCTTGGTTTTGTTATTTTATTTTTCCTGTACCTGGCATAGCATTTACAAAAGGCATGCAAAACTCTAAATTAATCTCATATCACAAACACTGACTTTTACAATTTCACATGTCCACTTCTTACACAATAATCCCTGGGTCTAGAGAGATTGAATAATTTTAATTTTGGACTCTGTCTCAGAAGGATTGTTTATTTAATTGTCACATCCTTCTGAGCCTGAAGATAAAGCACTCACTGGTGAGATTTAGTAAGAGTCACCGCCTTTTCCAGTTCTGGGAGCAAAATCCCTATAACTTAACATCACGAGAATTAGCTAATAAGATATTTACTAAAGATGTAAAAGGTTTAGAACATTTTATTAAAACAGAATCACATATTACTGTAAAAATAATAGTCATTGACGTAACCAAGGTGATAAACTTTAGAAGCAATACTAAAAGTTACATGGACATAAAAACTTTATAATCTTATTAAAGCTCAGTTTTCCTAAGGGGGGAAAAAACATAATAAGGCAACAGAGGAATTATTTTATGAGACAAAATATCTTTGTTTCTTAGGCCAGTTACCAAAAAGGAAAAGAAAAACTTTAATCTAGAAGTTAGAACCTGATGAAAACAAAAAGCATTCAAACACTTTTCCTCATCTGCACAACAGCCCTGACCAGTCTGTAAACTGGAATGCAAACTTACCAGTGTAAGTCCACCCTTTCAGTTCATGTTTAACATAATAATCACTGTAAAAGTCTATCAAGTACCCTGTTGGAAACAAATATTCAAGCTCAACCCTAAGCTGATCAAAAATATAAAAATGGTAGTCAGTCCACTTTTCAGTTCATAGTTTAACATAACAATTGCTGCAAAAGCCTATCAAATTTCCTGTCACAGTCATGTTCAGGAAAAATCCCACCCTCTAGCTCTTCAAAGTTTGGGAGATGGTAATCTCTCAATAATAGATCCCTACAGCACACTCTTCAGTATAATATGTATTATGCATTCACTCTCTTTTTCTCCTCTCTCCCCTCCCTTCTTGTCTCCAATAAACTCTGTTTTAAAACTATACTGCCCCACTTCCAAAATGCTTTCCTGTGGTTGGACCAAAGAACCATAGAGTGTCATGCTACAGCCCATCCAGCAACATTAGAAACAACATAAATGTACTGATTACATTCAAGATTTTAGACACGTTGAGAAAGATCAAGAGTACAGTATTAAGTTATACTGGAGGAAAAACATTTATCCTCTAGACCTTCAATATATAACATCTCAGCATCAAGCTATAACCACAGTTAGGATTGGAGGGAGAAAAAATGTTAAAGGATCTGACAAAAATTTTAAGGAGAGAATTATTATCTCAGTTTCTTAAGGGGAGAAAAAAAGCTCAAAGCAGTGAGATGCAATAAAAGTAGAACTTCTGAAACACAAGTCTCAAAAGTTTCCAAAAAGAAATTGGTTATAGAACCAAAAATCAAAACCTCTTGCAATCTTATCAAGAGCAGATTAATATCCCAAGAAAACCCCATTCAAATATAGAGAAACAAAATTCAAGAAACAATTACAATTTCCTTTCAATTACAACAAACTTAATCACATAGAAAAATTGTCTTTACAAATTCCCTTTCATAAATCTTATCACAACTTACATAGCACATACAGTATCTGTCCCAGAAGACTGCCAAAGGAATAGACTTATTATTTCCCATATAAAAACAAAAGACAAAGACAAAAACGGATGAATACAAATATGGAAATCAAAGGATATCCCAAAGGTGCAAACAAATTACAACCACCTTCCCCAGCTCCTGAAAACAGCTGTTAAAAATTCAAATGAGAAAGGGTTAAACTCTCAGGTTGCAATGTGGTCTGACTTAAACCTAAGGATATTTCAAATGTGCAAATGGTTTACAACTACCTTCTCTAGCGTCTGCAAATGGCTATTAAAAACCCAAATGAGCCGGGCTCGGTGGCTCAGCCAGTAATCCCGCGCCTTTGGGAGGCTGAGGTGAGTGGATTGCCCGAGCCCGCGGGTTCGAGACCCACCTGGACAGCGATACCTCATCTCTACAAAAAATCAAAAAATCAGCTGGGCGTGGTAGCGCATGCCTGTAATTCCGGCTACTTGGAAGGCTGAGGTGGAAGAATCGCCAGAGCCCAGCAGGTCGAGGCTGCGCTGGCCGGGAGCGGCCACTGCACTCCAGTCTGGGCGACAGAGTGAGACTCCAACTCAAAAAAAAAAAAAAACCCAAATGAGAAGGGGTTAAACTCCTGACGTAAGAGCTGTTCTGACTTACCCACAGCTGTGTCCACTCCCAAACTCCACTTTCTCCCAATCACAGAGATACATTGGCCAAGGTCCATGAGGATGTACCTTGGAGAGTTTCCAGAGTGAAAAGAACTCTGGCAGCTGCAGGGAGTTTCTGTGGAACAGTCTTACAAAAACAGGCCAGCAGAAAGCAGACAGATCACTCCAGAGTCACCAAATTTATTCTCTGACAGCTTCTTCCCTCATGGTCAATCAATGACAAGAGGCAGAAACTAGGAAAAAAGGAAGCTGATTTCTGCAATCAGGTTACAGGGAGACAGACTGTATCACTACCACCAATAATCCATTCACAGGCAGTACCACTTACTCAGAGGTTTTTTTTTTTTTTTTTTTTTCTATTCCGTAGCTCCTCAGCCACCCCCAAGGCTAAATTAACAAGGGAATGACTCAGGATCTCCTAATCATCCCTTCATCCACACCTGAGGCTGAATTAACAAGGCCTATGGGCAGTTTTGGCATGACTCAACATCTTCTAATTATGCTGATATTTCCTTGACTTTAAATTGAATAGTTCCTTAAGGGGGAGAGATGGAACATTACAACAATCAAAGAAGCTACCTTGAGACATTTAGATAAATAACTTTTATTCAGATATGAGAAATGTAAGAAACACTTTTTCCCAGATCCTTGGTTTATAACAATAGTTTTATTTTATTTTTGAGTCAGGGTCTCATTTTGTTATTCAGGCTGGAGTGCAGTGGCACAATCATGGCTCATCACAGCCTTGACTTCCTGAGTTCAGGTAATCCTTGTGTCTCAGTTTCCTGCTGAGACTACAGGAATGGGCCACTATGCTTGACTAATTTTTTTTATTATTATTATTTTTTGTAGAGATCAGGTCTTGCTACACTGCCCAGGTTGGTTTTGGACTAATTTTTAAAATTTTTTGTGTGTTATATTGCCTAGGCTGGTCTCTAACTCCTGGGCTTAAGCAATCCTCCAGTCTCAAGCTCTGGATGTGCTAGGATTAAAGTCATGAGCCATCCTGCCCAGCTTTTTTTATTTTAACTATTAATATTCAGATATTTTTGGATATTTTCTTGAACATGATCTCATGTGAAAAAATATCATATTTCTATGACACAATCAATTTTTAGGTCAAAAAGATTATGCCATGATCAAAATGCACTTATGCATCATTAATATTCTCATTCACCCAACCATCATTCAAAAATATTAGTAGAGCAAAAGGAAAAAGAATAAGTTAAAGGGTGATATCTTATCTAAAGAGCAAACACAAATGTTGTGCAAACACGGACAGGGTGAGGGTGGATGGATGGATAGAGAGGTGAGGGGAGGTGCGGCACCAGTCACCCAGAGATCCGAGTAATGCAAAAAATTGCGAGACAAAAAAAGAAAAGTTTATTTAAAAGTAAATTAGAGAGAGAAAGAAAAGGAAGAGAGAAGATTCACCTCTCCAAGGTGGGGAGGGGGTCAAAGCCAGGAAGTGTGGTGACAGCCATAGCTCAAAGAGCACATGGTCTCACCAGAGTCCAGCAAGGCAATGGATACTGGTTGCTTGTGGTTGAGTCCTTTTAACCATCCCCTAGATGGGGGAAGATCGCTAAGGTGATTCAGTGGTGGTCTGCTCCTCGTCATTACAAAGGGGCAGGCAAGCACAGGTACTGACATCAGGTGATGGACAGCAAGCAGATGGGTGGGCTAGTCACATGATTGCTGTCATGGTGGGGTTTATTTGTGTCACATAGGTCACAAAGGGCTGATTAGGTTAACTTGAGGAGTTTTCCTGCAAGAGACTTGTTAGACATTTGCAATTCATAAATTCCTTGACCAAAGGTGGTTGGTTGGTCCTATTATCGCTTTTATAACTTTGACCAGCCAAAGGATGATCTTTGATCTTTGGCCTTGACAAGTAACCTAAAAGTTTACTAGAGATTATTATTCTGAACAATGAATTGAAAGTTTGGGCTGTCCTGGTCTTGCATCTGATGGAGATTTGCCAAGGGGAATGAGATGGGCTGCTGCTTGTTCTGCAGTTGAATGTCTAATGGCTATGCTGAGGCAAAAAGACTAAACTAAGAATGAGCTAGCCGGGTTCGGTGGCTCAACCTGCAATCCCGTGCCTTTGGGAGGCTGAGGTGAGTGGATTGCCTGAACCCATGGGTTCGAGACCTGCCTGGACAACTTGGCGAGACCACATCTCTACAATAAATCAAAAATTAGCCGGGCGTGGTAGCGCGCGCCTGTAGTTCCAGCTGCTTGAAAGGCTGAGGCGGAAGGAATGCCGGAGCCCAGCAGGTCAAGGCTGCTGTGGCCAGGAGCGACCACTGCACTCCAGTCTGGGTGACAGAGTGAGACTCCAACTCAAAAAAAAAAAAAAAAAAAAGAATAAGCTAAGTTTCTTCTAGGTTTCTATAGGTAACACCTTTAAACAAAGAATAAATGAAGTTGTCTGAGTTGTCCACTATTAAATTTTTTAAAAAATACAGTATTTAAGTAAGTCCTTTATTGCAGTTTTTATTAACTATGTGGGTCCATTTGCAAATACATATGTGAGTATTTAGAAAGTCCAATGCAAGCTTATGATTTATACACATATGTAAAACAGAAAGACAATACAATTGGCAGTCAGAAATAACATAAAAACAATTAAAAAATTAAAGAAGGATATAAGAGACTGTTTGACACATGAGTATGAAGAATAGTTACAGTGGAATAAGTAAGGGAGATGCCTGGGAAGAATTTATGCTGATGTCAGAGTTAAACAGCTGAATTTATTATTACTGAAACAGGGCAGTCATGGGGGTTGGCATTGTCTAATTGGTGCTGTGAGGATAGGTGACAAATGTACCTTAGTGGCAAACATCACTTTATACTGTCTGATGCTAAGAAAAAAATGATATTATAGAAATATAATAAATCGAATTGTTTTTCTTTTGAAGTGCTGGCATAAATTTCAGTACTGCTAAAACTTTCAGTTCCAGCTTTTTCAAATAATGAGCTTCTACTAGATGCCAGTCATTGAGATGAGTTCTTTACTTACGTATCTTCATTTGATGTTCACAATAACCACAGAAAGCTATGTCATTATTACCCTCAGCTTATAGATAAGAAAACTGTGGGTTTGAGCATGCAAGTGACTTTTTGAAAACTCTTCAGGAGGCAAGTAATGAAATAGGGTTCAAAGTCAGATAATCAGACCTCAGGAACTATACTCTTAACCAATTGCATTTTGCTACTCCTTCAGGGAAAACACACACAAACTGGGTTTTTCTTCTGCTCTCACACCACAACAATCATCAACTTAGAAGAAGACTTCCGTGACCAAATGTGAGGGGTTTCTCACCACCACCAAGCAGCGGACACCAGCGAGGTGTTCTTCAACTCAATTTCAATACTATGTACCTGGAGATGGTGTTATATCTCACAAGGTAAGGGCTCATTCCCATAAGACAATACTTCAGACACCAGTCACAAGTTTGGGCCTCTGAAACATCTAACATACCAGGTTCAAGTTGGAGTTCCCACAACGCCCTCTTTGGGTTCAATTAATTTGAGGAAGTAGCTCACAGAATTCAGGGAAACATGTACTTACATTTACTGGTTTATTGTAAAGGATATCACAAAAGATACAGATGAAGAGACATGTAGGGTAAGCTATGGGGGAAGGAATGCTCTGCTTCCATGCCCTCCCCGGACGCATTCTCCCCAAGGAACCTCCATGTGTTCAGTTATCTAGAAGCTCTCAAAATCCAGCTCTCTTGTTTTTTGCTTTTGTTTTGTTTTGCTTTGCACTGTTTTGTTTTATATTTTTATGGAAGCTTTATGATGTCAGCATTTCTTCCTCCAGTATATAGTGTGGGACTGTCTCTGGGGAGAGTCTTTAAGACCCACAATCAGAAAGACAGGAAATATCAGAGTCCTACCCTGGGGAGGTTGAAAGACTGGCAGAAGCTCAGAGTGATTCTGTTTCTGAGGCCTGCCTATGAGGCATAACACACCCAACAATGTAATAAAAGATTGTAAGCAAGAAGGGATACAGGACTTATAAGCTAGGAACCATGGATGAAAAATAATCTATAACTCCTCAACTACTATCTGAAAATAAAACCAGAAAAAAAGAAGGAGATTTTATTGCACAATTGTGATAGTTATTCTTTGGTGTCAATTTGACTGGAGTAAGGAATACCAGGGAACTGTTAAAGCATTATTTCTGGGTGTGTCCAATTTCCAGAGGAGATTAGAATGTGAATTAGTGGACTGAGTGGGTAAGGTCTGCTGTCAATGTGGGCAGCAACATCGAATAGGCTGGGGACCGGGATAGAGGAAAGAAGTCAGTGAAGGGAGAATTCACCAACTCTCTGTCAGAGATGGGATACCCTTCTTCTCCTGCCCTTGGACACCAGAACTCCAGGGTCTGTGGCATGTGTGCTTTTGGACTTATACTAGTTGTTTTCTGGGTTTTCAGGCCTTCAGTCTCAGACTGACATTTACACCATTGACTTTTCTGGTTCTGAAACTTTCAAACTTGGATGGAGCCACACAGCCAGTACCTCAGGGTCTCCAGCTTGCCAACAACCTACCATGGGACATTTCAGCCTCTGCAATCACATGAGCCAATTCCTCACACACATATCCTCTCATATACTATCTGTATCTGCATCTATATGTCTCTTGGTTCTCTCTGAAGAACCCTAAAACACATGAACAGCAGAAATAGCAATCACATTTAATTATATAAGGAATATTTTCCTGCCGTATTTATTAACTTTTAACTGTCATAGACCCATTAGCAAATCTAATTAGATCTAGGAACAATGTCTGAAGAAAATGCAAGTACATATATATTACAAAAATGGATTTGCATAGCATTTTGGAGGAAAAAACTGAATGTGAAGCATTTATTAAAATGATAGGCACATAGGAAAAAATATATAATTTGAAACACTTGGGTAAAATACTTAATACTTTGTGCAACAGGGGAGATTTGTCTATGAGACTGGTTACATTTTTTGTAGTCACTTTAGGCTTTAAGGATTTAAAAATACAGTGTGATCAGAATTAATGAGCCCCAGTTGACAGAGCCATCCATAGCATTATGATATTCTTTTATGTGAGACATGAAAATTCCAAACATCCTGTACTTTACTAAGGTTCTGTCTGGCAAGGGATTACCATGAGACACCTTTACGAGTTGTTTGAAAATTTCTTTGCAAAGGTCAGTTCCCCACAGGATTGATATTGGTAATTCATTCAAAAGCAAACTACCTCTCCAAAATGTGCTACTTTCTGTCTGATTAGAGCTTAGAGGCCAAAACAAAAGAGGCTTCTAAATTATCTTTGTTTCTAAAGCAGACTTATTCAGAGTCTGTTTCAAGGGCATATGAATCCTTACACTTCAGCATATTGTTCCAAAAATTCCATGGTGAGGCGGGTTTCTTACCTTGTGAGAACTATAGATTGCTTTTTAAGTTAAAAATTGGCATTTTTAGAGCTTATTATTTGCTTCCCTCTGGCAGCTGCCATATTGCTATGAACATTAACTCTGTCTGCCGTCATTTGTGACATACTCCGTAGGTGGTTCGTCAGGAAAGTTTGGTCTCAGACTCTACCATAATGCAGATTTAACAGTCAGAAGAATCCAATACTTTAATAAAACATTAAAAACATTCTTGGCAGCATGAAGACTGAAAGACAGACAGTGATATACTCGGAGCTGCCTGTGACATTCTGAGAGGATCAAGATGAGAGTAACTGATTTTCTAGCTCCAGACATGGTCAAATCATTGTGTAACTGATTTGTGAAAATATGTACCTAGTGATGGTCAAAATGGCAAATTTACTTAAAATAAGTCCTACATGAAAATTTTAAGAACTAGTTCAACTCTGCTGTCATTCTATCAGGAAGAATCACAGAAGGAAAATAATGACAACATGTGCTTCTTTCCCTGTTCCTATTCTACAAATTATGTGATTTCTTATGTCAATTAGTACACTCCTATGATGTTTTATCTTCACACAGTTTCTGGAGGAACTATACGAAGGAGATAGGAAAATGAGTAGAATATTTTAAACTAGAAATAAAGAAACTGAGTCATGGGCAGGGGCTGAAGGAGAATAGAACTTGATCCTTTACCAGCACACTATAAAAATATTTGTTATTAGCTGTGTAGAGCTATGTAGTGTCTTCTGAGAAGTGAAAAATAATAGTTTGTAAGACTTAAATTGTTCAAATTCAATTCATATATTCATACAATTATTATAAGCAAACAGTGGGAATTATATAACAGTTAAGTGTCTCCCTGAAAAGTTTATAAATACCTGGAACACCAATCAGGTTATATAAAACTATTCCAGGGTTCTGAATAGATAATATAATGAATTACCAAAGCCAACTTTTTAATATTGACCCTGTTTAGGAAAATTCTGTGCAAAGAGTTGATTCATAGAGAAGCATGAATTTTTCAAAAGACAAGGGACTTTGGATTGAAGGTAGTAATGCTTTGGTCCCTAAATGTATTATAGTAGAACTACTGCCTGGATTTGTTTAGCTCATTCATTTCTATTTTCAAATTTTGATTATAATTTGTTAGTCATGAAGCTTTTCTCCAGGAAGATAATACACTGAACCAATTATTTAAATATTTTGGTCTCCTGGGCAGTTTATTTTCTCATTGAAAATTACTGGATTATAGTTTTGTCATATGCCACTGTAGGTGAAATTGGGGAATATAATTTATCCCCCTAAGAAGCATGTACACTTTTACTTTTTGGAAAGAAGGAAAAGAAAAATAAATCATGTTTTTATCATTAGAAGCTTCCAGTCAGATTTTTGGACAGTTTAAATGAGACAGAATGCCCAATTCAATGAGGTATCCTCCGTGTTGAGAGGTGCATTGCCAGTCAGTCTGACAATTAAGTCAGTCAGCCAGCCATATTTCCTTTATGACACTCAGCTTTGTGGACTATAAACTAAGTCAATTTGGCTGTTAATAATATTAGGCTATTTTGGTGGATATTCACAGGCTTCAGAAATGAGAGGTGAGAACTGTTAATCCTCTTCTCCCACAATTTTTCTACCAGTAGAGCTACCAGATGAAAACAAGTGTGTGAATGAATTCTGTACCTGGAAGCAGGCAAAAAATTGTCATGCAACTTATTTTTGTGAGCTCAGCAAAGTTTGCAGCACTTCTAAGCACTTTGCATGATTGATTCAAGGCACATGCCATGATATTATAGCAGCAGAAGTCAGCTAACCTTTAGTTAGAATCTCATTACAGAATTCCCTATTATGTAGCAAAACCAAGATTCAGATGGACGTCCTATGCCTAGAGCACCAATGTAAAGGGTAAAGATAGTTCATACAAGGGCAGATATTCTTGAACAATATTTAGAGTCAATTCACATACCTAGGAAGAAGTTTTTTTTTTTAACCACTTCTTATACTTAGGCAATGTTTCTTGCCATTAACCTAGCAATCATGACAATATTGTTGACAACCATTTTGTCTGATAAAATGTTAGATTGTATTTATTGCCTAAATTTTCATTTTTGTAGCCTTTTCAAATGTAGCTATTCACTAGGAATTTAAAGTTCAATAGTACTGTGATTGAGGCCCAATGAAATAAAAAGTTGAGAGTATGTGTAAAGACCACTCAGTGGTGTGTTAGCACTGTCCAAATTTATATGTGTCCTCTGAGGACATGAGAGGGAAGTGCCTGTATTGTTGCTGGCTGGAATCTGATGCATCTCTGTGTTTTGTTTCACACCAGTGGACTGGCAAAGCACAAAAGGCACATCTCACAAAGCAGTCACTTTTACCAATCTCTATGAAGTGGCATATCACCAATAGATAAACTAAAATTGCTTCTTGTGAAAACAGTTTAGGAAATAGTGGCTCCCTTGGGATTACTTGGGTCCAACTGGCTAGCAATACATTGATATTTAGACTGAGCATGGAGTTGTGAAAATTAATACTATTGCTAACTCCACAGGGCTAGCTTCATCAGTGTCAGCCCCTAGATGGAAAATCAAGAACTGATTTGGATCTTTGCTATTTTTACTTAGCATGTCAGGAAAAACACACAGTGAATTGTTCGCATGCCAGTTACCATCTTCTAGCACAGGGAGATGTGTTTTTCTTGCTTTTAGGGTTAAGTAGTGTATCGGTGCTTCCGTAGTCAATCTCAGGAATTTGAATATGCTCCTCCATCAGGATTTCCCTTCCGC
Organism: Cephalopachus bancanus; assembly: GCA_027257055.1. Classification (NCBI taxonomy): domain Eukaryota; kingdom Metazoa; phylum Chordata; class Mammalia; order Primates; family Tarsiidae; genus Cephalopachus; species Cephalopachus bancanus. The sequence goes on from JAPVLO010000131.1 coordinate 8,050,941, forward strand.
TCTGGCCCCAGCCTGCTAGAGAAGAATGGTCTAGGGCAAGGTCATTGTTTTCAGTTTCACTGGTAGACAGCACAAGAATATATTTGTTGTTTTTCAATTTTTGTTGTTTTGTTTTATTTTATACTTCCCTAAAATAAAAAAAAAAATAGTTGACTATATAAAAGTAAAGAGTGGTGGAGAAAAGGGAAATTTTTCTTCCTCCACAAATCCCTCTCCCAAACTTGGGGGAAGTGTTTCAGTCAAAACAAGGATCTTAACTCTTAGCCACTGGGACCTTGGGTACTGTTCTGCAGAAACTTCAGCTTCCCTCACTTACCATCTTTCTTTTAAGTTGTCATTTGGTGACCTTCCTTTTTTATATTTACTCACCACCTCATGTCAGTACGTTGTTCTGGCAGTTTCTTCTTTTCCAGTCCTTCACATTTTAGAGCACAATCTCCTTGCTTTTTTTGCACAAAGCAAAAGAGAATTGGTACAGGTAATTCAGCTCTAGTCTGCTCTCCTTCCATCATTCTTCTCCCTCACTTCTACCGAGCTTCCAGCCATGAATTAGTAAAACTAAATAAGAACATGGATTCTGCATCAGACTTTCTCAAATGATAACTAACCACTTTTTTGTGGCTATTAAGTAACCTCCTTGAATGGCAGACATTAAAGTTAGCACACATTAATACTGAACTCGGCATTCTGAAATATTTACAAATAAATCAAGGCAATTTAACATTCTCATTACACATGACATTTTCAGTTTTAAATGCATAATATTATATACTAACTAAACATCTAAAGATAGACTATCAATAATTTCTTGAAAACATTGCAAATAGCCTTATGAGTGGTTTTAACTTTTCTAGAATGGAAAGCAGTAAAAATAATGTGCTAGAACTCCCAAGTTTCATCTTTGCGTGAACTGGAGGCTTGTCCTTATCTCTTCATGTCCAGTATCTGTGTTAAAAGAAGCCGATGCCACATGAAGCATAACCAAAATGCTGTATTCAACAGCCCTGGGTTAAGCTGCCAACCAACAGCCATGTGAATGATGCATTTTGGATGGCTTACCCCAGTATAGCTCCCTGAGTGATAAGCACAGCTCGGCTGGCATCACAACAGCACAAGACTCACTGGGCCAAATTTATACAATCTATAAAATCAAGAACAATAACAAAGTGGTTCTTGTTTTAAAGTTGTTAAGTTTTGAGGTGGTTTATTATTTAGAAACAATCAAACAATGTAGATGTATGTTTTTCCTGAAATAGATAAGTCAATAAAAATTAAAGCCATTGTACTCAAATATGTTTGTGTGAAGAGGGAGTAGAATCTAGGTTATTTATAAGGTTCCAGAAATTTCTTTTACCAAACCAATGGGACATAGTAGAGAAGTAGGAGAGTCAAATCTGTGCTCAGAGTGAAGTGGTTTTCAAGTGGGAGCAATTTTAATCACACCTAAAAGGCATTGCCAATATCTTGAGATGTTTTAATAGTATAGACCTATGAGTGTAGGGGATCTATTAGGAACAGTCCAGGAATGAAGACTAAGCTTCCTACAGTGCATGGACAAAAAATAATTAACTGACCAGAGAATCCATAGTGTTGAGGTTGAAAAATCTTGTCATAACTCATTCACAAACATTAGTAAAATTTATTTCATACTGGCAGGAAGGTAACAAAGAACTTATGTATCTGTAAGAATATCTCTAAATGCCAGACTTGGTGGCTCAGCCTGTAATCCCGCGCCTTTGGGAGGCTGAGGTGAGTGGATTGCCTGATTCCGCGGGTTCGAGACCCGCCTGGGTAGCGAGACCTCATCTCTACAATAAATCTAAAAATCAGCTGGTCGTGTAGCGCATGCCTGTAATTCCGGAAGGCTGAGGCGGAAGGATCACCGGAGCCCAGAGGGTCGAGACTGCGGTGGCCGGGAGCGGCCACTGCACTCCAGTCTGGGCGACTGAGTGAGACTCCAACTCAAAAAAAAAAGAGTATCTCTAAATTAATAGTTTTCAGATGAAATAAGAAGGAAAGTCAAAAAAGGGTGGGGGAGTTTTGGAAAGGACAAGTAACCATCGCTTCTGATTCAGAATTTCCCATAGTAATCTTCTTTTATACTTACCTATCATTCCTGCAAGAACTAACAGGATTCTCTGTTTTCTGTTCATAAAATGTTTATTATTTGGTTTGGCCTATTTAGAAATTTCAAGGATTTTTAAAAATGAAATATAATAGTATTCTGAAAGCACTATGAAGATGAAAGTAATTCACAGTGAGTGTATTAAGTTACATTTTAATTAGTACATTCCTTTCTTTCTTTTTTTTTTTTTTACAACTGGAGAATACCCTTGAAGATATTTTGGTGTTACCATTTCTTTCTCTTAGTATAATTAACAAAATTGATTTTATTGACTTTACTGGACCAATTTATTTAGATGAAAACGTGGGAGACTCTAAGTCAATAAGTTGTTTTGACTTTTGTTTTGACATTTAAATGAAGTGAACAAACACAAGACATTGCTAGGTGTGTAATAAATGCTCTATAATTAGCAATAAATATTTTTATTAGAATAAAAACACAAAAAATCATTAGTTTTTGGAAAAAAATAGAAGTGAGAGAGGTGGAGGGATTGGAATCTACAGCCTGAGGATGTTTTCAGAATTCAAAATTGCCAGATAAAGCTATTCTGAGTATGGTGAGGTTTAGGGTATGGCTGCGTGTACAAGCTGCTGCTATAAAGTGAAAGGGAAATACATCAGAGAAGGAAAGGCCAAGAAGAGTCAATTGATGAACATGTCTATATTCTACAGTTAATTGTGACTGCATTACTCTATGTCCATTAAATAATAATGTGCAGTATATATATATATATTTTTTAAATTTTTTACAAGAAAAATTGGTATTTGCTCAGTTGAATTGGTTTTCTTTTTCTTTCAGTGAAGGAAAGTTATGTTATATAAACCTTGTGCTCTTTTTCTTTTCTACTACTATAATTAAAAAACATTTTAGTAAGTAAATAAGAAAAAGGAAAAGGAAGAGGGAAAGGGAGAAGAAGGGAGAGGAGAGAGAAAGAAAAGAAAAAGGAAGAAGAAGAGAAGGAGAGGGAAGAGGAGAAGAGGAAGAAGAAGAAAAAGAGGAGAAAGAAGAAAAAGAAGTGGTGAAGGAGTAGCATATATGCCAACATCTTTTCTCAGGAACTTACTGCAGGCTTAGTTAGTGGGTCATGATTATTGTTCCTTCTGAACCTGAGCACAACAGGTATAATTTCTTCTCAAACTGCTACTCTAGAAAATCATTACCAATTTACTGAAAGTGGCATGAGATAATAAAATGTGTTTTCTAGTTTTATTATAGATGGATTAATGTTTCCTCTTGAGAACTTGTCAAACAAAAACATACATAACTGTAATTATTATTACATCAGTTCATATTTTCCTTCCCATAGGTTGTCAATGCATATGAATTTTTTCGCATACCTAGCAAACACATGTCAAAGTGCATGGTATTATATGCTTGAGATACAAAGAATAAGATTGTTTTGCTTATTGAGGAACTTACAGCCCTTTATAAACAAGAGGATGGTGAAAAAGACAGGAAAGGAGATTACAAAAATATGAAAGTGGTGGATGAGAGAGACTTACTAGGAGGGAAGCAAGACGAGTAAGAAAAGAGACAGTTGTGCTTGAGCTGATCTAGGTTTTCCAAAGTTGGACAAAGCAACAATGACAGAGGAAGGAGCCTGTGCAGAGAAAAGGAGATGAGAGAGAAGGGAAAACTGAGTAAGCAAAAAATATTGCAATTTTAACAAGACTAGGAACTTTTCTTACTGCTACTGTTTTATACTGCTATAGCATTAATTCCTATAATAGTGTTTAGCACACAGTAGGTGTTCCATAATATTTCCTGAATGAAATTATATCTTCTAGTGCTTTGCTGTTCTGAGGTATTTCCAAGGGTTAAGGGAGACAGGGATAGAAAATACAGCTTTTCTTTGTTCATGTAGTTTTGCACAATGAATTTAACACTATTTTTACACTGGAAAATATTTCAATAGGTATGAATTTTATGTTGTTAGTTATGCAGAACTTTCATTATCATTTCATAACACTGTCAGGTTGCTGGGGAAGGAATTTACTTTGCTTGAGGCCTGGCTTAGTTCTGTCTGTGTATGCTGGTGCTGGGTAGTCAAGCATATTTTTTTAAAGCTATTTCATAGTGTTCTTCAGAATTGAGCAATACCCTAGGGAGCTGTCAAAGCTTTGCCTGAGGTGATTTCATATGTTTGTGCTTATAATTGTGAAAATGTAACTGCAGTTGCACAGCATGTATTTGTACTGGGACAGGTCTGCATAGTTTTACATCTCCTCCAACAATACTCTACCACTGAGGAGCAAGAGGAAAGGGGCTGGGTGTGTGAGTCATTGCAGCTGGCCGGTTATTGCTGTGGGCAATGTGAACAGTCACTTGAGAGAAAGAGAGTAATATGATGGGCAGTATTAAAATAGCAAAGTAGGCAAACACAAAGGAGAAAGAAGATGGAAATCAAGTCTTGGAATGTCTAGAGCACAGACTACAATGTATGACCCACCTGCTTTGTGTTTTAGTGGCTAACTGCTCTCAGTGGAGTGCCTTTAAAAGAGAGACTCTTAAGCTAAGAGACCCTGATCATCCACGTCATGACCCTTTCTCCAGGGCAACCTACATCCAAAGACTGGCGTTAGAGAGCAGCTAGGATGGCGATGGGAGAAGAGTGACAATCTTGCCTCAAAGTGAGACAACCTAAAGAAACACCCCAACTCCCCATGGCAGATTGTATAAATCTTTCACATTTTACCAAGTCCTCATGGGAGTGGTTAGGGACCTTTTTGTGACTGTATCACAGTTCAACTCTGCCTCTGCTCAATCCTGCTTGTTCACTCATTCACAAAATGTTGAGGCTAAGGACACTCAGTATTACTTCTCTCAATATTTGTTCATGTTATCTCTGTCTCACAATTTATTTTTTGAGAAACCTGAACTAAAACATCTGGTGCTATGAACTAACTTATGAACCAGTCTCTGAGAATATTTTAGAGACAGGCCCTCATCCCTGCATGTAGGTGGAGTCCTCATAACCCCTGGAATGCTGGAGTAATGCAATTGTTAAAACATTTACTGATGGGAAATGGATCTAGGACACCAGTGAAACGCATTGCACTGGTGTTTGCAATATCTCAGGCCTTCAGAGACTTAAAAATTGCTAATTAAAAGGACAATGGAGTCAGATAGCTATGTGGAGTGCCATTGATGCTTTGGAGGAAGAAAATGAAAGGCTGAGGGTAATTAGTCATCAATTAAAGCTGCTTTAGCAATACTGGTACTGGCTAAAAGTCAAAGTGGCTCTTTGGCAGCATGCAGAGAGATACTTATCTTCACAGTCAGAGGAAGCTTATAGGAGTAGCAGAACTTCAAAAAAATTGAATTCTCAACTCTGGCCAGTCTTCTCTGTCAAGATTAGGGCTCAGAGAGAAGTGGGGCACCTAAACTTGAAATGGGGACCTCTGATTTAATGTTCTTGGAAATGTTGACATTCCATATACCCCTAAACCTACTGAATATGCACAAGTGGTTCCCTTTTTATCTTAGAGGCTAGTATTTATTCCTTGCTTGAACATGATGCAAAGCTCTTAGGATCTACCCCCAATTTCTCTCCTGATTACTCGATTTTGACTATGGTCACAATACGTGATTCAGCTAGGAAAGTGGTGGGCATACTAAGGAAAGCAAAGGGTTATATTCCAAAGGAACTTCAGGACCTGGTCCACACATTTTGGAAATAACTCATAAAGTATGCATAACATTAGATCCCAAGGGAGCTGCAGTCAAGCCGTTGGAAAGTAAAGAAAGGAACGAGAAAGTGTATTGATTAGAGAGTATTCTCCCAGCATACAGGGAGAAAGATCTTGGAAATTCCTGATAAAACTGCTTAGATGCCTTTTGAAATCTTGTAGAAAGAAATGTGCTGTATTAAGGTCAGTAGAAATGTCACTGGCAAATGCACCATCTCATGAACTAAGGAACTCACATAAAAGACAAACAGGAGTGGTGTGGGATAAAGTGATCCTACTTTATAACTTACCATTCAGAAGCTACCAGCTGTATGGGATGCAGGATGCCCATTCTTTAAGGTATAACTGAGACTCCAGGTTAAAAATGGTATGCTGCAAAAACAAGATGCCATCCTCTTATGAGATGAGGGAGAAGTGCACATATTTATAAAGGCACATATAAATTTATACATTTATGTATAAATTATATGACATCAAAATTAAAGATATAAATATCGCTAAGATATATCAGTATTTATATATTTATATACGTATATATTTATATATGTAGATATATATCTAGATTCATATCTACCTATATATAGATAAATGTGTATATGTATAATATGCATATGGATAGGCATAGATATAGACACGGAAATAGAAATAACTAATATAATATATAATGAATAATTATATGATGCTGTGTTCTCAGTAGGCAGACTACATGGTTCCAGAAACCAAGGCATGAAATCAGCAGCATGGACAATGAGGTTCACCGCCACTCTTAGTGGTCTGCTTGCAGAATGTCGCATCTTATCTCCACTTCTCTAGGCTACTTAGATTTAGAGGTCAAATGTTCAGATTTAGAGGTCTGTTGAAGGAGAGATAATGCTTTCACAAAGAAATAGGGAAAGAGTAACTGGTGCCCAGTTACTTTTGGATACTCATACCATGCATCTAGCAGTGAAGAAGAGAAAAATCGCTTGCCAGGAATAGTTGGCCCTGATCATCAGGAGGTTACAGGTCTGCTGTTTCATAATCTAGATAAGAAATAATATGAATGAAATGCTTGTGATCTAATGGGGTGGTTCTTTGTCTACCCTTGTGCAATTTCGAGTCACAAAGGAGTAAGTACAGCATTTATGACCTGGTACCATTGGGTGACCAGAAATTTAGACCTCATAAGGATAACAGTCTGAGTCACATGACAAGGTAGGTCACTTAGACCAACATAGATTCTAACTGGATATAAGGATTACCTGTAAAGGATTACTGAGTGAGATGGCAATGAGAGTCAGTGGTGGTGACTTTAAAACAAACTGCACACCAGGGTGTAGTTTCCCCTAATGTCTTTTCTATTGCAATGTTCTCCATGAAAATGACCAGAAACTTACAGGAGTTTTTCTCAGAACTTTACCGTGAACACAAGAGTTAGATGGTAATTGTTGTACCCAGGAGTCCCCCATAGGACTAAGAAACTCATTTTTTCAGGTGCTTGGATTAGGGCAACTAATGGACCTTAAGATGAGTGTTTATATGGGATTGTCCTCAGCAAAAGAAAGCCAAGTCAACTAAGGTCATGCCATGTTCCCTGGGTCTGATCGCATTTACCAACTTTTTGTGAGTATATAAAGGCAAGTCCTCCTTGCTTAGAACATAATTCTGAAGTGCAGTCCCAACATTCAGTAGAGATTTCCCATTTGATTAGTTGATACCTTTGTTGCTACTCCATCTCAGTTTAACTCCCTTGTGCAATCCTGTGGGCATACCTTAATATTCTGCCTACACAAAATCTCCATCTCAAAGTCTTTCATTGGAACTCAAACTACAACAGGCAACCCCAAAGTGGATTAATCGAATAAGTATTATATAATTACCTTACTTCATCTAATCTAAGTTCTATCACTATTAAAAGAAACCATTATTTCATAAGACATCTAGAAGATGCCAATTAAACAATGATAGAATGTTCTCTTGTGCTCACAATGTTTATTTTCATGAGTTCTTTTAGATTTACTTAGATCTAGATTTTTATCATATACCATGATTGAGTGTACATATAAAAGAAGCTATGAATGACATAATCGATTAAGCTATATTTAAAATAAGTTTTCTTTCAGATCCTGACTCTTCTGATTCAATATTTGGCACAACCACCACTGCTTATATTCTCTTACATATTATTCTCCTTCATGCTAACACTAGCCTAGCAGATACAGTATCTTTCAAAGGAGGCTCCACAGAAACTTCTGGGATTTCCTTAAAGCCACTGACAATCCTTTGCAGGTTTTGGTGCTGGAGTTTTTTCTTCTATAGCTCACTTTATCTGAGGAGAGGGGTGCTAAGTGAAAGTAAGTGACAAAATTCTCAAAGGAAAAAAAGAGAGAGAGAGAGAGAGAGAGAGAGAGAGAGAGATACAAGTAAAAAAAAAATTGCAGTTAGTGGTTAGGGAGAACATTTTTTTCAGTCTAGGTCTCACACTGTCACCCAGGTTGGAATGCAAGTGGCTAATCATAGTTCATCACAGACTCCACCTCCTGGGTTCAGGAGAGTCTTCTGCCTCAGACTCTCGAGTAGCTGGGACTACAGGCATGCACCACCACTCCCAACAACTAATTTTTTGTGTGTGTGTGTGTGAAGATGAGTCTTACTATGCTACCTAGACTGGTCTTAACTCCTGAACCCAAACAATTCTACTGCTTAGGCCTCTCAAATTGCTGGAATTAGACATGAGTCATCGTGGCCGGCAACATTCTTTTATTTATTTAGACGCGTAGACCTATATTGTATTTACAAGAAAGCACTTTGCTATTAAATAGGTGATAGTAATGACAAGAAAATAAAATTAAAAAGAGAAGGTCTGCATTTTCCCTGGTCTCTATATGATTTTAAGAAACTAGGCTAATATCTGAAAACCATTTGTATTAATTACAGAGAATTCCTTAAGTCAAGAATTTGTGTGACCTCTCATTTCTTAGAGAATGTTCTACTCCATGAAAAAACCCAAGTTTGTACATTTAAATTAAACTAAAGTTCTTTTGTTTGTTTCTTCTCGTACTTATCCTTTTGTCAAGATTACAGGGAGCTTAAATTCAACTGAAGACTTGCCTGAGGCCCATTTGGAAACCAAAACTTTATATTGAAGTAGTCCAAACCCAAAACATAGTGCAAGGTTGGTTTATATAAAGTAAATCAGCATCAGAGTAAATTATAAAGGTCAAATAAAGAGGAAGAACTAATAAGAAAGGGTTTAATACACGGCACCAAGCAGGGAACAAGACAGAGAATTTCAAAGGATTCCAGGACCTGAGGGTCCAAATAGCCAGAGTGAGTTTTAACACTAGTCTAGGAATGAGAATGAATTTAACAAGAGCCAGAGTAGATGGGGCGGTATTTCAGGAAAGATAACGCAGAAACATTTCCTGGAGCACAGACAGAAGCATGATGTTGAACAGAGCATCTTTTATCTGACTGACTTTCTAGGCAGCTCTCACAGTGCCTACTCTTCCTGGGAGATGTCAGAGGCTTCTGACAGAGAGATCGATAATGACTGTAAAACAAACACTATTACTACTAATGCTGAAAGTGTTAACAATATTGCAGCTTAAGCAATAAGCAACCATGACAACTGGGAAATTTACCTCCAGGTGTCTGCAGAATTTTGTGTGCTTTGATGGGTTGGAAGATGTCTTCTCAGTTCAGAGACAGTCACACTCCCTTATTTTTTCGTTTAATAAATATTGATTAAACACCTATAATTTGCCACACATTTTCCAGGTGTTGATGTTAAAATTTTAAAAAGATAAAAATAAAAAAAAATACATTTTCGTCTAGAGCCATACCTCCAACTATTCACAGAAAACAGCAACACTGTATACACACTTTACTAAGTTTAGTGCATGAGTGATCATCTACTTCTGCAAGTTACACAGGGCATTAATTATTATCAAGTTCCTGTCACATGTTTTGGAATTGTTTTATAGTGTTCACTAGGTATACTATATGGAGATATATTTTTCAACCTATTTAAGAGCCAGGTCTCTTAATTTACTCTTTTGTGTTTGTCTCTTACTGAATAAAGAGTAAGGACAGGAATTTGTTAATAAGTACTTGATCATTAAAAAAAGGAAAACAAATTTTACAAATGTAAAGTGACAGAATCTTCTTAATGGTTATTTGCACCAAAATACTGAGGGAAAATATGTCTGATTCTATATTTATAATGATTTGGTGCATGAAATGTTAAATACATTTTAAATATGTAGACAATCATTATGCGTGATCATTTTTATATGAAACAGTTTTGTATGTTTCACAGATGATCCATTCAAACTGATTATTCTCTAGTTTAATCAAATGGGAAAAACAGATGGTTTAACATTTATTTCATTAATAATTAATAATTAATTATCAAACTGTTGACTCATATGTACATAATATTTTCCTTTATTTTATTCTAGTTCCTTGTATATTTAGACATATATGTGTCTAATGAATTTGGAGAAGAATACAGAAAAAAATTATCCGTGTTATTTTTAATGGCAGGTTTTATAAAGAGAGCCTTCATAATGTTCTCTGATGTTTTCTTGCCCAACAAAGAAAAACAATGAGGTCAAAGATAATTTTTAAAATTAGGAAACATCTCTCAGCTCATTTGGTTTCTTTTCCCAGAGTGTTTTTCCTGATTCTTTATTTTCAAGGGCCCTAGGTTGAAATCAGAATCCCAGAGGAGAAAAAAAAAAAATACCTGTATTCCTCTTGTATTTTCTCAGTACTCTAGCGCAATAATCCTTTCTGAGGCTCAAGAAATGCTGTCTTTTCACAATTTAATTCAATTTATTTTTTAGTAATTTAGAGATGGTGAGGTTTAAGGTAGTAGTGTGGATGTCTTCAATTGTTAGCATCAGTTTTCTAAGAAAAGCAAGACCAAGATGACAAACAGATTTTACACATGTGCACATTATAGGAAGACCTTTGTGTAAAGAGTGTATTACTTTACTTATATTTCAAAATGCATGATTTCTTCTACAAATGTTCTCTCAAGAGAATTTATTCTGTAAAAAAAAAAAGGAGTGAGGAGGAAACTATGGGTAGTTATCAACAAAAATTGTGCTGCATTTAGCTATTTCATTTTTAAGACACTATTTTTTTCCCTGCTCTGTAGTTCTGTATTCATCTGTGTGAGGCTATGAAATCTGAAAATGGCAATAGGCTGCTAGCACTAGGTGAATATCAGGGTTTAAAATGTAATTAGATTTTACTTCTCAGGAGAGGAGTGCGACTTCCATATATTTATTGGTTGACTAATTCAGCACCTTTTTAGTTTAATTTAATTTAATTTTTTATACCACACTTTGCATTCAGTTGTTTTGTGAATGTTTTCCTTTATTAAATTAATACAGGAACTCTAGAAAGGAATCTAATATTGAATAGTCTGGAAGATCATCATTTTAAGTATCTGGCATTCTTAAGTGGAAATATATTGATCAGATAACACCCCACACATAATCATAATCTCTCAGGAAAAGGCCTTTCACTGGCAGGTACGGAGATGGATGAGAAAACATCCACTCTTGAAGTTCTTTAAATGCCTATCCATGCAGAGACCTTCAATAACTAAGGGAAGCTGTAAGGTTGTATGAGAAGTAAAAACTATCTTTAAAATTCATTTCATCTAAGCCAAGTAGGTAAGGATCTCCCCCTACCTACTTGACATGGAAGTTTTGAATTTACTAAAACTAGAAAGTATTCTGGCTTTAATGCACACTAAATAATGTATAATCCTTTCGACAGACCTTTTCACACAGATTGTATATGTCTGGGTGTTTATCTACAATAGATGGCACATTAAAATTAGGCTAATTCTAGGAGTGTTTTAAAAGGGACTATTTAGAAAGGTGTGGTTGAGTATAAAAGAATCCAAGGATCTAAGGTTGGATGTAAGAAACAATACAATAACCCGGGGCAGTAAACACAGAGTGGTGATTCCTAGGAACTAGAAGAGAAGAGGGTCGGGGCAGAGAAACAGGCAGTTGAGGCATCCTGTCAAGGAGGAAGCTTGTGAAACAATCACGCTGATCTCATTGTTCTTCCTTTCTTCTACTTTTGGGGTCACCATTGGCCCAGTATAACCTGAAGCCAGAAGGGAAGGGACTTGTATATGTAATCTGTACAGGTCATTCTTCCAGAACACAGAGCAGGAGAAAGGTAGAGAAAAGTGGAGAGTGAGTATGAAAAGACACATAGATGATATCTAGAATATATGGAAGCCAATAGGGGCAGGATGAAACCTCATATCAACCTTATATTTAATCCTTATATCGTTTGTCCTTGCTGGTTTTTGTGGCATCACACACCAGAAATGAATTACCCAGGTGAACAGAATGACTTCCCTTTAGTTAGTGAAGTATAATTTTGGAAAATCACATAGATGAAAGAGGACTACTCCTAGGCACTTCATACAACATTTATATTTCTCTAATAGTGAAATTGAGGATGGGATTAACTGCATATAACGTGCCAATGTGGAAATATTGTTTCAAATATAGACATCACTATCCAAAGCTAAATGGAATAACAGGAAGCAACTCTAATTTACAATCTGTGAGATAGTCATCTTTTTAAAATTGTGAAATAAAGAAATAAGTGCTGCTAAGTTGAGTCTGAAAAAAACCAAATTTAACTTTCAATTTCTATTGCTTTGCAAACAGAACCACCGGTTTATCTTTACTCTCAGTTTGTGTGTGTGTGTGTGTGTGTGTGTGTGTGTGTGTGTGTGTGTGTATGTAAAGTATTTAGACTTTATCCCAAAATGTTGTTTCTTAATTATCCTTTGGCTAAGTTCCTGTAGAAAAGAGTCTTTGAAATTCCTCAACAGCATTGAGCCCTAAAGTCTTACCTTACAAGGATTAAAGATATATCTAATAAAGTATAGTATATATATTTTATTCTACAGTCTCCCTACTCTCAATTTTGGAAATTTTCTTCCTCTTTGACTTCAGTAGTCTGTGTGACTTGAGCTTATGATTTATAGACACAACTCAATTTGCTCTTCTTCAAGAGAGGAGAGTTTATTTATTAAATTTGTACGTATAGGAAAAGTAGAGTGGAAGTATTACTTCACTCTTTTGTTATCTGTCTTGTAGGGGAGAGGGACAGGTTCAGGTGGAAGCAGGGGGAAGGGAGACAAGTTCTTTTAAAATTGCAGATTAATTGTCCATGGGTTTATCAGTGGGAACCAACACTTAAGAATCGAGATAAGTAGGACAAATATTGTTCCAAAAGTTGAACATATGTGAGAGGAAAAATTCAGGATGAACAATATAAACTAATTAAAGAGCTACTAGGTGAGTTTTAAGGAGGAATGGCTGTTACAGGTTAATATGCAAGTATTGCCTTTATCCTGAGGAATCACACACAAATTTGTGGAACGGAGACTAAGGGAAGGTAGACAAATTAAAAAAAGTTAGCAGGGAGCTAAAAGTTTTTTTTTGAGAATTTACAACTTTCTATACATATAGCCCTAAGGCTAATTTGAAGTCCCTAATGAAAAATGTTCTAAAACACAGGTAATGTCATTTTAACTACTACTAAGAAAATCTTATAAGCAGATTAGTAGATTGAGATATCAAATTGCACTGAGTTTCCCTTTTAGATTTATCTTATCTTTTTGTCTGAAAAGCAATTTTGATTAAGAGTGAATGCTTGATGAATTTCTAAATGTTTATCACTTATAATGTTAGAATATGTTTTGCTTAGGGAGAGGAATAGACAAATCAGATGTTGATAAATTACATACAAAGATAGTCTATCGTATCATAAGGGTACAGATGAAAATCACAAATAAAGAAACTTTGGTAAATAAAATTCAAACTATAAATAAACTTTATACACTATAGCACTTTAGCAGTGATTAGTATAATAAACTCGTTGGTTATTCATTGCACCTCTTAAATGTTTCAATACAATTTGTAATATTTAATAGGTATTCACAATGACATGATTCCTCTATTTGTTTTCCAATTATATAAAAGTGATGGTTTTCTTGCTTCTATCTTGCCCTTTATTTTGCTACTGGGGATGGAAGCTTCTAAGCTTCCCTCAGGTAATATATTCTGTATCTTGTTTCTGCTGTAATTGGTCTTCCTGAATACTTGAAATTTCTACTTCCATGACTCTTTTCGATGTAAAGATGCTAAATAAATGTTGTTATGCATATTCCTTTGTGTCATCCTATGTTTCTAAGTTTAATAAATAACCATGATACTTATTAGCACTATGGCAAAATGTTATCTCTAACTTTAATAAATAACCATGATACTTATTAGCACTATGGCAAAATGTTATCTCTAACTTTAATAAATAACCATGATACTTATTAGCACTATGGCAAAATGTTTTTAATGATGCAAATAAATTTTTGCCCCTTTACTTTTCTATTTCTATAAAAAAATTTAGATTAAATATCTTTCTGTTTCTTCTTTTCCTACTTAAGAAAATGCTTCTTGAATTTCTCAAGTATTATTGCAAAGGTAAATAAATAATGCTTATAGAAGAATACATCCTTTTACACTACCTCCTGCTAAATATTCCTTTGCAATTATATTTCCTGAAAAAGAGAACCCTTTTATTTTGTAAGCCACTTTTCACCAGTGCCTTACAAACCCAGTCAATTTGGAAAATATTCCTAGCATTAGAAGTTAAACTTCAATTGGTTATATCGTAAATCTCTTTTATTTTTCTATGTATTACAATAATCCTCTTTCTTACTCAGCCTGTCTATAGAAGAATGTCTTTTACGTTCAAGGATATACCTGAAATCAATTTTAGCTGGGAATGACATGCTTGAGATTTGCCTGTGACTGCCACATATAAAAGTTTCTATTAATGAACTATTTGCTAATATCAGGAAAGAAAACAATCCTAGATAGTATGGGAGGCTTTTCAAATTAATTTTAGTAATAGGAGTATTAATTAATTAATGCATACCATGAATAAAACAGTATCAAATGCAAGGATTTCAGATGCATTACTGCATTATTTCCCCATTGGTATGCAAAAAATTTCCACAAATTTAGCAGCTTCCCACAACATATCTTTATTATCTCACAGTTATCATTGGTCAGGAGTCACAACACAGCTTATTTGTGTCTTCTGCTTCGCTATGACTTGGCTCTATCGGAGGTGTCTGCCACTGGGACTGTGGCCTCACCTGAGGCTCAGCGTCCTCTTCCTGGCTCACATGTTTGGAAGCAGAATTCATTTTCTTGTAGTTGCATAACTCATGACAACTTATTTTCTCAAGACCAGGAGGATAGCTTTTCTGCAGCTCTGAGTTGTATAAAGGGCTCAGCTGATTAGGTCAGGCCCAGCCAAGCACATTTCCCTTTTGATTAAGTTAAAGCCAACTGATTGGGAACTTTACAACTACAGAATTTCTTCACATCTGTCATATAATATAACCCATGATGCAAGTGGCATTCATCATATTCACAGTTCATACCTACACTCAAAGGGAGGATATATGAAGAACATGTATGCCAGAGAGTGAAAACTTTAGGGACAGACTTAGAATTCTTCCTACCACATGTATCTTTCCTCTAGTGGTCAAAGTAGTAATAAATTTCTTTCAGAGTTTTCATAAGAGTACATGAACATATACCTGTCAAGTAGGTTTGTTTACACCCTGATGTGTGAGCTCAAATAGTGTTACATTTTTTATTCCTATACCTACCACAGATAAGTTTTTATTCTAAACTAGAGAGAGGTGTAAGGATGAATTGTGTAAGTATCTGGATTTCTTTTATTCTACCCTAGCAGTTATAAACAACCAGATGCTTTCTTAAATTAACTCCTTGTTAATCTAGTCAAACCCATGCACCTGTATTTAAAAGAGTTTTATTTTTTAATAAAGGAAAATCACAAATGTTAAATTATATACTATAATTAATCAATTTAAATATTACTTTATAGTTGTATCTTCTTTTTAAAAAAAAATACATATTTTTATTGTAAAATTGTGGGGTACAGTTAAGGGTTAGGTATACGAATATGCATTGTGCAGGTACCCTTGTTGATGAGGTGTGCTCCTCCATTTCCAGACAGATATTGACTACCATTCATCCCACCTCCCTTCACCTCCTTGCCCCCCCCATAGTTTCCCACCACTGTCAATCCTTTTCTTATAGCATTCCCATTCTTGGGAAGAAAATGCTGGGAAAGACTGACTAAATGGGGCTCATGAACAAGTGGCCAGGGCCCTCCCAGTGAAGCAACTGGTGCTGCAGCTGCTTTGCTTGATTCCTAGCTCTTCCCAGGTCATGGAAGCTGCGCACAGTATTTTTTAAATGGACAAAAGTTTTCCTGTGAAGAAGCAGTGAGGAGAGACTACTGGCTCCAGGTTCTGTCTCACCACTACAGCAGGAGAGACTGCCAGCTCTAGGCTTTGCCTCATCACTGCATTGACTGGCCGGACACTGGCAGCAAGGACTGCAGGAGTCCAGAGGCAGAGTCCCACTGGAGAAGACAAAGAGGTACCCCACCACCATCTTGAAAATGGGGCAGGAAGGTGGGACAGGAAAGCACTCCACCTTGCTCACTGCAGAGCAACAGATCCAATATCTGTGCCTGGCAGTGTCATGGTTCTGTCACATGGGGTTGATCATGACCCAGAGGAAATATTCTGAAAGCACAAACTTCAGAGGGATGATGAGTACTGAGTCTCAGACGCCCCACCTCCTACCCAGATCCAGTCACAGGACAAAGGGTGTGGCTAGAAAAGGATGAAGAAAACTTCCAAAGAGATCAGTGGTGAGTACAAGGTTGACCCAACGCCCCTTCTCCCCAGCAATCCTCTGAACGTCAGACACACAGCCGGGGCACGACTGAGAAGAACAAATCTAGACAGAACCTGGACCTCAGTCACAATAGGAGAAATCTATTCCAGGATAAGCCTGACTGTGGCGCCTCCCAGCAAGTACATACCTGGGGAAGAGACAATCCCAGAACTGCCCACCAGAGGGAATCTCACTGACCACACAAGCGTGGGAGAAGAGGACTGCAGCCCCATCCACCCCCACTGCCCTTCCTCTTCCCCTGCACCAGACACTGGGGAGAAAGTGAAAGAGGCAGAAGCTCTGTAAGAGATAGCAGAGAAGCCCGGATCGGTGGCTCAGCCTGTAATCCCGCGCCTTTGGGAGGCTGAGGTGAGTGGATTGCCTGAGCCCGTGGGCTCGAGACCCGCCTGGGCAGCGAGACCTCATCTCTACAATAAATGAAAAAATCAGCTGGGCGTGGTAGCGCATGCTTGTAATTCCGGCTATTAGGAAGGCTGAGGCGAAAGGATCGCCAGTGCCCAGCAGGTCGAGGCTGCGGTGGCCGGGAGCGGCCACTGCACTCCAGTATGGGTGACAGAGTGAGACTCCAACTCAAAAAAAAAAAAAGAGATAGCAGAGAACACAAGAGGATCAATTACAGAACCCACAAGAGGACAGGTTTGGTTTTTTTTTTTAGTTTTAATTTAATTTATTTATATATATATATATATTTGTGTGTGAAAGAGTTTATCTTCCTTTATTTTCTTTTTTTTTAAATATAATCAATATTTTGTATTATGATATTGTGGGGTACAGTTAAGGGTTAGGTATACAAATATGCTTCATTCAGGCACCCTTGTTGATAAGAGGTGCCTCCCCATCCACAAACAGATATTTACTGCCATCAATCCCAACTCCCTCCCCACCCCATAGTTTCCCACTACTGTCAGTCATTTTCTTAGAGTATTACATTGGATGTTCAGGGTCCACTATATGAGTGAGAACATGTGATACTCAGATCTTTGTTTCTGTGAGAGGTCACTC
The DNA here is from genome assembly GCA_027257055.1 of Cephalopachus bancanus. NCBI lineage: Eukaryota > Metazoa > Chordata > Mammalia > Primates > Tarsiidae > Cephalopachus > Cephalopachus bancanus. The sequence goes on from JAPVLO010000131.1 coordinate 8,068,595, forward strand.
AGTATTATAGACTCTAATTCCATCCAGGTTGCTGCGAAACTCATGATTTTGTTCTTTTTTATGGCTGCGTAGTATTCCATCATGTATATGTACCACATTTTTTTAATCCAGTTCTCTTTTGATGGACAGCATGGTTGATTCCAGGTTCTTGCCATTATGAACAATGCTGCAATAAACGTACGTGTGCAGGTATCTTTTTTATAGAGTGCTTTGAGTTCTTCAGGGTATATTCCCAGTAGGGGGATCATGAGGTCATATGGGAGGTTAATATTTAGAGGTTTTAGGTATTGCCACGCTGCTTTCCATGAGGTTGCACTAGTTTACACTCCCACCAACAGTGTAGAAGTGTTCCCTTTTCACTACATCCTCTCCAGCAACTGTTATTTTTTGAGTTATTGATAATTGCCATTCTGACTGGAGTTAGGTGGTATCTCAGTGTGGTTTTGATTTGCATATCCCTGATGATTAGTGAGGTTGAACATTTCTTCATGTGTCTGTTGGCTGCCAGATGTCTTCCTTTGTGAAGTGTCTGTTCATATCTTTTGCCCATTTTATAATGGGGTTGTTTGTTTTTTTCTTTTCAGCATGTTTCAGTTCCTTGTAGATCCAAGATGTTAAGCCTTTGTCAGACCTGGAGTTGGCAAATATTTTTTTCCCAGTCTGTAGGTGGTCTCCCTGCTCTCTTTATGGTTTCTTTGGCTTTGCAGAAGCTTGTCAGTTTAATGAGGTCCCACTTGTCTATCTTCTCTCTTATGGCCTGTGGGTTTTGGGTTTTGTTCAGGAATTGGATGCCAGTTCCAATTTCCATGAGGGTATGTCCTTCACTTTCTAAGGTTTTTATGGTTTAAGGTTTTACATTTAGGTCTCTGATCCATTTGGAGTTAATTTTTGTGTATGCAGATAAATAGGGGTCCTGTTTCAATCTTCTGTATATGGTCAGCCAGTTTTTCCAGCACCATTTACTGAATATATTCTCCGCTCCCCAGTGGTAGGTGGTGGAGGCTTTGTTGAAGATGAGTTGGTTGAGAAATTGAGGTTTTGCTTCTCAAATCTCAATTCTATTCCATTGATCTATATGCCTGTTCCTATACAATACCAAGCTGTTTTGATTATTGTAGCTTTATAGCACAGTTTAAAGTCTGGTAATGTGATACCACATGCTTTGTTTTTTTTTGTTGTTTGTTTGTTTGTTTTGCTGAGGATTGTTCTAGCTATTCTTGGACGTTTGTGTTTCCATATGAATTCCTGTGTTGTTTTTTCTAGGTCTGAGTATAATGTTGCTGGTAATTTGATGGGTATTTCATTGAATCTGTAGATTGCCTTAGGTAAGATGGACATCTTCACAATGTTGATTCTTCTAATCCATGAGCATGGTGTATTTTTCCACTTGCTTGTGTCATCTTTGATGTCTTTGAGCAGTGTTTTGTAGTTTTCATTATAAAGATCTTTCACATCTCTGGTTAGGAAGATGCCAAGGTATTTCATTTTTTGTGTGTCTATTGTGAATGGAATTGTGGTTTTTATTTGAATTTCTGCTTGTTTATTATTGGTGTAAAGAAATGCGATTGTCTTTTGCACATTTATTTTATACCCCGAGACTTTGCCAAAGGTTTTTATCAGTGTAAGGGTTTTTTTGACAGATTCTCTTGGGTTTTCAAGGTACACAACCATGTCGTCTGCAAAGAGAGATAACTTGACTTCCTCTTTTCCTATTTGGATACCCTTGATTGCCTTCTCTTCTCTGATTGCTTTAGCCAGGACTTCCAATACTATATTGAACAAGAAGGGTTAGAGTGAACAGGAGGGGTTTGCTTGTCTTGTTTCAGGTTTCAGGGGAAATGGTTCCAATTTTTGTCTGTTTAGGAGTATGCTGGCTGTGAGTTTCTCATAGATGGCTTTTATTATTTTGAGGTATGTTCCATGTATGCCTAGATGTTTGAGGGTTTTTATCAAGAAGAGGTGCTAGATTTTATTAAAAGCTTTTTCTGCTTCTAATGATATAATCATGTGGTTTTTGTTTTGACATCTGTTGATGTATTTAATTGCATTTATGGTTTTATGAATGTTGAACCAGGCTTGCATCTCAGGTATGAAGCCTACTTGGTCATGATGGATGATTTTTGACATGTGTTGTTGAATCCAGTTTGCTAGGATCTTGTTGAGAATTTTAGCATCTATGTTCATCAAAGATATTGGCCTGTAGTTCTCTTTCCTTGTTGGATCTTTACCTTGCTTGGGTATCAATGTGATGTTAGCTTCACAAAATGATTTGGGGAGAGTTCCATCTTTTTCAATCACCTGGAATACGTTCAGTAGGATTGGTATCAGCTCCTCCTTAAATATCCTGTAGAATTCTGCCGGAAAGCCATTTGGACCAGGGCTTTTTTTTTTTTTTTTTTTTGGTAGGTTGTTTTCTTATTATGTAGTCAATTTCCTTGATTGTTATTGGTCTTTTTAGGGTCTCAATTTCTTCTTATTTCAACCTAGACAGGTTGTGTGATGTCAGGAAGTCCTACATTTCCTTAAGGTTTTCAAATTTGTTTCCATACAAGTGTACGTAGTAGTCTCGAACAATCTTTTGTATTTCTACAGGGTCAGACATGACTTCATCTTTTGTGTTTCTGATTGTGCTTATTTGGGTTTTTTCTCACTTTTTTCTTGGTTAGTCTAGCTAGGGGACCATCGATTTTGTTTATCCTTTCGAAAAACCAGCTTTTTGTTTCATTGATTTTTTTGTATTATCTTTTTGTTTTCTATGTCCTGGATTTGGGCTTTTATTTTGGTGATCAGGAATCTTCTGCTGAAATTAGGGTTTTTGTGGTCTTGTTTTTCCAGCTTCCTTCGGTGGCTCGTTGGGCTGTTAATTTGTGATCCTTCCATTTTTCTTCATGTGCATTTGTAGGGATATAAATTCCCCTCTTACTACAGCTTTCATGGGGTCCCAGAGATATTGGTAAGATGTTTCTTCATTTTCATTTGTTTGCAGGTATCTTTTGATCTCTGTTTTGATTTCATCATTGACCCAGAATTGTTTAGCATCATGCTGTTTAGTGTCCATGTCTTTGTGGGTTTTGGGGGAACCTTGTTGGTGTTAATGTTTATTTTTATTCCACTGTGGTCCAAGAACGTGCATGATAAAATTTCAGTCCTTTTAAATTTGCTTATGCTTGATTTATGTTCAAGTATGTGGTCGATCTTAGAATACGTTCCATGCAGCGATGAGTAGAATGTGTATTCTGTGGTCTTTGGATGGAGTGTTCTGCAGGTATCAATTAAGTCCATTTGTGTGGTAGCACATGCCTGTAATTCCAGCTACTGGGAAGGCTGAGGAGGAAAGATCGCCGGAGTCCAACAGGTCGAGGCTGCGGTGGCCAAAAGTGGCCACTGCACTCCAGTCTGGGCGACAGAGTGAGACTCCAACTCAAAAAAAAAAAAGTCTTTTTGGTCAAGAGTCACGTTGAGGTTCCAGATCTCATTGCTGATTTTTTGTCCTGATGATCTGTCTAGGGTTGTGAGTGGGGTATTAAAGTTCCCAGTTATGATGGTGTTAGAGTCATTATTTTTCTTTAGTTTTCCTTGAAGTTGCCTTATGAAAGTTGGTGCACCTATGTTGGGTGCATATATGTTTAGGATAGATATTTCTTATTGGTGGAGTGAACCTTTTATCATTATGTAGTGGCCCTCTGTATCTTTTTTAATTTTTCAGAGCTTAAATGGTATTTTGTCTGAAATTAGGATCGTGACTCCTCCTTTCTTTTGTGTTCCATTCACCTGAAAATTTGTTTCCCATCCTCTTACTTTGTGTGGGAGAAGAGGACTGCAGCCCCATCCACCCCCACTGCCCTTCCTCTTTCCCTGCTCCAGACACTGGGGAGAGAGTGAAAGAGGCAAAAGCTCTGTAAGAGATAGCAGAGAAGACAAGAGGATCAATTACAGAACCCACAAGAGGACAGGTTTGGGTTTTTTTTTTTTTTTACTTTAATTCTAAAATTTTTTTGCCTGTTTGTTAGTTCATTTATTTTAAAAATATTACACCTTTGTGTATAAAGGTTTATGTGAGGGTTTGATCTGCATCCCCCTTTTTTTCTTATTTCTTTTCTTTCTTATTTTCTTTTTGCTTTCTGTTTATTTGTGTACATGGATGATTGAGTGTTCATCTTTCAGTTTTTTGTTGCTGTTGGTTTGATTTTGCTCCTTTGTTCTTCTCTTTTATATTTATTCTCTTAGTTTAAGGTGTGTGTGAATATATGTATGAAGATTCAATCTGAATTTCTTTTTCTTTCTCCAGTCTTTCTCTTTTTCTGTCCATTCATTTTGTGCTAGGCATGTTTGTGTGTGTTTATTTTCCTGGTTCTTTGTTGTTGTTGCTTGTTTTGTTTCACTTGTTGTTATTCCAGTTTGTTTTGGGATGTGTGTGTGTGTGTGTGTTCAATTGTTTTTTGCTTTGGTTTCAGCTTTCATTGTTCTGTGTTTTTTTCCTTTTTTCTTTTTAATTCTTGTCCATCTTCTTTCATTCTATTTTTCTCTATCTTCCTCATTGTAGTCACTGTCTTTTTAACTGAGGGGGTATACACATATACCCATTGAATCATCATATAGAGTGGTGGTGTGGAGTGGGTCTCAGGGAACACATACCACAAGCAGTGAACATTGTAATTTACAAGAAGTTTCTGAATCCTGGCTCCCCATCCCATACCTTATTCAACTTTCAAAATTACAAGAGACAGCAACACTTTCCACCCACAGTCCTGTTTCAAAATAGAACAAGTCCAGAGTCCAGATCAGGGAAAAATAGAGGACTGAGCAAATATCAGAAGTGAAAATCTCTCCCACTGACACTGAATAAGGGAACTAAAAAGAAAAGCAAGAGATCTGTTGCAAATGAGAAAAAAAAAAACCAATGAAAGACCACAGGTAATTTCAAGTGTAACAAAGAGAAATTCCTGTAAAATCAGACCTCAGAGCCCAAACAATGGAAGTCACCAATGACTGGCCCCAGAACATGACATCGATTAGGGAATGAATATAAAGAGTAAGACTCAAAAAAGACAAGATGCAATACTGAAAGAACTTGTAACAGACACTTTGGCAATAAAATATTCCTTTCATCCAGCTAATAAATAACAAGATGACAAGCATGGAAAGCAGAATTAATCTAGTTGAAGAAATAATCTCAAAACTGGAAGACCAGAACATGGAATTAACCTGATCTGTAAAAAATATAGAAAGAAAATTCAGAAAGAATGAACAAAGTCTACAAAGATGTGTGATTATATCAAGAGGCCAAACCTATGACTGATTGGTATCCCAGAAGATGAAAAGGAAATGGAGAACATCTTGGAGTAAGTATTCCAGGAGGTAATCCAAGAAAACTTTCCCCATCTCACCAGTGACGTGACCAGTCAAACACAAGAGATACAGAGAATTCCCACAAGAAATCAAATTACTCGACATATAGTAATTCACTTACAAAAGTAGGCACAGAAGAAAAAATCCAAAAGGCAGCAAGAGAGAAAGGACAGACTTCATACCAGGCAAAACAAATCAGAATAGCAGCAGACCTATCAACAAAAACACTACAAGTAAGAAGGGACTGGAGACCAATATTCAAAGTCCTCAAAGATAAACAATTTCAACCAAGAATTTCCTATGCAGCCAAAATCAGCATCATTAGTGATGGAGAATTAAAATCCTTCCCAGGCATCCAATCCCTAAGAGATTATGCAGGTTCCAGATAAGTTCTACAGGTGACACTTAAAAAGGTATTAAGCACAGAAGAAAGAAAGGAAAAAAAAGAATGGCCACGCATTTCCCAAGACAACAGGAGAGCACAGAATCAACAAAGAATGCATCACAACAGCAAATTTGAAAACACACACTTTCATCAACCCCAAAGCAAAAGGAAAACAAGCAAACAAAGAAAAACTTTATAAGAACCTCATAACAGGGATAAACACCCACATTTCAATAATCAACCTGAATGTGAATTGGCTAAGTGCACCACTGAAAAGACACAGAATGGCAAACTGGATAAGAAACCATGACCCAATTATTTGCTGCATCCAAGAAACCCATCTCACTACAAGGGAGGCTCACAGATCCAAAGTTAAAGGATGGAAAACAAGTTTCCAGGCAAATGGATCACAAAAAAGGGTAGGAATCATGATCTTAATATCAGACAAAACAACCTTTAAACTTTCAAAAATTAAAAAAGATACAAAAGGACATTGCATCATGATAAAAAGATTCAATCCATCAGCAAGCAGTAGCCATCCTAAATGTATATACACCCAACAAAAGAGCAGCAGTATTTATAAAGCAACTACTAAGTAAATGAAAAGATGATATTGACTCTGACACTATTATAGCAGGGGGCTTGAATACTCCACTAACAGCCCAAGATAGATCACTGAGGCAAAAAATCAACAAGGAGATCAAGAATCTAAACTTGACACTCAACCAAATGAACTTAATGGATACCTCCAGAATATTCCACCTGACAACCACAGTACATATATTCTTTCATCACCACATGGAATGTACTCCAAGATCTATCACATCCTCAGTCATAAATCAAACATAAACAAATTCCATAAGGCTGAAATATTGCTATCTACCTTCTCAGACCACAGTGGAAAAAAAATATATGTATCAACACCAACAAAATTTATTCAAAGCCCACAAAGACATGGACTCTAAACAGCATGATGTTGAACAACTATTGGGTCATCACTGAAATCAAAGCAGAAATTAAAAAGCAGTCAGGGAACCAATAAAAAGCACAATCCCATTCACAATAGACACACACACACACACACACACACACACACACACACACACACACACAAATGAACTACCTTGACATCTTCCTATCCAGAGAAGTGAAAGATTTCTACAATGAAAACTACAAAACACTGCACAAAAAAATTCAAAAAGACAATAAATGGAAAAATATTCCATGCTCATGGATAGGAAGAATCAACATTGTTGAGATGTCTATCCTACCAAAGGCAATCTACAGATTGAATACAATACCCATTAAATTATCACATCATTCTTCTCAAACCTGGAAATGACAATACAGAAATTCATATGGAAACATAAATGAGCACAAATAGCTAAAACAATCCTGAACAAATGAAACAAAGCAGGAGGTATCATACTTCCAGACTTTAAATTTTACTATAAGGCTACAATTATCAAAACAGCCTGGTATTGGTACAAGAACAGGCAATATAGACCAATGGAACACGATAAAGATTCTGGAAGCAAAGTCTCAATTTCTCAACCAATTCGTCTTTGACAAAGCCTCAAACAACAATCACTGAGGAGAGGAGACTATATTCAGTAAATGGTGCTGGGAAAACTGGCTGATCACATGCAGAAGATTGAAACAGGACCCCTACCTATCACCATACACAAAGATTAACTCTAAATGGATCAAAGACCTAAATGTAGAGCCACAAACTATAAGAATTTTAGGAAATGCAGGAGACACCCTTTTGGAAACTGGAACTGGCAACCAATTTCTGATTAAAACCGTAAGTACCTATACCATAAGAAATTAGCTAGACAAGTCAGACCTCATGACGAGCTTCTATATGGCAAAAGAAACCATCAAGAAAACAGGAGACAGAATGGAAAAAGAATTTGCCAACTGTATATCTGACAAAGGCCTAACATCTAGGATCTACAAGAATTTCAAACATGCCAAAAGGGAAAAGAGAAAAAAAAAAAAGCCCCATTAAAAAGTGGGCAAAAGACATGAATAGACAGCTCTCAAAAGTAGATATGCAGGGAGCCAACAGACATATGAAAAAGTGCTCAGCATCACTAATCATCAGAGAAATGCAAATCAAAACCATATTGAGATACCACCTAACCCCTGGTGAGTATGCTGAGAAAAAGGAAAGCTTCTACACTGCTGGTGGGAAATGCGAACTAGTGCAACCATTTTGGAAGACAGTATGGTGATTTCTGAAAGAACTCAAAATTGACCTTCCTTATGACTCAGCACCTCTCTATTCGGAATATACCCAGAGGAACTCAAATCATTCTACAAAAAAGATACCTGTACACGCATGTTTGTTGCAGCTCTAGTCACAATAGCGAAAACATGGAGTCAACCATACTGCCCATCAATGCTGGACTGGATTAAAAAAATGTGGTACATATACACAATTAAATACTATGCAACCATAAAGAAGGACAAACATATGTACTTCGCAGCAACTTGGATGGATTTAGAGTCTATCATACTCAGTGATCTTTCACAGAAACAAAGTATGGAGCACCGTATGTTCTCACTCATAAGTGGACCTTGAACAATTATCATAATACTATAAGAAAGAGACTGGCAGCTTTGGGAATTGGCAGTTGAGGGAAACTGCCAGGGGAGGAAGGGGCACAACTCAACAATAAGGGTAATAAACATTTGTATTATACCTAACTCTGTATTGTATTGTACACCACATCTTCAAATAAAAAAAAAGTAAAAATATAAAAAAAATTATCATACCCACATTTAAATGTTCTGTATATTTTTACATTCTTACAGAAGTTAAAATTTGAATAATATTTTCAAGGTCTTGCCTGGCTCAGGCAAGGGTGCCTTCTACCTACCAACATGTTTATGAACTTGAAACCAATATTTTTTGATAACTGTAATTCTCAGAAACAGCCGGAATTCATACAGTCTGGGAAACCATTTCCTTATTTTTTATTCAGGGTAAACCCAACAAAATGATTCTTATGCATTTTGCAAATCAAAGTGCTACTTAAACATGCATATCTCTCTTAATCTGCTGATCCGGTAGTTCCTCCCATTTCTCAAAATTTTTATCTTATTGATTACAACTTCTTAATGAATCAAATATGCTTTATTATATAGGAAATAAAAAATAATAATATTGACAATTTACAAGAAAAGTGAACTTCCTTATACTCACTTTATCTTGGTAAATTAATTCATGCATCTATGTGGTTGAAAGATAGGTTTTGTTGTCAGTTGGACCTCAGCGTAAATCACAGTTTTATCATACACTATCTCTTACACATCCAGAAGTTATTCTGGATGTTTCTATAATTGGAAGCATATAAAATATGACCTGATCGCTTTTCAAAGTTATTTTACATCTCTAAGACTCAATTTTCTCTTATATAAATTATAAGATTTCAAAATCTAGCTCAGGTTTGTCTTAAGCATCATGAAAACTACAGGAAATGTCCAGTCTCATACCTGGTCTATAATGTGTGTTTAAAAAATCTCAAAATTTTATTTCTTTCTGCCTTCCTTTCTTCATTTTAAAAACATTTTCTATTTATTGTTATGTGTCAATTTTTTTCTATTTCAATAGCTTTGGGCAGGGGGACACATAGATTTGTTCTGGGCTTTAAGTGTACCCACCACCCCCAATTGTGCACATTGTATCCAATAGGTAATGTTTTGTCCCTCTACCTCTCCCCCTCTGAGTCTCCAGTGTCCATTATACCATTCTCTATGTATTTGCACGTCCTTAGTTTATCTCCCACTTATAAGTGAGAACATACAACGTTTGGCTTTCTGCCTGAGTTACTTCACTTAGGATGATATTCTTCAGTTCTATAGGTTACTACAAAAAGCATTCTTTTTAATAGCTGAATAGTATTCTATAGTGTATATACACCACATTTTCCTTAGCCACTGACCAGTTGAGGAGCATTTAGGTCTATTACACATCTTTGCAATTGGAAATGTGCTGGGATGAATGTGGAAGTGCAGATGTATTTGTTTTATAAGTACTTCTATTCCTTGGAGGGGGGCGGATAGATAGCTCGTAGTGGGAATTTTTTTTCTTGTTTCAACAATTTTATTGGGACATGATTTACGTGTCACACATTTACTGATTCAAAGTATATAATTAAATATTAATTTTTTTAGTGTTTTTAAAAATTTTGGAAATCACCATAATTTAAATTTAGAATAATTTCATCACCACAAAGAAAACCTGATACTCATTGGTAGCTAGTCCCAATAACTTGTTCCCCCCAAAAGCACTGACTTAGTTTTGTCTCCATAGATCTGCCTATTCTAGATGTCTCTATAATAGAAAGCATTAAAAATGTAATATTTTGTGACTGACTTCTTTTATATAAAATAATATGCTCAAGATCCTTCTGTATTGTAGCATGTATCAATACTTCATTACTTTTCACAAATAAATAATATTCTATTGCATGAATATACCACCTTTGTTTATCCACTCACCAGATAACAGACATTTGTGTTGTTGCCACATTATAGTTATTGTGAAAAACTTTTCTCTATACATTTATGTTCCAGTTTCTGCTGAGATATCTATTTTAATTTCTCTGGTGTATATACCAAGAAGTGGTATTACTGGGGAATATGGAAACAGTTTGTTTAACTTTTCCAGAAACTATAAAACTGCTTTCTAAAGTGGTGGTGCCATTTTATATTTCAACCAGCCATGAATAACAGTTCCAGTTTTTTACATCCTTGCCACATCTTGTTATTATCTGTGTTTTTTATTGTAGTGTTTCAAGTATGTGTGAAGGTGGTATCTGATAGTGATTCTGATTTCCATTTTCAATTTTCAATTACTTGTCATTTTATTATTGCATTGTAGGTGTTCTTTATATATTTTGGTTATCAGTCCCTTAATGGATAAATGATTTGGTAATATTTTCTCCTGTTCTGTGAGTTGTATTTCTACTTTTTGGAGTGTCATATGTTTTTAAGTATTATAAATCGGACTTATCTGTTTTAAAACTTTATTTCCTGTATATGCATAATGACTTCTACCCAAAAAGTACAGTATAATACTGGGGTAAAAAGAAGAACTCTACAGTGAAGTAAACAGATAAACAGCACCACAGTCAGGTGATGAAGTGAACCTCAACAGTAAAAAGTCATGTTGATAGTTTATACCTTTTATGATGAAATGATCACCAAATGTGACATGGAAACCTGGATGGAATCCTGGAACAGGAAAAAAAAGTTTGATAAGAAACTAAGAAAATCTGAAGAATATATGAACTTTAATTAATAAAAGTATATCAATATTGGTTCATTAAATGTAACAAATATATCATACTAATGTAAAATTTTTAAAATAGGGGAAATTTTGTGCAGGATATAAGGAGACTATATAATCATAATTTTTCTACAAAGTGAGTCATAACTCTTCTAAAATAAGTTTATTAAAACAGGAAGACATTATTTTGTAACTCTTTATTTCTCAAACAATGATAAGCAAAGCAATTCCATAGGTAATATTATGCAAATTGATAAAATATTTTTAAGAATAGAATACTTACAAAAGAAGGAAGTTTCATATGATAACAGATAATGTTGGGTCCCTTGAATTGCTGGAGTCTGAATGTGGACTACTGTGAAATTGAGAAACTCCTGGAGTTATCAGTCTTGCAAAGTCCCCCATGTTTCTGGAGGATTTATTTCCAGGAACACAACAAGTTTCTTATAGTGAAGAGTCAAGAAAGATACCTTCTTAGCTCAGGATTCACTAATTTTTCAAATTAAGTCTGCAGTTATGTTCAATAGCAGAATGATAGATATTTGCTTTACACTCTTGTCTGTGTCTCTCTATCTTCTCACCTTATGTTTATCAAATAAGGGACATGAGGAGGTGCACATTTTAATGCTTCTTTCAATTTAGTTATCACTCAGAAAATTAACATATCTAGACAATGAGCAGTTTGTAAAGATGAAATCAATCCTGAACTACCAAATTAGATGTTGCATTTACTTTCTATTGCTCCATAACAAATTAACACAAACGTAGCAGTGTAAAGTCACAGACGCAAATTTTTCTCAGTTTTTTGGGGTTAGAAGTCTGAGCACAACTTAGCTAGATATTTTCAGGTTTCAAAAGGCTTCAGTTAAGATGGCTGCTAGGAGTGAGGTTCTCATTTGGGGCTCAGCTTCCTCTACCAAGCTCACTCATGTTATAGAAAAAACCCAGTTCCTTGCTACTGTGTGATTGAGATGTCTCCTTACTTGCCAACTCTTAGGCAGAGATTGCTCTGAAAGAGGCCTGCAGTTTCCTGCAAAGTATCCCCTATCGGCATTTAATGTCAAGGCTATTTGCTTTCTCACAGACAGTAGGAGCCTGTCTCTCCTTCCAATCTTCTTTTAGGCTAAGATGGAGTCTTATATAATGTAACATCATGAAAGTGCCATGCATTGTAACTAAATCAAGGGACCTATAATCCCACTACATTCACAAATTTCATCCACAATCCAGGGTGAAATCTTAGAACTCTGTGTAACACAAATATTAAGAAAACATAAAACAAGCATATTTTTATGCCTTTTCATTCCCTACACATAATGGATGGCATTCCTTTAGTTACTTAATTAAACACCATATTATTTATGTGGTTTACAGCCCATAATAGATCCGAGGTATTTCATTAAAAAAGGACAAATAGAATATGAAAACTTTAGGAGGAGACAAATACGTCAAGAGATAATAACAGGAAATTATTTTCAGAAATCCAAAAGGCTATAACTCATGTGGGAATTCTGCTATATGGAAGAAAAAAGCTGGGAAAAAATATTCGCCAACACCAGGTCTGACAAAGGCTTAACATCCTGGATCTACAAGGAACTAAAACGTGCTGAAAAGAAAAAAACAAACAACCCCATTATTAAATGGGCAAAAGATATGAACAGACACTTCACAAAAGAGGACATCCGAGCAGCCAACAAATACATGAAGAAATGTTCAACCTCACTAATCATCAGGGAGATGCAAATCAAAACCACGCTGAGATACCACCTAACTCCAGTCAGAATGGCAATTATCAACAACTCAAAAAATAACAGCTGATGGAGAGGGTGTGGCAAAAAGGGAACACTTCTACACTGTTGGTGGGAGTGTAAACTAGTGCAACCTCTGTGGAAAGCAGTGTGGCGATTCCTAAAAGCTCTAAATATCAACCTCCCATATGACCCCGCAATCCCCCTACTGGGAATATACCCTGAAGAACTCAAATCACTCTATAAAAAAGATACCTGCACACGTATGTTTATTGCAGCGTTGTTCACAATAGCAAGAACCTGGAAACAACCATGCTGCCCATCAAAAGAGGACTGGATTTAAAAAATGTGGTACATATACACGATGGAATACTACGCAGCCATAAAAAAGAACAAAATCATGAATTTCGCAGCAACCTGGATGGAACTCGAGTCTATAATACTGAGTGACCTCTCACGGAAACAAAGATCTGAGTATCACATGTTCTCACTCATATAATGGACCTTGGACATCCAATGTAATACTATAAGAAAATGACTGACAGTACTGGGAAACTATGGGGGGGGAGGGGGATGGGATTAACAGTAGCAAATATCTGTCTGGGGAAGGGAAACACCTCTTATCAACAGGGTGCCTGAATGAAACGTAATTATACACCTAACCCTTAACTGTACCCCACAAAACCATAATAAAAAATATTGATTTAATAAAATAAAATTAAAAAAATAAACTAGACAGAAAACGCTTTCTGAAAAAGAACAGGGCATATACATATAACTAGGGCCTGACCTATGTAAGTTTTACAAGCTAAGGCATAACGTTAATATGTGAAGACATGTGAAGGACGGCTCTATCAAACACCCAAATCACATCAGCTTTTTACTTGTATTGACATCAAAGTAAAATTGATGTTGTCTCTATTTTATTTTGTCATCATTTCCATTCCAAATTCATTACAAAGCAGAACATAATCTCAAAGATAGAAACATTACACAAATAATAACCATTATAGAACTTCCCATGCTTTAGAAAAAAACCTTAACAGCTACATGCATGCCAAACCTGGTAAGTTTCATAGGTAGAGTGTCATAGAAAGAATGCATGGGCTTTGTGGCTAGATCGCTCTGAGTTCAAACACCAGCTCCACCACTTACAAGCCAGTGAAGTTGAAAGATGCTCTGAGTATCATTACTCTCATCTGTAAAACAAGAGACTGTAAGAGAAGCACGGCGGGACTGATACACTGGATGAGACAGAGTATGTGAAAACGCATTATAGCCATTTAAGAAGTATTAGCTTCCTTTGCCTTCCTGTCCTCTTGTACTAACTCATTCTGACTTTTTGTTTGGGGTTTTCAATCTGAAATGAAAAACCAAGTCAACTTCTGAAAGGATTTTTACCTTGGGATGCAAAATTCACACTAAAATAACTTCTCAAACAGAAAGCCTATGTTTCAAATTTGTAATAAAATCTGATGTCAAGCAGAAAAAAAAAAGAAAGAGAAAAGCTTTAGGATTAAACTGGTTCACCATAGCTGGTTGAGAATTGCCACGAGATAAAACTTAGAATTGGGCTTCAGTGATGTGATATAACAAGTTTGGGTGATGCATGATCTTTAGTTAATGTATTGGTTTAACTGAACTGTGGTAATTGGTGAAGCTCTTTAATTTGGGATATTATGCTGAAGCCCATCACCTCCAGAAGCCAGCCCTAGAACCTCTACCAATTAGTGTGAATGCATGACTGTGAGATGAAGTACATCATTTAACCACCATGTGTGAATAAGGATGATAATATTTACCTTTGAAGTGGTATGAAAAGAAGTAAGAAGGAAAAGTGCGTATTACAATGTCTAGTGCATATTGGATAACTATCTATCCTTATAGTTGCTGATTATTAAAATCATTACTGATTAAGATAGTTCTTATAACATGCCATTAATGGAAATATTATTTTCCTTATTTTACATTTGAGGGACTAGTCCATTCAAAGTTCAAAGGCTGTTCTTAGACCAGAAAGTATTTGGGAACATAACTGGACTTAATTAGTTGAAGTGAATGAAATAATTGCACTGACATTATTAAGATAATAACGAAGAAGAACAAAAGCAAATATATAGGATCTTTTTTTAAAAACTAAGAAATTATAGATTGAAAATTATATGTTTGTATGTATATATTTATCTATCATTTAAAATCTATTAACTAGATCATAAATAAACAGTATGCAATACATGCCTTTGAAAATTCCTGAGCATCCTGACTCATTGTATTTACGTAGTGTGAAAAAAATTAAGTCGTCAGCAAATGTATAAAATAAAATAAAACTAGATAAAAGCAAAATATTTCCTTTAGGACTTTTGAGAATGTAATCACTGTATGTACTTTTCTCCAAGTTCAGGCAAATTAGTGCATACATAAATCTCATATGCTTCTTATTAATTGATATTTCATATTCAATATGTACTTTCTAAGCTTTTTTCTCTGCAAGGAAATAGAATATTAATCTGTGTCAAAAGGACGCAAAGAGGTAGAATTTTCTATTCAGACTTAGATATAAGGTCCCTGAGTCTCAGGGAAGTTATTTTATTTGTTTAAGCTCACCCAGCTAGTAACCAGGGAAACCCTCCTTCCAAAAAAATCTCTCTCTTTCCTGTGACACAACTACCTCTTTTACTGGGGGCCGAGTATTGGACAAATGAGATGTTAGTGCATTAAACGTAGTACTATAAACGTCTCCTAATATAAGCCTAGAGGAGCAGCCACAGAGGAGCAGCCAGGCAATGTTAATAGCACAAGCAGACTGATTATAGCTAATTCTAAAATTGACACATTGTTCTTTTGAATGCCTTGGCTAAGTGCTTCTAGTTTTCTAATTGAATTGTGAAGGAGCCATGTATATTCATTCTTTAGAAGATTCTAGTTAATTTTCACCTTCTCTGAAAACCATAGCTTTTAAATTTTTTATACTTCAAGAGGTTTATTTTTGTTTTTTCTTCTTAAGTAATTCCATTTTCAAACTTACTCAATAAGACAAGATAGTGATACTTTTAGGGTTGTAAAACTGTAAAATATTAATGACTAACATAAGATAACTAATTCCAAATATAATACAGGCCATAGTCTTACATATTAGATTTCCCCAAATGTGTAATATGTATTAGGTAGAATCTTGAGAGAATTTATTTGACAATGATAATTTGAAAGACGAAGTGGGATTCAAAATTTGCATCTTAACATTACATGTTGTGTATATTATAATGAAATAACACACCCATGCATGCATTCACAATAGCAGTACATACTTGGTTTGAAAAACACCGCCACCATTGTGTTTTAGCTTTCTGTTGTTTTCCTTTATTTATTTATTTTTTAAGTCAAGGTCTCACTCTGTTGCCCAGGCTGAAGGGTACTGGCACAATCACAACTCATCTCAATAACCACCTTCTGTTCTGGTCTCAAGCAATCCTCCTACCCTCAACTTCCTGAGTAGTAGCTGGAGTACAGGCATGTGTCAACATACCCCAGCTAATTTTCTAAACTTGTCTTTTGTAGAGATGAATTCTCACTATGTTTCCCAGGCCAATGTTGTTCAGTTGGGTTCAAGCAATCGTCCTTCTGCTTCCAAAAGTGCTGGAATTATAGGAATGAGTCACCGTGCCTGATCTGTGTTTTTGTTTTAATTGCATGGAGAGAAGAAATTGGATCATTTTGTTTCCTTTAGTTCTCTTAATGAGCACTGACCAGAGTGGCCTTTGGGTTCAGAGTCGGAGTCTAGTTCCTTTTATCACTCAGTGGCTATGTTACCTTGGACATCATCTTTTACCTTTTCAGATTTTGTTTTCTTCATCTGCAAAGTGTGAATACAAGTCATGAATGGATTTGTAACAAAGTCAATCAAACAAAATGCAAATAAGTTCCACATTACAGAACCTAGCTAGAAGAAATGTTTTAGCTTTATTTCATTATTTTATTTTTATAGAAATAAATTAAATTAAATTAAATTTATTGTATTTATTATTGCAGAAGTGAAGAAGGAAGAAGAGGAGAGAAAAAGGAGGAAAAGTCTAACCCTGAGTTTGAGACAAATATTGGCACCAATGTTTTCTTTTTGACATGAGGATAGAGCACCTGAAAATATTTATTCTTTTTTTTTTTCTTTTTTTTTTTAATTTTGACTTAGGGTTTTGCTATGTCACCCAGGCTGGAGTGCAATTGCGAGGTCATATTTCACTGCAGCCTTAAATTCCTGGGCTCAAGCAATCCTCCCTCCTCAGTCTCCGAAGTAGTTGGGACTACAGACATATATCATATGCCTGGCTACTTAAAAAAAAAAAAGTTTTGCAGATACAGGGTCTTGCTATGTTACCCATTCTGGTCTCAAATTCCTGACCTCAAGGGATCCTCCCATTTCAGCCTCCCAAAATGCTAGAATTACAGGCATAAGCCACCATACTCAGTCCATTTATTCTTTTTTAAGTATGATATAACATATTCAGAATGAATTTACAGGAATATATAAAAATCGCTTGCTTGTGTGGTAGCTCCCAAGTAACTATCTAATGCCTATTCAAAGTTATTTGACTGTAAAGATCCCTTCTCTCTAGTGAGTTTTGTGTCCTTTCACATTTGAAGCCTTTTAGATTTATCTTATCTTCTCAAGGCTTTAAGAGTGAGGTAAGCTGGGCTTGGTGGCTCAGCCTGTAATCCTGCGCCTTGGGAGGCTGAGGTGAGTGGATTGCCTGAGCCCACGGGTTCGAGACCCTTCTGGGCAACTTGGCGAGACCTCGTCTCTACAGTAAATCAAAAATTAGCCGGGCATGGTAGCACGTGCCTGTAGTTCCAGCTACTTGGAAGGCTGAGGCGGAGGAATCGCTGGAGCACAGCATGTCGAGGCTGCGGTGGCCGGGAGTGGCCACTGCACTCCAGTCTGGGTGACAGGGAGAGACTTCAACTCAAAAATAAATAAATAAATAATAAAAGATTAAAAAAAAAAAACTTAAAACAACAAAAAAGAGTGAGGTAACTTGATTACTTTAGTTTAATGGGCCAAAGCAACCAATAAGAGGATTAATTAATTGGCATGAAATCTAAGTTTTGTTTTTGAATTGAGTGTAAGGGAAATCAGCAAAGGAAAACTGCTAAACTGCTTGACCAGCATGTGGCAATTTTAAGAGCACAAATTACTTAGATTATAAACCTGTTATGGCTTTGTTAGTTTGTACAGGTCTCTAAACCCAATTGTGGAGTAAAGACTCTTAATTGTATACCTAAAACTATAACCTGAAGTCAGTGATTGATTAGAAACATGTCAGATGTATGTGTATGCTGATCTTTTATTATATGAGATCTGACCATTTACTTGTTGAATTTATATTTTATAGTAATAGGTTTAAAAATTTATTCCTTAGAGTTGTTGAGTCTGCTTATATTCCAAAGATTGCTGCAGGAAGTAATCTCAGTGAGTTGAAAATTTAAAGTAGAAAATGTGTAATGGAGAATAAGAAAACTAAGTAAAATGTATTCAGTGAATATTAAGAGGTCTTAAGTAGTTACTGAATATTATGAATAATATTAAGTAGTCACTGAATATCATGAATAATATTCAGAAGAATATTATTTTAGCTAAGTTTTATATTTTATGTTGATGTTCAAATATTTTTTTCTGTGGGGTATGAAAAACTGGAAAATTCCTATAATCCACTGATGTATGTTAGCACCACTAATAATAGCATGGTCAGACATTAAGTGCATCTTGACGTGTGGCAGGGTGACGTATACAGCATCATTTGTGAGGTTTTCCTGACAAATAAAATGTTTAAATTGAACTCAAACAACCTTTTACATCTAACGTCAAGTTGACATTAAATACAGGGAGAAAAGAGCACTTTAAAATACATATGAGAAATCAATCAGACAAATTCAGATGGTGGGACTTTCTGCAACATGATTTTCACTTCAATAAGTTGGTGTCATGAAAATTATCAGGCACTACTTATATTAAAGGAATTTAAGGGACATAATGGTCTAATGCAATATGTGGATTTGGTCAGAAACTGATGTGAACAAATTAATTGAAAACTATATTTTAAGAAAATCTGGAGAAATAAGAATATACTCTGTGAGTTAGATTATATTAAGCATTTTTTTATGTGACATGGCATCCTGATTAGGTTATATAAGAGAATGTCTTTGCTTTTGTCATTCTTACTGAAGTACTTTTGGATAGATGACATGAAGTCATTTTAAGATATTAGAGCAAAACAGATGAGGTAATTACAAAACATTGTGACAATTGTTAGATATTGGTGATAGGAATTCAGAATTTGTCATATTTCTTCTTTTATATTTCTTTGGCTTTTAATAATAAGATGTAATATAAAAAGTAGAGTCTACTTGTGCTAAATTAAACAGAAATACAATTTTCATTCAACTATTTCATCTCCAGTCATTCATTAACTATCCACTTACCCTTTGCTAACTTCCATCCAATCAGTGAAGGTAGTCCAGTAAGCTGGTCTGACCCAGTCTCTGCTATCATGTATATATATGTATATACTATATATATATATATAGTATAAACGGGATGATAAGTACTGACCTAGTCATTATAAGGGATGCAAATAAAATGTGAGATGCTACAAATGTGTGTGACTGTTGTACCTTACTTAGCCTAATTCCGAGAAGTACACGTGAGAAGGAATCTCAAAGGCAGATAAAGGAGCTCCAATGAGTAGAGAATGACCTGATAACTTACTCTGATTTTTTTTTAATGGCATACTTTTTCAAAGAATATTTAAAAGATGCAGTAGGGTGGTAAAATAAAGAGGTAAAGGGGAAGCAAGAGATGAAATGACTAGAATGTTAGCAGCTGAGGTTATTATAGGTTAGGCTTAAGTATTCTTTTTATTTTAAGAAAAGAAAGCTGTTGAATGATCTTAAATAGAGTTCAATGACTGTTTTGAAGAATTCACTTTTGCTGAACTGAAGAGAGTGGAATAGGGATGGCAGATGTGACTATGAGAGAACAGTTAGTAGGAGAACACTGCCAGATCAAGGTAGGGATGGCAGTGTTTCAGGAAGTGAAAATAAGAACTGGTTACAGGGTAAATGATTCTGGAAGTTTATACTTCAACTGCCTTCCTTAAGATGGTCTAGGCCTCCCTCTAATACCTAGGTTGGCCAGAATGGCAGTACCATAAGGATGGCAGGGCATCTAAACTCAGACTGTGATCTACCCGGGCCCTTGGACCTGCATTTTCACTTCAGGACTCCCTTTCACTATCAATCCCCTATCTGCATGGGATTGATTTTGCAAAAGCCTCTGGAACTTGCATATGGTAACTGAAGAGATCCAAGGCCAGGGCTCAGTTTCATGGAGACAATCTTACTCATGGATCACTACTAGTGGGCAATATTTTTTCCAGAATCATATGAGTTTAGAATCATATGGCGCTAACATACCGTTCTGAGATGAGAGTCACGCTGAATAGAGGGAAAGTTTAGAGGTCTGGAAACTTACAGTCTACTGCTGACCTTTAGGTTTAATCAGTGCATATGAACCATGTATTCAGTTATCATCCTCAGAATTTCTACCTCAGTGTTGCCTTGGGTCTCTCAACCTTGGCAGTACTGATATTTCAGGCAGAAAATTTTTTGTTGTAGAAGGCTTTCTGCACATTACATGTTGTTTGGTGGCATCCCTGGACTCTACCCACCAGATACCAGTAGCAATCTCAGTGCCCTGTCTCTCCTGCCAAGTGTGACAACTGAAGATGGTTTTAGACATTGCAAATGCCTCCTGCGTGAAAAAATAAGCTGCATGATGGAACCACTGTCCTACAGCATCTTGGTTGGCATAGTGACAAGCATGCTTACCTTGGGCATTCACTTGCTTATAGTAGTCAGGACAGTTACCCTACCTGCCTTGAAAGTTCCATGCAGCATGCCAGCCAGTCTTATGGCTATTTCTATCTCATCCAAGGTCTTTCAACACTATTGCACTGTTACATGTATGGTCTCTTCTAGTCAATGTGATAACATTGTCAGTTATAAACCATGTCAGATTAGGGACTAAAGTTCCATTTCTTGTGTGACTGGAATTAACTCTTCTCTTTCTGCCCACAGACTCCTTGCTTCATTGTTCCCACCTACAGGTAACTGTTTGAGAAGAGAAGGGGTGTAATTGATATTGAAAAACATAACATTTTAGGGATGCAGTGATTACCACAAAATGCACTCAAGAGAAAACAAAATAGGAAGATGTGTTAATATACACTGATCTTTAAAATTTTATGGTAAAATAACATATCCACAAAATAAATAATAACACAGTTTCTGCAAACTCTGGATAGGGCTTGAATTCATGGTCATTATCAATAAAATATAGCAATAACTTTTGGAAAAAATCATTGGAAACTGAGATTTGGAAAGGGGTGCACAATGGATGTTATGATAGCTTAAGTAATAATGAAATAATGTAACTAGTAGTAAATAATTGGCATGAAGAAATTACACAAGCAGAAAGACCTAAATTATTTCAATACTAGCATGTTCCGAAGAACTACAGCATTCTAATAATGGGTTTGTTAGTTTTTCCTCACAGTGAGAAATAAGACATTAGCCAGACAACACGTGTCAATAAAGGACATAAAGAGATGATTTCCGGACCTGAGCAAAAAGATATGGTGTCTTAATATAAATAATTTTTAGTTATACTGATGAGAAAATAAACAAATATGCAAGTCCATGTTCTCTTCCCATTTTTCTATATCTTTACTGATAAATCATTATACTTGTCACTGGTTTATGCATATTTTTAATTCAAATTGTTTATACAGATGTGACTCTACAATAAGTATTTGGCTCAGTCCTGCCTATTTGAGGGTTAGTTGATAGAAAACAATGGATTGGGATTATATTTAGAAGTAGAATATGAGACTTAGCAAGTTATCAGATGTAGGAAGATACAGAGTTATAAAAAATATGACTTTCAAGTACTTGACTTGAAAAATTAGGTAGATAAAAGAGTTTTAATGATTTTCCACAATGTTATGACTATCTTTTCAGTATTATCTAATATGAAGTTTTATAATGTAATGTCACTGGAACAGTAATTTGTTCTTTAACACTCTGAATATTTGTCTCCCATTGTCATTCATATAGAAAAAGAAGAGTGAAACTCAAATGTGTATTTTTCTTTTATCTACTTTCTTACATTTTAAACAATTTAACTCTAGCTAATTTTCTACATGAATGAGTAGATTGTATAAACGGTCCAAAATGCCCCAAATCATAAAACTTTCATGAGTTTTCAAAGTGTACTAAATCAATGTAGAGTAATCTAGACAACTGAACTTTGAAAATGGAGAGTTGTGGAACCTTGACTTGCTTTGATGTGAGTAGTATATTGCATTGATTGACATCTGAGAAATGTAGCATTCAATACTTATTCTCCAGAGAGGACAAAAAATAGCCACAAATTCAATAACACCCATCTGCGCACAACTAGACTACTGCTGCAAATCTATCCTCACAAGTTTGCATTTTGATCTTAGGTTGGTTTTATTTTAGGAAGAAACTTACATTTCAATAAAAGACAGTGATGTTTTATTTTTTTACTTTTCAACACCTGAAGTGGTATTTATTTTGGATGTTAGTTTTTATTTTATTTTATTTTTTCTATTTTGATTCAGGAGACACGTGCAGGTTTGCTATAAGAAGTATTGTGTGATGGTGAGGCTTAGGCTTCTGTTAAACCCATCACCCAGGTGGTGTACATGGTACCCATTGGGTAGTTTTCAGCCCTTACACCCTCTCCATCCCTTCCCTCTTTGGGATTATTCCATTGTCTGTTATTCTCATCCTTATGCCCACGTGCATACAGTATTTATCTCCCACTTATTACGAAAAACATATAGTACTCAATTTTCTGTTTCTGTAAAAACTCAGGATGATGGTCTCCAGCCATATCCATGTTGCTGCAAAATACATGATTTTGTTCTTTTTTATGGCTCATAGTATTGCATGGTGTATATGTACCGCGTTCTTCTTATCCATTCCACCATTGATGGGCACTTAGATTGGTTCCATGTTTTCCAATATTGTGGATAGTGCTGTGCTAAACATGTGTATACAGTTGTCTTATTGGTAAAGTGATCTGTGTGCGATTGCTACTTTGAGCAGTAAGTCTATTTTTAGTTATTTGAGATATCTCCAAACTGCTTTATACGGGGAATTAACTAGCTTACATTCCTACCAACAGTGTAAGAGCATTCCCTTTTTTCTACATTCTCACCAGAATCTGTTGTTATTTGACTTTTTCATAAAAGTCGTCCCAGCTGGTGTGAGATGGTATCTCATTATGGTCTTGAATTGCGTTTATCATATGAATAGTAATGCTGAACTTTTGTAAAACATGTTTGTTGGCCACTTGTATGTCTTCATTTGAGAAGTATCTGTTCATGACCTTTGCTCATTTTTGGAAGAGGTTATTAGGTTTTTTCTATTGATTCATCTGAGTTCTTTGTAAACTCTGAATATCAGACCTTTGTCAGATGCATAGTTTGAAAAATAGTTTCTTCCACTCTGTAGGTTGCCTGTTAACTTGGTTGATGGTTTATTTTGAAGCTCTTGAGTTGGATTAAGTCTCATTTGTCAATGTTGTCTGTTGCTGCTTTTGCTTTTAAGGTTTTGGTCATGAAATCATTGCCTAGGCTAATGTCCAGAAGAGTGTTTCCAAGGCTCTTTTTAAAAAAGATTTTTTATAGTTTGAGGTCTTATATTTAAGTCATTAATCCATCTTGAGTTAATTTTTGTATGTGGTCAGAGAAAGAAGTCCAGCTTCATCTTCTGCATATGTTTAGCTGATTTTCTCAAAATCATTTCCTAAATAGAGTGTCCTTTCCCCAGAGACGGTTTTTGTCAGCTTTGTCTAAGATGAATAGCAGTGAGAGGAAAATTTCTGCAAGCCCACATCACCAAAGCAGAAAGATCTCAACTTAATTATGTAATATCTCATCTAAAGGAACTAGAAAAAAAAGGAACAGACTAAAATCATAACAGGAGAAAATAAATAATCAAAATAAGAGCAGATATAAAAGCAGCTGAGATTAAAAAAAACAATTACACAATAGATCATTGAGTCAAAAAACTGGTTGTTTGAATAGATAAACAAGATTAAAAGATCTCTGGCCTAATTAATAAAAAAGAGGAAAGACAAAATCCAAGAAATTATGCTCAGAAATGAAAAAGGTGACATCACCACTGACCCAGAAGAAATACGAAAGATCATCTGAGATTACTATAAACATCAGTATGCATGCAAATTGGAAAATCTGGAATAAATAGATAAATTCCTGAAACCACACAACCTCCCACATGGGAACAGGCAGAAATTAAAACCCCAAACAGACAAATAATGAGTCATGAATTTAAGTCAGTAATAAAAATACTTATTCAACAAAAAGAGTCCAGGATCTGATAGGTTTACAACTCAGTTTCACCAGACATATAAGGAAAAGCTGGTACTAAAACTACTAAAATTATTTTAAACTGTTGAGGAGGAGAGACTTTTCACAAACTCATTCTATGAAGCCAACATCATTCTGTTACCAAAAAATGGCAAAGACACAACTAACTAATGAAGAAAATGACAGGCAAATTTCACTGATGAGCATACATGCAAAAATACTCAACAAAATCGTAGCAAAGCACATTCAGCAATACAGCAAAAAAAATTTATCCATAATGATTAGGTGGATTTATTGCTGGCAGGTGAGCCTGACTCAACATATGCAAATCAACAAACACCATTCACCACATAAACAGAAGTAAAAACAAAAACCACATAGGTATCTCAATAGATGCATTCGATAAAATCCAACATCCCTTTATAATTAAAAAACAACAATAACAACAACTAGGCATTGAAGGAACATTCCTCAAAATAATCAGAGCCAACTATGACAAATCCACAGCCAACATCATACTTAATGGGCAGAGAAGCTGGAAGCATTTCTCTTAAGAACTGGAACAAAACAAAGATGCTCACTCTCATCACCACTACTCAACATAAGTACTGGAAGTTCTAACCAGATCAATCAGGTGAAAAAAGCAATAAAATACATCCAAATAGGTAAAAAAAAAAGAAGTTAATTCATATCTCTTCATCTTATTGTATATCTAGAGAATGCTAAAGAGTCACACACAAACACACACACACACACACACACACACACACACACACACAAAACCTCCTAGCATTCATAAACAATTTTAGTAAAGTCTTGAGACACAAAATTGGCTTTTAAAAATCAGTGGCAACTATATGCACAGTACCATTCAAGTTGAGAATCAAATCAGTATAATAACCCCATACAATAGCCATCATAAACATAAAATACTTAGAAATACATCTAACCATAGAGACAAACGATCTCTACAAGAACTACAGAACACTACTGAAAGAAATCAAAGACCATACAAAAAATGGCAAAGCATTCTATGCTCATGAATCGGAATAATCAACCTTATCAAGATGCCCATGCTACCTAAAGCACTCTACAATTCAATGTAATTCCTAACAAATAGCCAGCATCATTATTCACAGATCTAGGAGGGGAAAAAAGATACTGAAATGTATATGGAAGCAAAAAAGAGCCCAAATAGTCAAAACATTTCAAAGAAAAAAAGAGCAAAGCTGGAGGCATCACATTACCAGATTTCAAACTTTACTACAGGGCAGCAATAACCATAACAGTATGGTACTGGTACAAAAATAGACACATAGACTAATGAAATAAAGGTGAGAATCCAGAACTAAAACTGCTGGAAGGTAATGCCACTTGTAACATTCATTTGTTTTTTTCTCATTGTCATCTACAAAATTTCCGAACATGCCAGTACAGTCATTCTTCATTTTACTGTGCTTCATTGGTTGTACTTTTCAGATAATGTGTTTTTTACAGAATAATGTTTGTGGCAACCCTGTGTCCAGCAAGCCTACTGGTACCATTTTTCGAGCAGCATCCACTTACTTCTTGCCTTTGTGTCATATTTTGGTAGCTCTCACAGTATTTTAAACTTTTTCATTATTGTTGTATCTGTTATGGTGATCGGTGATCAGTGATGTTTGATGCTATTATTGCAAATGATTTTGGTGTCGTGAACCAAACCCATATCGGATGGCAAACTAAATTGAAAAATGCTGTCTGTGTTCTGACTGCTCCACTGAATGACCGTTCCCTCATCTCTATCCCTCTCTTCAGACCTTCCTATTTCCTGACACACAATAATATTGAAATGAAGCCAATTAATAGCCTCATAATGACCATTAAGTGTTCAAATGAAAAAAAAGAGTTGCACATGTCTCACTTAAAACCAAAAGCTAGAAATGATTAAGCTTAGGGAGGAAGACATGTCCATTTCCAAGATAGGCTGAAAGCTAGGCTGCTTGTACCAAACAGTTATCCAAGTTGTGAATGCAAAGGAAACATTCTTGATGGAAATGAAAAGTGTTGGACAGTGAGTAAACACATTTAAGAAAATGAAACAGCCTTATTGCTAATGTGGATACATTTTTAGTTGTCTGGATA
Organism: Cephalopachus bancanus; assembly: GCA_027257055.1. Lineage (NCBI taxonomy): Eukaryota > Metazoa > Chordata > Mammalia > Primates > Tarsiidae > Cephalopachus > Cephalopachus bancanus. Next base: position 8,094,974 of record JAPVLO010000131.1, read on the forward strand.
GAAGATCAAACCAGCCCCAACATTTTCTTAAACCAAACCCTAATCCAGAGCAAGGTTTTAATTATCCTCAATGTATAATGACTAAGAGGTGAGAAAGCTGCAGAAGAAAAGTTGGAAGCTAGCAAAATTTGGTTCATGAGGTTTAAGGAAATAGGCCATTCACGTAACATGAAAGTGCAAGATGAAGCAGCAAGTGCTGTTGTAAAAGCTGTAGCAAGTTATTCAGAAGATCTAGCTAAGATCATTGTTGAAGATGGCTGCACTAAACAACAGATTTTTCAGTGTAGATGACATAGTCTTTTATTGGCAGAAGATGAGTAAGACTTTCATAGCTAGAGAGGATAAGTCAATGCCTGGCTTCAAAGCTTCAAAGGACTGGTTGACTTTCTTGTTATGGGACACTGCAGCTGGTGACTTTCAGATAAATCTAATGCTCATTTACCATTCAGAAAATACAATGACCCCTAAGAAACAAGAAAGGAGATGGAGATAAATTCTAGTCTCTCTCCCTTCAACTCAAGTGCAAAGAGAAACTTGGACAACAGACACATGGAATGATAATGAAAGATTTTTTTTTGTTTGTTTTCACTAGTTGAAAGCTTATTATAAATTTTTAAATGTTCTCTAAGTATCTACAGATATACCTCAAAGATATTGTATGTTTCAGACTACTGCATTGGAAGAAATATGACAATACAGTGAGTCACATGTGCACAATAGACTTTTGTCTAAAAAAATCCAACATGCATACCTTAATTTAAAAAAACACCTTACTGCTAAAAGTTGCTGTTATTCAAGTTCCACTATGCATTTGAGTTGAAGAGAGAGACTACAATTTATCTCCATCTTCTCTTGTTACCACCCACTAGTGACTTAAGTAGCATTTGGATTGCTTTCTCTTATTTCAGTGATTTTCCACGTGGTGATGCTGGACTTTGAAAGCAAGGCATTTTATTCCTTCCCACCCAAAACATTCCCCTAAGTTTCTTGCCATTATGTTAGATCTATTATACCTGTGCTCTATAAATTAAACAACAAAGCCTGAATGACAGCACATCTAGTCACAACATGGTTTACTAAATATTTTAAGTCTACTATTGAGATCTACTGCTCAGAAAAAAAGATTTCTTTCAATATAAGACTGCTTACTGACAATGTACTGGATCACTCAAGAGCTCTGATAGAGATGTACAAGGAGACGAATGCTGTCTCCATGGCTGCTAAAACAACATCCATGGATCAAGCAACAATTTTTACTTTCAAGTCATTTATTTGTTTAATTATTTATTTTTGTTTTTTGAATTAGGATTTCACTCTGTCACCCATGCTGGAGTGCCGTGGCACAACCGTGACTCACTGCTGCCTCAACTTCGTGGACTCAAGTGACTCTCCTACCTCACCTCCTAAGCTGATCACCGTGCCTAGCTATTTTTTTTTTCTTTTTTGTAGAAACGAGGTCTCACTATGTTGCTCAGGCTGGTCTCAAACTCCTGGACTCAAGTGATCCTCCCACCTTGGCCTCCCGACGTGCTGATATTATAGGCATGAGTGTCTGCACTTGGTTCAAGACATTATTTAATAAATACATTTTGTAAAGCTATAGCTGCCACAGATATTTATTTTTTAACGAATCTGGGCAAATTAAATTAAACACTTTCTGGAAAGGTTTCTCCATTCTAGATGCCATGAAAAACATTTGTGATTTATGGAAGAAGTTAAAATAGCAACATGAATAGGAATTTAGAAGTTGATTCCAACCTTCATGATGATTTTGAGAGGTTTAGGATTTCAGTAAAGAAAGTAACAGCAGATGTGGTAGAAATGGCAAGAAAACTAGAATTAGGAGTGGAGAGCATTACAGTGTGACTGAATTGCTACAATCTCATGATTAAACTTGAGTAGATGAGGAACTACTTCTTAGAGATGAGCTAAGAAAGTGGTTTCTTAAGATGGAACTGACTCTGAAGATGCTGTAAATATTGTTGAAATGACAACAACAGTTTTAGGGTATTATGTAAACTTTGATAACACAGGCACAGTTTGGGAGGGTTGACTTCAGTTTTGAAAGTTATACTGTGGCTAAAATGCTATCAAACAGCACACAATGAAGAGAAATATTTTGTGCAAGAAAGAGTTAATAGGTAGAGCAAACTTCATCATTGTTTTATTTTAAGAAATGTTCACAGTCATCCTTACCTTCAGCAACAACCTCCCTGATCAGTGAGCAGTCATCAACATTGAGAAAAGACACTGCACCACCAAAAATATTAAGACCCACTGAAAGCTCAGAAGATTATTAGTAATTTTTAGCAGTAAAGTGTTTTATAAATTAAGATATGCATGTTGACTTTTTTTAGACAAAAGTCTACTGCACACCTGTGACTCATTGTATTGTGATATCTGCTCTAATGCGGTAGTCTGAAACCCACAATATCATTGAGGTGTATTTGTAGATACTTAGAGAAAATTTAAAATTTTATAATGTTTTAAACTAGTGATGACATCAAAATTATCATTCATTATTATCCCATGCATCTGTTATATTCAATTTCCTCTATGCACTTGAGTTGAAGGGAGAGAGAGTCTAGGATTGATCTCCATCTCCTTTCTTGTTACTACTCACTGGTGACTTGAGTAGCATTTGAATTGTTTTCTGTTATTTCTGTTGTTTTCCATGAAATTTGAAAGCAAGGCATTTTATTTCTTCCTACCCAGCACCATTCCTCTGAGTTTCTTTCCATTTCTTTGCATGAAAAAACCAATAATGATTTAATCAGTATTTTTCAAGTTTGTGTGAAGTTTATGCAAACATTGTCTTCCTCAATTGTACAAATACCCTATGAGGCTCTTGAAGATTATATGATATGCCCCCAAGTCACTCAACTAGTAAGAGAATGCTTCAAACTTCACAACCAGGTATCTCTGACCCTAAATGACTATGCTCTCTACTATTCCGAGAGTTCTCATATGAGTATTAGTTTCATCAGGGATGAAGAAAAAATATTATTTGAAACAACTGTGTCATTTTCTCATACTTGTGAGGGTCATTACTGCCAGTATCATAAATTCTTGAAGAATAACATAGTACACACTGGAGTATTCCTTTCAGTTTTATGTCATGTATTGAGATAGTATAATTTATGAATAACAACTGAGTAGATACAATTTAACACTGAAAGGAATAGCGACAAGAGGGGGAATGAGAGAAGGGAATAATACAGAGTTTAATATTTTTATATACCACTTTTCTACTGAGTGCCATAAAAATGTATGATTATGGCATTAGAAAAAGTTAAATTTTTATCTAAAAACTTTAAAGACAAGGAGTAAAAATTACCTCTGTATAATTGACTAATAGCCAATGTTTAACTCATTACTAATATAATAATTTTTTTCAAGTGCTATATATCATATAATCATTTGACAAAATATGTTTTGTGTAAAGAAATATATTTCATTGAAGATCTTTCCTTAAACTGGATTATTTTGAAGATGCATTTTCTACTCTAGAGCCATTTCAGGATTTTATTTAAACTTTGTAAATTAGGGAAAAGCTTTTAAAATATTTTGACTGTTGAAATGGTATTTTGTAGGAAGACAGGCATATTATTATATTCAAAATTATTATCTGAAGAGATGTAAAATAAGATACATTTGGAACATTGATAGAAAGCTGACATCTAGAAAAATAAGTGCATGCAATCAGTTTTTTGTGATAAATGACAAAATTTCTATACACCAAAGCCATTCATTGAAGAAAAGTAAATTGTTTCTAAATAGATATTGATTAAAGTGGGAAGCAAAAAACTGACACTTCAATAAAGGTCGGAATGAAACTATTACAGAAAATAGTAGACATGTCATGGAGACAAGATAGACAGATGGGAAACATAATGAAATATAGATGGAATACCATGAAGCAGAAAAATGAAATGTTGAAAATATATGTAATGATTTAAAATAGGAAAATCTGTAATAAAGTAAAGACAAATTCTGTGACAATGTGTTTTACAGGAAGGTGCTAGTGGGTTTTAGCCAGATTGAATATAGACAAACCCATCAGAGAGTATATGGGATTAATTAATTTGTTGAAACAGAGCTGAGGATGAGTGGAATCACACTTGTGGATCATGATGTTCAGAACTGCCAGGTTCCTCTGTGGTAGACAAACTGTTCCCATACAGTATATTAGAGAGAGCATGGACTTCCAAAGAGAATGCTTAAGGGAACTCTATGTAGAGGTATGAAAAGCAAATTTTTTGGTCTATGATTCTTCGTTGTTAAATGTGTATGTCCAACTGAAGTTAATACAATTTAAAATCCCTGCTTTTAGGTTACTGTTTTATTAATCCATAGTTGCTAAGAATTAACAAAATTTTATTATATTCTCGTGATACTATCTTATGCCAAAATCTTTTTCCCCAACTACTCCAAGATATTTCCCATCAATAAAAACAAATAAAATTTTTACAGAACTTCTTCACATCTTTTTTCTTAATAACAAACTAATTTTTGTGAAGTAGTGTGTCGCGAGCCGAAGAAAGACGACACCGACACCGTTCTTCTGCGGACAAGTTTACTCCAGGTCTTAATGTGCTCTTTACAAAGACAAAATGGCTCTCTTCTCTGGCGCAGTTGTTTGCCTATATATGCTGCCTGGCAGCCAACGTACTGCGGCTACGTGGTTGTTTCTGATAGGTTATTCTACCAGCCAGTGGCCATATTGTTTATTGCATAATACATGTTTTTTATAACATGATGAAAGCTTCCCACATCTCCCCCTTTTTGTTTATATGACAGGAGAGGCTAGAGCCCACAGCCCCCGTTCTTTCCTTGAGCTATGTACCCCAGTCCCTGGATTGCCGAAGTACAACCCAGCAACTGTGCACCGGCCTGATGCCTTTTGCAGGGGACTGGTGGTTGCGGCATCAACCCGTATACAGCTGGGGATAACCTCCATGGAGTTTACCCATCAGGGCTCCAAGTGCAGTCAACGGCTGGCATCCTGTCACTGTTGATTCTTCATGGCTGCAAGCCAGACATGGGGAGAGTGCCCTTCCTCCAAGGCCAAAATTGCCTGCGCGAGCAGGGCCATATCAGTGTTTCGCCTATGGCGTAAAGTGCACAAACAATATAGGCAAACAACTGCCAATCCAATGAGGAGAACGCCAAAACATCCCATGCCCGCCCACTCCTTCAAATGATGGGCGGCTCGCGCAATCCAGGACGCTAGAGTTTGTGCCACGACAGGATCCACTCTGGTAGAAATCACTGTAATAATCTCGCGCCGCAGCGTTTCCGTCAGATTGTCAAATTCTTGAGTCCAATTACCTACAAGATACTTAGAAAGCTCTTATATGCCAGAATCGCGGACTGCTAACCAGACTGCGTCATTAAATGTTGTTCCACTGCTGCCACCAGGCGGCGCTGAAGGGGCATATGGAGGAAGGGCCCCAAGACCCGGAGGGGGTTGGCCTTTACTCTCCGCAAGATGGCAGCCGCAATCACCCAAGGTCAGTTTTTCTGCCTGCGTCATTATCTGTTCCAGTTCTTCCTCTGACTCAGAGTCAGGAGCCTGTGAGGCGGAACAGTCGGAGCGTTCCTCTTTTATCGAATCCAAAGCCGCCTGTCCCTGCTCCACAGTTTGATTGCATTTCTGATCCTCCAGACAGGCCCGGACCAGCCTCCAGAGAGGCTGTACTCCTCCAACCAAATCCCCTCTCTCTCGGGCACGATCAACGTCCCGTCCAACTTTGTCCCAGCTACCTATGGTGAGATTGCCAGACACGGCAAACCATGGTGAAATCTCATCTATCTGCTGAATAAAGTCTGTCAAGGTCTTGTCCCTTAGTTTCAAACCTTTCGTTTTCAAGAGGGACTTTAAAGCTTGAAAAAGTGGGTGAGAGGAAGTAGTGCCCATGGCAGAGAAATTCCTATGCCAGAGACTGTAACAAATCACCTCACTACCGAGGACCTTAAAACAAATCGCCTCCTTACTGAGGACCTTTTTAATCGCCTCTTTACTGAGGACCTGTGCAAATCGCCTCTTTACCGAGGACCTTTTTAATCGCCTCTTTACCGAGGACCTTTTTAATCGCCTCTTTACCGAGGACCTTGTGACTTCACTTACCGGTCGACCGCCCTTGTTGTCGCAGTTCTGAACGCCGTATGGCACAAAAGGAGAAAAGGTTCCCCGTACGGGCCACCAGTTGTCACGAGCCGAAGAAAGACGACACCGACACCGTTCTTCTGCGGACAAGTTTACTCCAGGTCTTAATGTGCTCTTTACAAAGACAAAATGGCTCTCTTCTCTGGCGCAGTTGTTTGCCTATATATGCTGCCTGGCAGCCAACGTACTGCGGCTACGTGGTTGTTTCTGATAGGTTATTCAACCAGCCAGCGGCCATGTTGTTTATTGCATAATACATGTTTTTTATAACATGATGAAAGCTTCCCACAGTAGTGAACCCCAATTTTCATGGCCTCTTCTCTAGACTCCTCCCTTTCATGGATTTGACTTGTCTAAGTTCGGTTTGCCCACTGGGAATTCAGGATTTTGGTCTGTGGTCAGTGCATGTGCTTTGAATTCCTGTACTCTTTAGAAATTATATGTTCAAAAAGAGAGAGAGAGAGAGAAAACTCTCCTTTTTTATATTCAATAAACAAGAATTTTATTAAATTGTTTTAAACAAGAAAATGTTGTAAAGGTATTTCTTTAAGCTGTAAATAGTTATACCAATATAAGATTTTTCATAATAAATATTTTTGCACTAGAAAGCAGCTATAATTCCACACAAGCCTGGATGACATAATAAAGAAATTTTGTAACCAGGCACAGGGGCGCATGCTGGTTAATCCCAGCACTTTGGGAGGTCGAGGCAAGAGGACTGCCTGAGCCCACGGATTTGAGACCAGCCTGAGCAACATGGTGAGATCTCTTCTCTATAGTAAATCAAAAAAATTAGCTAGGCATAGTGATGTGTGCCTGTAGTTCCAGCCTCTTGGAAGACTGAAGCAGAAGGATTGCCTGAGCCCGGCAGGTCAAGGCTGTGGCGGTCCTGAGTGTCCACTGCACCCCAGACTGGGAGATAGTGAGACTCTAACACCAAAAAAAAAAAAAAAAAAGAAAAGAAAAAAATTCTGTGCTATGAAATCTGAACTGAGGTTCAATTCTATGTGGGCTTGAATAAACAACTGTGACTCTCTTAGCTTTAGTTTTATCTTCTGTAAAATAGAGAAAATTGTGAAGATGTCAAACAATGTGTGAAAATCTTCCAGTATATAAGAACTAAAAAATTGTCACATTGAAACTAAATTGAGAAATCCCCACAATTAGAAACTTAGTCATCACCTTTTCTCCGAACTTTTCCAAACAGCCCTTTCCATATCATAAATTCATGTAAATTTTACTTTTTTATTAATATATAATTACTATGAAGCCTGTAAAATAGTAATTATTGACTACTTTTTATAGATAGAGAAGTAGAACTCTTAGAGATGTTGAGGCAATACTAAGTTCATATGAAATGTGGTTGAAAATTATGTTTGTAATTCCCCCAATACTTGTTCATATTACTTTCTGAAGATAATATTTTAAACAGTTTCACAGCAACATGGATGCAGCCAGAAATAATTATACTAAGTGAACCATCACAGAAACAAAGAACTGAATACTGAATGTTCTCACTCTTAAGTGATCAGCAGACATCAGACATTGACATGGGAGAGAGAAAGGGAGGAAAGGAAGAAAGGAGGAGGGGTCACGTAGAAACACACTGGGTATCTGGTCCACTATAATGGGGAGAGAAAGCCAGTTAGAAGCCCAAACTTCACTTGCAGCTAATAAATCTACTCTACAACTCTAAAATTAAAAAAGAAAATAAATTAAGGACATTTAGTTTACTAAGTACATTTTGAGCGATGAGCAAATTCTTTAATAATTTGACTAAAAGTTTGAATTATTAAAGTATATCTCACTTTTTCAATATTAATTGTTCATAAATTACTTAATTTCTCAAAAATAATGAACATCTGGAACACGCTTATGCCACCAGCTCAGACCCATTTTAGGGTTACTTTTAGACATGATTTTAATAAAATAAAACTGTTTAAATAAAGAAAATAAATAATCGAATATATTTGGTGTATTTGGAAGAGCCGTTTTATGAACATAGAGGTTATCTCACTAAGAACAATGGTAGAAAATGTATTTGGTGCATTCATGTCCCAGAAGAAACTATACACTGAAACTGAAAAAAATTAAGAATGAAGACAGCTACCCATGCCATCTATCTCTTTTTCTATGGACTGATATGGTTTTTTAAATCTCTTTTTTCTATTTTCCACATGCTTACTTGGAAATTGAACTGGTACACAGTAAGCACAATGTAAGTGTTTTCTAAAATAAAAATCAATACTTGTTAATTGTGCATTTTCCTTTAGTGGATAAAGAGACATAGAATACAAGTTTCATTTTGAAATATCAAAATATACCAACCTGAAAAGAAATCTAATTGGCCCAGTTTGTCAGGTGTCCACTCCTAGATAACTATGCTGTAATTTCAAGAATCACACATATAGACGCATGCAGCAGTTCTCTAAGAAAGGTCTTTCTTTGGACTGGTACCTTAAGAGATGTTTAGGAAAGTTTTGAGACCTTTCTATCTATACTATCAGTACTGTGAGACATGCAAAAGTAAAAAACAATTAATAGGAAGGAAACAAATGCAGTGAGTCTCTCTCTTTCTCTCTCTCTCTCTCTCTCTCTCTCTCTCTCTTTCTCACACACACACACACACACACACACACCACAACACGCATACATACACACACACATTTTTTTAGTAGTGTTATACAGCAAAAATATCTTTCCTTACGTAAATTGTATCTATAATATTGAGAACAAAGAGCTAGCATTAACTAACAGAAAACAGAAGTGAAAATCTGTTACTTCAGTTATATAAACATTGTTCAGTTTGTAGTGATATCAGTAGAAATTCATAATTGTGTAAAACTGTGTGTGTGAATTTCTTTGGGTCATGATCCTTCTCTTACTACTTAAAGAGCTCAATACAAATTACTTTCCCCTTTCTTTCTTCCTTCCTTCCTTGATCCCTCCCTCCCTCTCCCTCTATTTCTCCTCCCCCTTCTTCTCCTCTCTCTTTCTCATTGTTTTTCAGCAAAAACAGATCTTCAATACCCTCTCCTGCCTCCCCCTCCCTTTTTTTCTTATCTAGATATTAATTATTTCTCAGGATCTGACCTGAAAGTCACTTTGGTATTTTTAGCAATGGCTTTTTCTGGCCCCGTAAATTTATTTTGGATATTTGAATGTTTTCTGTATTATATATAAATTGTGTTCATGATTTAACTTTGTATTATGTCTTTTAATGAGAAATTAATACATATTTCAGAGCCTGTAACCTTGCAGAACTCAAGAAATATTTGTTGCATTCATGAATAAATGATTCTGGAGGGAATATTTCAGTTGCAATTGAATGTAACAAATTCCAGGAAAAATAGCAGTTTGTGTTACCAAAAACTGGGAATTTGTGTTAATCTATATAAAATCAATCAACTAAAAAAAACAAAAACAAGCAAACAAAAAAACCCAGTGTTATCCCAGCATTTTGGAAGGCCTACATAAGAGAATTGCCTGAGCCGACAGGATTGAAAACAGCCTGGGTAATTTGGTGAGACCTCAGCTCAACAATAAAAAATCTAAACACTTAACCAGGCATGGTGGCACTTGCCTGTAGTTCCAGTTACTTGGAAGGCTGAGGTGGGAGGATCGCCTGAGCCCAACAGATAGAGGCTGCAGTGGCCATGATGGTGCCATTGTCTTCCAGCCTGGGTGACAAAGTGAGACTCCTATTCAAAAATAAATAAATAAATAAATGGCAAAAGATATGAATAGACATCTCTCAAAAGAAGACATATGAGCAGGCAACAGATACTTGAAAAAATTCTCAGCCTCACTAATCATTAAAGAAATGAAAATTAAAACCACACTAGATACCACCTAACTCTAGTCAGGATGGCAATATCAATAACTCAAAAAAACAATCGATGCTGGTGAGGACGGGGGAAAGGGAATGCTTCTACACTGTTGGTTGGAGTGTAAACTAGTAAAACCTCTGTGGAAAACAGTGTGGTGATTCCTAAAAGATCTGAAAATTGACCTTCCATACAATCCAGTCTCCTTACTGGGAATATACTTTGAGGAACTCTATGAAAAAGATACATGCACACATGTTTATTACAGCTTTATTCACAATAGCCAAAACATGGAACCAACATTGCTGCCCATCAGAAGTGAACTGGATAAAAAAATGTAGTACTTATACACAATGGAATATTATGCAGCCATAAGAAAAGACAAAATTACAAAGTTCACAGCAGCTTGGATGGATTTAGAGTCTGTAACACTCAGAGATCTATCACAGAAACAAAGAACTGAGTACCAAATGTTTTCACTCATAAGCAGACCATAATCAATTAGTGAGACTTCAACTAAAAACAAAAAAAAACAAAACAAAATAGTGTTGATACTAATAAACAACCAATGAGTCATCAAGCTCTTTCATGTGCCAGACACAATATGCTAAAAATTGTGTAACCTCATTTACTTACTACATCATTTAAAACAATAACCTTTTTCTCTTTTTGTAATTTTTAGTTCTGTCTCTTTTACTTTATACCAGAAGTAAGACAAATATGCTAGATTAAGGAAAAATTTGGATAACAGTCACTTCACTGTTTTCAAAAGATCTCTACTCTTTGTCAATTGGCAAGGTTTTGCAATTAGGTCAGGCTCATTATGCCTCCTTTTTTGGAATCATTTATTTCTCAGGAGACTCATTTCCCTTTGGAAAAATAGACTTGAATCCAGTCACCCAACAGTTTTCTAGATATTGAGATATGGTTGAACAACAGCAATGGAAAGAAGTTGGGCATTTTTGCTCATTTAGTTGTGTGTTACATACTTGTTTGCTTCTCCTTTTGTAGTTCTCCAGAGTCCTTAAACAGATAGCAAGTCATGTCATCATATTCTCCAAATATATCCAGGCATGCAAAAAACCCATAAATAAATTGAGGTTAGCCAGGTTCGTGGCTCAGCCTGTAATCCCGCGCCTTTGGGAGGCTGAGATGAGTGGATTGCCTGAGCCCGTGGGTTAGAGACCCGCCTGGGCAGCGAGACTTCATCTCTACAATAAATCAAAAAAATCAGCCGTGCGTGGTAGCACATGCCTGTAATTCCGGCTACTTGGAAGACTGAGGCGGAAGGATCGCTGGAGCCCAGCAGGTCGAGGCTGCGGTGGCCGGGAGCGGCCACTGCACTCCAGTCTGGGCGACAGAGTGAGACTCCAACTCAAAAAACAAACAAACAAACAATAAATTGAGGTTCTAGAATATTAGTAAATTTTTATTCCCTACTAAGGAATGAAAAATAACTCAATGAAGGCTGAAGTCACTGTTATAAACATATGAGAGCCCATTCATAAATTAAAAGAGAACGATCAAAAAGAAGCAAAAAAAAGAGAAAAATCCAGAAAAAAATAAAAGGAGAATGAAGCAAATAAACAAACTGAACATCTATTTGTTAACATTGTTTTTTTGAGTTGGAGCCTCACTCCCGTTGCCCAGCCTGGAGTGTAGTGGCATGCTCACAGCCACACCAACATCGACCTGCTAGCCTCCAGTGATCCTTCTGCCCCAGCCATCCAAGTAGCTGGGACTACAGGCTAGCGCTACCATGCCCAGCTGATGTTTTTATTTATTGTAGAGATGAGGTATCGCCAAGGTGCCCAGGCTGTTCTCAAACCTGTGGGCTCAGGCAATCCCCTCACTTCAGCCTCCCAAAGAGCTGGGATTACAGCTTGAACCACTGTCCCCAGTCTGTTAACATTTTAAACGCAAATGTAACATTGTATTCTTCTTGTTGCCTACACACTATACACTATTGCACTGTGTCAGGCATATAACTTAGGACTCAATACATTTTCAGTGACTAACAGGGAAAGCTAACATATTTATGCATTTGTGTACTTAGTGTGATGGTTAATTTTCAGAGTCAACTTGTCTAGATCAAGGAATACTGTGATAGGTGCATAGGTGCTCTTGTCTTCCCTCATTCCCAAGTTTAAGATTGCATTTTGAATCTGCAAGTTGTTACAAGTAGTCTGCACATTTGAATGGTGTGGCCTCTATAAAATGTAAACTGGGATGTTAAAGGGAATTGCATTCTACTCTGCTCTGGTTTCTTTTATTCTGCCTGACATGTAGCCACTCATATCTTCTACTATGACTGGAAACCCTACTGGCCACCAGAATCCACGTGGTTGCATGATGTTGGAAAAACTGAGGTTCTCTTTATTTTCACACAAAGATAGTTATTCCTTGTGAAAGACTAACAATAGAAAAGATATTGGAGTCTTAAGAGTCATTTTGAAATAACAATTAAATATATTTCTTGAATTAGCCTCCATGACAAAAGATACAATTCATCCTTCTAGATGTGAGACTTGAGGGGTCATAGGGGAGGAATTTGGCATGATCAAAAAAAGATCGCTCTAAATATTTTTATTTTATTGTAACTGTTTTGTCTCTTGGCAACATTAAATGATTATTATAAAAGCTTATCCTCTCTATTACTTTTTATAACAACAGCAGGACAGTAGAAGAATGCACAGTAAAAACACATGAGTAGCTGGAGGCTTGGCCTTTAAGCATGTAAAATCAAATAAATCATTGGCCCTCACAAACAATTTATTTGACTTTCATAAGAGTTAATGTAAATATAAAATCTGTTATTGTAGTATTATTCTTAAAATCTGCAATATTCTAATAATAGGACTTAACATGGACAAATGGTAAGGGTGACAACAGTATAATTTTGTACTGATTTTATGACCAATCCTGAATTTGAATCCTAAGTTATTCATACATACATATATGTGTGTTTATCAAAATATCTTTTTATTTTCTTATGCCATTAGAACATGGAAGTTTTAAAAATATCGGAAAGAGAGCAATCCCCTCAGGGCCCGTCCTGCTCTGGGAGATTTTCTGTCCTCTCAATAAATCCTACTTTCTCAAAAAATAAATTAATTAAATAAAATATCAGAAAGAGCATCATTTTTTCTTGCACAACTTAATTATGGAGCTAAATAGATAAGAAGCAAATATATCTCAACTCCTCATAAATATTGTTATCCTTTACCCTGTATCAGTGTCTAACATGAGAAGTAATTGACTGGTGTATTAAATAATTGGAATCCCAGTTCACATACATTGCTAATTTCTCCTCAACTTATTATGTCATCCATTAGCTGACTTATTTGACTTTTCTACTAATAATCATTCGATTCAATCTTTTTGAAATGTTATAGACTTCTAATTTATTAAGAATACTAGCTAGCTTTTAAGTACTTAATATCTGCCTAGTAGAGGAAGTCTTCTACATGCAAACGAATTCTGATTCAAGAAAGGGTTTGTAAGTCCAATTTGTTCATAAGTCCAGCAAATTTGGCATAGATACCCAAATCACACAGTTGGCTATATAGCATTGTACTGTAATCAGTTTAGTATACCTTCCACAAAACTGATACGTTAAAAAAACAAACACAAAAAATAAATAAAACGTGTTTAATCTTACAATTCAGTACCTTGAAAGGTACAATAGTACAGTGCAGTTCAACAACTGGCATGCAGGAGCTGGCACTGAATGAACAGGCAAAAAGAGTTACTGACTGAAAGAAGAGAGGATGAGGGAGATGGTAGAGCATAAGGATCATTAGCATTAGGACATGGAGGGCTAATTGCAATTGTACCTACCCTTGACACTGATGGCACAGGTTCTGGTTCCTTGCTGGATTCGATTTTATCTATCCTCTTGGAAAAACAGCACAAGATTGAAATTGAATGTCTGTTGCACCCTTTGTGTACTGTTCTACATTCAGGCCCTTTGCCTCAAAAACTAACAGTGCCTCCCCAAATAAAGAAAAGCCTTTTGCCATTCCTGCATGGTGAATCTCTTCAGTTCTTCAGTTACTTCTTCCTCTTGTCTCTCTTTGTCCTTTCTTTGGGCCTCCAATGCGAGTAGGTCCTCATTAGTAAGTCTCTTGTGTTGCACAGCAAGGAGTTCAATGAAGTTATCCTCGGACAGACCTAGCTTCAGCTTATCATTGCAGGTTACCAAGTTGATGAAGACCTCTTTGGACTCCTCATCCACCTTCTCAAATCCATGGAAATTGTGAACAAAGTGTGGGCAAAGGTTCTTCCAAAGCCCATTCATGGTGACAGATGTAACCTCACAGCAAGCAAAGTCAATGTTTTCTATGATCTTGTAGATGTTATAGTTCTTCCAAAATTGTCACAGGTACTGTTCATGATTTGTCACTCACCTTTATTGCTTGATTGAAAGAATGTTGAGTGCAATGTCCTTCTCCAAGCAACATTTCTCTACCTCCAGGATGAAGGGGTAGAAAAGTCAGTCCTGGAAAATCACCCATGTAACCCAACCTTTGTGGTTGAAGAGAGCCCTGACTATATTTTTAAGGGCTCTTGGGTTCTCTGAATGAGAAACTAAAACAGGATTCAATTTCATACTACTGGAAGCATTGCAATCAAACAACAAAATTAACCTAACCTTTGCTGCTTTAAAGGCCGGCATCACCTTTTCCTCTTTATTGATGTAACTTTGGTCTGGCCTCATCTTCCAGTACAGTTTTGTCTCATCCACATTAAAAACCTGCTCAGGTTAATATGTACCTTCATCAACAATTTCTCAGAGCATTTTAACACGATCTCAGGTACATGCTCTCAATCTTTGCCACTTACTTTCACGTTGTGAAGGTGGGCTCTAGCCTTGAACCTATGAAACTAGCCATGGCAGGCATGAAAAGATGTACCCACTGATTCTTCGCCATGTTTTTTCTTCAAGTCTTCATAAAGGCCTTCAGCTTTCTCTTGAATCAAATTAAGCTGAGTGGGACTCAACGCTGATGCTGATCCTGCATTTACACACTGAGAAGTTTCTCCATATCCTCCATCCCTTTTCCACACTTCTTCAATATTAGTGTCTACGTCATCAGTACAGCAGACATCACATGTTCCATGATCTTGTACTTATTCTTTAGAATTGTGCTGATGGTTGAATTATTAATTTATAAAAAGGAGTGACACCTACTATTTTTGGGTGGGTGGGGCTCATTCCCTTTGTTTGATTGTTTTCAATTTATTTCCATTGTTATTACTTGGTGCTTCTTAGAAGTAACAGTTACATCACCTTGCTTTTACACTTACTTCCAGGCATCATAGGCTTGAAATAAAGATGCTGTACTACTCTAATCTATACAGTAGTGTACAGTAAAGTACACAAAAGTACAACCACTTATAGAGAGTACACATATGTGACGATGTATACCAGACACGTGAACTAACTTTTGTAATTGAACATATTAATGCACATTTGCATCTCTGAAATTTCACAACTTGAAGTTTCCTATGTAGAAGACTTACTGTGTATGGTTAAATTTGATTATTTTATTGCTCAATATCCAAAAAGACTTAGGATGCATGTCTTATAATCTCTATTTTTTTGGATGAAGTAGATGAGCAAAAAGAGGTTAAGATTGTCCAATATCTCACTACCAAGAAATGTAGAACCAGAATATGAAGGCAGCAAATGGTTGGCAGTCAGTCATGACACTGTGTAACTTCCTATTTCAGCTATGGTAAATTATCTTACTGAATATTTTATAATGTTATATATAAAAGTACCATCATTATTCCTTAGTGATATTTTACTGTTCCTTTGTGAAGAACTTCACACTTTTTTGTATGAATCAAAAGCAGGATAAAAAAACACCTTCAAATCTATGGTAAACGTGATGGTATAATTTGTGTGTGTGCATGTGTCTCTTGTTTCTTTTCTTTATACATATTATGTTATTTTTTCTATCATTCAACTGTTGGACATAACTCAAATACATAATTTTATTAATCATTAGAGATCTAATGTTTAGGATGAAAATAGAGTCTTACTAAAGTATTATTCTGGGCACACACAAAAAAACAAGCATTTTAAAAATCACTTGTGAGCCGGGCTCGGTGGTTCAGCCTGTAATCCTGCACTTTGGGAGGCTGAGGTGTGTGGATTGCCTGAGCCTGAGGGTTTGAGACCCACCTGGGCAATTTGGTGAGACCTCATCTCTACAATAAATCAAAAATTAGCTGGGCGTGGTAGTGCGCGCCTGTAGTTCCAGCTACTTGGAAGGCTGAGGCAGAAGGATCGCCGGAACCCAGCAGGTCGAGGCTGCGTTGGCTGGGAGCAGCCACTGCACTCTAGTCTGGGCAACTTCAACTCAAAAAAAAAAAAATCACTTATGAATCTACAGTAAATATGATTACATCATTTTTTCTTCTACATATATATACATTACTTTTCAAATTATGCATTTTATCTCATTAAAATTACTAAGTGGGTACACTGTACACTGTACAGATATGGGATACCTTAAAAGCCCTGACTTTTAATAATAATCTATGCATGCAACAAAATTATACATGTGCTACATACATTTATATGAATTTTTAAAAATCTAGGAAGTTCTACAGCAAAAATATCTACATACTAATCGATACATAATATTTGATCTCTTGCTTTTAAAAATAAAAATAAATTTTTATTTTAAAATATTATTATTACTATTTTAATATTATTATTTTTGTAGGGGTCTCACTCTGTTACCCAGGCTGGAGTGCAGTGGCATGATCATGGCTCACTGCAGCCTCAATCTCCTTAACTCAGGCAATCCTCTTTCTCAAATTTCCCAGTGGCTAGGACTACAGGTGCACACCATCATGCCCCAGCTAATGTTTTAGTGTTCTTTGTAGCGACAAGGTTTGATCAGTTTGGCATCTTTCAATGTATTAATATTAAAAATTCAATCTGATAACTACAGCTTATTTATTAGACACAAATATGATTGCTTTCTTAGGATCATTCCCTAGTATCAGGATTACTAGTTCAAGATGTGAAGGCATAATTTTATGGCTTTTGAGGTTTTCCAGTTTTTCTTCATTTGAGAATTTAAAAATACGAAGAGAGATGCTCATTCATTTTCTTGTCTATGCAGCCTGGCACTGAAATTGTTGATAATGAGGGAAACTTGTGTTTATATTTCTTTAACTTTTTGTTTTTAGAAATATTTCAGCAATTTTACTAAACTAAAATTTGATGCTTATCAAACTATTTTACAGTTGCTGGGAAGCATATCCCCCTCATTAAAAAAAAAATCCTCTCTATATCTTATTATCTTCACCCAATTTTTTTCTTTAAGCCTTATTTTCCCATATCAAGGTATTTCATGATACACTGATTTCTCCAACACTTGCTCTACCTTTCTCTCTCACTCTATCTATCTATCTATCTGTCTATCTATATTTCTATAATTTGAGACTTCACGAGTTATCTGAGGGCAGTAATGAGACTAGGTAACTGATATTTGCCATCTCCATTGGCATCGTTTAAGTGAGATATGAAAGCAGAAAAAAAGAGCACAGGAACAAGCTTTTGATTTCAGCACATTACCCCAGTAAGTATATACAACTACTCCATACTTTTTGGCTAAAGATAAGAACACTTTCTTTCATAATCTTTGAACTACAATGGATATTTTTAGGTGCTATTTTGTTAGGAGGAAACTAGCATCTCATTTTCTTCATGTTTTGATTGCTACTCTAATGAATATATCTTATATATTTATTGTCCATTTGATTTTCTCCATTTGAAAAACTGCCTTTTGGATTTTTTTCTTCAACTGTTTATCTCAGAATATCTGTCTTAGTTCTCACTGTCTTTATTATTTACCTCTGAGTTTGAGTCATCATTGTGATATAAAAAACTGAGAAACTGTTTTCAAACTGAGAGCTGACACTACTGTATGTCTTTTGTGTTTCTAATCTAATTTTCTAGTTTCACTTAATCTATGGTCCTTTTAGATTGGAGTCTGCAGAGATGAAGAAAGGGAAAGGAGTCTGCACTGTGTGTTCAGTTACTGAGTGTTCAGTTACTGAGTCTGGCCCTGAGTTACTTTGCCAATTAACACTTGGGCCAGCAGATCAGAAAAGACACAGGGCAGTATTGAACCTTCCCGGCATCTACTGTTTGAAAAACTATAAAAGATTAAACATTTCATTGTCAAGATTACATTGAGTTTCAAAAAAATTGAAGGCACCATGAAGAGTATGATATCCTGCTTCCTTCAGAGATCACAATCTCGTGTTTATTTTTTATGCTCATTATATGAACACTTTGATAACTTAGGGCTACAATATTGAACTGAAGATCAAGTTCAAGTTGCACTATTGCTGTAGCAACAGGGTCTCACCTGAATTAATGGGAACATTCCCGGTGTATCAATTACCTGGAAAAGAGGTAGGGCATTTAGAATCCCAGCTGGGCTGCATTTAGGTAAACTTATTCTATGAATCTGTACCACAAAGAATCAAGAAAAAAGAAGGCAAGCAAATGGGGCAGAAATTAAGCAAGAATAACCTTAAAGGATACCTATAAAGTTGTGTCAGTTCTTTGAAGAACCAACAAACTTAATGTATCCCAATAAAAGATGGAGCAAGAACCTTCAACTCTGAGAGAAAGCTCTCTGGGCTAGTACCATAAACTTGTCCTTTTAAAGCTACTGTCTATATTACTTCATTTTATTTGATTCCTATGTGCTCTTTTATTTATTTATCTATTTTTTTTCAAGTTGGAGTCTCACTCTGTCGCCCAGACTGGAGTGCAGTGGCCGCTGCCGGCCACCGCAGCCTCGACCTGCTGGGCTCCGGCGATCCTTCCGCCTCAGCCTTCCGAGTAGCCGGAATTACAGGCATGCGCTACCACGCCCGGCTGGTTTTTTGATTTATTGTAGAGATGAGGTCTCGCTGCCCAGGCGGGTCTCGAACCCGTGGGCTCAGGCAATCCACTCACCTCAGCCTCCCAAAGGCGCGGGATTACAGGCTGAGCCACCGAGCCCGGCTCCTATGTGCTCTTTTAAAATATTCATTACATTATTTATTTATATTTCTAAACTGCTTATGCTGAGCTAAAATTGAACTAAGATTATATGTGGGTACAAAATTATTTGAAAACCATAAACTGGCTGTGATGCACTTCTAGGCTGGCTTCATGCTAGAGTACAAGAATCAAAGTGTAAGAACTTCAAAGAGAGATACTTCCCTGGACTAATGACTGATGTGTCCCCTTCCTACTTTGAGATTCTTCCTCTAGGTTTAAAGCACAGGAAGGCTAATTCTTGCTAAAAAGTGAGGTAAACCTTATTACCTCATAGACATGTATAAAGACAGTACAAGGGAACTTTCAGTAGTTACTATACTCTGAATGAAAATTTAGTGAAATACTCTTACAATTTCTGAATCAATTGATACCCAGTGGATTTGGTGGGTGTTTTCATTCCATCTCTCTTCAAAAAGTTTCAAGAGGAATTCTACTCATTTACTAATAATAGTTAAATTAATTGGAGTTTCTTATTCATTTAATATGAGTTTGATATTGAGGACAACACTGTTGTCAATCTGAGTTAGCTCTTAAGAAGCATTTCTTGTGCATTTCTCTTAAAGCACAGACCAGTCCTGGATCCATCCTATGCGTTGTTTCTATTGGCAAGATACTACAGGTGAGGGAAGTGGGGTAGCACAATGTGGTTAGTACAGTATAGACCATACATAAGTTTGCTGTGCAAAAGGTTGATGGCAAAGGTTTAAGTCTTGTAAATATAAATACTGATGTCTGAGTTCTCTAAGAATCACATGCCAAGCTGAGAATGGAGCTTGGGAGATTTTAGTAGGATGACTGTGCAGGAATATGGAGAAGCTGAAAGAGGCATCAGACCCCACAATGCAAGTCAGCCCCAGAGACAAGAAGGAAGGGAAGGCTGGTGAAAGTGTCCTAGACTGCCATGAAGTCCAAGAAGGGTTTGGCAGTGGTTGAGGAGTACTTCAAATCAAAGTTTGCTTCCAAAAGATTCCTATGTATTTCAGGAATGCCTCAGTATCTTGGCCATCTCAGTCCTTAGCTGGGAGCATCGTGCTGAAAGTTTGCCAGGCAGGGCCATGGATTTTAGAGCAAGTTGGGGCCCTTGGTCCATAATGCTCCCTGAGGACGCAGATCTGCGAGTAATCTTTTTGAGGGCATCACAATAAAAAGGGAAAGAGAGCCGGGCTCGGTGGCTCAGCCTGTAATCCCGCGCCTTTGGGAGGCTGAGGTGAGTGGATTCCCTGATCCCGTGGGTTCGAGACCCGCCTAGGCAGCGAGACCTCATCTCTACAATAAATCAAAAAACCAGCCGGGCGTGGTAGCGCATGCCTGTAATTCCAGCTACTTGGAAGGCTGAGGCGGAAGGATCGCCGGAGCCCAGCAGGTCGAGGCTGCGGTGGCCGGCAGCGGCCACTGCACTCCAGTCTGGGCAACAGAGTGAGACTCCAACTCAAAAAAAAAAAGGGAAAGAGGATGAATTAAGAATTTTCACTAAGTATCTACCAAATGCTTATTAAGAATTTCATGTGAATTATTGTACTTAATGTACACAGTAATTGTTAAAGATAAGTATTATGTTCCAATTTTCAAAATGAAGCGTCAGAGGTTTGGAAAAAGTAAAGTAATTGGCCCAAAGCCATAAACTAGTTACTGGGAAATAAACAGGAGTGAAGTTAGGTCTGTTTAAACCCCAAACCCATGTTTTTAACTTTTGTAGTTAACTGCTTGAAAGACAATGAGAACACCAAACAGAAGGGGATAAAGAGACAAAAAAGTTATGCAAGAAAAGAAATTCATGTCCATTCCTAGGAGTATTATTACATCCTTTAGCTAGCCTAGGTTCCTGGGTAACAAAAACAAACAAAAAAATGAGTAAAAGTAAGAAAGCTCATTTTATTTTCTCCCCAAAATAGTGATTTTCTACTCTAAGAGGCTATTTGTGATTTTTTTTTTTTTTTTTTGGTTAAAAGGGATGTACTCTCTCTCCCTCCCCAATCTCCAGCTTAAATTGTAGTTAATGGTAAAACATTTGTGAATGGGCTATGATTTTCTGATCTCATGCCTGAAATGTCAGGATTTCTTATGGTTATATAGTCAAGATGTGGGATGAGATTACAATCACTGGAAGACATGGCTGGGATTAAAGAATCCACTTTCAAAATGGCTCACTTACACAGCTGTTGAAAGAATGTCTCAGTGTGTCATCATGTGAGTCCATAGCATTGTTCAAGTGTCCTCCGAACAAATTTGTCCCAGAATTCAAGATGGAAGCTGCAACATCTTTTATGACCTACCTTCAGAAGTCATACCCATGATTTCTGCAATATTTTGTTGTTTACCCATGTCAGGCAAACTCATTGTGAGAGGGACTTATCCAGGTATGTGAATATCAAGAGGCAAAGATCATTGATGGCTATATTAAAACTGGTTATTTTACATGGCTTAGGGTAAACAGTATAAGAAGACTATATGGTTTGTATCATACAGTGATAGACATTTCCATTTTGAAACTACTGGATAGAAATCATAAACTGATTGGCATCCAGAGAAGCACAGTAACGTTTAAACAAGCAATAGCCAATGAATATATCTACAATAATCGGAAGCTCCTATGCTTAACTAGCCTTGAGGATTCAGAGTGTACAAGATGATAATATTTTCCATGTGCTAAAATGAGAACTGGGACTGACAATAAAAGAGACTGTCTGGTGATATTGCCTTTACTACCAAATTTATTATGTCAATAATGAGCAAACCAAAACAATGTACTGCACACAAGAAATAAAAGGCTCCCAAAGAACTGATCTAATTTACTTAAAGAAACAAAAAGTCTTCCAGCAACATTTACCATTCTCCTACCTGTGCCTCAGGCTTATGTGAATAGTATAGGTATTCATCATCAAATATAGACAGAGGACATCTGGACAATCTGTTCTCAAATAAATTTACTTCCCTCTAGAAAAGTTATGATATTATATGAAGGTGCAATTTAGCTACCTAGAAGTAAATAAATATTTTTAAAACAATAATTTTTAATAGGGAGCTTATGTCAAAGCACAATAAGAAAGTTTGATATTAATAAAATAAAAAGTTAAAAAATATTTACTTTCCAGTAATGACATGGAACAGTATTGTCCAAACTTGAGTAATAGAAAAAAATCTACTTGAATAGGCAAAATTATTTTGATGAATTTCTGAGCCCTGACTTAATTTCTAATACAATATCATTTAAATATGCAAAACAACAAAATTAGATGTAAATGCCTAGCTTATATAAAATGATAAAAAGGCAGCATTTTATAATAAGACAAAAGTACTCAAACAATAGTATTTAAATTAAGAATGTCTGATGTTTACAAACGGAATTGTTTATGAAATAAATATTGTGTGGTATACCATAGCACTGGCTTCTTTAAATTCAGCATTTCTCTCCAACAATGTACTATTTAAGATAACTTAAATCTCTTATGACTTCATGTATACAGGTTACTGAAATGGCCATTGTAAAGTGCTGACATAGACAATCCAACTTCATATTCAAATATGTACAGAAAAATTCAGCATGCAATGAATATGTCTTTATGTATTTATTGAGATTAGCACTAAAATTAAAACATAAAATTAGGAAAACAAAGAAATCTCTTTGATCCCCAAATATGTCTTTGGGGAAAATGGAACAAAGAGAGAACAAACACCTGTTTCTTTTGTTTGAATGAAACTGAGGGTGGGAGTAGGAAAGTCTATTTGAGGAAATAACTATTAGCAAAATGTTATTGTGAACATTAGAATGAAATATCTGACATAAGAAAGTATTGTACATGAAAAATACTTTAAAGGAAGGCATCAGAGGTATGGAGAAGTGAAGTAATTGGCTCAAAGCCATAAACTAGTTATTGGGAAAGGTTTTATAGTGCCTGTACCAGATAAATTTCAGCAACTAGAGTCCCAGTACTGAAATCTGGTTATTTGTGTCTTTCTTTTGTGGGATGTGTATTGACTGGGAAAAAAATATTCTGCAAAGTACATATAAGTTGTATTCTATTAAGAAATTTCTATTGAGAGTGGAAAGTTGAATCTACAATACAAAAATTGCCTAAAAATTCATCTGGTTTGTGTTCAAAAGAAAACTAAATCCATTTAACGGAGCCAGATACTATTTTACACACACACACACACACACACACACACACACACACACACACACACACACACACACATTGTTCTGTTCAGTTGTTTGAGAAGCTCTTAAAATTTTAGAATGTATTTTGGTACTTTGTTTCCTTTCTAAATTTAAACAGATTTAGTTTACACATACTTCACAGCTCTACATTTTCTTTGTAGCTTCAACTTTTGACTAACAGAAAATTTTACCACTAGTCCAAACAACAATAGGTTGAAACAACTGAGAAGTTACTGAACTAGAGCACCTGTCTGAATTATATTCAACCAGTGTCCAACTCATTTACAATTGTCAAAAGAAGAAAATCAAGTCTTTTTCTCTTATGTTCAGAAGATTATATCCCTTGAGCTACAGGAACTGCACATTTTTGAAACCTTTTCCAGAATTTGCAACAAAGACCTTTATAGATGAAATATTCTAATATCTGTAGCTTGAGGAAGTTGAGAGAACTTTGCTGTGGGTATAACAGAGTTACAGTTCGTGTACTTATTTGTATAAAAGCCAGTTTAGTTATGGTGGGGTTTTTTTTGCCTAATACTTTGAAAGAATGTGGAAATTCTAAATTAATTATGAAACATGCTATTTGCTCATAAGGTTTCTTCTAACCTTGAAAGCCTAATTTGCACTCAACCAAGTGACTGTGATCATCCAAAGAGAGGAACTTGTAAGTGTATTCTTTTTTTGTAGAATGATTTGAGTCCTCCAGGTATTTTCCCAGAAGGAGGATTGCTGGGGGTAGGGGTGTATATAACATCAATAAGGGTGCCTGATCATCATCCAGGCTAAGTGAGGTCCAATGGTAGACCCCAAATTTCCCCTTACCTAAACCACTTATGTACCCAATCTTGACTTGTACACCAAACTTTAAAATAAAAGAAAAATAAGCAAATCCAAGTAGATGCAATTATTTTTATTGGCAAGCAGGCATTCATATCTAAAATATGTCAATGTGATTTTTCTTGTATTTGAATTGAAATTTTCCCATTGTGAAAAACATAAGCTTCTAATTGAAACATTCACTCTCTTAGCCCTGTCTATTAGGAAGAATAATTTTTGTATGCTGTGTATTCTTAAGAATGCACAAAGCAAATTATCTTGTATGTCACAAGAGTGAACTTTTATATTAACTTATATTAATAGTAACAATTAAATATATGAACTTAATTATTCATTATCCATTTTCTGAGATTCAAAAGGAAAAAAGTAGCTTTTAAACTGAAAAAATGTATGGAAGCCTAAAGAAAAGATATTATATTCTAGTTATTTAAGCATCTTATAAAGAGTAAAGAAATTCTTAAAATGGATACTATGTACATTCATTCGTGCAATTCCTTACTTCTATGTCTATTTCATTTTAAGGATAAATCTAACAGTTTTCTAACACATTTACATAATGTGCACATAATACAGATTTAAAACTAAATTTAAATAGTCAATTCACCATTATTCACATTACTAGCATTGGGTCATAAAATCATTTTATACCCTTATTAACCAAATCAAATTTCATTGCAAATCAAGGAGTCAGTTAAAAAGACACTCAAATCTTTGAAACTCTTTTCAATTATTATTAACTTGACAATAAATATAATAATGGCTCTTTGTCTTCTGTGGTTCTTAGCTCATGCCTAATTATAAATTTTCTTATAGAGAAGAAAGAGAAGAAAGATCTTTTCTAGATCATTTAATATATTAATAGGGAGTGGTTAAAATGCTCAAAAAATCTGAACTGAATACCACACACATTTTTTCAAGAATTATACAATAAGTGTTTTTTAAATTAAGACAATTGCCAAAAACTGAGGGCATTTACCTCAGCGAAAATTCAAAATACCTTGTTCAGCTCCAGATATTACTAGATTTTGCAATCTGGAACCCACTGATCGAAGAAGTATCTATGTACTGATGAGGAAAGACCTATCAATACCACAGAAAGTATATAATTTTATTGCTATCTCAGTCTTGGAGTAAAGGAACTATCCAGTTATTTCAAGGACAATTACACTCAAGATTCAAGGTTTGAATTAACATTGATGCCAAGGGATGCAGCACTATGATTGCTCCACTGTTATAAGTGGGAACTTACAAGGACCAAATAATAATTAAAGTCTGAAGTCCTAGCTCATAGTTGGTCCACAAGGTCCATGGACACCTCAGTGATCCTTTTGCCAGTTCTTAAGTATATAATGGAAATGGATATACTTAGTAGTTAAAGTCCACCCACAATGAATTCTTAGACAGAGAAAAAAAATATTACAATGGTAGAAGCCAAAATAAAATTTCTGGACCTTCCCAACACTTCAGGAAAGGTAGTTAATAAAAATAGTATTTCATCCCTAGGAAGGTGACATAGATTAGTGCTATCAATAAAACCTATGTCTACTTCTATTGCCAGTAGGTCTCCTGCAGAAAACAAATGATTTCTGGAAGTGACTGTCGATTGTAGATTGCCACAATCTTAGCCAAATAGTAGCCACAATCACAGTTGCTTTACTGGTCATGATATTTTTTATATAGCACCTTGATAAAATCTCATGTATATGCAATATGATCGTCAACTTGGTAAACACAATTTTTCATTCAATTTATATAAGAGAATGAGAAACAGTTTACATGTACTTGAGATGGACATTATTTATTTATAGTTTTGTTTCAGATTTGTATTAACTCCCCTATCTTCTGTCACAATATAGTGCAAAAAATGTCTAGACCATCACAAGTTGTGTTATGTTGGAATCACTAAATGTAAACATTTAAATGAGTCTAGCAGTAGGTTATTTTAAAATAAAAATATTTTATGTAACTTTGGGCCTAAGTCAGTCATGTGGGGACAGATCCTTATGACCAGTTGAAGCAGGTGAAAAAAATATTCTGCGGGTGGTTTAGAGATAGGTGGTCTCAAAGCATGTGTGAAAATAATTTTTTAAATGACAGCTACTTTATAGCTACATTAGTGGTTGCCCTGAAAAATGATAGAGATGAAAAGTCTTCACAATGGACAGAAATACAGCACTACACCTAGTCGTCCATGTTGGATTAAAACAATAAAGGGTAAGCTAAGGTAAGAAAGTATATAGATACCGGAAGAAAAAGAACTAGGAAACCAGAGTGATATGCAGAATAATGTCCACATTTCCACAAAATGCCCATATTTTGATTCTTGCAATCTGAGAAAATATTACCTTATATGGCAAAAGGGACTCTGCCGATGTAAAACTAAGGATTCTGAGATGGGGAGATTATTTTGTATTATTAAGATGGCCCTTCTGGCTGGGCTCGGTGGCTTGGCCTGTAATCCCATGCTTTGGGAGGCTGAGGTGTGTGGATTGCCTGAGCCCACGGGTTCGAGACCCACCTGGGCAACTTGGCGAGACCTCATCTCTACAATAAATCAAAAATTAGCCAGGCATGGTAGCGCATGCCTGTAGTTCCAGCTACTTGGAAGGTTGTGGCGGAAGGATCGTTGGAACCCAGCAGGTCGAGGCTGCGGTGGCTGGGAGCGGCCACCGCACTCCAGTCTGGGTGACTGAGTGAGACTCCAACTCCAAAAAAAAAAAAAAAAAAAGATGGCTCTTCTTTAATTATGTAAGTCTTTAAGAGTAGAGACTGTCTCCTGGCTGTGTTGACACAGAGTTGTGACTATAAGAGCATAGTCAGAAGAAGGCAAACCTGTGAGTTTGAAGATGAAATAAGAAGGTCATGAGTCAAGAAATGTCGGTGGTCTCTAGAATCTGAAAGAGGCAAGAATCCCCGAGAGAGAAATTCAGCTCTGCTGGCCAGGTTTTAAAAATTGTAGCCCAGTGAAATGAGTGTTTGACTTCTAAAGAACTGTGAAATGGTAAATTTGTATTGATTCACACCACTGAGTTTTTGATAATTTGTTACAACAGTAATAGAAAATTAATGCAAATGGAGACAAGAATGTCTGTGGCATAAATACACTTGGATAGGTATATGAGAATGGGTTTATGACAGGAGGATATTTTGTAGCATATGCTAAAAACTGTTAAAGAGCATACACAACAATAAGGTACTGAAAAACAGCACAGACCAAATGATATGACCAGTTGATGTTAGCCAAGTTTCTTCAGTGATTGTTTCAGAAGTTATCCTCTAGGCACCAAAAGGGAATAATAGGATGGCAAAAACAAAGGCCATCTAGAAACCCAATAGCATGAATTCTTAGTAACAATTGCTCTATCTGAATGTACAAACATTTAGAAAAAAAAACACATTGAGTCTTCAATGTGGTTATATCCATCAAGGGATAGATTTCCTCAAAAAAGTCAATCAGCAACTTTATGACAACTTTAGTATATTGAGCTCAGTCTAGTTTAGACTCAACTTTCCATCTTCTCAGAAAGATATACCTTTTTCTGAGTATGTATTTACCTTTCTTGCCTGCAGAGAGTCCACTATAAGTCACTGTAGGAACTTATATAATACCTGATCTATAGGCATGAAATCCAACACAGCATAGCATATGACTAGGGAACTCATGTCAAAGTGAAGAGTTATGCTACCCACTGCACCATCTGAAAATAATAGCCCCATAAAAATCTGGGGCAGACTTTTAAATGGATAACTGAATTATTGTCTCATAAGCAAGAAGTGAAATAATGGAATACCATCTTTCAAGATAAAGTATATGTATTAAATTTGAGAAATCTGTGTGTTTTTGTGCCCTCAAAAAGAAGAATACATAGGTTCTAAAACAAACATGTAAAAGCATATATAGCTCCATTAACTAATATTTCTAAGTATTTCCACTTCCTAAATTCATGGACTCTTCAAAATTGGAGGTTCTAGACAATAAATGGAGTACATTCTTTTAAGGGGACACAGTGTGGATGCCACTGAACTACAAACCACAGGTTACATCAGTGTTCTTTATTCTCTTTGTGCCCAGAGTCTCACAGATAAGAATAATCACCATACATGCAGGATTAATTAACTTTCATCAGCAGAAAAAGCTAGAATTGTTTTTTGCTGGAGTCCAGCTCCAGGAGAGAGTCAGGGTTTGAGATGGGGGAATTGGGAGGCGGCGAAAAAGAAAAGACGAACACGACAGGATCCTTCTTCCTGGGGAGAGTTCAAGATTGCCAATTTTTATTCAATTCTTACAAACTTGTATCGTTTTTTTACTGACCCCTCTACCAACAAAATGTATCCCATGTTACACATTAAATGTTTACATCATGTTTTTTCTTTTGTTTATGGGGAAGTTGACCTTTACAAGTTTCATTTTGTTCCTTCCTGCTACCAGTGGTGTAACAAAATACCAGCTGTCAAGAATTTATCAGCCACATCCTGTGACCTCTAGGCCAATGGAATCTCTTCCCTTTGCTGTTCTATCTATTTTCTTAATTCTACCCATTTTACGTTTTATATTTCTAAACAAAACTTATGTCTAATCTACACTTATATATGAAATTAATCTTACTTATAATCATAAATGTATTTAATTTTAAACCTACATTAAGTGTATATAATTTTAAGTTTTACCTTAAAACTTAATTATTTCCTATTCCTTATATTTAACTACTACCTACATCTATAATAAACATTTATCTTTTAATTATAACTGTTATTTAAATTCTAATCCTTACTTTAATTTTAACCCTCTTTTAATTAAACTATAATATTTCTTAAATCAAAAGGCATGTCTGTGACTTGTTTTCCCCGAAAACACCTGTTTTTGGAGATACTCTGTCTCAATTTCCCACTTCCTCATCAATCACAACTGTCAATGTTGTTACTTATAAAGGGGTGAGGAAGTACTTGTTTTTCCTTTTTAGCTAAAGGTTTTAAAATTTGCATTCCCTTGTCCCTTCAGGGGGGAAATTTTTGCTGTTGAGCCTTTTTTACATTTCTATACATGGGTGTTGAGAGCCAACATCTATAGCTACATGGCTGAGGCCTGTAAAGGCCCATCTGGAAGATCGCCTCTGACATAGGATATCAGTTATACCTATAATATTGGCGTGTGATTAGTGACCAGTGTGCATACGTGACAGTAAAGCCTGATGAAAAGCTGCTCAGCAGAATTATCTTATATGATTCTAAGTTGTATTTCTTTCTAGATATTTTTCAAACTTCTATTTTCTTGGTAGACTGGTGAGTCAACTCTTAAGCAGTTTCCCCTAGAGCTAAGATTAGAGACTAAATTACCATCATAGTCTTATTGCCTGTTCCTGGCCAGGCAAAAATGATTGCTTTTGTCCCATTATAGGCTATGCATTTCCTTGTCTTTATTTTGTTAAATACCGAAAACTGTCTGCACCCCAAAGCCATTAACTTGGCGACTATGCCTTTGTTTCATACCAAAACTCTGTCTGCCTCTGTTTACCTCAGCCCGAGGCCATGTGGCCATGCATTTCCTTACTCAGGAGTGTGAGAGCTACTATATGATTTCTAGAGTAGACTTGTTAGGATAAAATATAAATTTATACACTTATAGTTATGTTTTAGAGTATATTTGAGCAAATTTATGCTTGCTGTTTTGTTTCTTTTGGCTACATTATTTAAATATAATAATTACTATACGATTTATAAAAGAATTAATGATATAGCATAGTATTAAAGATCAATCATTACAAAAATTAAAGTTTAGACATAGGAAATTCATTTAAGTCATGGTAAGGTTTTATAATTTAAGAATAAGTTTTAATTGTTATAGAATTACAGGACACTACATTCCATAATAGACTAATAGAATAACTGAGTCATTTAAGTAAGCTTATAGATTATGATATAGTGTTAAATTGATACTATTAATCATTAAAAATATTAGGAGTCAGTAAACTTGGATTTAACTTTAAAAAGTTTTTGTATTAATCAGAGTCTGGAACAAAGAGTATAATGTGAATGATTTATTGAACATTGTGAAGAACACTTTGAACAATCTGTATTAAAATTGTATACCTGTAAATTTAATGTAAGTTTTGTGAAACATGTCATGCATCATAGAATTGTAATTGCTTGCTTATAACTTGCAAGTCTCGTGATGGTCTCGTGATGCGTAATTTGCATAGGAATGTGTACACCCCCAGCAAGTGATTGTCACACTGCTGGAGGGTATAGAAAATGATATATAAGTTGGAAGGAGTTCAAATAAAATTTGGCTTCAGTCCTGATCAGACTGTTCCCAGAAGAATGGCCTAGAGTCATTTTCTTCTCTCCGTCTTGATCCACCGAAGCGGTCTAACCTTACCCTCATATAAGTCGGGGCTGCCAGAGACCCCGACACATGGGTTTACTGCTAATTCCACATCCTTACACATTCTAAGGGGCACCCTTTTTGCTGCATTCTCAGCTCCATTATGCCTATGTATAATTTTTGCTGTCAAATGCCATCATTCACTTGCACATCTATTATCTCAACTAAAGACGGAATATTCTCAAGCCTATGCACGCAATCCTTCAAAGTTAGGGAAGGTCCATTAACAGGATCCACGGGGCTTTGCCTCCGTCATGGCCACATTTTACTGGGGCCTTGCTCCCAGCCAGCATTTTTCCTGTTTTCAGGTCCCTTTTACCTTACTTTTACTAGTGATTGTGACTCCCGGCAGTTTTTACACAATGGATGAGGAATACTGTGAAAACCAGGTGATAAATTTGGATAACTTCTGATATTCTCTTGCC
The DNA here is from genome assembly GCA_027257055.1 of Cephalopachus bancanus. Classification (NCBI taxonomy): domain Eukaryota; kingdom Metazoa; phylum Chordata; class Mammalia; order Primates; family Tarsiidae; genus Cephalopachus; species Cephalopachus bancanus. The sequence goes on from JAPVLO010000131.1 coordinate 8,125,858, forward strand.
TTACTGTAACTGTGAATGGATATTGCAGTGATCCTGAAAGTGGAATAACCCCTTTGGAATGAAGGTTTGGGTCACATTACTAGATAAGCTACCAAGACACACTGAGTTGATAACTGACAATAAACAAAATTTAGAATGAATGATGTAGGAGAGAAGGGATAAGTGAACTGCAACTCCAAAATCAACCGCAGTGACCAAAGCTGTAAATTTTTCTATTAATCTCTTTTTACTATGCTTTAGTTCAGGAATAGAAACCCATGGGTTCTGTAGAAGAGCTATTCTCAAACTTGCATTTAAAAATAGACCAATGAGCCAGTCCACATCTCCACAACATTGCTGTCACAACAAACACCCAGGAGAGCCTACACACACAGGCCATCAAAGGAAGTTACGCAGATTAGCTGCCATAGTTCATCTAGATGAGAAAGAACCAGAGAAAAAAATTTTTTTTGAGTTGGAGTCTCACTCAGTCGCCCAGACTAGAGTGCAGTGGCCGCTCCCGGCCACCACAGCCTCGACCTGCTGGGCTCCGGCGATCCTTCTGCCTCAGCCTTCTGAGTAGCCAGAATTACAGGCATGCGCTACCACACCCAGCTGATTTTTTGATTTACTGTAGAGATGAGGTCTCGCCAAGTTGCCCAGGCGGGTCTCGAACCCGCGGGCTCAGGCAGTCCACTCACCTCAGCCTCCCAAAGGTGCGGGATTACAGGCTGAGCCACCGAGCCTGGCAGAGAAAAAATTTTAAAGCATAAAAAAGCAGACTGTTACCCCTCCAAAAGCACTTAACAATTATTCAACAACAAAACTGAACCAAAATGAAATTTATGCAAGTTCAGATAACAAATTCAGAATTTTGATTATAAAGAAACTTAACAGGTTACATAACAAAGCTGATAGCCAACACACATACACAAAAATTTAACAGAACAATTTAGGATGTGAAAGGAGAAATTGATAGCATTCAAATAAAACCTAAAATACTCAGTGGTGTTGACACAAATCTCAGTACAAAACTATAGCAGTGGGCTAGAAAGAGTGGAAGAGATAATATCAGAAATGAAAGACAGGTTTTTTAAAACAAATCTTGTCAGACATAAATAAAGAAAAAATAATCAAGAAGAATGAGCAGAGCCTGTGAGAAATATGGGAATATATAAGTGACCAAACCTAGGTATTCCAGAGGGAGAAGAAGTTAAATTAAAGTTATGGAAAATATATTCAATAAAATAATTCAGGAAAATTCCCCTGGTCTTAAAAGAAACCTAGACATCCAGATACAAGAAGCCCAATGAACTCCTACAAGATACATCACAAGAAGAACCTCACCATGGCATATTGTTTTCAGATTCTCCAAAGTCAAAATAAGATAAAATGTTCTAAGGGCAGCAAGAGAGATGTACCAAATAACTTTTAAAAAAGGACCTAAACTAAACTAACAGCAGACTTCTCAGCATAAACCCTACAAGCCAGAAGAGAATTTGGGCCCATTTTCAATCTTCTTAAAGAAAAAAAGCCAAGAATCTAATATCCAGCCATACAAAGCTTCATAAACGAAGTAGAAATCAAGTCCATCTCTGACAACAAACACTAAGGGAATTTGTTGCCACTAAACCAGCTATACGAGAGACACTCAAAGGAGTTCTAAACTTGGAAATGAATTGATGACTCTCACTATCTTAAAAGATCACATAAGTACAAGGCTTACAGTGCTTATAAAGCAAGTACACATTTGAATTCCCTAGTCAGTTAGCTTGCAACACCGTGACAGGAATAAACCTCACATATCAATATCAAACCTAAATACAAATGATTTAAACACCTCACTTAAAAGAATCAGAGTGGCAAACTGGATATAAAACAAATCCTAACCATATGGTGGCTACAGAAGACCCACTTACTGGTCAAAGACAGTCATAGACTCAAAGTAAATGAGTAGAAAAAGATATACCGGATGAATGGACAACAAAAATGAGGAGGAGTAAAATAGTCATCTGCATATCAGATAGCTCAGACTTTAAACCAAACACAGTATAAAAAGACAAAGAAAGGCATTATATAATGATAAAAGGTAAAATTCAGTAAGTTTTAACCAACTTATATATATATATACACAATGAATACCAGAGTACCTGAACTTATGAAGAAAACACTACTTGACCTCTGAAAACATATAGAAAGCAATACAATAATAATATAATAACTAACATCACTAGACAGATCACTGAAAGATAAAATTAACAGAAAATACTGAACTAAAAGTGGATTATAGACCAAATGGACCTAACAGACATTTACAGAACCTTTTAACCAACTGTAGAATATATATATGTCTCATCTCCGAACAGAACATTCTCCAAAATAGAACATATGCTTATAGCAAACAGCAAGTATCAATAAATTTATAAACATCAAAATAATACCTAGCATCTTCTCAGACCACAGTGGAATAAGGTGAGAAATCAACATGAAGAGGAACTCTCAAAACTACACTGCTACAGGAAACTGAACAACTCACTCTTGAATGAACCTTGGGTTAACAATAAAATTAAGACAGAAATTTTTAAAAATTAATTGAAACAAATGAAAATGCACAACATACCCAACCTCTGGAACACAGCAAATACAATTTTTAAATGCCTACATCAAAAAAAAAAAAAAAAAGATCAGAAATAAACAACTTAAGCCAGCACCTCAAGGAATTAGAAAAATGAGAACAATTTAAATCTAAAGCTAACAAAAGAAAATAAATATCAAATATCAGAGCAGAACTAAATGAAATTGAGGCCAGAAATAATAATACAAGAAATCAGTGAGTAAAAAAGTTTTTTTTTGAAAGAATAAGCAAAATCAACAGACTGCTAACTAGAATAACCAGGAAAAAGAGACAAAACTCAAATAAGCCCAATCAGAAATAACAGAGGTGACAGAACAACTGATATTATAGAAAAAAAACTATTGCAAAAATAATTTTTAAAAATCATCAGAGACTACTATGAACACCTCTACAGCAAAATAACTAGAATACCTAGAAGAAACGGAAAATGTTGTGGAAACATGCAACCTACCAAGACTGAGCCACAAAGAAATACATACCCTGAATAGACCAATAATAAGCAATGCAATTGACTCAGACAAAAAAAAAAAAATCACCCAAAACAACAGCAAAAAAGCCCCGAGACAGAGGGATTCACAGACACATTTTATCAGATGCACAAAGTGACTGGTACCAATTGTACTGAGACTATTTCAAAAACATAAAAATAAGGAGGGACTCCTCTCTAATGCATTCTGTAAGTCCAATATCACACTGATACCAAAATCAGACAAGGACACAAGAAAAAAAAAGCACAAAATTATATATATATACATGCAGAATTCCTTGAGAAAGCACTAATAAACTGAATTCAACATCAGTTCAAATAAATTATCTATCACAACCAAGTGAATTTTATTCCAGGGAGACAAGAATGTTTCAATATTCACAAATAAATAAACATGATCCATCACATAAGCAAAAGTAAAAATAAAAACTATATGATCATCTCAATAGACGCAGAAAAAACATTTGACAAAATTCAAACCCCTCTCCTGATGAAAACCTTCAACAGACTGAGGATTGAAAGAGAACATCTCAAAATAATAAGAGCCACATATGACAAACCAGCAGTCAACATCATACTTAGTTGTGAAAAATTGAAAACATAACCCTTTAGAACAAGAAAAAGATAAGTATGTCTACTCTCACTACTCTTATTCAATATCATAATGGAAATCCTAGCAAAAACAATCCAGCAAGAGGAAGAAATAAAAACCATCTAAACAGGCCAGGAGAAAGTCAAATATCTCTGTTCGTGGATGACATAATTGTATACCTACAGAACCCTAAAGACTCCTCCAAGAAGCTTCTAGACCCGATAAATGAGTTTAATAAATTCTCAGAATACAAAATTATTTTCATAAATCTGTTGCATTTCTTTACATTAACAATATTCAAGGTGAGAATCAAATCAAAGCTCAATGTCACTCACAATAGCCACAAATATAATAAGATACCTAAGATTATACCTAATTAAGAAAGTTAAATATCTCTACAAGGAGAACTACAAAACACTGGCAAAACAAATTATAGACAACCCAAACAAATGGAAGAGTATTCCATGTTCATGGATTGGAAGATTCAATATTATTAAAATGACCATATTGCCCAAAGCAATCTACAGATTTAATGCAATCCTCATCAAAATACCAACTTCCTTCCTCGCAGAACTCAATAAAACAATCGTAAAGTTTATATAGACCCAAAAAAGTGCACTAATAACCAATGCAATTCTAAGCAAAAGTAACCATGGTGGAGGCATCACACTGCCTGACTTCAAGCTATACCATAAGACTATAGTAACTAAAAATGATATAGTACTGGAATAAGAATAGACAGATCAGTGGAACAAAACAGAGAACTCCCCCCAAAATCCACATCCCTAAAACCAACTGATCTTTGACAAAGCCAACAAAAATAAACAATGGAAAAGAAAATCCTATTTAATAAATGGTGCTGAAAAAATTGGTTTGCTAAATGCAGAATGCAACTGGGTCCCTATCTCTCACCGCCCCTATCTCTCACCATGTAAAAAAAAGCAAGACAAATTAAAGACTTAAATGTCAGACCTGAAACTATAAATATCCTAGGAGAAACCTAGGAAATCCTCTTCTGGATATTGGTCTAGGTAAAGAATTTATGTTAAAGACCCCAAAAGCAATTGCAACAGTAACACAAATAAACAAATGGGACTTAATTAAAATAAAAAGTTTCTGCAGAAAAAAAAAAACAAAAGCTACTAAATGAAAGAGCATATTTGTAAATTATGCTTAAGATAAGGGGCTTGATTCTAAAGAAAAGAAAAGAAAAGAAAAAGAAATGGAAGTAAATCTTTTATATTGCAATACTTAATTGCGGCAACTGTGAAAATATGGCTTTTGGGTCTCTTGTTTAGGGAGGGTAATTAACTGACAGGCCAATGTGCTGCACTTTTAATCCATCAGAGTATATACACATCCTATGTTTATCATGGCTTGTTAGCTCATTTCTTTTTAGTGCTGAAAATATTATATTGTTTAAATGTACCATGGTTTATTTGTTCATCTATTGAAGGATCATCTTGGTTGTTTTTAAGTTTTGGCAATTACAAATGAATCTGTATACATTTGTGCACAGATTTTTGTGAAGACAAGAGTTTTCAACTCTTTTAGGTTAATATCAAGAGACATTGTTGCTGGATCATATGTAAAGACTATGCTTACTGTTTTAAGAAACCGTCAAACTCTCTTCCAAGGTGGTAGAACATTCCCACCACTAATGAATGAGAGTCTCTGTTGCTCCACTTTCTCACCAGCATTTGGTATTGTCAGTGTTCTGAATTTTGTCAATTTTAGTAGGTATGTAGTGGTATTTCTTCCTTTTCTTTCTTTTTTTTAAAATAAGTATTAACATGTATTTTGTCACAGAGAAAAGAACTGGGGAACAGTTTATTGACCACAAAGCTAAAATATTAAGAACAGAGTCAAACATATTTAAATTCCCAAGAAAAAAATGAGAAAAAAGATTAAGAAGAAGGTGAGAGATTACTTGAAACTTTCAAAGGAAAGACCATGATTGGACATGTGGCTAAATAGGTAAAATGAAGTGGAGACAGGATAAATTTTATAAAGCATATAACTGACATAATAAACAATTTACTAAATTATGCATTTGCCTTATGAGTAATTAGCATAACAGTTAGGCAGTTTGAGGTAAAATTCAAAGTGATGCTGCTTTGGTGATGCAAAGAGGCCTATCTTTTTTTTTTTAATTTGTATTTTAAGGATGTGGGGTACAGTTCAGGATTGGATATACAAATGGTTGTAGTACAGGTAAGTTTGGGCCTCATTTTTTCCCCACTTTGCCTGGTTTGAGATCAGGTACCATTATTGATGAAATGTGCCTCCTCCTGCCTCCTCTGGCAGTTTCTCTCTACAGCCAATCCCTTTTTTGTAGTATTATGACAATTAGAATTTGCTTATGAGTGAGAACATGTGGTACTCAGTTCTTTGTTTCTGAGAAAGATCACTCAGAATTTATTATAGATTCTAAATCCATCAAAGTTGCTACAAAGTTCTTAAGTTTGTCCTTTATGGCTGTGTAATATTCCATCATGTATATGTACCACATCTTTTTATTAAGTCCACTTTTGATGGCAACACAGTTGGTTCCATGTTTTTGCTACTGTGAACAATGCTACAATAAATATACGTGTGCAGGTAACTTTTTTATAGAGTGATTTGCGTTCCTCGAGGTATATTCCCAGAAGATGAATTGCTGGGTGGTATGGAAAGTCCATTTTTGCATCTTTTAGGGATCACCACACTGTTTTCCACAGAGATTGTACTAGGTTACACTCTCACCAAGAGTATAGAAGTTTTCCCATTTCACTGCATCCTCTCTAGTATCTGTTGTTTTTTGAGTTATCGATGATGACCATCCTGACTGGAGTTAGGTGGTATCTCATTATGGTTTTAATTTCCCTTTCTTTGATGATTAGTGAGATTGAACATCTTTTCATGTATCTGTTGGCTGCTCATAATCTTATTTGAAAAATGTCTATTCATGTCTTTTGCCAACTTTTTAATAGGACTTTTTCTTTTCAACACATTTGAGTTCCTTGTAAATCCTAGATGTTAGGCTTTTGTCAGATTTACAGTTGGCAAATATTTTATACCATTCTGCAGTCTGTCTCCCCACTCTCTTGATGGTTTTGTTCACTTTGCAGAAGCTTTTCAATTTGATAATGTTACACTTGTCAAAAATGTCTGGCTAAGTGATACCTCCACTTTGTTTCTTTTGCTGATAATTGTTTTGACTATAAGTGGTCGTTTTAGTTTCCATATGAATTTCTCTACTGTCATTTCTATGTCCGAGAAGAATAAAGTTGGTAATTTAATGGGTATTGTGTTAAATCTGTAGATTACCTTAGGTAGGATGGATATCTTAACAATGTTGATTTTTCCAATCCATAAGCATAGGATTTTTTCCATTTGTTTGTGTCATCTTTGATTTCTTTGAGCGGTGTTTTGTAGCTTTCACTGTAAAGGTCTTTGACTTCTCTGATTAGGAAGATGCTGAGTTTTTTGGGGGTTTTTTTGTTTTTGTTTTTTTTTTTTTGCTGCTATTGTGAATGGTATTGTGCTTTTTATTTAGTTCTCTTCCTGTTTGTTGTTGGTGTATAAGAAAGTGACTGTTTTTGCACATTGATTTTGTAACTCTGAGACTTTGTCAAAGTCCTTTATCAATGCAATAAGGTTTTGACAGATTGTCTTGGATTTTCAAGGAACAGGATTATATCATCAGCAAAGATGAATAACTTGACTTCCTCTTTTCCTATTTGGATGCCACTGATTTCCTTCTTTTGTTGGCTCTACCTAGGACTTCCAACACTATATTGAACAGGAGGGGTGAAAGGGGACGCTTTGTCTTTTTCTGGTTTTCAGGAGAAATGCTTTCAATTTCTGCCCATTTAGCAGTATACTGCCTGTGGGTTTATCATAGATAGCTCTTACTATTTTGAGGTATGTTCCCTCTGTGCCTAGGTGTTCAAGATTTTGTATCAAGAAGCGATAATAAACTTTATCAAAAGTTGTTTCTGTGTCTAATGAAATAATCATGGGATTCCTGTTTTTATTTTATTTTATTTTTTGAGTTGGAATCTCACTCTGTCGCCCAGACTGGAGTGCAGAGGCCGCTTCCGGCCACCACAACCTCGACCTACTGTGCTCCGGCGATCCTTCCGCCTCAGCCTTCCACCTCAGCACTACGTCGCCTGGCTGATTTTTTGATTTATTGTAGAGATGAGGTCTTGCCTGCCCAGGCGGGTCTCGAACCCGTGGGCTCAGGCAATCCACTCACCTCAGCCTCCCAAAGGTGCAGGATTACAGGCTGAGCCACCAAGCCTGGCTGGGATTCCTGTTTTTACATCTGTTGATGCATTTAATTACTTTTCTGGTCTTGTGAATATTGAACCAACACCCTATCCTGGAAATTAAGCCTAATTTGATCATGGTGGATGATTTTTGGCTCTGACTTACTAGAATATTGTTGAGTATTTTTGTATCTAAGTTAATCGGGGATATTAGCCTGTAGTTCTCATTCTTTGTGGGATCTTTACCTGGTTTATGTATCAGTGTGATGTTAGCTTCATAAAACGATTTGGGGAGAGGTCTTTATCTAATGCTTGGAATACTTTCAGTAGGGTTGGTATCAGCCCCTTCTTGTATGTTTTGTAGAACTCCACTGGAAAGTCATTTTTTGTAGGTAGTTTTCTAATAATACAGTCATTTTCCTTGATTGTTGTTGGTCTAGTTTATGTATCAATTACTTCCTGTTTCAACCTTGGGAGGCTGTGTGATGTCAGAAAGTTTTCCATTTCATTTAGGTTTTTGAGTTTGTGATCATACAGGCGTGCATAGTAATTTCTGATAAATTTTTGCATTTTTTTAAGGTTCAGTGTGATTGGATCCTTTGCATTTCTGATTGTGTTTATTTGGGCTTTTTCTCTCTTTTTCTTGGTCAATCTGCCCAGAGGTCCATCAATCTTGTTTATCCTTTCAAAGAACAAGCTTTTTGCTTCATTGATTTTTTTTTTCTACGATACTTTTGTCTTCCATGTCCTGTATTTGGGATTTTTCCTTTGGTGATATGAATCCTTCTGCTGAAGTTAGAGTTTTGGTGGTCTTGTTTTTTTGGCTCCCTTAGATAAATTGTTAGGCTGTTAACTTATGATCTTTTCGTTTTCTCAATATGTGTTCTTATAGAAATGAATCCCCCTCCCAGTACTGCTTTCATGGAATCCCAGATATTTTGGTGAGATGTGTGTTTATTTTTATGTGTTTCCAGAAATCTTTTAATTCCTGCTTTGATTTCCATGTTGACCCGTGAGTTGTTCAGCATCGTACTGTTTAGTGTCCATGTCTTTGGGGGTTTTGGGATAGCTTTGTTAGTGTTGTTATTTAGTTTTATTTCATTCTGGTCTGAGAAGATGCATGGCAGTATTTTGATCTTATTCAGTTTGTTTATGCTCAATTTATGGCTGAGTATATGATTGATTTTGGAGTACATCCCATGTGGTGACGAGTAGAATATATATTCCATAGTTGTTGTGTGGAATGTTCTGTATGTATCTATGAAGTCAATTTGATCAAGCATCAAGTTGAGGTTCTGGATCTCCTTGTTGATATTTTGCCTCAATTATCTATCTAGAGTTGATAGTAGAGTATTTAAGTCACCAGCTATGATAATGTTACTTTTTAGTTTACTTAGAAGCTGCTTTATAAATGTTGGTGCTCCTATATTGGGTACATACATGTTTAGGATGGAAATCACAATTCCTGCTTTCTTTTGTGCTCTGTTCACCTGAAAATTTGTTTTCCATCTCTACCTCTGAGTCTGAGTGTTCATTTTAGTGAGATGAGTCTGCTGAATGTAGCATATTGTTATATCATGGTTTTTTTTCTGTTTTTATTTTTTTCAGTTTGTCATTCTACATCTTTTCAGTGGTGCATTTTGCCCACTCACATTCAGGTTAATAATTGAGATGTGAGCTGGGCTCGGTGGCTCAGCCTGTAATCCCGCGCCTTTGGGAGGGTGAGGTGAGTGGATTGCCTGAGCCCGCGGGTTCGAGACCCACCTGGGCAGCGAGACCTCATCTCTACAATAACTCAAAAAATCAGCCGGGCGTGGTAGCACATGCCTGTAATTCCGGCTACTTGGAAGGCTGAAGCGGAAGGATTGCCAGAGCCCAGCAGGTCTAGGCTGCGGTGGCCGGAAGTGGCCACTGCACTCCAGTCTGGGCGACAAAAATAAATAAACTCAAAAATAAATACATAAATAAAATAATTGAGATGTGAGAGTTTATCCTTGTCATGAGGTTCTTATAGAGCTTGTTGTTGTTTGTTTTATTATTTATTTATTAGTTTCTTTTGATGTTTGAGTTGATATATGTGTGTGTTTTTAATCTTTTCCCTGCATTATTGGCAAGAGCATGTTTTATTTTTTTTTCTTTCTTTCTTCTGTGCTTAACACTTTCTTAAGTGTATCTAGTAGAGTGGATCTGAATGCAGTATAAACTTTTAGGGATTAAATGTCTAGGAAGGATTTTAATTCTCCCTCATCAATGAGGTTTATCTGAGTAGGAAATTCTTGATTGGATTGTTTATCTTTGAGAACTTTAAAGGTTGGACTCCAAACTCTTCTAGCCTGTAGTGTTTCTGTAGATAAATTTGCAGCTATTCTAATTGGTCTTCCATGGTAGTTAGTCTCACTTTTCTCTTTTACTGCCTTTAGGATTGTTTCTTTTATACCTTCTTTGTGTAAGTGAATCACTATGTGTCTAGGAGTTGGTCTTCTCATTTAATGTCTTCACAGAGATTCTCTGAATCTCTTGTGCTTGAATGGTCATGTCTCTGATGAAATGAGAGAAGTTTTCTTGGATAATTTCATGGAAATTTTGTTCCAGAGTGGTCTCTGTCTCTGTATCTGCCTCAGGATTGCTAATTAATCATAGGTTCAGCCTCCTGATATAATCACGCATCTCTTGGAGACTTTGTTTCATCTTTTTAACCTTCTTTTCTATGTTTTTAACAGTTTTTACTAATTCCATATTTTGGTCCTCAAGCTCTGAGATTCTGTCTTCTGCTTGATTAATTCTGCTTTCCAATCTTGTCAGTATGTTATTTACTTCATTTAGTGTATTCTTTATTACTGTCATCTAAGTTATCAACGCTCTCATTCTTTCCTATTGTCTCTCTTCATTTCTAGTCATTCTCTCTATTAATATGTTGAAATCTGGGTTTGTGGTTTGAGAACAGTTTTTCTGGGGGCTCTTCATTGATTAAGTTACAAAGCCTGTATTCTCAGATGCTGTCTTCCCAGGGATTTGTATGCAACCTGTCTTCTTCCTTTGGTTCTTCTTCATTTGTGATGGTTTTCCTCCCCCTTTACCCCCCTTCTTTAATTCCATTGCTCAGTGATGTGAGGATAGCTTTCATTTCTGTTTGCTCAGTCCCTACTCTTCCTTTTGTAGATCTTATGGATTTGTTCAATTTTATTACTGGACTAGGGATGGGAGGTTGTGCTTTCTGCAGTTTTGAGATTTGATTAAGGCATGATGGTGGAGCTGTGATTCAGGAGCTATCTGTAGATAACACCATGTCTGCTGACTGGTGTGCGGGTCCCCTGGAAACCACTTCCCTCCACCTTATGATCTTTCCATGTGGTGGGGGCATATGTATGCCCCCTGAAAGCAAAATGAGATAAGAAAAAGGAAAAGAATAGAGAAAGGAAGAAGAAAAATGAAATTAAGATGAAGAGAGAGAAGTAGAAGGAAAACAGACAGGCACACCAACTAACAAAGAAACCAAAGTAAACAAACATACAAACAAACAAAAATAGATGATGCACTCATCCTCAAAAATACACATACGCAAACAGAAGAAAAACTAAAAAACTAAAGAAATAACAAAAAAACATGAACAAAAACGGGAAAAAAATTAAAAAATAAAGAGGCTCCCTCTGTGGCCGTTGTTGGAACTTCAGGTTCCTAATTCTCTCTCTCTCTCTCTCTCTCTCTCTCTCTCTCTCTCTCTCTCTCTCTCCCTCTCTCTCCTCTCTCTCTCTCTCTCTCTTTCTCTTTTTTTTTTACTGGCATTTCCCAAGCACCGCCACTGCTTTTGGCTGCTGTGGTAAGGAGCAGTCTCCAATCTCCAGCCCCCCTCCACTCCACTCTCAGTGCAGGCTGATCAGGTTGCTTTCAGCATGGGTCAGACATCCCATGAACTGCTGTGGGAGGAGGGCGACTAAGATCTGTACTCACCCCAGTTTGTCTGTCTGCTGTTGCCACCAAATCTCCCAATCAGATCGGATGTGTCCGTACCTAGTCTAGTGTGGGAGTGGGGTGTCTGTCTTTCCATGTCCACTCCTGAAGTTTCCTCTCTCGGCCGGAGATGGTCAATCCCAGAAGGGTGCAGAGATTGCTTGCAGAACTCAGGTTGGAACCTGAACAGAGTTAGATGGGACAATTGGGACAATGCCGGTCTCTGCTCATCCCAGGATAGAGAAAATAACAGTGGTCAGCATCTTCCAACCAGCAGCAAGGCTCAGCTCCAGATTTCCCCTGTGCACCTTTTCTATGGTTCCCACTGCCCGTGCTGTGCCTGCTGCCACAGGTGGTTGCATGGACCAGGTGCCAGATGCCAAGGAACAGCTGATCTCTGCTGTCTCCTCCTGAGAGACCTCTGAGCATGGTGGATGATTTTGCTTGTCAGGGGCTCTGATCTCAGAGCAGTGGTGGGTTGCAGCTGCCTCCAAAGAGGAGCCCCCGGTGCTTGATCCCATGTCTACCCTCAGATGGACTTTCACTAGCCTACCTGCACACCCCCATGCTCACAGACTATCTTTATGGACACTCGCCTTTGCAGAGACTCTCACACTCCCACTGGTTCCACCACCATTTTACCTAGTCCCTCAGAGTGGTATCTTGTTGTTGTTTTACTTTTGCTTTTCTCTGATGAAATATAATGCTGAGTTTATTTTCTTGTCTTTATTTTCCATCTACATATCTTTACTGGTAAGGTGTCTGTTAAGATCTTTGGCCCACGTTTTAATTGACTTGTTTTCTTATTGTTGAGTTTAACTTTTTAAATGTATGTTATATCACATTCCTTTATTGGGTATGTCTTTTGCAAGTATTTTCTCATACTCTGTGGTGTCTCTTTATATTCTGTTGACAATGTCACTCACAGAGAGACATAATTACTTTTAATAAAGTCCAGTTTATCAATTCTTTCTTTCACATATTGTGCCTTTGTTGTGATAGCTAAAGAATAACCAACAAATCCTAGGTTATCTAGACCTTTTTCCTATGTTATCCTCTGGGATTTCTATAGTTATGAGTTTTACAATTAGGCCTGTGATCCATTTATAGTTAATTTTTGTGATACCATTGTGCTTTATGTTTTTCTCCACTCCCTTATGTTATTTTATATCTCACCCTCAGAAAAACCAATTATACATATGCGAACATACTATATTTTATGTTATATGCATGTGACTTATTTACTACCTGTTTAATTTCACTGAAATACAATCCTTTAAATAAAAGGACCATTTGATTTTTTTAAATCATATCGTTGGTATCTGTTATGATTTGAATGTTCTGTCCAAAACTCATGTTGAAATTTAATTGCCATTGTAACAGTATTAAGTGGTGAGACACTGAAGGGGTGATTAGGTTATGAGAGTCCCACACTCATGAGTAGAATTGGTGCTGTTATGAAAGGGCATGTTCAAACACCTCTTGCTCTCACTCTTACTCTTCCATCTTTTTCATAGGGTGATGAAGTGAGAAGACTTGCATCTGATGCTGGCCCTTCAATGTTGGACTTCTCAGGATTCAAACATGAAAAAATAATTTGTATTCATTATAAATTACTCAGGTTAAATATTCTGTTGCATCAGCATAAAATAGATAAAGACAGCATGCAAAGAAGGTACTGGAGTGTAGTAAGAAAAAAATAGATTGATTAAAATAATTTCACAAAGTTACCAAAAGTTGTTATTGTTATTCAAAATTATAATTTAGCTACTATTTTTTCAATATTGAGGGGGATATGAGCATTTAGACAAGTTGAGCTATCTATAGTATGGACAGGCACTTTCTTTTTTTCTGAGTTGGAGTCTCACTCTGTCGCCCAGACTGGAGTGCAGTGACTGCTGCCGGCCACCGCAGCCTCGCCTGCTGGGAATCAGTGATCCTTCCGCCTCTGCCTTCCAAGTAGCTGGAACTACAGGCGTGCGCTACCACGCCTGGCTAATTTTTGATTTATTGTAGAGATGAGGTCTCGCCAAGTTGCCCAGGTGGGTCTCGAACCCACGGGCTCAGGCAATCCACTCACCTCAGCCTCCCAAAGGCGCGGGATTACAGGCTGAGCCACCGAGCCCGGCAGATACACACTTTCTGCAGAATTCATTATTTAATACCACTTAACTTTTTAATGATTTCAGTTTAATGACATTGAAATTTTCTAAGGTGATGTTAGTTTTCCAGGTAATGTGATATCTCTATCATTTTTGCCTTTGAACAATAATAAAATGTAGATATTCAAAACTCTGAAAATTCTTTAATTTTTCTACAAATAAATGTGTTTTTCTGCTATTAGGACTAACATATGTTACATTAACCACACCCAATACAATATCAATATATAAATACAAGCAAAATAAACATTATGACATGAATATTTTCTTTAAAAAGTGACTTTTCATATGCTGTTTTAAATATGTTTTGGGTATTTAAAAATTTAAACTACTTTATGAAGCTAAAAAATTGCATTTTATTGCCCCATACTCTACAAAACTGATTACATATGGATTTGTACTAGTTTTCTTTATCAGGAGAAAAAATATGTCTTAACCTAATAGTAGTAGTTGACCTGAATGTAAAATATATACATTTAAAGTTTTTAAACAAATACAATGTAAATTTTTATTTTCTTAAGTGTACTTCTTTAGAAATTAATGTACTTAATTCTTATAAAGGAGTATTTTCTATGGCCTACCAGCATTAGTTGTCAATAAGGATGATTTTGATTTTTAGGTGACGATTTGTGTGTGTGTGTGTGTTTGTGTGTGTGTGTGTGTGTGTGTGTATTTCTATGTTGAACGTGTATGTATATGAATGTAATTTAGACCTGTTTTCTTTTATATTTTTAAAAATGCATTATTAATATTTTTTCTTAAAGAAAAAAAATGTGTTGGTCAGAGTGCTCCAGAAAAAGAGTCAATGGGATGAACAGGCAATAGACTATGATGATGATGAATTTGGTGTGCTTAAAGAATACCATGTTGTTCCTTTTGTCCTGGACATTTTATTAAAACAACCCTCAAGCACATTTCATTTGGATGATACATACTATTGTTACTATTTGTTATCTTCTAAAATTGTTTTTTTCTATTTCACCACCTGTATCAATTCACTCCTTGGCTTCTGAACTCCCCAGAGGAAGTTACATATTTTACTTATTTCATTCTACCTACTTTGAAAGACTGACTACATGTATGTCTTGGCAGATAAATTAGAGAGCCTCTTAATTTCATCCTTCTGCAATTTGCTGTCTTACATTATAATTCAGAGTTCTAGTGTTAGAAAAATATAAGCTGATACCAAACATGTGTAAAAAGAATATTTGAGCTATAAATTCTGATACATTCCAGTGAATTAATTTGCTAAATTTCAGTGATAGAGAAGCCTACATTTGTATAGTGCTTTCCAGTTTATAACAAGTGTTCATATATGTCATGTCGCCATGCTTTTTTATATAAAAAAACACACATTTTCTACAATTTCTTTGTCAAGATGACCAAATAAGTGTAAGTCCTTCACTAATGCTGAGAGAACATTTTGGGCAAATGAAATCCACCCCAAAGCAGCATTTTAAGTTTTACCTTAGGAACTTGGTCTTACTGCAACTATCTAAAACTGATTTCAAGTTTTCTTTTGCTTTAGAGCACTTCAATAATTCATCACTGCTTTCATTGGCCACTGCCCTTTGTTTGACCCTATATAAATACCCATAACCTCTTTCTTCTGAAAAAACTACTCAAAAGACAAACATTGACATCTTTATAAAGGGCTTATTGTTCACACTGTTTTTGAGATAATATCACACATATTTCTTCACAATCCCCCAAGTATATGAGTAGGCCCATCCAAGAGCAATGAAGTTCAATTATGCTTCACATTCTGAACTAATTCAAGTTACAAGAAAGATAGTACAGATCTTCTGGAGAGTACCTGGTATATATTATGGTAACCTATCACTTAATGAATAAAAATTAAAATAGACTTTTACCCCACATCTTTAAAATAAAATAAAGAGAAAAATAGAATGATATTTTCTAAATTGCTATTCAAAATTTTAAAGCAGAATCTCCAAGTTAAATTTTTGACACTGATGGCAAACAATATCATGCTAAGTTAGTTGAATTTGTTATTCTTAGGCTTACCCAAAATAATTTTTCTTCATATCATATTGGGGTTTTGCTCTAAAATATTCAACCTCATTTTGACAGTCATTAGAGCTATTAACCAACATTTCTGATTCTCTAATTATTAGACACACAATAGGAATGGTTATTACTGGAGGTGGTCAATAAAATGTGAGCTTTCAGATTGAGTCTTTAAAGTTGGTGCACAATTCACAAAGTCACTTTCTTTTTGTGCCAGTCCCTCTCTCAAGGTTAAACACATGGTCTCTGTGTGAGGATACTATAATGAATACTTAGTTTGAGAGAAAAATGAACCCTTGTTATTTTAAGTCACCAGTGATGTGGGGTTCTTTGTTAGAGTACCCTAATCTGATTTATTTGAGTGACACATTAGGAAAAAAGAAAGTTAATCATGTATTTTAAAGTTGGTACTGTAGGCTGACTAAAGTCCCCTTCTTAAGATATCAGGCTTCAACCTATAATTGTTATCTTATAAGGGAAAAGCATCTTTGCAGGTATGACTAAATTAAGAACCTTGAGATATAGAGATTACCCTGGATTATCTAGGTGTGTTCAAAATTCAATTACAAGTAGTCATTAAGAGAAAGGTAGAAGGTGATTTTAAAGATTCACACACAGAGGGGAAGTCAATATAAAAAGGGAACATAAAAAGATTTGAAGATGCTGGCCTTGAAGATTGGAATGATGAGACCACATCCAAGGAATGCTGGCACCCAACAAAACCAGAAGTTAAGAACAGATTCTCCCCTAGTGCCTTTAAAAGCATATCTCTGCTGACACCTCAATTTCAGTTCAGTGCTATTAATTTAGGACCTCTGGGCTCCAGAAACATGAAATCATAATTTCTTTTATTTTAAGTCCCCAAGTTTGTGGTAATTTGTTTCCATAGCATTAGGAAACTGATGCAGCAGGTGTGTATTTCAATAGGCTAGCATTCTTGAAAAAAATCTATTTGCTTTTAGGTTTTATCCCAGAAGCATTTGTCTCATACAAAATGTAATAATACTAAATAATTTAATAAGTCATAAACACCATAAAACAATCAAACTAAACTTTCTAGTTTTTCATAGGTGCTTTGTTTTACATTTGGAGACAATACATATTGATAAATATAAATATAAATATATATATATATACATATATATATATATATATCCTCTTAAAGCTGCTTTCAATATTGAAAAAGATTTAATATAGTATAGGGAACACTACAAAAGTGCATATCCCTCCTTACATAATATATATAAATGTATATATATATATATATATATATATATATACACACACACACACACACACATATATACATATCTTAAGGAGGTTTATTTTCATTTATTAGTGGGTACCTCTGTTTGTTCTCCCTTTCATTCTCCTGTCTCTATCTTCCACTTCCTCCCTCCCTGTTCCATTTCTTCCCCTTTTCTTACATCATTTTACTTCCTGGGAGCAAACCAATACTCCCACTTCATGAACAGATTACAAGGCAATGGGAAGCAGGATCCAGCATATCCATACACCTGTCAGTGGATATTGGGATCTGCAGATAAATTCTGAACCACAACTCCCCCCTCAAATAAATCTCAAAGCTGCAAAAGATATAACCTTCAACCTACAGTCCAGCCTCAGAATCAAACAAAGTCAGAAGATTCACATAAGGAAGAATAGGAGATTGAGCAAACAGAAGCAAAAAAACAACCCTGCCACCCCTGAACAACAGATTTAATGAAGACAGAGGGAGAAAAAATTAAAAAAGGAAAAAGTAGGGAGACAAATCTACACACATGAAGAAAAATCAAAAGAAGAATATAGATCTCACACAGACATCTGGGAGATCAGAAATTGAGAAAACAGACTTCGGCATGCAAACAATGAAGAGCCTCCAGAATGACTGATCACATAATACAAACCCAGATATCAAGACATTAATAAAGAGAATAAGAAGAATTGAAGAGAGACAAAAGGAAAATAGGAAGGAGTTGATAAATGAGATAACAGCAGTAAAGAATACTGTGATTGAAATAAATGACAAACTAATAAGCATGGAAAGCAGACTTAGCCAAGCAGAAGACAGAATCTCAGAACTTGAAGACCAAAATATAGAACTAAACCAAACTGTCAAAAACATAGAAAAGAAGCTTAAAAAGACAGAACAAAACCTTCAAGAGATGAGTGATTACTTCAAGAAATGAACCTAAGAATAATTGACCTTCCTGAGGCAGAAAGAGAGAAAAAGACAACCCTGGAACAAACATTCACTCACCTCATTAATGATGTGAAAATTCAAACACAAGAAATTCAGAGAACCCCAACAAGACAACAAATGAAAAGACCAACTCCTAGGCACATAATAATCTGCCTGAACAAAGTAGGTATAAAAGAAAAATCCTGAAAGTAGCAAGAGAAAAGTGTCAGACTACCTACCAGGGAAGACCAATCAGAATAGCAGCAGATTTATCTACAGAATCCCTTCAGGCTAGGAAAGCTTAGAGTTCAATATTCAAAGTCCTCAGAGATAAACAATTTTAACCAAGAATAACCTACCCAGCCAAGCTAAGCTTCATCAGTGAGGGAGAATTAAAATCTTTCCCAGACATCCAATCCCTAAGAACTTAAGCTGCTCCAGACCAACCCTACAAGAAACTCTTAAATATTAAACACAGAAGAAAAGGAAAAAGATCAACAATGTTCCTCAGAAGAGCACAGGAAAAAGATTGAAAATACACATGAACAAACCCCAAAAGCCAAGAGAAAGACAACAAACAAACAAGTACAACAACAATTGTATAAGAACATCATGACAAAAATAAACTCTCAGATGTCAGTAATCAGCCTGAATGTGAATGGACTAAATGCACCCCTGAAAAGACACAGAATGGCAAAATGGATAAAATATCATGAGGCACCAATACATCGTCTCCAAGAGACTCATCTCAGCAGAATGGACACTCACAGAAGTAAGAGGGTGGGATACAAATTTTCAGGCGAACGGAACACAAAAGAAAGCTGGAGTCACAATCTTAATCTCAGATAAAATACTCTTTAAGCTATCAAATATCAAAAAATATGAACAAGGTCACTATATAATGATAAAAGTTTCAATCTATCAACAAGAAATATCCATCCTAAACATATATGCACCTAATATAATATCACCAATGTTCATAAAGCACCTTCTAAACAAACTTAAAAAAGAGATTGACTCTAATACGATCATAGCAAGGGACTTTAATACCCCAGTCACAACCCTGGACAGATCCTCAAGACAAAAAATCAACAAGGACATTCAGAACCTCAATGAGACTCTTGAATAAATGGACTTAATTGATACTTACAGAACACTCCACCCAAAGACCACAGAATATATTCTCCTCACCACCACATGGAATGTACTCCAAGATTGACCATATCATTGGCAATAAATCAAACATAAACAAATTTCATAAGATTGAAATCTTGCCATGCACCTTTTAAGACCAGAGTGGAATAAAAGTAAATATCAACACCAACAAAATTTTCCCTTAACCCACAAAGACATGGTCATCAAACAGCATGATGCCAAACAATGACTGGGTAAACACTGAAATCAAAGAAGAAATTGAAAGATTCCTGGAAACAAATAAAAATGAAGAAATATCTTACCAAAACCTCTGGGATGTCATGAAATCAGTTTTAAGAGGAGAATTTATATCTCTACAATCATACATCAAGAAAATGGAAAGATCACAAGTGGAGAGCCTAACAAACCACCTAAGGGAGCTGGAAAGAGAAGACCACTAAAATCTCAACTTTAGCAGAAGAATCAAAATCACAAAAATAAAAGCACAAATACAGGACATAGAAGACAAAAATATCATAGAAAATATCAACAATGCAAAAAACTGGTTCTTTGAAAGAATTAACAAGAATGATGGGCCCCTAGCCAGACTGACCAAGAAAAAGAGAGAAAAAGCCCAAATAAACACAATCAGAAATACAAAATATCAAGTCACAACTGACCCCAAAGAAATACAAAAGATTATCAGAGATTACTATGTACACCTATATGGAAATAAACTTGATAACCGAGATGAAATGGAAGACTTTCTGACATCACACAATCTACCCAAGTTGAAACAAGAAGACATTCAAACACTGAATAGACCAATAACAACCCAGGAAATTGACTCTGTCATATGAAAATTATCTACAAAAAAAAGCCCTGGACCAGATGGATTTCCAGCAGAATTCTACAAAACATACCAGGAAGAGCTATTGAATGCTATTGAAAGTATTGAAAGTATTCCAGGCAATTGAGAAACATGGAACTCTCCCCAAATCATTTTACAAAGATAACATTACACTGATACCCAAACCTGGTAAAGATGCAACAAAGAAAGAGAACTACAGGCCAATATCCCTTATGAACATAGATGCAAAAATCCTCAACAAAATTCTAGCAAATTGGATCCAAAAGCACATCTAAAAAATCATCCACCGTTACCAAGTGGGCTTCATCCCTGGGATGCAGGACTGGTTCAACATTCACAAGACCATAAATGTAATTACATACATCAACAGATGTAAAAACAAGAACTACATGATTATCTCATTAGATGCAGAAAAAGCTTTTGATAACATTCAGCATCCCTTCTTGATAAAAACCCTCAAACACCTAGGCATAGAAGGAACATACCTCAAAATAGTAAGTGCCATCTATGACAAACCCACAGCTAATATATCACTAAATGGACAGAGACTAGAAACATTTCCCCTGAAAACTGGAACAAGACAAGGCTGCCCACTCTCACCCCTCTTGTTCAATATTGTGTTGGAATTCCTAGCCCAGGAAATTAGACAAGAGAAGGAAATCAGGGGTATTCAAAGAGGAAAAGAGGAAGCCAAGTTATCCCTCTTTGCTGATGATATGATCCTATACCTTGAAAATCCATGAGAATCTGTCAAAAATCTGCTGACACTGATAAAGGACTTTGGCAAAGTCTCAGGTACAAAATAAACATACAAAAGTCAGTTGCATTCCTATATAACAACAACAAGCAGGCAGAGACCCAAATAAAAAGCACAATTTTATTCATAATAGCCACAAAAGAAAAGAAAAGAAAAGAAAAGAAATACCTCGGCATCTTCCTAACAAGGGAAGTGAAAGACCTTTGCAATGAGAACTACAAAACACTACTCAAAGATATTCAAGAAAACACAAACAAATGGGAAAATATACCATGCTTATGGATAGGAAGAATCAACATTGTTAAGATGTCCATCTTACCAAAGGCAATCTACAAATTCAACGCAATACCCATTAAGTTACCAACATCATTCTTCTCAGATCTGGAAACGACAATACAGAAATTCATATGGAAACATAAATGACCACAAATAGCCAAAACAATCCTTAGCAAAAGAAACAAAGCAGGAGGTTTCACACTCCCAGACTTCAAACTCTACTATAAGGCTACAGTAATCAAAACAGCCTGGTATTGGTACAAGAACAGGCATATAGACCACTAGAACAGGACAGAGATTCTGGAAGCAAAGCCTCAATTTCTTAACCATCTCATCTTTGACAAAGTCTCCAACAACAACCAATGGGAAGAAGAGAACCTATTCAGTAAATGGTGCTGGGTAAACTGGCTGACCACATGCAGAAGACTGAAACAGGACCCCTACACAAAAATTAACTCTAAATAGATCAAAGATTTAAATGTAAAACCTCAAAATGTAAGAACATTAGAAAACGCAGGAGACACCCTTATGGAAATTGGAACTGGCAACAAATTCCTATCCGGAACCTAAAGGCCAATACCTTAAGAAATAAGATAGATAAGTGGGACCTCATCAAATTAACGAGCTTCTGTAAAGCAAAAGAAACCATCAAGAGACCAGGGAGACACCCCCACAGAATGGGAAAAAATATTTGTCAACTGTATATCTGACAAAGGCCCAACATCTAGGATCTACAGGGAACTCAAACGCACCGAAAGGAAAAAAACAAACAGCCCCTTTAAAAAGTGGGCAAAAGACTAGAATAGTCACTTCTCAAAAGAAGATATATGGGCAGCCAACAGACACACGAAAAAGTGCTCAGTCTCACTCATCATCAGAGAAATGCAAATCAAAACCACATTGAGATACCACCTAACCCCTGTAAGAACGGCCATCATTAATAAAAAACAACAGATGCTGGAGAGGATGTGGAGAAAAAGGAATGCTTCTACACTGCTGGTGGGAACGCAAACTTGTACAACCTCTCTGGAAAACAGTCTGCAGATTTCTGAAAGAACTAGAAATTGATCTTTTATATGACCCAGCAATTTCCCTATTGGGTATATACCTGGAGGAACTCAAATTATTCTACAAAAAAGATAACTGCACATATATGTTTGTTGCAGCACTATTCACAATAGTAAAAACATGGAACCAACTGTGTTGCCCATCAAAGCTAGACTGGATTAAAAACATGTGGTACATATACACAATGGAATATTATGCAGCCGTAAAGAGCAATAAATATATGAACTTCACGGCAATCTGGATGGATTTGGAGTTGATCATACTCAGTGATTTATCACAGAAACAAAGATCTGAGTTCCATATGTTCTCACTCATAAGGTGACCTTGAACAATTATAATGCTATAAGAAAGTGATTGGCAGTAGTGGAAAACTGTCGGTGGGGAGGTGGGACTGGCAATTGAGGGAAACTGCTAGGGGAGGGAGGGGCATACCTTATCAACAAGTGTTCCTGTATGATCAATGTTTGTATACCTAACCCTGAAGTGTACCCCACATCTTTATAATAAGTAAGTAAATTTTTTTTAAAAGAAAAATAAAGCCGGGCTCGGTGGCTCAACCTGTAATCCCGTGCCTTTGGGAGGTTGAGGTGAGTGGATTGCCTGAGCCCGCGGGTTTGAGACCCGGATGGGCAGCGAGACCTCATCTCAACAATAAATCAAAAAATCAGCCAGGCGTGGTAGGGCGTGCCTGTAATTCCGGCTACTCGGAAGGCTGAGGCGGAGGGATCGCCGGAGCCCAGTAGATGAGGCTCCAGTGGCCGGTAGCGGCCACTACACTCCAGTCTGGGCAACTGAGTGAGACTCCAACTCAAAAAAAAAAAAAAACAAGAAAGAAAAAGAAAAACCAGAAATATATCTCTCTCTTTATATAAATATATAACTTTATATCTCTCTTTATATAAATATATAAATTTATATTTAATGCCTTTTGATAAAAATTATCTCAATATAAATTGATAGAAAATATTAAAAGCTTTTAAAAATATTTAACTCTGCTTTCTCCCAGAGTAGATGTTCAGGAACATATATTTCAGTACTAAATACTTCTACCTGGCATAAGTTGTCAACAGGTTTATGTTACGAAGGATGCAAAAAGTAAGATCTTCCAGGAGAAAGAAAGTCTGTGCATATTATGGAAGGAGTCTTTTTGTTTTGAACAACTCAAGTCATTCAAGTTATTTTAAACAACTCAAGTTATTCATTTATTAATTTTGAACAACTCAAGTTATTCATTTATTTTTAAAATTAGGTAAAGACTCTAGAGTGGCAATGTTTAATTTTCTGATTATTTAGCTTCTTATTGAGAAGTCACCCTTTGTGATAATTAATTTTACTTGTGAACTTGAAGACTGATTTTGGATGAGATTACTACTTGCATGGTAAACATTGAGTAAGGCTGATTGCTCTTCATAATGTAGGTGAACAACAGCCAGTCATATGAAGGCTTACATAGAATAGAAATAACTGACACCCCCAAGCAAGAGATAATTATCTAGACGATGATCTTCATAGTTCGTATGCACTATCAGTTTTCCAGGGTTCCAGCCTGAAAACCTACATTGCAGATTTTGGATTTCTCTGTCTATAATTCCTTATAATGAATGTCTTATAATAAATCTTTTTTGTCCGTTTCTGCCTCTCTTTATCTCTTTCTCTTTTTCTTCTCTTATCTCTCTCTCTCTCTCTCTATACACACACACACACACACACACACACACACACACACACACACACACACATATATGATTTTCTATATGTTCTGTTTCTCTAGACAACCTTAATACAAACTTAATGTTTGTAAAGGAATATTTTATACCTTGGCTCACTGAGCAGAACTGTGTTGTAATATTGAACAGTAGCATCAAATATTTTACCCAGTTTTCCTTTCTCATGTTTCACAAAGCCATTCCATCATTTATATCATTATTTTCAAAAAGTTTGGAAGTATTTTTCGTATTCTTGTTGTCTTTCTGAGTCATTTACATATGTTTTATGTTACACTTTAGTGTTTTTTTTTTAGCTTACTTGCTTATTTACTAAAATTTATTGCCTTTCTCCTCTCAACCAAATTTATCTCACTTAATATAGTCTGAGGTCTACTGTGAAAACTGTAAAAACTCTAGCTTGAAAGAAGAAAACTGGTTTTCAGGTCACATTTCCATTGTATATCAGTGTCTGATACATCAATTTCCTATCTGTGTTATATAATGGTAATACTTTCCCTATTTAATTCCCAGAATGACAGAATGATTAGATTGTCCACCAATGTTCATGGCAGCATTCTTTATAAAGCCAGAAAATGGAAACAACCAAAAAAGTATGTTAATATAATTTATAAATTAAGGAAATTAACTTTATTACCTCAAGGATCTGTGTTTTGCCTCACCATTAAAATAGGTTCTAATATATTGCCTAGTTAATTTATTTCCATGAATACTGATAACACCTGAACAAATTAATATCATATATGTTTTATTAAAATATTAAAAAAGTATTAAACCAAGGAACTTTATTTTGTTTAGTTAGAACAGTTTGGACTCTCCAAATTCTATGATATACAGCTCCTGTGTCATCTACTTGTGATTCACCAAATATTTCTCCTTCCTTTTTATATATTTCTGCTTTTCTTGTCTTTGAAGTTGTGTATGTGTGTGTGTTCTGTTTCCTCCTTTCACCTCATTTCACTTCGGTTAAACCCACATATATATGTCTCCTTGAAGTTATCTTGATACTACCTTTTACTTTTCCATATTTATATTTTGAAGTCATGAAGGAAAGCACTTTAAAAGCAATTGCAGTGCCTGTGAGTCTATAGCTTCTCAAGTATTTAGCAGAGACTTTATTTAAAAGAAAACAAAAACAAACAAAAATCACACCACCAAAAAAATACGGCTTCCACTGCAATTTCTGTAGTGCTTGTACTGTTTCTTCAAGTTTCATTGACATCTAGCAGATGAGAACACTGCAGTAATTTCATCAAAAGGCTGCCAAATATGACACCAGAAAAAGTACAAAGCCTGTGCCCTTTCTTGCTTCAAAAAGCCTAAGGCCTAATGACATCCTTAAATGCCTGGAAAAAGCAAATGATGACAAGACTGCCAATAGTGGTGTTGTCAGGTGCTAGACGAAATGGACTGGAGATGTCAAGAGGAGAAACTTCTCTCCTGAGCAGGGAACTATTCTACTTATACACACATAAACACACCAGCTATTTTATATAATAGCTACAACTGCAATACTGTAAAATTTTAACATTACAAGAAAATCAAGGGAATACTTTTTTTCCCGGCTGACAGACCAAAAAACAAAAAAAAAAGCCTAAAAAAGAATAAGAAATACATTCCTGTGATTTCTTTTCAAAAAAATAATATGCCATTTTGTGATAAGTGAAAGATATTTTGCCCTTTTTTTCTCCTATATCCTGATTTTCATTCCTTTCTACTTCCTGGTTGTCGTTGTCTTCACCTTTATTTTTTTCTATCACCATCGTTATCAATATCTATAGGCTTGTGGATTCATCTCTTCTGCTTTCAGTGATGCATTGATTTCCATAAATTAAATAAAAAACTATTTATTCTCTGAATACTGCTGAATTCCTTCCTTCCTTTGGCATTTTTATAGTGAGAAACCTTTGATAAATTCATCACTGACTATGGCTTTGGCATCTGTATATTATTGTTGGATATTTGGCATTTTTAATAGTAATTCCTAATTAGGAGGTGTGGTAATGGTGATATATTTAATGAGAATGGGAGTTTATTCTTTTATAAAGTTTCAAGTGGGACTGATTCAACATACTTGTGTGTCAAAATTGATTCATAGCATGTATTTTTTCACCAGGCATTATTTTCCCTTTCTCCTAGCATCGGGGGTTAGTGTATCTAATAGATGAGCCTGAAGTCGTCTCTTTCCTGTAAGAGTCTATGGTTGTATGATCTCATTATTTGGCTTCGTTGCTGTCAGTCTTATCATAAACTACTTTACCTATTCACTAAGCTCTCTCAGTGAGCCATGTCCAATTTGTATTAGTGTTTCTGTAGGTTTGGTCTAGCATAAAATGAAACTACTTATATTTTGAATATTTCTAGATTATTTTGGAGAAGAAAACATATTATTTTTATAGGTTATTGTGTTGAAACAGGGCATATTTTATGTATATACTTTTTCTCAACCATTAGGGCAAATACAGTTGAAAAATGAGGATAGCCAATTGCAGAGACTTCAATTTTTATTACAGGTCTAGGTATTCTCCTAAGGACATGATGAGCTATTCAAGGGTTTTAAATGTGGGATTTCACAGTCATATGTAGGCTTTGTAGAAAACATTTTTGTTTTGGGGAAATATAATTGGATGGTTTAAGAAGTCAAGAGAGATCCACTATGTGAAACGCTGCTGAGATAAATCGCATAAAATGACTGAAATTAAATCTAACATAGAGTGCATCAGTAACTTTAAATAGTGGAGGTAGATAACAACTTGGAGTCAGACAAGAAGAAATGACAAATGAAGGGCAAACAATTGGGAAAAAAAAAACTCGCTAGCTTGAATTATAAAAAGTGTGAAAATCCCTCAATCAGCTTCCAGACTCACAACTAGTTAACAAACTCAGCATCTTTTGAACGCCGAGGAGACCTGGTCTTGTTGAGAAAGTACCACACTACACGGCCAAAAATGTATACTGCTCATCTTTCTTCCAACCTCCCCAAAGGGACCTATGGCTTTTTACCAAGGTTACTGTGCTTTGAGAAAAACGAAATAATCAGATCATTTGGGTATTACTGGACACTGGTTCCAAACCTTATTCCAGGAGACACAAAATGTTACTGTGATCCACCAGGCAGAGTAGGAACTTGTGGAAGTGATGTGATCAATAGAATTTTAGCTCAGATGCTTCTCATACTGGCCTAGTGTGTTCCCAAGCACATTCTGTAGTTATTTTCTCAGCTCCAGAATACATAATCACATAAACATAATCAGAAATGGGCAGAATTTCCACACTGATAGTTTTTCTCTTTTTCTTTTCACCATTTAGGCTTGAAACAAAATTTCAGTTATACAGAACATTATTTCTGACCCATCTTAGCAGACGAGGATAGAACTCCTTGTGTAATCCCATATTACCATAAATTTCTCGTTTGTGTTGTTTGATGACTTATAACTTTTAAATTAATTGTTTGCTATTTTAAAAAACATCTTGTCTATTGTATTGTAAGCTCCGATAGATAGGGAGCTGTCTGTCTTGTTTAGAACTACCCTCTACGCATTTGCACAGTGTTTTACTAGGAAAGATAATCAGTGTTTGTCAACCAGATGTCAACATACATTGTTTCCTTTAACCTGCAGCCATATATATGTCTCACACACACACACACGTGCATACACGAGAAGACATCTTTATAAGTTATTCCAAGCTTTCTGTTTATTTCCTGTTCAAGCCTTCCACACCCTACTTGATTCACTCTTGAGGATGATCGTTTATTTCTTTTGTCTCCATCTTACTTTTAGGTTACTGTAGTAGATGGAAAATGTTTTCTTCTCTATAAGTCAATCTTAAACTTCTTTTTTCTCTACCATGTCTATTTGCATTAAGCTTTAAGAACTTGATTGACTAGAGTTGAAGAATCTCAGTAAAGAGAAAAACACCTGGGATAAAATAAACATTGTGTATAAACATTCTTTTACTTCCAGACAGGCGAAAGAATCATTCCCCAGCATGAGGCATCTTGTTAGAAAACAGGCTTTAGTACCTCAAATACATTTTTCCTCCAAAAGTAACTAGTTTTTGTTTGTTATTTTTCTAATTATATTCAAATTTGTTTTTACTATTACATTTTTTTCTTGTTCCGTATCTCATATTTTCCTGTCATACCTTTTTTCAACCAGTTGAAGTATCAGCCCAATTAACTCACTTCAGTATTACTTTGCTATTGTCTTTCTGTGTCAATCTACTGTGTGATGAATTCTGTGAATATTTTAATAGAAAAATACATTATACTATGATTCTATTCTATTTTCTTTGCTTCTGTTTTTTAATGAGGAAACAAACAGAAGTATTTTACAAGAACGAGATTCTTTTCATTACAAGTATATATTCTAATTCAATACAAACAATTGAATATATTAACAAAATAAATTTAAACTAACAAATAATTCTTCTCATTGTGGCATATAATATAAAAACTGAGTCTCTAAAAATGTTACTACACATCCAAATTATCCATTTTTCTATTTTTTTCTACAGTCTATATTATCTATATTTCTACATGCAGATTACATTATTATTTAAAGAGCTTCAGGTTTAGTTACATAAGCCAAACTAAACTCTCTGCACACTTGACAAACTTCATTGGCTCATGTGCTCATGTTCTCACTGCAGTCAATGGATGCTGGAAAATTGCTCAAGTATTTCCATTGTTTAAAAGAAATCCCCGAACATTACTGATATATAGCTTCAGAAAAAGTAGTAATGAATGCATGGATCAAACCTCCACACTTAATCTATTTTGTAAAATTCCTATGGCAATTTCTGAAGAGTGTTCTGAATTGGTCGGCTTGCTCTATGGAAATGAGTTTCCTCTTTCTTATACTCTAATTTATATATAATATCAGAAATGCAATTATCTTTTAATGTACTTAGCATTTCCAAATATGACATTTATAGATAAGGTGTATATTCTTTGATAGGAAATGTTTGCCTTTTATTACCCATACAGTATAGGTGATAGGTTATATATAATAAGTTTTAAATGACAAATTTTATCCGGAACTTATCTACAAAGGTATCTTTTCCTAATAGTTGACAGCTGTTTATCTATTATAAGTGGTACTTACAATCTTCATTAAAGAAACACAACCTGTTTACAGGTAAACCTCAGTATGGAATTTTTTTTTCCTTGAGTTGGAGTCTCACTCAGTCACCCAGGCTGGAGTGCAGTGGCATGCTCACAGTCACTGCAACCTCAACCTGCTGGATTTAGGCGATCCTTCCACCTCAGCCTTCCAAGAAGTTGGAACTACAGGTATGTACTACCACGCCCTGCTTATTTTTTGATTTATTGTGGAGACAAGGTCTCAGCAAAGTTGCTCAGGCTGGTCTTGAACCCCCAGGGTCAGGCAATCCTCCCACCTCGGACTTCCAAAGGGCTGAGATTACAGGCTGAGACACTGTGCCCGGCCTCAATATGAAATTTTCATAGAGATTTCATATTTTTTTTTTTGAGTTGGAGTCTTACTCCGTCGCCCAGACTGGAGTGCCGTGGCTGCTCCCAGCCACCGCTGCCTCGACCAGCTGGGCTCTGGCGATCCTTCCGCCTCAGCCATCCGAGTAGCCGGAATTACGGGCACGCGCTACCACACCCGGCTGATTTTTTGATTTATTGTAGAGATGAGGTCTCACTGCCCAGGCGGGTCTCGAACCCGCGGGCTCAGGCAATCCACTCACCTAAGCCTCCCAAAGGCGCAGGATTACAGACTGAGCCACCGAGCCCAGCTGATTTCATATTTTTTAGAAGTCAGTTGTATGTAATGAAGAGATCATTTATCTGATGCTTCTCTGTAATCTTGTATAACCTCATTTTAAAAGTATATTTTTTACACAATTGTTTACTTTAGAAGAAAAAAAGGAAATTTGAGATAAACAGCAAAATGATCTAATCTGTAAGTCTACAACACAATTAAATTTAGCATACACTATTTTGATTTTAATATTTTAAAAATTCTAGCAGTAATTTATAATGTAATGTTTGTTTAGTATAAATAATGTTAATTATATTTAATATCCCCTCATTGTAAAAAATGACAAGAAAGGTAATATGTTATACCTGATGTAATGACGTGTAATCCACAGACAAAGTATGAGCGAGTCACTGCACTCCAGTCTGAGCAACAGAGTGAGACTCCAGAAAAAGAAAAATAAAAAAGAAAGAAAATTCCAAATTGGGGTTTACCTGAAAGCAGGTTGTGTTTCCTTAATGAAGGTTGTAAGTGCTACTTACAATCATGCATGAAGTTTAGTGCCTGGTCAAAGAGGCACACAGTTCAAATAAAATTCTCACTTATTATTATTGTGTTCACTTCCCAGCATGAAACAAATTGGAATAGGTCCTGAAGCATAGGGTCAAGGTGTAATGGGCTCTGAAAATGATATGAAAAGCATTGATAGAATGACAAAGCATTTTTTAAAAAGTGCTAAGATGGCCCAGTGGCTCAGCCTGTAATCCCGTGCTTTGGGAGACTGAGGTGAGTGGACTGCCTGAGCCTGCGGGTTCGAGTCCCGCCTGGACAACTTGGTGAGACCTCATCTCTACAATAAATCAGAAAATCAGCCGGGTGTGGTAGCGCATGCCTGTAATTCCGGCTACTTGGAAGGCTGAGGCGGAAGGATCGCGGGAGCCCAGCAGGCCGAGGTCGTGGTGGTTGGGAGCGGCCACTGCACTCCAGTCTGGGCGACAGAGTGAGATTCCTACTCAAAAAAATAAATAAATAAAAAGGGCTAAAATCTAGAAGAGATGTTTATCTATTAAAGGAGTATAATTGAATGACTACTACATATCAGACACTGCTCCAGGCATTTGAGATACATTAGTAAACAAAAGATATACTAATCTATCACTTCCTGAAAATGACCCTTAGGGAAAGGAGAAAGAAAATAACTAAAAGTAAGTATAATTAAACATTCTGCGTATTAAAAAGTGATAAATACTATTAAAAAATAAAGCAGCATAACAAAGTGGAATGACAGTGCTGGTGGTTTGCTCATGATATTAAACAAAGTATTCAGATTAGAGCTCATTAAGAAGATAATGTTAAAGGAAAGATGTAAAGGAGGTAAGAAAGCTAGACTCAAATATATCTGAGGAAATGATGTCTAGATAGAATAGCTGATTTAAGTTATCTAAGAGGAGAACATCCAAGAGGCCAATGTGATGGGTAGCAAGGGGGGGGGAGTAGGGTAAAAAATGATGTCAAAGATGGCATTAAAGGAAGGAATGCAAATGTATTTTTTAAAAATAAAGAATCAAGCCGGGATTGGTGGCTCAGCCTGTAATCCCGCGCTTTGGGAGGCTGAGGTGAGTGGATTGCCTAAACCCGCGGGTTCGAGACCCGCCTGGGCAACTTGGCGAGACCGCGTCTCTACAATAAATCAAAAACCTAGCCGGGCGTGGTAGCGCGCGCCTGTAGTTCCAGCTACTCGGAAGACTGAGGCAGGAGGATCTCCGGAGCCCGGCAGGTCGAGGCTGCGGTGGCCGGGAGCGGGCACTGCAC